>OX422207.1:237688518-238888518 GCA_949130495.1 Sambucus nigra
TAGTGAACAAGGTCTTTGAAGAGCAGATAGGCAAGAATATAGAGGTTTATATGGATGATATGTTAACAAAAAGTAAGAAAACCTCATATAATATTAGCGATCTCAGTAAGACGTTTGATCAGTTGGAAAAGCATTAGATGAAGCTGAATCTGACCAAGTGTGTGCTCGGGGTACAAGAAGGAATGTTCCTCGGCTACATAATTAATCAAAGGGTAATTAAAGTTAATCTAAAAAAGATAAAAGCTTTAATAGAAATGCAATCGTTGACTTGCAAGAAATATGTGCAAAGGCTCACCGGTAGAGTAGCAGCTTTAAACAGATTTGTTTCCCGAGCAACAGATAGGTGATTACCATTTTTTAAGGTGTTGAAAAAGACTTTTGAGTGGAAAGCAAAATGTGAATAAGCATTCTAGGATTTAAAGAAGTATTTCGGATGACCTCCTTTGTTATCTCGACCAATCTTGGGAGAAAAATTATACTTGTACCTAGTTCTTTATGAATCTGTGGTTAGATAAACTTTAGTTTGACTAGACAATGGGCTACAAAGACCAGTTTATTACACCAGCAAAGCATTCAGGGGAGCCGAGATTAGGTATCCACGCTTGGAAAAATTAGCTTTAGCACTTATTGAGGCTTCTAGGCATATGAAACCTTATTTCCAAGCGCATACCATAGTGGTGTATACTGATCTGCCTCTTCGGCAAGCACTCCACAAACTTAAGAAGTCAGGAAGATTGATGTATTGGGCAATGGAGCTAGGAGAATATGACATTGTCTATGAACCAAGGTCTTTATTAAAAGGCCAAGCTTTAGCAGACATTATTGCCGAATTCACCTATCCAGAGGTTCCTGGCCAGCAAAACTTGTCTACTAAGCAGACTTCTAAAGAAATAGTTCAGCTAAAAAGCAAGCTAAAATCATTGTCGATCAACCTGAGTCGTCTAAAACTCAGGAACTAGACCAAAAATATGCAGAGTAGAGCAAGAAAGTATTCCATCATGGAATTTTGTCTGAAGCAATCTTCAAGGATGATATCCTATTGTGGAATTTATTCGTCAATGGTTTTTCATGTGCAACTGGAAGTAGAGCAAGTATAATACTCAATACTCCTAATGACATTGATGTTGAATATGCACTTAGGTTTCAATTCAAAGCCTCAAACAACGAGGCAGAATACGAAGCTTTAATAGTTGGACTAGATTTGGCCCATTTATTAGGCGCCTAACAAGTAATGACATATAGTGATTCATAGTTAGTGGTCAACCAAGTTCTTTAGATATATAGAGTCAAGGGGGAGTTGATGACTAAATACCTCTCCAAAACCATGGAAGTTATTTCTAAGCTCTCAATCATGTAAATGAACAGGATTTCTAAGATAGCCAGTACCCGAGCAGATGCACTTTCTCGGCTGGCTTTAGCAACTAGATTTGAACTCAGGCCTAGCTAATCGAAGCATTGATGAGGACTTAATGGTTAATTTCGTTTCCATAGATTTGGGACCTTCCTGGATGGACCATGATGATGCTAAGAATCAGCACCACCAGGTAAGGTGTTTCTAAGCACAATATATGAATAACAATGGCAGCACAACTATATAAAGAGATAAGAGAAGGAGATGATGATATGAAGAATCAACACCGGAATATAGGTGGTTCAGTCAATCTGGCCTACGTCCACTGTGAGTGTGTGAGTAATATCACTGAATGAAGGCACTAATGGCCATGGATACAATTCTCTCAAGCTCTCTCTCTCTACTGTATATTTAGACAGAGTTTTGGCTAGGGTTGAATAGCTGGGACCCTTTGCAAGGTAGGGGATGACCCCTATATATAGTACTAAGGGGGTGTAGTGTACCCCCCATGCATGCAATGAGCATGAGTGTGATATCCTCACCAATGTGGGAGTGCCATCTGTCACTGTCACATGTAAGGAATGATGATGAAATATTCTCCCCATGTGTGGAGAATAATCTTGTTACAACTAATTTGTGCCCAGGTGTCCTTATCCAAATGTCAACAGATGCTCGGCAGTCATATTGGTGAATGACCTCGGCCTGGGAGAGGCCGAGATGTAAAGGCTTGATGTTCGTTCAATCCGAGATGTGTCGTAAGTAGTCTCGGCCTGATCTCAGTCGAGACATATGCTGGGGTCGGCCCGAGCCGAGGTTGGACATATAGCATGCTGATGATTAATAATGCTTCTTGTCACCTCGGCCCAAGCCGAGGTAGGACTGGTTCCATGTTGAAGGTTATCAGGGCTCCTTGTCACCTCGGCATGCTCTTGATCGAGGTTGCTATACCCAGGTACATGAGGATGCTGCTGATGCCTGCGATGCGCGTAGTGTCCATTGAAGTGTATATGGTAGTGTCGACCTGGGCCGAGGTTGGTCTGGCCGAGGGATGAGCTCGTGGGCCCATGGCCTACATAGGGTCGATCAATGTCTCGGCCATCATCTCGGCCGAGGTTGGTGTCTCTAGGCCGAGGTTACACTTGGGCATATCAATCATTCCCATCCCTTAGTCATATGCGAGAGCGAGTGGCTAGGGGATTACTTTCCCTCCGAGGCCTGTCCGTCCCAAGTTAACACTTGTATAACATCTGTCCTAAGCTATAGCGTGCAAATTTGGCTGGTGTGTGCTGTTAGTTGTCCCTTGGGTTTCCCAAGGCAATGATGGGCCTTGGGAAGTGTGCCCAAGTACTTAAGGGTTTAAACCCTTCCTTTCTCTTTCTTCTTCTTCATTTCGTTTCCCGCGCACGTAAAGTTCTTGAGATTTTCTCTCTCTAAGCTCCTCCACTCAACGCTTTTCTGTAGAGGATTTCCCCTGGTTTTCTTGCGAGTTCTCTTCGTTTCATCCATCGATTCATCTTCAAGTACTCCTCCCTTTCCATTTCCTTTGTTTTTGGTATTTGGTTTGAATTTTCCGGCGAGATTTTGAGTTTTTCGGCGAGCTCCATTAACTCCGGCGAACTGTGTTTTCTATAAACTTCTAAGTTTTGATCTTTAAACTCCTCTATTTTATAAGTCAATCGTGTTTGTAGTTTTAGGAGCTTTTCTTAAGTTTAGGGTCGTCCCCTGATGCTCAGACCCCTATACCAGCTTCTTGAGGATTTCCCTTCTCTTAGAGAGAAGACCCTAGAAAAGATTAGGCAAATAGAGAGAGCTCAAGAGGAAGTTCGTAGGTCACATCTGTTTACTATTAGACCTATCTTTCCCCCACCTCTCAAGGTGGTATATCCTGATCCTCCTGAGAACTTCTATCAGACAAACGTCTCTGCCAACCCATTACCGATGTCTGAGTCTGAGTCTTCCACCTCAGACCCCATGTCTGTGGACTCTTTCCAAGAAGCCATGGATTTTACACCTCGCCCTGATCAGGACCCTAATCAGGCCGAGGTATCCAGCCGAGCTTCATCCCAAAATGGCTCGAGCACCTCAGATTCTTCTTCAGAGGGTGAACTTGTTGAGCCAAGTGTGGCTGTGCCACCCATTCTTGATGCCATCCCTCTGTCGGCCGTTACAGGGGCTGAGTTCGCTCAGAGATTCCCTGGTCACCCATCTACATCTGCTCCAGTCGACGTTGAGCCTGACGAGGATGAGGATGCTGAAAGTGATGTTGACATATCTGAAGCATCCGAGTTTGAGAGCACAGTCACTGAAGTGGATCTTTTGCACTTCAGATATTTATACTCCATCAGTCCCTCACTCAAATTAAGGAGACCTCTGAGGGAAGAGAGGGCCTATCATGGCCGAGATGGAGAAATTTTCTTGTACGATCAGATGTTTAAGTTAGGGTTTCGCCTACCCATTCATCCTATCATCAGATCCATTCTCTCTTTTATCAACTTGGCCCCCTTGCAGCTCTCTCCCAATGCCTGGAGAGTCATTATGGGGGCCATTATCTTGTGGAGGGCCGTCCACCACTCTGACCTCCCAGTTCAGGTCTTTGCTGGTTGCTATGTCCCAACCTCGGCCAAAAACCATCCGATCTACTATCATTTCATGGCTCGGAGGCCTGAGAAGATGATTCTCCAGGTGACTCAGACCTCAAATCACAATTGGAAGCCCCGATATTTTTTCGCCTCAGGGCCATGGGAATTCGGCTCATCTGTTCCCTCTTCCACTTTTGGGCCGAGGATACCCCTCAGATGGGGTAAGGTAACCATGTCTGCAAGGGCCGATCCCGGTCTAAGTCTTCAGAATATCAAAAAGGTGAAGACCCTGCAAGACCAAGGGGCACATGGTCTGTTTGTCAAGTTCGAACATCTGCTGACCCCCCAGTATCTCTCGGGGACGAGCCTGGGTGGAAGTCCCCTTGTTGATTTTGGTAAGGATTTTTCTTTTCAAGTCTAACCTCTGACCTCATTCATACCTGATCTCTAACCCTTATCTTTTAACTTTTGCAGAGAGACCACCAGGTATCCCAGACGAACTGTGGGAGAGGGCAGCTCCGAGTTTGGCAAGGCTTGCAAAGAAGACTGGTTTGAACGCTCCTCCTCCAGCTCCCTCAACATCCAAATCCAAGAAGAGGGCCCCTGAAGCCCATCCCTCTGAGGATCAAAGGCCGACAGTGAGGCAAAAGAAAGCCTCAGATGCTGCACTTCCAATTTCTTCGGTTGACATCCTGACGGCTCGTCTGGATCAGCTGAAGTTGACTGACAGCGTGGTCGGCAACAGCAGACAGGCCATGGACTCACTCGCCTCTGTAATAACCGAGGCCGACAAGCGGTTATATAGAGCCATGGATACCTCCGTGATGGTTGAGTTCGGCCTCCACATAGCCGTCCAGGTATGATTTATTCCTTTGTCAAATTTTTATAAGTGCAACGTCTGACTTTTCTACTGCTTAACCTCTTCACTAAATGTGCAGGGAGTGACTGCCATATATCAGCTATCGAACTGGGCGATGAGGAAGTTGCCCCTTATCCAGAAGGGGCAAGATGCCGAGAAGGTTGAGAGTGCCCTGAATGCCGAGGTAGAACGTCTGAAATAAAAACTATTGTCCTCTGAGAATAAGGTCAAGGGCTTGGAGAAAGATGCCTCTCTTCACGCTAAATCCCTGAAGGCCAAAGATGACACTCTTCAACAGAAGGTCAGCGCGGTTGTCAAAGCTGCCCTTGAGGATGCCACTCCCAGAATAATTTCTCAATATAAAGGTTCAGACGAGTTCGTTGGTTTTGGCTTTGAATATCTTGAAAGTGGTATCAAGGCCACTACCAGATGGGCTAAAAGTCCGAGAGAAAGAGGTTGGCACTCTAAAGGCCTCTGATCTTGTGGGTCTCGGCTTTGCCGACCCTCAGTTCGCACAGGCTCTTCAAGAGGTAGAAGATGAGGCTGTTGCCCCTGGTGAGACTGCTACTCTGGGAGGGACTGATATCGGAGGGACTGACCCTGCTGATGATGTGGCTGAGGTGACCAACGCTGATCAAGTCAACCCAGCCGAGACTATCAATGCTCCCCCTCAGACCTTTAACTTGTAACAAATTTGTATTTTGTAACTTTTATTTTTTAACTTGTAGCTTGTAACTGAACTTATAATTTGTAACACCTCTGAATGCTATATGATCTCTTCCTTTTTCTGATTGGCAATCTCTTCTCTTATTTTGTTGTGGTGTTCTTGTTTATATTGTCAATAATTCTGATCTCACTACTGAATTGCTATTAGGCTCTGAAGTCATTTCATAATATGCTCTCCTCATAATAATTTTCACCAAATTAATGATGTTAAGAGTCTGAGGTCCTCTGCTAAGGTGTCTGAGCTCAGACCTCGTCACCACCGAGTGATGTTATGAGGGTCTGAGGTCATCACCTAAGAGGTTATCCCCATAATAATGTCACCATATTAATGATGTTAAGAGTCTTAGGTCCTCTGCTAAGGTGTCTGAGCTCAGATCTCGTCACCACCGAGTTATGTTAAGAGGGTCTGAGGTCATCACCTAAGAGGTTATCCCCATAATAATGTCACCAAATTAATGATGTTAAGAGTCTGAGGTCCTCTGCTAAGGTGTCTGAGCTCAGACCTCGTCACCACCGAGTGATGTTATGAGGGTCTGAGGTCATCACCTAAGAGGTTAGCCCCATAATAATGTCACCAAATTAATAATGTTCAGAGTCTAAGGTCCTCTGCTAAGGTGTCTGAGCTCAGACCTCGTCACCACCGAGTGATATTATGAGGGTCTGAGGTCATCATCTAAGAGTTTAGCCCCATAATAATGTCACCAAATTAATGATGTTAAGAGTCCGAGGTCCTCTGCTAAGGTGACTGAGCTCAGACCTCGTCACCGCCGAGTGATGTTATGAGGGTCTGAGGTCATCACCTAAGAGGTTATCCACATAATAATGTCACCAAATTAATGATGTTAAGAGTCTGAGGTCCTCTGCTAAGGTGTTTGATCTCAGACCTCGTCACCACCGAGTGATGTTATGAGGGTCTGAGGTCATCACCTAAGAGGTTATCCCCATAATAATGTCACCAAATTAATTATGTTAAGAGTCTGAGGTCCTCTGCTAAGGTGTCTGAGCTCAGACCTCGTCACCACCAAGTGATGTTATGAGGGTCTGAGGTCATCACCTAAAAGGTTAGCCCCATAATAATGTCACCAAATTAATGATGTTAAGAGTCTGAGGTCCTCTGCTAAGGTGTCTGAGCTCAGACCTCGTCACCACCGAGTGATGTTATGAGGGTCTGAGGTCATCACCTAAGAGGTTAGCCCCATAATAATGTCACCAAATTAATGATGTTAAGAGTCTGAGGTCCTCTGCTAAGGTGTCTGAGCTCAGACCTCGTCACCACCGAGTGATGTTATGAGGGTCTGAGGTCATCACCTAAGAGGTTAGCCCCATAATAATGTCACCAAATTAATGATGTTAAGAGTCTGAGGTCCTCTGCTAAGGTGTCTGAGCTCAGACCTCGTCGCCACCGAGTGATGTTATGAGGGTCTGAGGTCATCACCTAAGAGGTTAGCCCCATAATAATGTCACCAAATTAATGATGTTAAAAGTCTGAGGTCCTCTGCTAAGGTGTCTGAGCTCAGACCTCGTCACCAGCGAGTGATGTTATGAGGGTCTGAGGTCATCACCTAAGAGGTTATCCCCATAATAATGTCACCAAATTAATGATGTTCAGAGTCTGAGGTCCTCTGCTAAGGTGTCTGAGCTCAGACCTCGTCACCACCGAGTGATGTTATGAGGGTCTGAGGTCATCACCTAAGAGCACTACACCAAATCCTGCGAATGGTCACGCCCAGTGGGTCACGGCCCAAGTCCGCGACCAGCTGGTCGCGGACTTGGGCCGTGACCCACTCAATATTTGGCGTGACCATATTTATTATCACACTAAATTATCGAGGCTCTAGAAGTGGTCACGGACCAAGTCCGTGACCCCAGTGGTCGCGGACTTGGGCCGTGACCAGGTCGTGACCATCTTAGCGCTAAACTTGCGCCAAAATTCCCTCCAAACTTGGTCACGGATTGGTCACGGACTTGGGCCGTGACCATAGGCACGACGAAGCACAAAACACACACATTAGGGGTCACGGCTGGGGGCCGTGACCATTTCTTGGCGTGGGTCACGGCTATGGGCCGTGACCATATGCAGTTTGATGGGTCTTTTGATTTGGGTGGTGTTTCTTCTGGTGGGTCACGGCTGAGAGCCGTGACCAGGTTCAATCTAAAAAAAACAAAACGTGCATTGCTTTTCGTACCTTCGTTTCTTTCATTTCCCCCCAAATGAAATACCCCCGCTAAAAAAAACCCTTATCTCCGATTTACTAGCACTGTCTCACATGTCTATGGGATAGATTATTGGTCCGGTGGGCACTCCGGTTGAGCCAGTCAAGTTGGTCGCGGTTGAAGTGATGAGTAGATTCAGTGGCTTGCTTAGACAAAACACATCTAGATGTAACAAATATGACTTTGGACTGCAGATCATCAACCTTGGATACCTTAGGAGGTATAAACTTTTGGCAAATATGATTGAATCATGGTTTATGATTTTTTTTCATTATTCTGATATTATGAATGTTTAAGACTGAAAGAGAACTCTGATTCCTTGTCTTATGTGTGCGAGTGTGTGTAAATTTCCGCCCTGTGTAGTTGGGAGAATGTTCTCATAAAGTGATAAATTTGCATTCATGTTTCAACATTTTTCTTCAACACAAAACAGACTCCTTATTGTACACTGAGTTGCTCGTCCTATTTTCTCGATTGCCTTATGGGTGTGGCATAATCGGACATGTTGCACCTTTTTGCTAAAGAAGACAAGTACATTGGGATTAATTAAATTGAGTTGAGTTTAGTAAAAGGAGGTCTGAACATTTATGTGTTGGTATGAATTCATTAGTAAGTATGTTTAAATCACTTATGTAGATGGAGACGCCTTTTGGTTTGTAAATGTTATACAAGCAAAAGTAAGCAGAATATATTATCAATTAAATGAAACTGTTATGTATATATTTCATCAACACTTGATAATAAAATTATCAACACTTGAAAAAAATAAATAGGCAACTTTTTATTTGAACAGGAGAGGACCAAGAGTGATGAGGAGATTACAGCCAACCCAGAAGGAATGACTTAACGCTGAGTACCTTTGGGGCAAAAACATCTGAGAAGGAATGACTTAACGCTGCAAGCGACACCTCTAGCCCAAACAGACAATGAAGGGGCGTTACATATGGAAGAGGGTACATCTCCGGTGGCTGTTTCTCTACGGACAGGTGAGAGCGCAGTTGGGAAGTTGGGGGACAGAGCTGTCAGCTCGGGTACGATGAGACCGCCGGCGGTAACGACTAACGACGGCGGTGGTGGACTGTGGCTTGTTTCTCTGGTATGTTTCATCGATTCTCATCTCTCCTTTCCCATTTCTATCTCACGATATGTTGTTTCACTACAAAGTAAACAAAATCATTGTGTGTATCTGTCATCTATCCAACATATATATACATCACGGCGGTGGTGTATATATATGTTGTGATTTCTATGCTTTAATCTATTTTGATTTCTCTGCTTCACTTTAAGATTTTGTGGTTAATTTGATGTTGGATACAAACTGACTATTGTGCCGAATTAATATTTGAAGCAGAGTGGTATACAACTCTTTTACTGCTATGGGGATTAATTTTTTGGAGAAAGTCAGAGGGTCCACAAATTGTTGATTACACTTCTAAAGAATGCTCCTATTAGGCTATCATAGATATTTTTTTGAAGAGAAGAAACCACTTTTTTATTTCTATGGGGATTAAATTTTTTAGAAAATTATTCGACCTGACATCGAATTTGCGAGTTATTGAATTGAGGTTTCAAATTTATTGATAGAAATGGGTATTTCAAGTTTAAGTAAAAGGATTAATTTGGTGTTCTTTTTTTGTATTTTCGGGGGATTTTTGTTGAGTATTATCATATTATACTTTTCCTTCTTCTACCTTCACTGTAATTTCAAAAGAGGGTACACAGATTGTTGGTTAAATGGCAAGCGGGGTTCAACTAACGACGGCGGTGGTGGACTGTAGGGTTTCTTTCATTTCGATTGTTGTAAACGGTCTCAGAAATAGAAAGAAGACGGTAGGGTTCTTTCACCCATACATTAACGACGGCGGTGGAGGAAAGAGAGTTCTTTGGTGTGCAGTGAAAGCCATACAAGAAGAAAGTCTGATTTGGTGCCATACAGGAAGAGTTCTTAAACAATAGGATCTCGATTACGTTGTGTACACGGGTGATGGCTCGAGCACTCGATCGCTTTGCAATAAATTTACCCTCCTCAGGTACCCCCATCTCTCTAAACAAGCACGTATCAATTTCTTTTGTTTTTTTAATTTAATAGTTATATAAACTGGTAATATTACTGTTCTACACTATAATTTTAAAACAGGACACTCTCACACTTTAATATTAGGAGGGCTCCTGCTAAATAAAGAATCTTTCTCAGTTTTTTAACTTTAAGTTGTGATTGATTATATACGTATAAAGTGAGGATGCAACCTCAAGTATGATAGCCTAAAGGTCAAGTGGAGGATCCAAGATTTTTGGTAGGGGGCCAAAGTATTGAGTGTTGTTGGGTTAATTCGAGTTTTATACAAATGATTCAAGTTTGAAGGTTTTCAAAATTGCTTACTTACATATTTCTTATCATTGAAGCATTATGCCTATTCGCAAAGATGAGTGATGTTCTGTATTTTTGTAGAGTCAAATTTCACTAATTCATTTTGAAAGTGGGCATATATACGCATATATCCAATGTTCTGCATTTTTTTAATTCATGTCCTGCAATATCAAATGCGTATTTTCTCGGTTTAGATTTATTAAAGTGGGAGACCGACTAGCCACTCTCGCTTTGCTGATACGACTTGGGTTTAATCGGGTATTGTTCGAGACTTATTTATTCGTGAAAGTATAACTATAAGTTTTTTAAAGCAAGTAAATGAGTTTTATTTTTATTTTTTATGTACTATATGAGTATTTAGGCTTTCGGTAGTTATATATTCTCATCTTTTATATCTGATTTTGTCCCACTTTGTAGGTTATCAATTTGACAATGTATTTGATTGGACTATATTGAAGTATCCTCAGATTGGTGCCAGTTCTAGAGGACGAGTCGGTGTTTGTATAATTTTCTTTCGTGTTTTTTTCTCTTCCAAGAATGTTACTTATTTAATGCTTTTGTTTCAAAATTCCAATGGAAATGCAGGTTTAAATGCAGGACCATTTGCGAAAAGGACCTTAGGTACTCTCTCTAAGCATATTCAGATTCGTCCGCGAAATGTCATGTCTTTATATAATTATTCTTCTAATTATTCGATTTAGTGTTGTGAGTCTAATTTGAACTTTGCGGAATGGCTATGTTCCTAATTCAACCAAGATTGTAGTTTTACTGGAATGGCTTTTTTGGATTCCGTTAGATTTTTTTTAATAAAGCTAACTATGCTTCTGGGGAATATATTGTATATTTTGTTGGGACTCATTTTAGTATCACTGTGCTATAGCTCCAATTTATATTTCTAAAAAATCTTGTGTTATGCATGCTAGACGGACAGTAAAAAACATTCCCAAGTATGCTCCAGCACAGTTCTACATTGACAATGTGTTGTTTCGGATCAAGGAGAAGAACATTCCCTATTGCTATTGTTGCAGGTTAGATCTGCTATGCTTTACTTTAACAAAAGTAGTTATATAATTGATATGCATTATCTATTAAATCTTTTAGATGATAGAAGGAGTACGGGATAATTATTGGTTTTGCTTGGTTTGGCTGTTGGATAATTATTGGTTGTTGCTTGTTGTTGGATAGTATGTTAGAAGGAGTATGGGATAATTAGAAGGAGTACCGGATAATTATTAGATAATATGTTGAAAATATTTTAGACTCCCGTTTTGAGAATACGACGATAATTTGAAAATGAGTAAACTTAAGCTTAAAAGCATGGCATTAGAGGGGAGAAACCCAATGTAACTCGTAGGAACTGACCCCGCAGCCGCGGGACTCCCGGTTTGAGAGTACGACGGTAATTTGCATATTTCTAGACTTAGGCTTAAAAACATGGCGTTAGAGGGTGAGAACTAGTAACAGCCCCCGAACGTCCCCGTGGGTGGTACCAACACCTCCCACGGGACCAATGTAACTCGTAGGAACTGACCCCGTTGCCGAGGGACTCCCGGTTTGAGAATACGACGATAATTTGCATATTTCTAGACTTAGGCTTAAAAACATGGCGTTAGAGGGTGAGAACTACAAACAGCCCCCGAACGTCCCCGTGGGTGGCACCAACACCTCCCACAGGACCAATGTAACTCGTAGGAACTGACCCCGCAGCCGCGGGACTCCCGATTTGATAATACGACCGTAATTTGCATATTTCTAAACTTAAACAAAACATGGCGTTAGAGGGTGAAAACTCGAAACAGCCCCCTAACGGCCCTGTGGGTGGCACCAACACCTCCCACGGGACCAATTTAACTCGTAGGAACTGACCTTGCAGCCGCGGGACTCCCGGTTTGAGAATACAACGATAATTTGCATATTTCTAGACTTAGGGTTAAAAACATGGCGTTAGAGGGTGAGAACTAGTAACAGCCCCCGAACGTCCCCGTGGGTGGCACCAGCACCTCCCACGGGACCAATGTAACTCATAGGAACTGACCCCGCAGCCGCGGGACTCCCGGTTTGATAATACGACGGTAATTTGCATATTTCTAGACTTAAACAAAACATGGCGTTAGAGGGTGAAAACTCGAAACAACCCCCTAACGGCCCTGTGGGTGGCACCAACACCTCGCACGGGACCAATGTAAATCGTGGGAACTGACCCCGCAGCCGCGGGACTCCTGGTTTGAGAATACGACGGTAATTTGCATATTTCTAGACTTAGGCTTAAAAACATGGCGTTAGAGGGTGAGAACTAGAAATAGACCCCGAACGTCCCCGTGGGTGGCACCAACACCTCCCACGGGACCAATGTAACTCGTAGGAACTAACCCCGCAGCTGCGGGACTCCCGGTTTGATAATACGACGGTAATTTGCATATTTCTAGACTTAAACAAAACATGGCGTTAGAGGGTGAAAACTCGAAACAGCCCCCTAACGGCCCTGTGGGTGGCACCAACACCTCCCACGGGACCAATGTAACTCGTAGGAACTGACCCCGCAGCCGCGGGACTCCCGGTTTGAGAATACGACGATAATTTGCATATTTCTAGATTTAGGCTTAAAAACATGGCGTTAGAGGGTGAGAACTAGAAACAGCCCCCGAACGTCCCCGTGGGTGGCACCAACACCTCCCACGG
This sequence comes from Sambucus nigra, assembly GCA_949130495.1. Lineage (NCBI taxonomy): Eukaryota > Viridiplantae > Streptophyta > Magnoliopsida > Dipsacales > Adoxaceae > Sambucus > Sambucus nigra. Next base: position 237,701,295 of record OX422207.1, read on the forward strand.
GACCAACGTAACTCGTAGGAACTGACCCCGCAGTCGCGGGTCTCCCGGTTTGAGAGTACGGCGGTAATTTGCTTATTTCCACACTTAGGCTTGAAAATATGGCGCCAGAGGGTGAGAACTCGAAACAGCCCCCGAACGGCCCCGTGGGTGGCACCAACACCTCCCACGGGACCAACGTAACTCGTAGGAACTGACCCCGCAGCCGCAGGTCTCCCGGTTTGAGAGTACGGCGGTAATTTGCTTATTTCCTCACTTAGGCTTGAAAACATGGCGTTAGAGGGTGAGAACTCGAAACAGCCCCCGAACCTCCCACGGGACCAACGTAACTCGTAGGAACTGACCCCGCAGCCGCGGGTCTCCCGGTTTGAAAGTACGGCGGTAATTTGCTTATTTCCACACTTGGGCTTGAAAACATGGCGTTAGAGGGTGAGAACTCGAAACAGCCCCCGAACGGCCCCGTGGGTGGCACCAACACCTCCCACGGGACCAATGTAACTCGTAGGAACTGACCCCGCAGCCGCGGGTCTCCCGGTTTGAGAGTACGGCGATAATTTGCTTATTTCCACACTTAGGCTTGAAAACATGGCGTTAGAGGGTGAGAACTCGAAACAGCCCCCGAACGGCCCCGTGGGTGGCACCAACACCTCCCACGGGACCAACGTAACTCGTAGGAACTGACCCCGCAGTCGCGGGTCTCCCGGTTTGAGAGTACGGCGGTAATTTGCTTATTTCCACACTTAGGGTTGAAAACATGGCGCCAGAAGGTGAGAACTCGAAACATCCCCCGAACGGCCCCGTGGGTGGCACCAACACCTCCCACGGGACCAACGTAACTCGTAGGAACTGACCCCGCAGCCGCGGGTCTCCCGGTTTGAGAGTACGGCGGTAATTTGCTTATTTCCACACTTAGGCTCGAAAACATGGCGCCAGAGGGTGAGAACTCGAAACAGCCCCCGAACGGCCCCGTGGGTGGCACCAACACCTCCCACGGGACCAACGTAACTCGTAGGAACTGACCCCGCAGTCGCGAGTCTCCCGGTTTGAGAGTACGGTCGTAATTTGCTTATTTCCACACTTAGGCTTGAAAACATGGCGCCAGAGGGTGAGATCTCGAAACAGCCCCGAACGGCCCCGTGGGTGGCACCAACACCTCCCACGGGACCAACGTAACTCGTAGGAACTGACCCCGCAGCCGCGGGTGTCCCGGTTTGAGAGTACGGCGGTAATTTGCTTATTTCCACACTTAGGCTTGAAAACATGGCGTTAGAGGGTGAGAACTCGAAACAGCCCCCGAACGGCCCCGTGGGTGGCACCAACACCTCCCACGGGACCAACGTAACTCTTAGGAACTGACCCCGCAGCCGCGGGTCTCCCGGTTTGAGAGTACGGCGGTAATTTGCTTATTTCCACACTTAGGCTTGAAAACATGGCGTTAGAGGGTGAGAACTCGAAACAGCCCCCGAACGGCCCCGTGGGTGGCACCAACACCTCCCACGGGACCAACGTAACTCGTAGGAACTGACCCGCTGTCGCGGGTCTCCCGGTTTGAGAGTACGGCGGTAATTTGCTTATTTCCACACTTAGGCTTGAAAACATGGCGTCAGAGGGTGAGAACTCGAAACAGCCCCCGAACGGCCCCGTGGGTGGCACCAACACCTCCCACGGGACCAACGTAACTCGTAGGAACTGACCCCGCAGCCGCGGGTCTCCCGGTTTGAGAGTACGGCGGTAATTTGCTTATTTCCACACTTAGGCTTGAAAACATGGCGCCAGAGGGTGAGAACTCGAAACAGCCCCCGAAAGGCCCCGTGGGTGGCACCAACACCTCCCACGGGACCAACGTAACTCGTAGGAACTGACCCCGCAGTCGCGGGTCTCCCGGTTTGAGAGTACGGCCGTAATTTGCTTATTTCCACACTTAGACTTGAAAACATGGCGCCAGAGGGTGAGATCTCGAAACAGCCCCGAACGGCCCCGTGGGTGGCACCAACACCTCCCACGGGACCAACGTAACTCGTAGGAACTGACCCCGCAGCCGCGGGCGTCCCGGTTTGAGAGTACGGCGGTAATTTGCTTATTTCCACACTTAGGCTTGAAAACATGGCGTTAGAGGGTGAGAACTCGAAACAGCCCCCGAACGGCCCCGTGGGTGGCACCAACACCTCCCACGGGACCAACGTAACTCGTAGGAACTGACCCCGCAGTCGCGGGTCTCCCGGTTTGAGAGTACGGCGGTAATTTGCTTATTTCCACACTTAGGCTTGAAAACATGGCGCCAGAGGGTGAGAACTCGAGACAGCCCCCGAACGGCCCCGTGGGTGGCACCAACACCTCCCACGGGACCAACGTAACTCGTAGGAACTGACCCCGCAGCCGCGGGTCTCCCGGTTTGAGAGTACGGCGGTAATTTGCTTATTTCCACACTTAGGCTTGAAAACATGGCGCCAGAGGGTGAGAACTCGAAACAGCCCCCGAACGGCCCCGTGGGTGGCACCAACACCTCCCACGGGACCAACGTAACTCGTAGGAACTGACCCCGCAGTCGCGAGTCTCCCGGTTTGAGAGTACGGTCGTAATTTGCTTATTTCCACACTTAGGCTTGAAAACATGGCGCCAGAGGGTGAGATCTCGAAACAGCCCCGAACGGCCCCGTGGGTGGCACCAACACCTCCCACGGGACCAACGTAACTCGTAGGAACTGACCCCGCAGCCGCGGGTGTCCCGGTTTGAGAGTACGGCGGTAATTTGCTTATTTCCACACTTAGGCTTGAAAACATGGCGTTAGAGGGTGAGAACTCGAAACAGCCCCCGAACGGCCCCGTGGGTGGCACCAACATCTCCCACGGGACCAACGTAACTCTTAGGAACTGACCCCGCAGCCGCGGGTCTCCCGGTTTGAGAGTACGGCGGTAATTTGCTTATTTCCACACTTAGGCTTGAAAACATGGCGTTAGAGGGTGAGAACTCGAAACAGCCCCCGAACGGCCCCGTGGGTGGCACCAACACCTCCCACGGGACCAACGTAACTCGTAGGAACTGACCCGCTGTCGCGGGTCTCCCGGTTTGAGAGTACGGCGGTAATTTGCTTATTTCCTCACTTAGGCTTGAAAACATGGCGTCAGAGGGTGAGAACTCGAAACAGCCCCCAAAAGGCCCCGTGGGTGGCACCAACACCTCCCACGGGACCAACGTAACTCGTAGGAACTGACCCCGCAGTCGCGGGTCTCCCGGTTTGAGAGTACGGCCGTAATTTGCTTATTTCCACACTTAGGCTTGAAAACATGGCGCCAGAGGGTGAGATCTCGAAACAGCCCCGAACGGCCCCGTGGGTGGCACCAACACCTCCCACGGGATCAACGTAACTCGTAGGAACTGACCCCGCAGCCGCGGGTGTCCCGGTTTGAGAGTACGGCGGTAATTTGCTTATTTCCACACTTAGGCTTGAAAACATGGCGTTAGAGGGTGAGAACTCGAAACAGCCCCCGAACGGCCCCGTGGGTGGCACCAACACCTCCCACGGGACCAACGTAACTCGTAGGAACTGACCCCGCAGTCGCGGGTCTCCCGGTTTGAGAGTACGGCGGTAATTTGCTTATTTCCACACTTAGGCTTGAAAACATGGCGTTAGAGGGTGAGAACTCGAAACAGCCCCCGAACGGCCCCGTGGGTGGCACCAACACCTCCCACGGGACCAACGTAACTCGTAGGAACTGACCCCGCAGCCGCGGGTCTCCCGGTTTGAGAGTACGGCGGTAATTTGCTTATTTCCACACTTAGGCTTGAAAACATGGCGCCAGAGGGTGAGAACTCGAAACAGCCCCCGAACGGCCCCGTGGGTGGCACCAACACCTCCCACGGGACCAACGTAACTCATAGGAACTGACCCCGCAGTCGCGAGTCTCCCGGTTTGAGAGTACGGTCGTAATTTGCTTATTTCCACACTTAGGCTTGAAAACATGGCGCCAGAGGGTGAGATCTCGAAACAGCCCCGAACGGCCCCGTGGGTGGCACCAACACCTCCCACGGGACCAACGTAACTCGTAGGAACTGACCCCGCAGCCGCGGGTGTCCCGGTTTGAGAGTACGGCGGTAATTTGCTTATTTCCACACTTAGGCTTGAAAACATGGCGTTAGAGGGTGAGAACTCGAAACAGCCCCCGAACGGCCCCGTGGGTGGCACCAACACCTCCCACGGGACCAACGTAACTCTTAGGAACTGACCCCGCAGCCGCGGGTCTCCCGGTTTGAGAGTACGGCGGTAATTTGCTTATTTCCACACTTAGGCTTGAAAACATGGCGTTAGAGGGTGAGAACTCGAAACAGCCCTCGAACGGCCCCGTGGGTGGCACCAACACCTCCCACGGGACCAACGTAACTCGTAGGAAGAGATCCGCTGTCGCGGGTCTCCCGGTTTGAGCGTACGGCGGTAATTTGCTTATTTCCACACTTAGGCTTGAAAACATGGCGTTAGAGGGTGAGAACTCAAAACAGCCCCCGAACGGCCCCGTGGGTGGCACCAACACTTCCCCCGGGACCAACGTAACTCGTAGGAACTGACCCCGCAGCCGCGAGTCTCCCGGTTTGAGAGTACGGCGGTAATTTGCTGATTATTTCCACCCTTAGGCTTGAAAACATGGCGTTAGAGGGTGAGAACTCGAAACAGCCCCCGAACGGCCCCGTGGGTGGCACCAACACCTTCCACGGGACCAACGTAACTCGTAGGAACTGACCCCGCAGCCGCGGGTCTCCCGGTTTGAGAGTACGGCGGTAATTTGCTTATTTCCACACTTAATTTTTATATTTCTACTTGGTTACTGATAATTTTAACTCATATATGCAATTTTTCAGCTTGATTAATTTTTTTGTAAAACTACTTGGTTACTGATACTTTTGTTTTTTGTATCCTATCATTTGTAGGATTTTTGCACGTGGATCAAATGAAGGAGGCAATGGTTTACAACATGATGATTACTCATATGTTGTGGACATTCAGGATAATGTTTTTTATGTGTTATAGCCGTGCAGGCTTTTATTATTTAGTTTTATGGCCGTGCGGGCTTTTATAATTTGATTGTTGAATTTTATAGCCGTGCGGGCTTTATAATAAGCAGGTTTTTCATTTACAGGTTTTGGAATGTCAAGAAAATAGAGGAAACTCTGCCCAATTTTTTTTTGGTCTGTGAATTATTAAGACGTGTAATATTTTTAAGTTTGTATATATATTTGTTTATTAACAACATTCTCAATTCGCAATTTGTGATTTTTTTTTTATTGTTTTGCCTATAATAAATATTTGTAACACCTCGTAGCAACCGATGATGCACTTACAGGAACCCCAATTTTAGGATTGGACAAATTTTTTTTTTTTTTTTTTAAATTACAGATAAATATGGTCATGGACTTTGTCCATGACCATTTTTATTTTTTTTTGTCGCGCTTAAAAATGGTCGCGGCCAAAGTCCGCGACCAATTTGTCACGGTTATGGGTCATGGACAAGGGCCGCGACCAATTTTTTTAATTTTTTTTTGTCACGCACATGGGTCGCGGACTTTGGCCGCGACCAATTTGTCACGGTTGTGGGTCATGGACAAGGGCCGCGACCAATTTTTTTAATTTTTTTTTGTCACGCACATGGGTCGCGGACTTTGGCCGCGACCAATTTGTCACGGTTATGGGTCACGGATTAGAGCCGCGACCCGTCACGGCATGGGTCACGGCCAAAGTCCGCGACCATTTCCCGTGACCTCTCTTGGCCGTGACCATTTTTTGGTCACGGACTTGGGCCGCGACCCACGAAAATGGTCACGCCAGTTTTGGTCACGGCCAAAGTCCGCGACCCACAGTTTTGGTCAGGGATTTTGGCCGTGACCAATCGCCAGTTTTGGTGTAGTGGAGGTTATCCCCATAATAATGTCACCAAATTAATGATGTTAAGAGTCTGAGGTCCTCTGCTAAGGTGTCTGAGCTCAGACCTCATCACCATCGAGTGATGTTATGAGGGTCTGAGGTCATCACCTAAGAGGTTAGCCCCATAATAATGTCACCAAATTAATGATGTTAAGAGTCTGAGGTCCTCTGCTAAGATGTCTGAGCTCAGACCTCGTCACCACCGAGTGATGTTATGAGGGTCTGAGGTCATCACCTAAGAGGTTAGCCCCATAATAATGTCACCAAATTAATGATGTTAAGAGTCTGAGGTCCTCTGCTAAGGTGTCTGAGCTCAGACCTCGTCACCACCGAGTGATGTTATGAGGGTCTGGGGTCATCACCTAAGAGGTTAGCCCCATAATAATGTCACCAAATTAATGATGTTAAGAGTCTGAGGTTCTCTGCTAAGGTGTCTGAGCTCAGACCTCGTCACCACCGAGTGATGTTATGAGGGTCTGAGGTCATCAACTAAGAGGTTAGCCCCATAATAAACTCCTGGTCTAAAGAACGAAGCAAGAACTTGATATTGAAACTGATCTTTATTAATAACCTCTTCTCAGTGAGATAGTACATTTTCATAAAATTCTATACAACATCATATGTAATATCTCTTCAGGTGGTCAGCATTCCACGGGTTAGTGAAAGGTTCTCCTTCTAGGTTTTCTAGCCTGTAAGTGCCAGGAACAACCTCTTCCGTTACTTTGTAGGGGCCATGCCAGTTTGGTGTAGCTTGTTTGCCTTCTGTAGGGTCTTCTTTAGCACTAGGTCTCCCACTGCGATGGGTCTTGACTTCACCCTCTGGTTGTAGAATTTTTCTTCCCTCTGCTAGTAGGATGCTTTTCTGACCTCTGCGTCTTCCCTTCTTTCTTCGATGAGATCCAGGTCTAGCCTTCTCTTCTCCCCATTGCTGTCAGGGTCGTAGGTTTGAATCCGATGAGTCGGCAGTCCTACCTCCGTTGGAATGACGGCCTCTGAGCCATGTGCCAGCATGAATGGGGTTTCTCCCGTTGGAGTCCTTGTCGTGGTTCTATAGGCCCATAACACTGCGCAGACCTCTTCTGTCCATCTACCCTTCGCATCTTCTAACCTCTTCTTGATTTCGTCCAAGATGGTTCTGTTTGTGACCTCGGTCTGGCCATTAGCCTGAGGACGACCAGGAGATGAGAAGAACTGTTTAATCCCCACTCTTAGGCAATATTTTTCTAAGGAGGAGTTCTTGAACTGGGTCCCATTGTCTGAGATGAGAGTGTTCGAGAGGCCATATATGCATATGATGTTCTTCCAAATGAACTAGAAGGTCTTCTGCTCTGTAATTGTTATCATCGGTTCTGCCTCCACCCACTTTGAAAAGTAGTCAATGGCAACTATCAAGAATCTATAGTTGTTGACAGCTCTTGGCAAAGGTCCTACTAAGTCGATTCCCCATACCGCAAATGGCCATGGAGAAGAGATTGACGTCATAGGCTGATGAGGTTGATGAGGGATAGTGGCGAACCTTTGACATTTGTCGCACTTCTTCACATAGTCTGCAGCGTCCTTAGATAAGGTAGGCCACCAGTATCCCTGAGTGATGATCCTCTTGGCTAAGGGCCTTCCCCCTATGTGGCTAGAGCAGGAACCCTCATGAACCTCCTGTAAGACCTGGGGTACCTCCATGGGATGCACACATCTGAGGAGAGGCAATAGAAACCCCTTTTTGTACAGGATGTCTCCTACTATTAAGAACTTGGCAGCCCTGTATCTCAACTTTCTCCTTTCCATCTTGGACTCAGGTAGCTCTCCGTCTCTTAGGTATCTGATGATCGGGTCGATCCATGAGTCTCCCAGGTTCACATTGTGACAAGGGCTACATACCTCGTCCTCCTCGATGCTTGCTTTTCCTAAGACCTCGATTGGAATGGTCCTTCCCAAATCTGTCTTCATAGCCGAGGCTAGCCTTGTCAATGCATCAGCGTGATTGTTGCTCAGCCGAGGCACTCTCTTCATCTTTGCTTCTTCAAAATACTCTAGCAACCCTCTTACCTTCTTTAAGTACTTGGCCATCCTTTCGTCTTTGGCCTCGTATGCCCCCAACACTTGATTGACAACCAACCTTGAGTCGCTATGGAGTAGGAGTCGCTTTACTCGAAGAGTTGTTTCCAATAAGAGACCTGCTATCATGGCCTCATACTCAGACTCGTTGTTGGAGGCCTGGAAGTTGAATCTCAAGGCGTACTCAATGTTAGCGCATATGGAGCCGAGAGTATTAGCCCCGCGCCGCTTCCACTGTCACCGGAAGAGCCATCAACGAAGAGGCTCCATACATCTGCATCTGATGAGAAGACCCCTTCTCTCATAACCCCCTTTTTGAAGAGGTATCGATCCTCTTCGTTTTCTTCTACTCTGCTCCAGGTTTTGCCTGGGACGACCTCTTCTCGACCTCGGAAGACGTTAGGTGTAGTCTCTTCCGAATCTCGAAAGACACTACGGTTCGTCTCTTTGCCGTCATCTGAACCTTTCTCTGTCTCGACCTCTTCCAAACCCCTATCGGCCTCTTCCCAGGTGAACTCTGCGACGAAGTCTGCGAGGGCCTGCCCCTTGATGGTTGTCCTGGGCTGGTAGGTGAGGTCGTACTCTCCTAGCTCGATGGCCCGGGTCATCAATCTTCTGGACTTCTCAGTCTTGTGCAGAACCTGCCTTAGTGGGGAGTCAGTGAGGACTACCATGGAATGAGCTTGGAAGTAAGGCTTCATCTTCCTTGAGGCATGTATCAGGGCATAAGCCAACTTCTCCATCCGGGGATAATTTTGTTCAGACCCTTGAAGGGCCTTAATGTTGAAGTACACAGGCCTCTGGATTTCATCCTCTTCTCGTACGATGGCTGCGCTGATGGCTGACTCAGAGACTGCCAGATACACAAACAACCTCTCCCCCGTGATGGGCCGAGACAGCAACAAGGGAGACCCCAAGTAGGACTTGAGTTGGTCAAAGGCTTTTTCACACTCTTCGTCCCACTGGAAGGCCTTTCTCAGAACTTTAAAGAACGGAAGACACTTGTCCATCGCCTTGTAAACAAACCTGTTAAGGGCATTAACTCTTCCGGTGAGTCTCTGGACATCTTTGATACTCCTAGGAGTCTTCATGTCGAGCAAGGCCTTGATCTTCTCAGGGTTTGCTTCAATCCCCCTCTGATTAACGATGAACCCCAGGAACTTCTCGGCTCCTACCCCGAAGACACACTTCGCTGGGTTGAGCTTCATTCTATACGAGTCCATGACATCAAAGGTCTTCTCAAGGTCTGCTATGTGAGTACACGCTTTCAGGCTCTTCGTTAGCATATCGTCCACATACACCTCCATGGTCTTACCTATCTGCTCCTCGAACATCTTATTGACAAGACATTGATACGTTGCCCCCGTATTTTTCAGACCAAAGGGAATCACCTTGTAACAGTACGTCCCCTTGTCAGTAATGAAGGTTGTCTTCTCAGAGTCTTCGGCATCCATGAAGATTTGGTTATAACCTGAATAAGAATCCATGAAACTCATGAGCTCGTGCCCTGCCATTGCATCCACCATCTGGTCTATCCTAGGTAAGGGATAGCTGTCCTTCGGGAAAGACTTGTTTAGGTCTGTGAAATCTACACACATTCGCCACTTTCCATTGGCCTTAGGCACAATGACTGCATTTAAGAGCCACTCCGGATAGGTAACCTCTCTTATGAACTCGGCCTCTTCCAACTTTTTCACCTCTTCCCGGATGACCTCATACTTCTCCCTGGAGTAGACTCTTCGCCTCTGCTTGATAGGCCTGGAATCTCTGTCCACGTTGAGCTTGTGGGTCATGATCTCAGGGTCGATACCAGGCATGTCTGTGTAACTCCATGCGAAGACACTCTGCCTTCTCCTGAGGAAGTTTATCAGCTCTTCCTTGATCCTTGGCTCTAGGGCCTTACCGACCTGGACGATTTTTTCCGTCTCGTCCTCATTGAGGACGATGGATTCTACCTCTTTCGCGGCCTCGCCCTTCTTCAATTTTGTTTCATCTCTCGGGTCGAGAGTGTCAATGCTGTAAGTGGTGGTTGCCCTCTTATGGTCCTCTCTCTCTTCGGCCGAGTTGAAGTAACACTCCCTCACCATGGTCTAGTCCCCTTGCACTTCCCCTACTCCATAAGGAGTCGGGAATTTTAGCATCTGATGGACCGTTGACGGCACAGCTTCAAACTCATTGAGGGCCACTCTTCCGATGATGAGGTTGTAGGCCGAGAAGATATTTTCGTCCATAACAAAAAAAGTTGATCTTCTTGGTCAACCTCTTAGACCACTCATCCCCCATCCGTACATCCATTTCATACATGCTTAAGGGGTGCACCTTTTCACCACTGAATCCTATCAATGGGTGATGGTAGGGCACCAGCCTCGCCCTGCTAAGACCCAGGCTCTTGAAACAAGGCCAGAACATCACATCTGCTGAGCTTCCCCCATCTATGAGGATTCTCCCTACCTCGCACCCATGCACCCTTGTTGTTATGACCAAAGGGTCATCATGGGGGGCTAAGATGCCCTTGAAGTCGAGTCTGGAGAACCCCACTTATGAGGGTGTCCATGTCTACCTTCTTCCTCTTCTGCACCGCGTCAGAAGACGTTAGATTCACAACCTCGGTCTTGGCCACTGACCTGGCCTCTGCTACATGGGCATTCCTATCGGCTACCTCAGAGCCACCTCCTGCAAATCCCCCACATATGGTGCTAACACCAAAGGAGATCATGCTGACCCTCTTCACCAGGGTGTTGTCATCCTTTGGCGGGAGATCTAGGTCGTCTTCATCATCTCCCTCTAAATCATTGTCCCTTCTGGCCGGGACATCGCCACGGCATCTATCATTCCTTATCTTCTTAGGGTCTTCTCTTCCACCCTTCGGAGCCTTGCCATCCACATACTTCCTCAGCTTTCCAGACTTCAGCATCTTCTCAATCTCATCCTTTAGAGAGAAGCATCTATCTGTGACATGGCCGTGATCCTGATGGAACTCACACCATAGGTTTTTCTTCCTCTTATGTGGCGGGGCCTTCAGTTTCTCTGGCCACCTCAGAGAATGGTCAGTCTTAATCTCATTGAGTATGTGCTCACAGCTCACAGTCAGAGGAGTGTAATGAGCGAACTTGTCATCTCCTGACCTCTTCTTCCCCTCTTTCTTACCCTGGGACTTTCCTGTGCTACCGCGGTTCTCCTCCTCATACTTGGCTGCCATTGCCTCTTCCGCATTCATCACCTTCCCTGCGGTGGACAGCAGCTCTGCCATAGACCTGGGGGGTCTTCCGCCAGCTTCCACAATAGCTTCCCCTTCTGGAGGCCTCCTATCAAGGCGGTCATGGCTATGCTCTCTTCATAATCTTCCACCTCCAACTTCTCTTTGTTGAATCTTGCTATGTAGTCTCTTAGGCTTTCACCCTTAGCCTGTTTGACATACAGCAGGTGGGTGGTCTTCTTTTGAGGTCTTACCCCAAAGCAGAAGTTGTGGATGAACCGCTCAGCCAAGCCTTTGAAGTTCTCAATCGAGTTCTTCGGAAGGGAGGTGAACCAACTATGAGCTGCTCCTGTCAAGGTCCCTGAGAAGGCCCTGCACTTCATCTCATCAGGTATCGAGTAAATGTTTGTCGCCGACTGATACATCTCGATATGGTGCACAGGGTTAGTGCTGCCATCATACTTAGGAGTCACTGTAGGAGGCTTGAACTTGGCTGGGGTTGGGAACCCCACTATCCTAGCCATAAATGGGGATCCCTCTGAGTAACCCCTCTGTAATGGGTCCCTTCTCTTAATGAGGTCTCCTGTCTTCTCCTCTAGCCGTTGGATAGAATCATTCCAGGGTCTTCTGTCTTCAGCTTGGCCGAGGTTATCCCCTGCCACCTCCCTGCGATGGACAGAGGGTTCCCCAGCCATAACACGCTGACTGTTGACCTCTTCTTGTTCCCTGGCTCTTCCTCCACAGTGTCGGCCTTGGTCTGGCCGACCTTGACTACCCCTCTCTGAGAACCTGCTGCGCTCCTCGATCTCGATAGCCTATGTCTTAGGTCATTCACCGGGCCCAGCCTCTCGAAGGCCGACCCTCGGCTCAACCTATCAAAGGCCGACCCTCTTTGTTGGGCCTCGTCTCTTCTTCGGTCGACACATCCTTGACTCTGCCTAACAGGTCGTACGGTGTTATCTGACACCTCATATGGCTCCCAGTAGTCTTTAGGGGCCTCTTCAGCTTCTAAGTCATCATACCTGTCCTCTGGGCAAGAATTTCCCTACCTCCCTAGGCGCAAGCGCCTAGGTTCAACAACGTCCCTCCTCCACTGGGGTGCAGGCTGGTCCTTCATCGGCGCCTGGGGTGGCCCCCTGGCGTCAGGATGGGGCTGAACTGCCGCCGGAGTTATCATGTCCGGTGAGACTCCAGGTGGCCTCATCATCATGGTTTGGCTGAGCTGGGCAAATTTCTCCTTCATGGCCTGTTGTGTTGCAGCCAAAGATTTCAAGGCTGCTGCTACCTCCGCCATTTCGGACTGGGGAGGAGCCTGACTGGAGCTAGCCCCTCCACCTCCGGGTGGCGGAAGAGGCGGTGGTAATTCTGGTGCCATGTGTTAACAATAAAGAGCTTGTGCAGCAAGTGAGCTTAATACCTTAAAGGACCTCTTTCAATGGTGAAACAGCTCCACGCAAGGGGTGGTTCCTGGTTCACCACCAGAGTCTCCGATGAGGTTAAGCAAAAAAAGAGGAAGAGATAGCTTCTCGAATTCCCACATATGGCGCCAAAATGATGATGCTAAGAATCAGCACCACCAGGTAAGGTGTTTCCAAGATCAATATATGAATAACAATGGCAGCACAGCTATATAAAGAGATAAGAGAAGGAGATGATGATATGAAGAATCAACACCGGAATATAGGTGGTTCAGCCAATCTGGCCTACGTCCACTGTGAGTGTGTGAGTAATATCACTGAATGAAGGCACTAATGGCCATGGATACAATTCTTTCAAGCTCTCTCTCTCTCTACTGTATATTTAGACAGAGTTTTGGCTAGGGTTGAATAGCTGGGATCCCTTTGCAAGGTAGGGGATGACCCCTATATATAGTACCAAGGGGGTGTAATGTACCCCCCATGCATGCAATGAGCATGAGTGTGATATCCTCACCAATGTGGGAGTGCCATCTGTCACTGTCACTGTCACATGTAAGGAATGAAGATGAAATATTCTCCCCATGTGTGGAGAATAATCTTGTTACAACTGATTTGTGCCCAGGTGTCCTTATCCAAATGTCAACAGATGCTCGGCAGTCATATTGGTGAATGACCTCGGCCTGGGAGAGGCCGAGCTGTAAAGGCTTGATGTCCGTTCAATCCGAGATGTGTCGTAAGTAGTCTCGACCTGATCTCAGTCGAGACATATGCTGGGGTCGGCCCGAGCCGAGGTTGGACATATAGCATGCTGATGATTACTAATGCTTCTTGTCACCTCGGCCCAAGCCGAGGTAGGACTGGTTCCATGTTGAAGGTTATCAGGGCTCCTTGTCACCTCGGCCTGCTCTTGACCAAGGTTGCTATACCCAGGTACATGAGGATGCTGCTGATGCCTGCGATGCACGTAGTGTCCATTGAAGTGTATATGGTAGTGTCGGCCTGGGCCGAGGTTGGTCTGGCCGAGGGATGAGCTCGTGGGCCCATGGCCTACATAGGGTCGATCAATGTCTCGGCCATCATCTCGGCCGAGGTTGGTGTCTCTAGGCCGAGGTTACACCTGGTCATATCAGACCAAATTAAAGCTTATATTGAGGATGGCATCCTACAGTCCAATTCCAAAGAAGCCAAGAAGCTCTGATATAAAGCAGCAAGATATGTGTTAGATAAAGAAGTTTTATATAGAAGGGGATTGACGATCTCCCTATTGCACCGTATTCATCCAATAGAGGTGGAAGATTTTATCAAAGAAGTGAACGAAGGTTCCTATGGCGCTCATTTCGTTGGTTGGTCATTGCTCCAACGAATCAGCACTCAGGGATACTAGCGTCGCCGACCTGAAGGAAGCCACTGTCCCTCTAGTCGGCTTCACTAGAAAAGTGACTATTCTATTGGGAAAGATCGTACTGCCAGTAAGGGCAAGAAGTGTCTCCAAGATGATCGAGTTCCATGTAGTCGACATCGACTCGCCATATCAAGCTATCATCGGCAGGGGATGGCTACATGCAATGAAGGTTATCCCTTCGGCCTACCATCAGAAACTCAAATACGTAACTGAGCGAGGAGTAATGGAGATTCACGGGGATCAGGCTATGGCAAGAAGGTGCTTCATAGTGGCCATCTGCTCGAAACCAGAGAAGAAGGTCGAGAAGGCCAAGGAAAAGGTCGAGGAGTAAGAAGGTTTAGTACCTTTAAAATAGCAATAAAAATATAGAAGGCCCGGAGTGGAGGATACCAGGCTCCCCCCTTTGAACGGGTCATTGAAAACCTAGAAGAAATCGCAGCTGGTGGGGATAAGAAAGATAGGATGTTCTTAATTAGAGCTTCTCTCACAGATCAAGAAAAAAAGGAACTAAAAGTATTGTTGAGAGGTAATCTCGACATTTTTGCGTGGGAACCATACGAGATGCCTGGCATCGATCCCAGTGCGGCTTGCCATCGGTTACACATCGACCCCACCTTCAGACCTATCACGCAGAAAGCATGGCAAACCGCACCAGAGAAGGCTAAAGCCGTAGAGAAAGAAGTTGAAAAACTGCTAGATGCAGGATCCATAAGGGAAGTTCAATTCCCTAAATGGTTATCCAACCCAGTAGTAGTTCCAAAGAGCAATGGGAAATAGAGAGTCTGCATTGACTTTACTGACCTTAATAGGGCATGCCCTAAGGATAGTTTCCTTCTTCCAAAAATCGACCAGTTGGTGAACACCACAGCAGCTCACGAGAGAATAAGTTTTCTGGACGCAATTCGGGGAATCACCAGAACCCCCTGCATGCACCAGACCAAGACACGCCAGCGTTCATCGCTAGTGTCGGGATATACTGCTACAAAGTTATGCCCTTTGGGCTCAATAATGTAGGAGCAAATTACCAGAGGCTAGTCACCAAGATGTTCAAAGATCAAATAGGAGATACCATGGAGGTCTACATCGACGATATACTCATCAAGAGTAAGCGCAAAGAGGACCATCTCTCAGATATATCAAATACCTTCGATATCCTCAGGAAATACTGAATGAAACTCAACCCGAGCAAATGTTTTTTCAGTGTCCAGTCAGGAAAATTCCTCGGGTATTTGGTTAGAAAGAGAGGCATTGAGTCTAACCCAGACCAGAGCGATGCGATCAACAGGGTACAACCCCCTCGCACGATACGGGACGTCCAAAAACTCACGGCCATGCTCGCTGTTTTGAATCATTTCATCTTGAAGTCCTCTGAGAAGTGCAAGCCCTTCTTCCAGCTCTTAAGAGGAAGCAAGACGGTAGAATGGAATTAAGATTGCTCGCAAGCATTAGAAGAACTCAAGGATTACCTTAGCTCACCGCCCTTACTCGTTATCCCTCAAGAAGATGATCCCCTTTACTTATACCTCGCCATCTCCAAACACGCTGTCAGCTTTGCACTGGTGTGAGAAATAGCAGGAACCCATTATCCAGTTTACTATGCGAGTAAAACCTTATTGGACGTCGAGCAGCGGTACCTACCACTGGAAAAGCTCGCCTTTGCACTAGTAATAGCGTCGAGGAAGCTGAAGCACTACTTCGAAGCTCACACCATCATCGTCCTTACATCACACCCCCTTAAAGAAGTCCTGTGGAAAGCAGATCTGTCTGGCAGATTGTCCAAGTGGTAAGTCGAGCTCGGATGATTTGATATCCAATTTCAGCTCAGGAATGCAATCAAAGGGCAAGTCCTCGTCGATTTCATCGCAGAAATCACTGATAAACAGCCTTGTGACCAGCTTCACCCATCAGCAGGAGTCTGGAAACTGTTTGTCGATGGAGCCTCCAACTCAAAGGGGGCAGGAGTAGGCATTGTGCTCGTTACTCCAGAAACATAATCCTCGAGCAAGGAATTAGGCTTGGATTTGAAGCCTCCAATAACGAGGAGAAATACGAAGCTTTGATAGCTGACCTGCAGAAGGCACGACACTGGGGGAAAAATAACTACAGGTGTTTAGCAACTCGCAATTGGTCTCAAACCAGATAAGTGGGGACTTTAACGCAAAAGACGAAAGGATGGCAGCCTACCTCGCCTTGGAAAAGAAGCTAATGACCAACTTCGAGGAAGCCAGTGTCCAATAGTTTCCTCGAGGACAAAACAGCCATGTCGATGCCCTGGCAGCCCTAAGTTCTGCAATCGATTCCAACTTAAAAAGGACGATCCCCATCGACTTACTCACCGATCCAAGCATCAACCAAAGTGACGAGCTGCCAAATGTGGAACATATGCTCCAGATCGAGTCGACACCCAGTTGGATGGACCCTTTGAGAGACTACTTGAAAGATGGTGCACTTCCAGACGATAAAAAGTCCGCTCATCAGATAAGAGTCAAAGCTGCTCGCTTTCACTTATCTTCTGAGGGCAAACTATACAAAAGATCATTCACCGGCCCTTACCTTCAATGTGTCCACCCAAAGGACGTCGAGCAAGTCCTACACAAGCTTCACGAAGGAATATGTGGAAGCCATATTGGAGGGAGGTCATTGGCTTTTCAAGCAATGAAGGAAGGATACTGGTGGCCATATATGCAAAGAGACTCGACAGTGTATGCTCACAAATGCGAGAAATTTCAACTACATGCTCCTATGGTCCACCAACCCGCCAGCGACCTAAGATCACTAACCAGCCCATGGCCCTTAACTCGGTGAGGAATGGACATCGTAGGCCCTCTCCCTACCGCCGCCGGCAATCGTAACTATCTGTTGGTTGCAACAGATTACTTCACCAAATGGATCGAGGCAGAACCACTGGCGAACATCAGAGATGCAAATATGATGAGATTCATATGGAGAAACATAATTACCCATTTTGGAATCCCCAGAACCATCATCCCTGATAATAGAACACAGTTCGAAAGTGACCCTTTCCAAAACTTCTGCAGAGAAAACGAGATCAGGAACTATTTCAGCTCGGTGGCCTACCCCCGGAGCAATGTCCAAGCCAAAGCTTCCAATAAAATAGTGATCGATGGGCTAAAGAAATGACTAGAGCGAGCCAAGAGCGCATGGGTGAACGAGCTGCCACGTATTTTGTGGGCTTACCGCACTACCCCACGGTGAGAAACTAGGGAAACCCCATTCTCACTAACGTATGGAATGGAAGAAATCATCCCCTTAGAAGCTGGTCTACCAACAATGAGAACGACCCTTATCGACCAAGGCCAGAATGATGAAGCATTACTCGCTGAACTTGACTTAGTTGATGAATGCAGAGAGCTATCCCTAGTAAAGCTGGCGAGCTATCAGCAACAGATCGCAAAATACTATAACCATAAGGTCAATCCAAGGACAATCCAAGTTGGGAACTACGCCCTAAGGAAAGTCCTTGGCAGCGCAGTAAAACCATCAGACGACAAGCTGGGGCCGAACTGGGAGGGACCATTCAAGATAACAAGAGATGATCTACAAGGAGCCTATCACTTAGAAACGCTGGAGGGCAGAGAAATACCCCGAGCATGGAATGCAGCCAACCTAAAGAAATTCTATTTCTAGTTTTTTCTTGGCTCTTTTATCAAATTTTTGGAATAGGCAAATCATTCTTTATTAACTCGTGAATTAATGAAAGATGTTTAGCACTTACATTCTATAAAGTGTGAATTCTGTATTGAGAACTTTATAACTTGCACACCCTTTCCAAGTAACAGTCACCTTACTCAAAGCATAAAAGCAGGGTATCACCCTCCTCAGGTATTCGTTATGCAACACGAACAACCTCCTAGCATTGCCCCGAAAATATATGAAGCCCTATAGGGAATCCTTAGGCAATTAGACCAAAAATAAATTGGTCACCAAACTATGTTTGGATAAAAAAACTGCTCGGATAGAACATCCAATGTCAGGTGTGTCCTCGCCAATGCCACACTTAGACCTAAGGGAGTGTGACGACATGACCTAAAAGGTAAAGTGAGGCAAAATGGTATCTTATAAGCATACTGGACTGGGAGGACACTTACTCAATATTGCAACCCTACTAATCTAATCGGCCATAAGGGGCCCAAGATAATTAAGTAAGAAATAAATGATACAGAACACATGTTTAGTTGGCGAGGTTGCTCAAAACATAGATACTTAATTACATCATCACAGATACAATGAGAATGTACAACCCGTGTTTAGTCGACAAGATCGCCCAAAGCATCAATATTACATTACTTCAGTAAATATATACAAAAAGTTACATATGGTAAAATATCAATGAGGCTGAGGCCTCTGAACAAGATAGTCAGCCACTTGTACTCTTCGATCGTCATTCGGGTGAGGAGCCAATTCCTCCTCGACCTCATTTGCATCTGACTCTAACAGTTGTCTGGGGATGGCATCGATAGGGATCCACTGGTCGTCCCTCCTGAAAGGATTAGGCCTCAAACTTGAAGGAGAGATCTCATGACGGTACCAGAGTACAGAGTTCCTTGGAACTTGTATCTCCCTGAGGGCGCTTAACCATCCCCTAATAAAGGCAAGCTCTTCGAACTCTGTCAGCCTCGTCGGAGCATCTGTCCAACCTTGATCGTAACAATCAGCCCACACTCGTCGAGGTCCTTTCCTAAACAGATGCCTCAGCCGTCTGACATCCCTTTGAAACCCGACAGTAATCACATATGCTCGGCGGACATCCTCTTGAAGCTTGTCCATCTCCCTAGCTATACCCCTTGCATCTGGACCAGCCCGCGGAGCAACCGATGAGGTAGAACCTCACAAGACTGGAGGAGAATCGCTCGGCCCGATTCCAGCTTACGAAATAGCCAATGAAGAGTAACCTCGTAAAACATGAGATGTGATGCTTGGCGCATGCTCCCTAAGTCGCGACACCTCTCTCCTAAGAGTCTCATTTTCCTACTGCAGAACTTTTCCGACTTGGTTAATCTCAGTTGTATCAAGGAGTCTAGCTCTCAGTGTATTTACTTCCTCTTAGACAGAGGCGCCAACTTCTTCCATCTCCTAAAGTCTATCCTTCAGTTTAGCAACGAGCTCGGACTGGTCCTTAAAGCTCTGATTTCTCGACCTGAGAGACTTGCAAATCCTAACAAAGTCTTGACGAACTTGGATGCTCGCGTTAGGACCAAGGATCCTTCCCAGTTGAGAGGTGGCAGGTATATACTCATCTACATCTATCAACTACAAGCCATAAAGAGCAGTAAAGAATAAAATAAATCAGTACGTTGAAGGAAAAAGTCTTTTCATTTCATTCGAACATAAAGTATCAAAGTAGATTGGGAATTAGAAAGGAACATTACAAACAAATGAGAAATATAAATAAAGTCCTAAGAGTAGGCTAGCAGGCGATCTCAATCTGTTCAGAGGTAGACGACTACTTTCCTTTGTCGACAGCACTGACAGCACCTCCCTCAAATGGGGCAACTATTGTTCCCTGAGCAGGAGGAGCATCAATAGGGGCAGTCTGAGAAGTAGGGACTACGCCTTCAGCGGTCGAGGCAGGCACATCATCCACAACGGGCTTTGGTCCTGGGTCATGCTCATCAAACAAGGGTGAGTCAGTATCCACCCCAGCAGCAAGAAAAGCCTTGTTCTAGCCCTTCTTGAAGTTCATCCAGCTGATGTAGCTTATCTGAACATTGGCATCTTCGTACGCCGCGGTTCAACCATCATTGTAAGAGCTCTCTTTTAAAACAACTGCCTCAAACATCACCTTCTTCAGCTTCTCTGCCAGTACCATATTCTCCTCCACCACACCGAGCTTACTAGTGCAGACCAGGTCATAAGACTACCTCAGCTCGCTCAGCTCCTTCATCGCCGCCTCCTTCGCTCTATTGGCTTCGACAAGAGCAAGATCAAAGGACTTTTGGGCCTCATTAGCAGCCTTCAAGTTGGCCTCCATCTCGGCATTCCTCCCATGCACCTCGACATTGTGTCTTTCTAAATCATCCTTCGACCTTACCAGCTTGTCGTGAGTACGGTACAGGACAACAAAGTCAGTCACAAGCTGCAAGGAAAAGGAACATTGAGCAGGAGGTTATAATAATGAAAAAGCATTAAATTGGGAGCATAAAGGAAAGAAGAAGACTTACTAAAGCTAGCCTCTGGCTCGCCTCCGGAGCTAGCTGATTAGCCCCCATCGCCTTTCGATGATCAACAGGTAAAATTGCTCGCTCAAGCAATACAGGAACCAATTAAGGAGAGAGGGCAACAGATGCCCCCATCGACAAAGAGGACACGGGCACCAGAGCATTCCCAGCCTTCGTCCTTGCCTCCTCTTTCCTTCTCTCCTCCTCCTTATCCTTGTTCTCCTTCTCAGCTCTCCTCTTGTCCTCAACTTTCCTCCTCTCCTCCACCTTTTCCCCCTCTTCCTCTCTCTTTCTCTCTCAACAGCTCCTCCTCCTTCCTTTTCTTCTCCCGCTCATAAGTAGCAGACTGAGAACCAGTGGCAATATAGCCCCACTGCCGGACTTTTGCTTCTTCGACCGCTGAGCGAGAAGCACATCATCCTCATCATCATCATCACGGATCAGGTTCCTCCTGGGGGGAGCCATTTCCTCGCTAGTACTACTAGATGTACTTGAAGATTCCTGAGCCACAGAGACCTCGTCTGAGCTGGAAGACTATTCACCACTAGAGCTCGCCTCGCTGGAACCACCTTCAATACCTCCTCTTATATCACTTTCAGAGCAGCTCTCTTCCTCGTCTAATTGGATGGGGTCAACAGTAGCTTCTTCAGTAATATCTAAGTCAGGAATGCTATCCAGAGGCCTCGCAATGAAACTGGACCCAATGTTCTTGTACCCTAAAAGAAAAGTAGCTGACCAGGGATGTTAACCGTCAGCCAAAGACTCCTTGATATTCCAAGCTTTAATCAGCTCGGCAGTTAGAGGGTTCCAAGTTCTTTGTCGTTGCTGAAAAGAAAATAGGAAAGTATCAAAAAAATCAAACATTCATAGGAAGACCTATGAACAGAGCGAAGATTACCTATATAAAAAAAAGGGGACTGTGAATCTATCAAACCTCACCCCCTCAGTATTGGGGGAGAACTGCCAGTTCCTAGCAAAAAAGCCCTCTTGCGAGTAATCCTTATGGGAATTAGGTAGATTTACTACCAATACCCTATCGGGACTCCTGGCCTTGAGGTAAAGAAGGACATATCTAGTTCGAGAGAAAGAATAGCAAAAATAGATTTTAGCGAGCCCTAAATTAGTGTCATAGAGTTGGTTTATTCTATGAACCCCATTGACTATCTTCCATACATTTGGCGAACACTTTGCAGGGACAATGTTGAAATAACCAAAGAAATGCAAAAATAAATTTCTTGGAGGAAAAGTAAGACCCCCTTGGGAAAGCAACATGACGTGAATCCAATGAGCGCCCTCTATCTCTCTAGCATTCTTAGGGATAGAGACGCACTCAATCTCTACCCATTCAGGGATATTATAAAACTTCCTAAACTCAGGCACTGATCTATTACCTATCTTCGTCATTTATAAACCCTAGATTACAAATTCGAAGAAAACTCAACAGAGAAAGCACCAAGAGAGAGAAAAAGGGACTTACGAGATGAAAGTTTGGCTTGGACAACGCAAGATCACAAGCCCAGACGATGAGGGAAATTGAAAGCAAAGAAAATGAAGACCTAGAGAAGAGGGAGAAACGGCTAAAGCTTGCAGAAGATGAGAAAATGTTAAGAAGCTTGAAACGACAATATGAAAATGCCACTCCAAATGACTTCTTAAACGTTTTCAATCATGATGCACAGGACACGAAGCAGGCTGTCGCCAAAATCAAGTAGACAGCTCTAATATTGGAAAAAGTTACACAATTTACGAAAGAGCCCTTATGACAAATCATTGAAATTTATTGAGCTCAAATTGAAGCCCAACAACTTTAGGGGCAATTGTGGGTACCCGAATTTGACATCACAGGTGTAATACCCCGTATTTTTATACTTTCTAAATTTGGAGATTTATTAAATTTAATGTGAGTTATTAATTTAAAATAAATACATAAATTAATTATTTTTATAATTACTAACGTGATGAGAGGTAGTAATCATTGGAAACATATTGAATATTACTAATGAGCAAGTAATATATAATATTGGTTATATTAAATGTCACGAGTGAATAAAATGATAATTTTGAAAATTTAAGTCGGGACGCGCCCGTGTCTTATCGGAACTAAATGTTGATTAATAAAAGTGAATAAATTATAAGTTGCTCATATGGTCATTTTGAGTGCGCCAAAGTGTCCGGACGGGTCGAGATAGTCAGAAAAGTATACCCGGGGGTTTAGTTTGGTTCTCGGGGCATTTTTAGGCCTATTTACTACCCCGGGAGGGCGTTTTGGACATTTCGTAATTTTGGGTAATTAAACCCACGAATTTGCTAGGGTTATATCAGATGGTAAGTGTTGTCTTCTAGGGTTAGCTTAACCAAAAACGAATGACGGCCATTGGAGAGGAAGAGGAGAAGCTTTCCAAGGAGTTCTAGGCCAAGAACTCCTCCGGTTGCACCGCCGTCACCGCCAAATGGTAGATTGCGCAACGAGGATCTCAACCACACCAAATTCGTCCACAAATCAAAACTCTAAAATTTCAGGCAAGTATCTATCTTGCTTTAATCAAGTTAATGCTCTTTTATATTAGTCTAGGGTTGATTAGAATTAGTGTTCTTGAAAGAAAACATTAATTGGAGACAAAAATTACATGTTGTAGAGGTAAAGATCAAATTTTGGAAATCCATTTCACATGTAGAGGTTGAACCACGAATTTCCATGGTATTAGTGATAGAAAATCTGGAAGAAGAATGGAAGAAACTAAGTTAAAGAAAATTATTAGGGTTCTTGAGATTTATAAAGATTTTCACCCTTTTATCTTGTTATAGTTGATGAAAATTCGCATGTTTTACGTAGGATATCGTTTATATGGGTATATAACACTTGTAGTATAAGTGGTTGAGAGTTTGGGACTGAAACATGATGATTTAGAGGACTTTGGGGTAAGATTTCCGTAGTTGGGTTTTCTGCAGTTTCGCTATAACTGCTTGATCGATCGATCGAGCCCAGAGTATCGATCGATCGAGCCCATTTCATCGATCGATCGTCCCCTCCTGAAAAACTGCATTTTTGCTCGTGTTAGCTTAATCCGATTTTATGCGTAGTAAACCTTGATTAGGGTTGCTAGAACATAATGGAACATAAAAAGGACCAGTAGGGTCAAGATAACCCCCGTTAAATGGAACTTTAATGTGAAGGGAAATAAAGGGTAAACGGGGAGACATTCATACTTAAGAAATCATATGTGCGTTGATTAAATAATCGAAATATCTAGGAAGTTGGATTAGAAGGTGAGTGAGGGCCTACTGAAATTGTACTTAGGTAAAGATAATACTTCGAGAGACGAGAAGTGAGTTTAGAATAACTTAATTACGAGAATAAAATGAGCGAGTCCGTTATACGAGATAATCGAGTAAAATTAGTAATAACGGATAATTATAATTATGGGTCGTGAGCGCACTTAATTTAACAATGTGGATGTGTGTATATATATATGACTGTGTGATTGTGCATATATTATATCTGTATAAAAATCATACTCGAGCTACTTGCTATCACGGGGGTTTTCGCGTTGGGACAGTCTTATCTCGATGGGACCTTTACGGGGGATATTGACTTGTACCCTAGAACATAAGATTTCTAGGTATAGGCTATCTGATTGATAGTCAGACGGTCCTTAGAGACATGAGGGTATGTACTGACCTCTTAGTGACCTGGAACTATGCTTTGCCTCCATTTGTATGTGTTTGTGTTAATACAGTTCGAGAGTAATTCCGAACTAGCATTTTCCTAAATATGTGTGATACAGGGACTTGATAGCAGAGTATGCCAGCACCATAGTTTTTATGTGGGGTTCCGTTTGTATATATATATATATCATATGAGTGATTGGTATATATATACTTATTTATGGAAACTTTTCACCATAGATTTTATGTGGGGTGTCGTTTGTATATATATTATATGTGTAACTAATATATATACGTATATCTATATGGGAACTTCATACTGTGGGTATAAGGAGTTAAGAAATGAATAAATGTTTCACTTCACTATAAGTATTCGAAAACGTTATAACGATACGGAATTTTTCTAAATTACGTAAGAAATCTTGAAGAGATGGATTTTCTAAAGTGAATAACCTAACCTTAATTTCACGTGTTGAGACTTATAGAGAATAAGTTAGATAGATATATGAGATTCATTAGTACGGTAGACGTGCACACTAGATGAGAGGTGAGAATTCTCAAGAGAGTATCGCATAATAATATGACTGTTGCATTAGGATTCTTTAGATGAAACGTGCTGTAGCTTTTGTGGTAGTTGCAGTCCATTGCTTACATGACCTCATTGTTGGCTCCACTTCTAGTTCAGTTTTATTCAGTGGGGCATGTGTCGCCCTTTTCCATTATTTAGTTGGTTTTGTCAAAGATTGTAATTCGTTTACTTTCAGTATCTTTATTTCGGGATTTATTACTGTCTGGATGTTTTCCTTTAGTGTTTTAAAGTTGGGATTTGTTATTGATGGTTAAACTCTTGAATGTTCATTTTTATTCTTATACTTAATGTGTGACTCTTCAAATGTTAATGGTTAAAGGTTTTATAATTGGATTTAATAAAATGGAAGATAAGGCTTTAAATGGTTTTGACACTTAGCTAAATTAATAAGGGTGCTTAAATTTGAAAATTTTCATTTGCGATAGTGATGCTAAGAATGAACCAACTGTTCACCTTGATTTTAATTTAATAAAGGAGTGATCGCCCGGTATTTAATTCGGTGGGGTGTCACAGGTGGTATCAGAGCATCAGGTTTTAGTGTCTTTTAGGATCTGTGCGGCTTATTATGCTTTCGGCGTTGTTTTGTTTGATATAGAGCCCTATGTTTAGGATTGTCGATTTCTTTGATGAGATTTCGTTCTCCTGCTATAACGTATATACATTAGTGAATTCTAATTTCGTTCGGATGTGTGCGTGTACCGAGCGATGACGGATGTTAGAAGAGGACCATTAAGAGGACATCAGGAGGCAGGGCTCAGTTGAGTTTGTAAAATATATCAGAGGATGATGACCGTAGTCGAGGTCGCCCTTATTGTGACACGGGAAGCCAGGACTGTAAAGACGGCTAGAACGTAACCTAGAATTTCCAAATGCTGCTATAGTCGAATGAGGTGCGGGAGTAAACTCACCCAACGTGTTACAAAACGTGTAGAGAACAGTCAATGGAAATTCTAGAAATGCGAGAATTGTATATGTTTACCAAAGGAGGTAAAGTATCCAAAGGTTTAGATATAGGACGGAGTGTGGCTAACTGAAAGTGAAAATTTAGAGAAAACTTTCTTGGTTGTCGGAATGAAGTTATAATGATGGGAGTCAACCACCAATTTAGAAGTGGAATGCTATGTCTATAGGAGAACCTTAGGTAAAGTGTTGACCGTATGTTCCTTCGTCAGATGTTCAGGATTAGAAGTGAACGTTGTCCTGAAATCATCACAGGAGGACGTGACAGAGGTCCATTTGTGAATATGAATCTTAACCGTTAACGAAATTTTGTATCAGGAGATGTAGATACAAGTGGAGGAAACGACTCCAAGTGGGAGATCGACTCGTAATAATAGTTGATAACACTCAAAGAGGAAATTCTGATGGACGGCCGAATCAGGGGTTGACAATGTCGTATTTGTCAATAAAGATGATAATGCTCCTTTGTGGGGGAAGCTAAAAGAATCGAAGAATTTACTCGAGAATAAGACTGAATACAACGGTGGTGGTGTAGCACCACAAAGGGGTGTGGATACACATCAGGGGAACCATTTAAATGATTCGGATAGTTGAACTCTTACCAAGTGATGGTAAATTCAGTAAGGATTATTATAGACAGTGACATGTTCTTTAGGGCCTAAAAGGCTAAGGGAATAACCGGGGTAGTCAATAGGAATCGAGTCTACTAAAGTACGAGAGAAGGACAATCCTAACCTGGTTAGTAGGACAAGTGATAAGTGGATTATGTGTTGAGGTATTTTATGGGGAGTGAGATCGCACGCGATAATATTCTCCGAAGTGAGTAAAGGGACAAGAATACGGTGCCTAGTAAAAAATAACGATTACAATAGTTTTGTTTTGGTTTGGACAGACGTGTTACGTCCGGAGACCATTTGTGCAGTCAAGACGATTGGCAAGGTGGAAGTAAAAGTTATACCCTCAGAGAATGAGGCGTGTTTATGTGACATGAGCGAGTCACTATATTTTGTTCATTGCTAGATTAGCATGTGAGACGAGTTTAATGCATATAATTATAAACACTATTATTATGTGAATATTTTTCCCTAGTGTAGCGGGATTTTTCTTTAGTGCTATCCATGGAGGATGAATGAGTATATTAACAGTGTTATATACCTTATTGGGGTTACTCATTGTAGTGATGTGATATGCGAGTATGATATTATCTTTATTAAAACGTTATAAAAATGGTTAGTACGATAGTGGGCAATTATTGCAAGACTATCGGAGTGGTTGCATTAGTGCATCATGTTTTTGTTCTGGCGAGACTTCACCTGCAAAAAGGTCGGACTCGCACTTATATTATCTATCCTAGAGACTTCGGAGGGGATAGTGGGCTCGAGATATTCGATACCGATGTATGTATGGACTTTGTCATTATAATTCAGTATGTATCGAGTTTACTGTTGAGCGAAAAGATTTAACTCAGTATTATGTTCAGCACTCAGGACTTGGTGATAGGAAGAGTGCATTGTTATATCTATCCTCTAGAGATGTGGGAGTTAAGAGTTATACCCCTATTATTAGGGAAAGGGATTTCGAGAATTCCGATTGTACGTATTCGAGGTTTATGGAATGCACTTACCACCAACCAACACTGAACGATAGAGGAATTGGTGAAATGTTCTTTGTTACGTGTAATTACGGGAGGAAATGTAACTTTTCCGTCAAGAGACGGAATAAAGGGGTACATGCTATGGACGGAGGACCTAACGGATTTCGATAACCGATAATGCTAGGTAGTAGTGTATCGAGGGGTTCCTTGTTTGGATTTTGCTTTGCGAGACATCCCACGCATGAAACTTAGCGTAAGGTTGGAATTAGGGAGATGTTTGGTCCTTAGTCCGTGAGTTCGATACCTCGGTCGTACTAGGGGTAGGTAATTATATCTATAAGTTAGAAGTTGAATCATGATTTAAGGCCAGTGGAGCCGATTATGTGGTAAGAAAGCATTGAAAGTTATCCACACGGGTTGAGGGGTGGAACGATGATAAGGAGGATTTAAAATTTTCGATTTCTAGGGTGATTGAGAGTATCCAAGTGTTGTAACCGCGTTCAGAACACAAGGTAAATAAAGAGTTGGGATGATTTTTGGCATGGAGTATCTGGAAAGAATTTTTATTATACAAAATAGATGACTTGTATTTATTTTGATGAATAGGGCGTTAGTGATTTATTTTGGTTATTGTATCTATTTGGGAAAATTGTTGTATTTATCTGAAGAAGTTGGAGGTTTGCTGTTACTCTTTTGTTGTCATGGAATTCGAATGCCATATTCCTTATATTTTATTGGATTTAGTTAGTTCTAGAGATGAGTAGCGCGTTGTTCGCTCTCCCAGGGCGGTCGGGGTGTTATAAAATGTGGGCATCTTGGTTAGCTGATGTTAAAATAGTCCGAGTTTAAGGGACGTGGTAATAGACGTGTGAAATATATGTTTGTGAACTAGCATAACGAAGTGGAAGTGATGGAGTGGATTAAACGTCACATGAGGGCCGATAATCCATACATAAGTTTGCAATTAGAATAACACACCCTAATTTGATTGGAAGGCTGTGGGAAGCCATTTAAGAAGGAGTATTCCTTGAATAGAGTAGAATTTAATTATTATAAAGAACACTCGGAGCGGAGTTGTTACTAGTCAAGTGTGAGAGCGACTTGCGCATACAAAGAGTGATGATGTTAGTATGAAATAAAAGATCCAGAAGTGCGCATCATGGAGAAAGGCACGGGTCGGAACTTTCAGCATACACCAAGGAAGGAAGGGGAGTATTACGTGTCACTTAATGTGGGACATTTCAAGGGAAAAAAATCGATGTTTAGCGGGACGTAATGAGTAGTCTTTACATGCACCACCCATAGGTAGAGTTCGGTTGGAAGAGGAGAATCAACCAGAGAATTTTGTGTTTATAAACAATTCCTATAATTGGAGGAGGTCGGTAAAGTCGATAAAGTTCTTGGATGGGTTACCATCCTCAAAACAAGATCAATGGTTCATCCGAACATGTGAATTAAGTCGCCCGAGAAGGAAGTGATTGACATTCCTTTGGGGTGGTTTACAATATTAACTAGTATGCCCCAGACTTCCTTTGAAAGGAAGGATCGCGCCAGTACATGGTTCGGCATAGTATCAATTTCTAAATTGGGATGAGATTTGTGAATCCCACCTTTGATATGGGATTTCAGGAACCAACGGAGATAAGGTTTCATTTTGAGTAGGATGTATCATCCTTAGCCAGGGAATAGGCTCACGGTGATTAAATATTAGTGGAGCCACGTGAAGGAAATTTTGGAATCTTGGCACGGTGATTTCAGGAATGCTCTGTAGAAGCACTCGTACCTGTTTGTCGCGTACGAGGTACTTATTAAGGTTTTGGTATGGAAGAACCTCGACTACTCTCCTTCTGTATGTTTAGAGGTGAGCGGATAATCAGAATTTTGGATCGATCGAGAATAATTCGATAACTATGGTGGAATTCCACGACTGTTTTAGGCGAACAAGAGTGGTCAAATATTCGTATGGTTTTTCTCAGAATGGGAGTTTTGTATATAAATAAATTCGAATAGTTGTGATGTAGTGAGGTGCGGCCTCCCAATGATAGTGAGATAATGGAATTTATAATGTATAGGCGTGACCTATGCGAATGTTGTCGGTTGGGAGCACCATGTGAAGTGTCTCCAATGACAATGTTAATCAAGCTTGCTGTGAGGCGGGGGCTATAGTGATTAAACGCCTTACTATGTAGATAGTTTGCGTACTGAAAGGATATCCAGAATTGTTCTTACCAGGTATGCCTTATTTTTTGAATTTCGGGACGAAATTTCGTTATTAGGGGGGAAAGTATGTAATACCCCGTATTTTTATGCTTTCTAAATTTGGGAATTTATTAAATTTAATGTGAGTTATTAATTTAATATAAATTCGGAAATTAATTATTTTTATAATTACTAACGTGACGAGAGTTAGTAATCATTGGAAACTTGTTGAATATTACTAATGAGCAAGTAATATATAATATGGGTTCTATTAAAAGTCACGAGTGAATAAAATGACAATTTTGAAAATTTAAGTCGGGATACCCCCGTGTCGTGTCGGGACTAAATGTTGATTAATAAAAGTGAATAAATTATAAATTGCTCATATGGTCATTTTGAGTGCGCCAAAGTGTCCGAAAGGGTCAAGATAGTCAGAAAAGTGTACCCGGGGGTTTAGTTTGGGTCTCGGGGCGTTTTTAGGCCTATTTACTACCCGGGAGGGAGTTTTGAACATTTCGTAATTTTGGGTAATTAAACCCACGAATTTGCTAGGGTTATATCAGATGGTAAGTGTTGTCTTCTAGGGTTAGCTTAACCAAAAACGAATGACGACCATTGGAGAGGAAGAGGAGAAGCTTTCCAAGGAGTTCTAGGCCAAGAACTCCTCCGGTTGCACCGCCGTCACCGCCAAATGGTAGATTGCGCAACGAGGATCTCAACCACACCAAATTCGTCCACCAATCAGAACTCTAAAATTTCAGGCAAGTATCTATCTTGCTTTAATCAAGTTAATGCTCTTTTATATTAGTCTAGGGTTGATTAGAATTAGTGTTCTTGAAAGAAAACATTAATTGGAGACAAAAATTACATGTTGTAGAGGTAAAGATCAAATTTTGGAAATCCATTTCACATGTAGAGGTTGAACCACGAATTTCCATGGTATTAGTGATAGAAAATCTGGAAGAAGAATGGAAGAAACTAAGTTAAAGAAAATTATTAGGGTTCTTGAGATTTATAAAGATTTTCACCCTTTTATCTTGTTATAGTTGATGAAAATTCGCATGTTTTACGTAGGATATCGTTTATATGGGTATATAACACTTGTAGTATAAGTGGTTGAGAGTTTGGGACTGAAACATGATGATTTAGAGGACTTTGGGGTAAGATTTCCGTAGTTGGGTTTTCTGCAGTTTCGCCATAACTGCTTGATCGATCGATCGAGCCCAGAGTATCGATCGATCGAGCCCATTTCATCGATCGATCGTCCCCTCCTGAAAAACTGCATTTTTGCTCGTGTTAGCTTAATCCGATTTTATGCGTAGTAAACCTTGATTAGGGTTGCTAGAACATAATGGAACATAAAAAGGACCAGTAGGGTCAAGATAAACCCCGTTAAATGGAACTTTAATGTGAAGGGAAATAAAGGGTAAACGGGGAGACATTCATACTTAAGAAATCATATGTGCGTTGATTAAATAATCGAAATATCTAGGAAGTTGGATTAGAAGGTGAGTGAGGGCCTACTGAAATTGTACTTAGGTAAAGATAATACTTCGAGAGATGAGAAGTGAGTTTAGAATAACTTAATTACGAGAATAAAATGAGCGAGTCCGTTATACGAGATAATCGAGTAAAATGTGTAATAACGGATAATTATAATTATGGGTCGTGAGCGCACCTAATTTAACAATGTTGATGTGTGTATATATATATATGACTGTGTGATTGTGCATATATTATATCTGTATAAAAATCATACTCGGGCTACTTGCTATCACGGGAATTTCCGTGCCGGGACAGTCTTATCTTAATGGGACCTTTACGGGAGATATTGACTTGTACCCTAGAACATAATATTCCTAGGTACAGGCTATCTGATTGATGGTAAGACGGTCCTAAGAGACGTGAGGGTATGTGCTGACCTCTTAGTGACTTGGAACTATGCTTCGCCTCCATTTGTATGTGTTTGTGTTAATACAGTTCGAGAGTGATTCCGAACTAGCATTTCCCTAAATATGTGTGATACAGGGACTTGATAGCAGAGTATGCCAGCACCATAGTTTTTATGTGGGGTGCCGTTAGTATATATATTATATGAGTGATTGGTAAATATATACTTATTTATGGAAACTTTGCACCATAGATTTTATGTGGGGTGCCGTTTGTATATATATTATATGTGTAACTAATATATATACGTATATCTATATGGGAACTTCATACTGTGGGTATAAGGAGTTAAGAAATGAATAAATATTTCACTTCACTATAAGTATTCGGAAACGTTATAACGATACGGAATTTTTCTAAATAACGTAAGAAATCTTGAAGAGATGGATTTTCTAAAGTGAATAACCTAACCTTAATTTCATGTGTTGAGACTTATAGAGAATAAGTTAGATAGATATATGAGATTCATTAGTACGGTAGACGTGCACACTAGATGAGAGGTGAGAATTCTCAATAGAGTGTCGCATACTAATATGACTGTTGCATTAGCCGGTAAGCATTTTAAATACTTGCTAAACTATTTTTAAAATTATTTTACAATCGGGCTCTGACCCGTTTGCTGTTATCTCTACTCTCTTGTGTATATATATATATATTTCATCCAAAGAATCCTAAGGATGACGCCCCAGTGACTGGACACCTGTAATACATACATACATATATATATATATATATGTATGTATGTATGTATGTATGTATGTATGTATGTATGTATGTATTACAGGTGTCCAGTCACTGGGGCGTCATCCTTAGGATTCTTTGGATGAAACGTGCTATAGCTTTTGTGGGAGTTGCAGGCCATTGCTTAGACGATCTCATTGTTGACTCCACTTCTAGTTCAGTTTTATTCAGTGGGGCATGTGTCGCCCTTTTCCATTATTTAGTTGGTTTTGTCAGAGATTGTAATTCTTTTACTTTCAGTATCTTTATTTCGGGATTTATTACTGTCAGGATATTTTAGTTTAGTGTTTTAAAGTTGGGATTTGTTATTGATGGTTAAACTCTTAAATGTTCATTTTTATTCTTATACTTAATGTGTGACTCTTAAAATGTTAATGGTTAAAGGTTTTATAATTGGATTTAATAAAATGGAAGATAAGGCTTTAAATGGTTTTGACACTTAGCTAAATTAATCAGTGTGTTTAAATTTAAAAAATTTCATTTGCGACAGTGATGCTAAGAATGAACCAACTGTTCACATTGATTTTAATTTAATAAAGGAGTGATTACCCGGTATTTAATTAGGCGGGGTGTCACAACAGGCCCAGACGAGTAGCCTAATAAAAATGACCCAAAGTCTGGGCCCCTCGCATATCAACTAAATTTAGTTAAGACTTAGTCCACTCCTAAAATCTCGTAGAGAGATATTCTAGGAATATAAGATGGACGCGGGGGAGTCCAACACCCCAACTCCCCAAGAACAAACATGTATATAATAAATCCTAAGCCTGGGGCAAAAGACACGATTGCATTCTCTGAAAAAACTCCCTAGAGTACATCGAAATGATACTGACTGCACTACCGTAGACGTAGGCATTCTCGCTAAACCACGTATATACTGTGTTGTGTGATTGACATCTTTTACATTCTTTACATGCTTTGGTGATTGCACTTTTCTTATTTATTTGTGTTGAATATAATTGTCACCACAATTTCCTATCTCCATTTTTGGATGATAACAATGACAAAGTCCGGATAAATTTATATGAAATTTTAGTTTTACCTAAATAAATGAAATTGGTATAATTTTCACATGTTCATTCAAATCAAATATTTTGGAAAAGTAAATGCATGCACACAGATAAACACAAGGATTTGGTGGAGAACCTTTTGTAAAAAAATAACTATTTCCCCCGAACCCTCTAAGTCCACTAGTACTAGTAAGAGTCTTACAAAAATGACACAAAACCATACTCGATTGAAATATGACACAATTGCAGGCATGTATTTATCTTTTTGCTCCTATTTGTCACATATGTCCATACTAACAATCACTTTCTCTCCATCGCAATAACTTGAACAATCTCGAGATCACGTACCAATCTTAACTTGAAACGCAATCAACCCATATGATTACTCGTTTTATGTCCTTAGGATGTGAAGATGAAAAATTGTTCGTGAAATCTAATTCTCTCGGAGTTATGAAACTAAAAAGATATCCTTTATGGAAACTCTCTTAAAATCCAAAAAATCGTAAAACTGGGTTGATTATTCCAAAATATTTTTCTTAACCTTATTTATATGTTTTTACAAAATATAGGGTTCAAAGACACAATTTTTGAATTCAGCTCTCGCATACAAATGAGGACTCCCTCATACGAAAGAGGAACTTCCTCTAAGGTCCTTGTATGGAACAAACTTTTTACGATCCATTTCTCATATAAATTCCCTTTCTAATGAAAAATGTTGCATCAAAATGCATTCTCTCGTATGAGAATAACTATGTACGACACACCTTTATATGAAAGCCACTTCATATTTTTTTTTTTTTTTTTTTTTTAGAAACAAAACATATTATTCAAAAGGAGAAAAAAAGCCTTTCTCCAGTGGCAGAACAAAATTAACAACATCGAATTTTAAACTCCCTAACAAGCTCGAGGTCCATGCTAGATATACAATCAGTGAAAGGGAAAGCTAAAAAGGAATCTCTAATGTCATTTCTAATATTAGAAATTACATTTTCAGTCTTCATTGCATGATCTTCAAAAACCACTCTATTACGACCTTTCCAGATTTCCCAGGAAATGAGAATAGGAATAATGATGAGGAGAATAGAGAGAATAGAATTGCCTTTGACTTTTATCCACCATGACATAAGTTCCCCTCTGATAGAATTGGAAATAGTTCTGATACCTATGATGCCTTTGAAATGAGCCCAAATTGATGAAGCAATATCACCAGTGATGAAAAGATGGTTTATAGATTCTTGGTCAGGTGTAGAGCAGCAGTGACATTTGGAAACGGTAGGAATTTTTATATTGGAAATTATATCATCAGTAGGAACAATTTGATGAAGTATTTTCCACATAAAAATCTCTTAAAAATTTAAAAAATATATTTTGAAATCCTTTAAAAAAAGCTTTTCATATCAATTCAATTATTCAAAATGAACTTTAAAAAATACAAAAAACCTTATATCACCTTTACAAACTCTTAGGTGCAAAGATGAATCGCCTGATCCGGTAAATAGACGTCTCATATCTTCTTCTTCTTCAAGTGTTCAACTACAAATCAAGGTGCAAAATCACTTAGACCTATGTTTCATCAAGCTCTCATAAAGAACCTCCGTCTCTCTCCATCAATCACCTTTATATTATAAGATTGCGTATCTATCTAAATCTCCAATGCTCTTCTCAGCCTTCCTCGTGAATTGTAACGACGGTAATAGAAAATTTAACTCGTAAAATTAAAGGAGGAACCAAAGAAGCCACATTCTTGATTTCTATTAAAGTTCAACGACGGAAGGATTTGCAGGTTTAACTCATGTTAGGATTCAACCACGAAAGAAATTAAAGAATGAAGCATGGAAGCAAAAGTAAATATATACAATTTGTTCGTATATATACGAGTTTTTAAGAAATTAAAGGATTAATCATAAATCTGTTTGTTGTGAAATTAAAGGATTATCAATTTGATTTAGATATATAACGGGCACGATGTCTCGTTTGTGTGCGCGCACATGTGTATATATAATTTAAATGTATTTATATGTGGGATTCATTCAAATATAGTTCAAATTTACGGTTATATGTAGTTGATTTGAATTTATGTTGCGTCTAAAATCTATTATATAAATTCACATTTATTATTCCTAGTTTGTGTGTATATATCTTTCTTCATAAAATTTGATTTGATGCCTTAGATATAGACTACAACTTTACCCAAACTAAACTACACTTGAAAAGAATCGAGATTGAGTAGATAGGTTCAGTCACGATTTAAACTTTCAGATGACAGATTGAATTAGTTTAGACCCAAAAATCTCTCAAAATTGGATCGGACTGACCCGTAAATACCCTTTGTGATGACAAAATTACCTTGAAAAAATGTGTTTACCTTGTTCAAACCTCCCCCAACTAATATATTAATTAGTTTTTTGGGGGTTAATCTCATTTCAAAGTTTTGTTATGCGCCTTTTCATATATTATTTACATTGTTTTAGGTTCCATAATCGTTCAAAACTGTCCTCAACTTTCTTATAACTATCTCTAACCATTTACATTTATTTTTTCCAATAATGACAGGTATTTAATTGTTGTTACAATATGATCAATAATTAAAAAATAAAAACATAAAAATGGGTATTAAAAAATCTTAAAAATCAGAAATAAATATTAATTATTTATTTTTAAATTTATAAAGAGAGAATTGAATTCTTACGTGTTAAGTTTGATTGGACACATCATTCATAAAATTTTGTTTAGCGTTCTATCACGGTCACTAGACTCCAACCTTCTTTTTCTCTCTCTCCATGCGAGTGTTATAAGACACTTTGGTTGCGTGCCTCTTCCCATCTCTATCCATCTGTTCATCTCCAATGTGTTCATCAGGTGGTGATTTGAACAACATCAGGAGAGGGCTAAACGGAGGAGTCTCCAGCTCCTCTTCGAAATCATCATCGTCATCATCAAACTGTTCTTCATCTTCCTCACCATTCTCCCCTTCTTCAACTCTGCCCCGAAACCAAAGGCCCAAAACCATGGAAGAGGTCTGGAGAGACATAAGCTTGGCCTCTCTCCACGACCAGCCCTCCCGTGACGAGCCCAACCTTAGGGGAATGAACCTCCAAGACTTTCTCGCCCGACCCTTCACTTCCAAAGACCCTCAACACCAACAACAACAATCAGCTGGTGGTGGCCACTACGGCTCTCCTCCCCCACCACCACCCATCGCTCTCAACCTCAACTCAGGTCCCGACCAGTTCCAATATCTCGCTAACTCTGACTCTCTCATCAGGCCAAACCCTCAACCCAACATTTCCAATGTCTGTCCTTTTAACGTCCCGTTTGATGCCTTGCCTTCCCCTCCCACCTTGCCCGCCCCGGACTCTAACAATAACTCCGGTGACCGCCGTTATAAGCGTATGCTCAAAAACCGAGAGTCCGCCGCTCGATCAAGAGCTCGAAAGCAGGAATCTCTCTTTCTCTCTCTCACAAAACGCTATTTTTTAAGTATAACAATTGGGGTTTATTAATGAAATGAAGTGAATAGTTTACAAGGGGTTTCTGCATAAAAAATATCTTAAGAAGTTTCTTAGTAAAGTAAATTGTTCGATATTTTTATTATACTTTACTTACACCATGTATAAGGTTGTTTGTTTGTACTTTTTGAGTCGTTGTTAGGTATCATGCGTTTTGTATTTAGCGGGTGGGGTCGAAAATGTTCTTATCTTGAAGATTTTCACGATATTTCTTTGCCTTTTTCTTTATACCTTATAACATGTATTTTACGTTTTGTGGAATGAAATAGTTCTTTTTGATTCTTTATTCTGACATTATGCTCATTTCTTTTTTGGTGCATTCAGGCATATACAAATGAGCTGGAGATAGAAATTGCCCATTTAATGGAAGAAAACGCCAGGCTAAAAAAACATCAGCAACAGGTAGTTCTATCAACGTCATTTTAATTAGAGCTTAGCGCATGCCCGAAGGAAAAAGTGAATGAAAACCCAAAAAAGACACCCCCATTATTGGTTACTTGTTCACCTTTTTAGTGTTGCCGAGATTGTTTAGTTGTTGATTTTTTTTTTTGTTGGCAGTTGTGTGAAGCTGCTGCTGCTGAACTTCCCAAAAAGCGCACCCTTCATCGAACATCAACTGCTCCATTTTGAGAAGTCTCATGCCCTCTTAGAGAGAGAGAGAGAGAGAGAGACTATTAATGAAGTGTTATGCATTCACGGATGGGTCGATAAATACCCATAGTAGACTGTAATTTTGGGAAGTTTAGGAATGAATGAAAAGGATAGTGTTTGTGCATTCCTATCAAGAAGGAATTTTGACCTGGTGGGTCTTTTGTTTCCCCCATTTTTCTTGTTTTTGTCTCTCTGCCAACTTTTCTTCCTTTTTTCTTATCATGTTGCTGTGTTAAAAGTCGGATGAGTTCAGTGATTGGAAAGATCAGTTTTTTTTTGGTGGTTACCTATTAGCACGGTTTTAAAAGGCGCGAGGGGTAGAGGTCAAGCCTCAAGCCTTAGGACCCTAGGCGTAAAAAGACGTTTCTCTTTTTTTTTTTATTATTTTAATTATTTCAAGGCTAGTAATATAATAAAATAGTACATACCTTTAATTTTGAAAATATATTCATATATTTGGTAGCCATCTTTCTTACATTCATGCGCTATAATCAATATTTGTCAACTAATTCTTTGTTTTGTTTAAAAAAAGTGTGCCTTAAGTCTTTTATTAAGAATATAGGGTAATAAGGCGTAATAAGACGTAGACGATGCATTTCTTTCAAGCGTTAAGCTTAGGCGGAGCCGCCTTTTAGAACAGAGCCTATGAGAATGAGGACGAATAGTAGTCCAATATCCATCGCTTTCAACATCTCCGCACCTTATCTTTTCCTTGCATCAATTGTGTCACTTAATACTCTCTTCTCTCCCCTCATTATTACAGCCATTGATGTACACGCTTTATCTTTTGTTTGGGTCTTCTATTTTGCTTCTCTCTTTTGATTCCAATATTTAGGTGCGATGAACATAACTCTTTTTATTGGACAAGAGTCCATTGAAAAGCATTTTGGAAGCATAGGATAAGTCTTTTGAGATGACGTGAATGGGTCTACACCATTTATGTAAAAGCTCAAATGATTTGGATTATTAGCTTTGTGATCGCTATTATTATCAAAGCTAATTCCTTTTGCGTATAAAAGTTAAAAGACTTCTATATTCTTATGATTAATTTTTTCCATTTTTTTCGCTCACAAAAAGATATAAATCTCTTTTTTACCCCAAAAATTATATACTTAATTTAAAAAAATGAACTATAAAAAAAAACAAGGAGTGTAAAAAATAATATATAATTTAAAAAAGTGAACTATTAAAAAAATGCAAAAACGTATTTTTTACCCCGAAATTATTTTTTTTAAACAAACAAGAACACGACTCAATTAAAAAGAGACACGACACGTGACAAAAAAAAAATTTCCACCTAAAACGAGCACCACCCAAATAAAAACAATACGATGTAAAATCTTTTTTTTTACCGAACACGAAAACGATCAACTAAAAATGCTGTCCGACATAAAATTTGTTTTTTATTTGGCTAACGCAAATGCAACACAAATAATAGTGACACGAAACAATACGACATATCACAAACTTTAAAAAAAATAAGATATGAACACGACCTAGTTAAAACACTTCATGCCATAAAATATTATTTTTTCACTTAACATGAACATGATTCAAATTAAAAATATAAAAATAACTAATTTTTTTTATAATTAGATTATGTTAAAAAGGCACCATAAATAAAAAATGAATTAAATGGTTCTTGAATTTTAAAACAAAAAAATAAATATTAATATTTTATTTTATCTAACACGAATACAGTTTAATTAAAATACAACACGATAAGACATGAATTCTCATTTGTTTGCCTGACACGACCCAAATAAATGTGAATATATTAAATCTTATTTTTTAATCTAACATGAACATGATCTAATTTTTGTTTATCAAACAGTTTTTTATCAAGAAAAAAATGATTTTTAATAAAATTGTATTTTATTAAAACTGTTTGTAATAAAAAATGTTTTTATTAAAACTGTTTTTTATTAAAAATGCAAAACAATAAACTGTTTAAAAAAAAATACAGTTTTAAAACAGTTTTGCATTTTTAATAAAAACAATTTAAAAGTGTTTTTAAAAAATTCAATTTTAAAACTGTTTTACATTTTTAATAAAAACAATTTAAAACTGTAAATAGTTTAAAAAATACAATTTTAAAACTGTTTTACATTTTTAATAAAAACAATTTTAAAAATATTTAATAAAATACTATTTTTTATTATAATTGTATTTTATTAAAACCGTTTTTTAAATAAAAGATTGTTTTTTTTTAATTTATTAAAGCTGTATTTTATTAAAACTGTTTTATAATTATTAAAAAAAATAGATTTGAGGGACTACATTGGCCAAAACCGTTTTGAAATGTTTTTTTAAACAGTTATGAAAAGTAAAAAAAATTAAAACAAATTTTTATTTAAAACAGTTTTTTATTAAAAAAAATATTTTTTTTATTAAAAATACAAATTTTTAGTTGTTTTTCAAATATTTGTTTTAATTGGAGACAAAAAAGTAGAAATTTAAATTTTGTAAATTTAAGGGTATAATTGACATTTGGTTAGAAAATGGAGTGTTAGAAGAATTATTTGAAGTGCCAATAGCTACTCCCATTCCTTCTAGCCAATCATAATGGGCAACGAAAAAATATCATAAATTGACATTTTTTTGGTCCCCCACTTATGGGAACGAATTTATGAGAGCTTTATAGAGGGAGAAGGCAAAAAATTTTCAAGACTCGTAAATATTAGTTTGATTGTGCGGCGGGTCAAAGACCCGCGTCTGGGAGTGCCAAGCGGATAACTATTTCACTTTGAGTGAAAACGTTTTGCTTGTCGTAGCCAGAAGTAAAAATGTTTCGCGTCTAAACTTTGTCGAGCATATCAATGGAAGACCTATAAACTTATGGCTTTCGTAGAGGATCCTGTCCTATATGTATCGATTTTTCTACCAATTGTGAGTCATTTATTAGATCCACAATGGGTATAAAGTACCCATTCTGGTTAGCCTTAGGACCAAGAGAAAAGTGGGTCAAGCCGCGACATGTTTTCTTAATATTATGCGAGTACGACAAGGATATCTTAAACCTAAAACCAACTATTTAGCCTTCCCACATTAGTTAATTTTGAGCATGTTGTCCAATTTAGGCTTTTGCAAATTACAATAAGAACTTTGGGCATAAGAGAGGTCTTTGCCAAGCCAAGGAGTTTATTTTTATCAATTTAAAAAAATATTATTTATGTACCTTAAGACTTCAAGAAATGATTCACCACACTCGAAAGTATATTTAAATTTCTTTCAACTCAATATTTTGTCTATCCTCACACCGAAACTGAATTTTGAATCCCAAACGTTTAAGAATGTCAACCATTGGGACAAGAATGACTCTCGAGTAGGTAAAATTTGATTCTGAGGCAATGCATTCGCCCTTCTAAGGTCTCCAACAACCTTGTTAGAATCTAGCGAAAGTATCAGATCTTCTAATATATTGATCCTCTCAATGCAAACTATGTGTGTGGTTGTTCTTGTACATGAATATATTGTTCAAGACACGAGATGGACTGCTTGAATGGATGGTCATTCCATTTGGTCTTTCTTGATTCTAGCACATTTATGCATTTTATTAATCACATATTCAAGCCTTATATCGGTAAGTTTGTTTTGGTTTACTTCGATGATATTCTTGTGTTTAACAATTACCAAACTTAACATTTTGAGAATCTTCGAATGGTTTTTGATGTGTTGAGAGGACATAAATTATATGTTAGTTTGAAGAAGTGTGAATTATTGACAAATAACTTAGTATTCTTAGTCTATGTTGTCTCAAGTGATGGTGTGAAGGTGGATCCAAACAAAGTGGATTCAATTACTAGCTGGACAATTACTAGCTTGATTTATGATGTTCAAAGTTTTCATGGACTTTCTTATTTTTGTAGAAGATTTGTGAAGAACTTTAGCACTATTATTGCTCCAATTATTGAATACTTAAAGGAGTGTACCTTTAAATGGAGTAATGAAACATGAAAGAGTTTTGATCCTATAAAACATAAAATGGTAGAAGCTCTAATTATTCTTCTTCCATATTCTAAGAAGGTGTTTGAAGTTGATTGTGATGATTCGAATGTGGGTATTCGTGTTGTTATTAGATAAAAAGGGAAGCCTATTGCATACTTTAGTGAGAAATTAAGAAACATATTCAACTTATGACAAGGATTTCTACGTTATTGTTCGAACATTGGATCGGTGGAGGCACTAAGTTATGCCTAAAGAGTTCATTCTTTTTTCGGATCGTGAGGTACTGAAATACATCAATTGTCAATACAAACTCAATTCAAGAAATTCCCGATGGGTTGAGTTTTTGTAGGCCTTTACTTTTCATATCAAGCACAAACCTGGTGTAAAAATCAAGTGGAAGATGCATTGTGTCGAAGGAATTGCTTTATTCTTTCTATACAAATGGAGGTTTTGGGGTTAGAAATGTTAAAAAAAACTTTACAAAGATGATATTTTCTTTGGTTAGATTGGGACAAATTTTCCAATGAACCTTATCAATAATTTTTGTTACATGATGGCTATATTTTTTGAATTAATTAGTTATTCATTCCTCAGTGTTCATTAAGGGAATATATTCTATTTAATCTCATAGTGGTGAACTTTATGGATACTTTGGGAGAGAAAAAATACTTGCTCTTATTAAGGAGAATTTTTATTAGCCAAAGATGGAACGTGATGTTGCTAAGCACGTGGAAAGATGTATAACTTGTTACATTTCAAATATCCATTCTCAAAATAAGAGTTTGTATATGTCCCTGCCTATCTTATTAGCTCATTGGGAAGATATGATCTTAGAATTTGTTGTAGGGTTACCTCATACTCAAAGGAATAAAGATTTAATTATAGTGGTTATTGATCAATTATTTAAAATTGCTCATTTTTTCCATGCAACAAGACTTTGGATGCATCAAATGTTATTGACCCTTATTTTAATGAAATTGTCAAGCTACATGGTATTCAAAAGACCATTACTTCTGATCGAGATTCAAAGATTGTGAGTCACTTTTAGCACACTTTGTGGAGAAAACTTTGAACTAGTTTGGAATTTATTTCGACTCATTATCCACAAATTTATGGAAAAACTGAAGTTGTGAGTGGGAAATTTATTAAGGAGTTTGGTGGGAAGTAACATTCGAAAGGGGGATCTTATCTTAGCACAGGTTTAATTTTCTTACAACAGATCTTGGATCCAAATTATGGTTACTAGTCCACTCAAAGTTGTGTATGGGAGAAATCTAATCACTCCATTGGATTTGGATCCACTTCCAACACATCACCAATTCAGTGGTGATATATAAGAACAAGACAAATATATCAAAAAAATTTATGAGCAGGCACGTGAGAAAATAATAGAGCAAAATGAGAACTATCCAAATAAAGTAAATTATCACCGTAAGCAAGCAACATTCAAAGAGTGTGATTTGATGTGGATTCATCTGTGAAAAGAAAGGTTTACTCGTGGGAAACATGGAAAGTTTAAGACCGGGTTTGATTGTCCATTTAAAGCCCTTGAGAGGTATGGGAATAATTCTTACAAGATTGAACTTCCAGGAGATTATGTCATTTCTACAACTTTCAATATATCAAATCTTTCACCATACCATGATGATGAAACTGATTTTGATTTTAGGTTGAATACTTTTTATCAGGGGGATAATAATGCATGAGAAACCTAGAATTTTCTTACAAGTTCCTATAAGTGACATTGTTTAATAAATGGGCTTAAAAGATCTAAACAGACTATTTTCGGATATGCTATCAGAATAGACACTCAATGGTAAAACAATCATAACTCACTCCTCAAAATCAAAATGATGTGATTCAAAGATAATTAGAAAAAGGACTTGTAGACCTTTCATTTGGTATATGGTCACCTTTTAATTAAATGTAGAAATAATGACATGCATTTTAAGTGACAAAAAATCCCGAGGCATATTAGTTTTTGTAATACATCGTATTTTTATGGCCTTTAATTATGAGATTTATTAAATTTAATTGGGATAAATTAATTTTATATTAATCCGAATTTTAAATTGAATATTTACTACTGTGACGAGAGTTAGTAATTATTGATAAGAATTATGTTTAATATTACTTATTGAGTAAAGTAGTATATGAGATTGAATTTATTAAAATTTTCGCGAGTGAATAATACGACAATTATAGAAATTAAGTCGGGACGCGCGTGTGTCGTGTCGGGACTAAATTGATGGAATGAAAAAAAGTAAATTAATTCTAAGTCTCCCTTATGGTCATTTCGAGTACGCCAATGTGTCCGGAAGGGTCGAGATAGTTAGAAAAGTGTACTCGGGGGGTTTAGTCTGGGTCTCGTGATGTTTTTAGGCCTAACCAGTAACCCGGGAGGGCATTTTGGTAATTTGTAATTTTAGGCTTTAATTATGGACGAAAATTATTAGGCTATATCTGTTGTTAGAGGTTTTCTTCTAGGATTAAAACAAACACAAATCACAAAAGCCATTAGAGGAGAGAAGTCATGAGCTTTCCTAAAGCTAGAAGCATCCTAGTTGCACCGTTTTCACCACAAACACCGCCGGAGTGTAGATCGGAGGAAGATGAACTCAGCCACACCATCAAATCCCAGAAACTCGGACCTTTAATTTCCAATCAAGTATCTAACTTGTTGTTCTTTAGTTGATAACACATCTATGCTAGTGTAGGAGATAATGATTTTATGTCTCATGAAAATATAATGTTATTTGGGAGATTATTATTGCTATTTGGAGTAGAAACCATGTTAGGATGAATATATGGTTATATGTAGAATATGAACCAAAAAATTTGATGCCTAGTAGAGATAGAGATCTGGAAACTAATGGGATTCTTGAGAAATTAGATAAACTAGGGTTAAATGATAAATTCTTGAATTAACCCATTTCATTACGATTATTGTGGAATTAATGAATGTTTTACGCTAGAATTCACCCATATTGGTTTATATAATGTTCATGATGTTTGGTTGGGAGTTTGGGATATGTTAATTGAGGTTTGATGATGTAAATTGGATGAAACCCGTAGGCTTGATATGCAGAATTCTGGGTAATAAGTGCTCGATCGATCGATCGACTTAAGAATGTCGATCGACCCTTTTCATCGATCGATCGACACCTCCTGGAAATGGAAACTTCTTCCCCTTTTAAATCTCAATCTAATACCAATGTGTAAGGACCTTTGGACATAATATAAATATCGTAATGGAATTTGATAAGGACCAGTAAGGTATAAGTAGGGTCCGGGTAATACGATTTTATATAAGATTTAACCGTGAGATTTCGAGGTATAAATTGAGTGGAAAATCGTGCGTACGTAAAATTAGGTCTTGTGAGAATTAAGAAGGA
The DNA here is from genome assembly GCA_949130495.1 of Sambucus nigra. Classification (NCBI taxonomy): domain Eukaryota; kingdom Viridiplantae; phylum Streptophyta; class Magnoliopsida; order Dipsacales; family Adoxaceae; genus Sambucus; species Sambucus nigra. The sequence continues at coordinate 237,745,662 of OX422207.1, forward strand.
CTTAGACCAGTAGGGTAGTGAGTGTACACCTGCCGATTTTATATTTATCAAGAGGATACACTTCGAGAGTCGATAAGTACTTAAGGACTTGCGGTAATTGAGAAAATGAAAGAATGATTTCATTATACGTAGGAGTTGGGCGTTTTGTGCCATGTATGGTTAGAATATTATGGGTCGTGGGTGCACCTAGAGGAATAATGTGAATATATACGGGTGCATGTATATATATATATGTATATATATATATAGTATGTGAATAATTGTGTGTAAATTATACTCGCGCTACTTGCTATTACGGAGGTTCTGCGCTGGGACAGTCTTATCTCGATTGTACCTTTATGGGGGATATTGACTTGTACCCTAGAACATAGCATCCTTGGTACAGGCTATCCGATAATGGTAGTCAGACGGTCCTAAGAGACGTGACAGTATGTGCTGACCTCTTAGAGACTTGGAACTATACTTCACCTCCAACATGTGTGTTTTGTGTTCATGAAGTTCGAGAGTAATTACGAACTAGTATTTCCCTTTTGCACAAGAGATACAGGGACTTGATACCTGAGTATGTCAGCACCATAGATTTTATGTGGGGTGCCCTATTTGTATATATATATTATATGAGTGATAAATATATATACCTATACCTATGATTTCTCTACTGTTCTTATAAGTAGATAAAATTGAATAATTAATATTAAATGAGTTAAGTGGTTGAGAATTTAAGTTTGTATTGAGATAAACATCACGGGCTTAAAATATTCATAATAAAAGGTTATCAAATACAAAATATAGTTATGCGATTAGTTGAAACATGATTTGGTGAAAGAAAATAGGGTTAGACTAGTGATTTGGGTTAAACTAGTGAATTGGGTTAACTTTATCTAGATTAGTTTAGTCGTACGTTAGGTGTGCACCCTAGTTGAGGGGTGAGAATTCCCAAGTGAGTGTCGAAGTACTAACATGTATGTAATATCAACTGATAAGATTTTGAAATACTTGCTAAACTATTTTTAAAGTTGTTTTACACTCGGGTTCTGACCCGTTTCCTCTCATCTCTTCTTTCTCTTGTGTGTATATATATATATATATATATGTATGTATTACAGGTTCCCAGCCACAGGGGCGTCAAGCTTATATCTTTGGATTGTTGATGTGCTGTAGCTAGTATGGGAGTTACAGGTCTTTGTAGTAGACTACTTCATCATTTTCCTCTTAGTCTTCCATATAGCCATTATTAGATAGGGCATGTGTCGCCCATTTTCAGTTTTTATCTAGTTCCGAGAGATTTATACTGTTTATTTATTTCAGTATTCTGTTTTAGTTGGGATTGCTTTTGAATATTACACTATCCTTCGATTTGGGATATTTTATTTGTATCTTTAATCTAACATGTTTATTTCATTTGGATGGTTTGGTTTTAATATTATCATTTGTGTTCATGAAAATGGTATCGTATATTAAATTATAACAATAGGAATTAATTTATAAAATTAAATGTTTTGACACTTAGCTTAATTATTTATTAGGTGATTAATAAAGAAAAATTATTTTCGACAGTGATGATAAGAATGAACCAACTAGATACTTTGAGTTAATTTAATAAAGGACTGACCACCCGGTATTTAATTAGGCGGGCTGTCACAGCTTTGAGTCCAAAGGTCTAGTCTTTTAGTTTTCCAACTTCTAGTTTATTAATGTTCTCTTTAACTTCTCCTAATTACCCATTGTTGGAGGGTTATTCCAAGAACCAATATAAAAGGTTTAGGATATACGAATCGAAGGCATAACTTGATTTGATGATATAAATAATTTTTTTTATAATAAGTGGATTATTCTTATTTTTCTCCTAACCTTTTGGTGGATTCCAATTGGCACAAGTGTTTCTCCTTATCTTTCGTGAATTTCTTAAAGTTTGAGTTACCTGAGTTTATGCTTGTGTTATTGCCTTCTCCGTTATTACCTGGTGTCATCGAAATCTTTTTCTTGCAATATTTTATGCTAATAATAGTTTGTGTATTACCGTCAAAATCATTAGGTTCACTTAGGGTGTTTTCTCACCAATGTTCTTTCTTTATTTCTTTATCTTTATCATTGTTTGATATTTAAACTTATACAATATATTGTGTTTGCGAATTTATGAATGCCCAAACCATTTCAAATTTTTTCAAAGAGTTTAGTGAGCATTATGTTAGGGAAACCCTTTTATGTAGAGAGAGTAGCCTCTGGGTATTTTTGGGCAACCCCTTGTCGGCCATTTACCCCCAAAATTCTCATTTATAAGGTTCATATAATACTCATAATCAAGAGTATTAAGACTCAAATTTTAGAATCCATACGACTATGCCACATCATATTAGTGATCGACCGAAATACCATGAGTCAGGGCGAGGACTTCTTTAAGGGAACCATGGATGATATTCTTGTTATTATGCCAATATGCCATTCGGCTAATATTGTTACTCCAAATTCTTCTTCTATAACTATTACTAACGTAGAGAATATATCATCTCCCTCTTTATATTATTATTCACCTTCTCCCTTAAAGTCATATTCCCCTTCATATTACGAGTCCATTACTTCTTAGAGAGAGCTTGATATTCAAGAGGCTATTGATCTTAAAGAACACGATGGATAGTTGGAGCACACCTGATTTTTTGACTTAGAAACTTGATACCATCCTTTAAATCACAAGTCTGAGGATGAGACTTTTGACGATGAGGAGCTTTATACCCTATAATTATCTTGGACTTGCCTTTATAAGAGTGAGATCAATAGGGCTAGGGCTTGTCGTATTCAACATGTTTATGGCATAATTATTTCTATAATAGTGAGGGATGCTAAAAATGATGAGAGATCCTACGATTTGAAGAATGCATTTGAGATAATCCTTTATGAATTTATGTTTCGCTTAGGGTTTTGTTTCCCTTTCCATACTTTTATACGAGAAATTTTATATCACCTTGGGGTTGTACCTACACAATTTACCCCAAATTATTAAAGAATCATACTTAGTTTCATCGTATCTTGGCGATGTGTTCACACTAAGAAATTACCTAGGAGATATTACGAAGTGTTTATATCTACGTATCCAGTAAGAAATTCCATGGGTATTATTTTTTGAGTCCTCACAAAACCAAAACGGAGACTTATTAAGGTCTCCCAAACGTCCAACTATAAAGAGAAGACAAGGTTCTTTTATATAAGTGGACATTGAGAATTTTTAGATAGAGATGAGAAAGAAGGATCTGTCATGGTCCATTTTTATTGGGGAAAACCTCCTTTGAGCAATATTAGTTCTTTATCTTTATCTATCCATCGTAGTCATTATGCATTTTACTATTGACTCTTATACTGTCTTCATTTTTTCTTTTAAATAAAGTTACCCATGGCTTTAGTGCTATCAATTGGCTGATGGTGCACGACATTGTGAATTCCGGGATCAAGACTTTTGAGGAGTTATCTCCTTTGGATAAGTTTGAGGTATTTGGCATCATCTCCAACCCTCATCCCTTAGAATAATTTCGTAAGTTTTCTCCCTCGTACCTTGTCTCCTTTTAAATTCTCATGTTATAATTGTCTAAATATGGTTTGTACTTTGTGTAGACAAACCCTCTGATCTAAATTCAAAAGAGTGGTATATATTGATTCCTAAGATTTTTCGTGACCGTGTTATTAAGGCCGAGGGAATCTCAGTGAGTCGAAGGAGAGGGATCACATCAAATGAAAGGGGCAGGAGATTGCTCTCGATAAACCTTAAAAGCTATATAAGAAAACTGTTGGTTCTTCCAAAGAAGCATGATCTAATATGAGCCCTACTCGTCCTGTAATGATTGAAAACCTCCCCTCGCCTAGGGATCTTTTGAAAGTTATTCAGAGTCACCCTAAGAACCTTTATCTAAATTACACGAGGGATTGTGAGTTCTTGGTTAGTAGCATACCTAATTATGATAAATGAAAATTTTCTAATCTGGATAGGGGATATGAGGTAGTACTTTCCATTAACAAGGTTTTCCAGGTTTGTCCCCACCTTTGACCTTTTGATTTCTCATTTTTCCTCAAGTCTTATTCACCCATTGATGCATTCATTGATCTTCTGCTTGAAGGGTTTGATGTTAATGGTGGACCTTCAATAGTGGACATAGTAAAATAATGATGCCCTGGTGAATGCTCGCGATAATAAAAAAATCCCTTGGATAAATACAAAGGAAAGTATGAATCGCTCGTAGGGAAGAGGAACAAGGAGTTAGAGAACAATAAGAAGATCGATGACACTAAAATAGAAACTTTGACCACACAAATGTATGAGGCTAAGTAAGAGCTTGCGATATCTAAGGTAGGATTTCAAAAGAAATTTGATGAAGTTATAGTTGTTACTGTGAAGAAGTAAAAAGTATATGCCATCTATGAATACCATAACTTGATAAATTTCCAAAACTAAGATGCCATCTATGAATACCATAACTCGGCAAATTTCCAAAACCCTGGTTTATATTACATACGATGGGGGTATGAAGAGATGAAGGTGAGAGACGATCGTGAATTTGTTGATATTGCTAAAAAGGTTGGTACCTGGTAGATCAATGACGATGTGGATAAGACCATCATTTTAGAGTTCAATGCACAAGAAGACGAACTCCTAACAAGACGAAATTGAGATTAACATCATGGTCGAGAGTACTGCTGATGATACTCGTGAGGGAGACAGTACCCTTCCGTTTGATCTTACTCTGAATGCAAGCACTCCTGAGGATGGTGCTGCTTAAATTATTTTCAAGTTTTGATCAATCACTTTTTCAGCCCTCCACGATTTTTGATATATGTGAATTTTTGAAACATTTGGTATATAACCTTTAATACTTATCCCCCTTTGATAGGTGCTACATTTAGCTCCTATAAGTTTTACTTTCTTAATGCTAATGGTTTTTGGTGTTCCATTTTCATATATTTGATGTGTGATCCTTTATGAGTATTTTGGTCGAGCATATCATGTTTGCTGGTTTCCTTATTGGTTCCCCCCATATGCTTACCTTAATACTCAAGCTCAATTATGAGTCTGAGGTCGAACCTTATTAGGTCGAACCTCATTCAACTATTGTGGATTTATTGCCTTAAATAATTTGTTTTCGAATGAGTTCCTCTTGAATTAGTCAAATATATTAACAAAATGTGTGTTTGTTCTTAAACTAACTTTTACTGAAACTAGCCAAACCAATTGTTAAATATGTCCAAGTAAAACTCAAAATTTTCTTCTCCATCTTATGCTCCTTTTAGGTGGTAACCAATTTTTGCATAAAGACGAGGGTGATATTGATATCAATGCAATAATTATCTTGTTCTCAATTTTTTTTCTTCTTAAATTAGCTGAGCAAGTAGAAAATATCATTCAATACTCACCCTTGGACTAATTCGTATAAAATTGACTGAGCTAGTTATATTTTTCCCTCTTTTGTTTATCCTGGATAATATCCAAGTTTTACATTAAGACGAGGATGAATTTTTTCGAAAATCCTTTTTTCTTGAGCTTTGGCTCATCACTTTTTGAGTTATGACTTCAAACTTTTACTAAGGGCATTTATGACGTCCTTTTTATTGTACAATGTAAGACCCCAAGAAATCTGAGGCGTCACTGTGCTTAAAATCACTAAAATCCTCAACAATGCATATAGAGCATCTATATTCCACAAAAATAAACATGACAGGTCATCAAAATACATGACGTCCACTCCAAAATTTACGTGTCAATCTAAAATGTCTCCTAACAACAAGGATAGGTAAAGTACATCTCCAAACAATTACAGTTTTAATTTCACTCAAAATAACGCTAAATCCCAAAAATTTACACTACTAATTTGGACAAAATGATATTCCGAGAACGTTGTGCTCTTAATGTCCTTCATAAATAATTAACGTTAAAATCCAAGCTTACCTTCCACTAAAAAAAGAACGGGGAAATACACAATATGACAAAGATATATGCTCAATACAATAACGGTGATTAAAATGCAACAATATGAAACTATATATGAGTCCCATGCGACACACGAGCATTGTACCAATTTATTTCTTAATAACACATCAATAGGTCACGGGGCCTAAACTTACCTCACCTGGCTTCTTAAAGCCTCATTACGGCTAATGGATTTTTTGACTTTTGGCGGGTGATCATTCTCAGTTGCATATTAAAATTTCATGGCACCATGCCCACATAAGCAAATACACAATATCTCAATCGAATGACACATATGATTCCAATGATTACCACAACATTTCAAGGAGAATACAAATAACTGAGAAACAAGAAAATACTCTCGAGAGATTTAGAGGAGCATATTGTCTAAACCCTGTACCTAAAAATTATCACTTGAAAATTCATCAAATTCTTCCTCAAAATTTTGATTATACCATTGCGTTCCTCTCGCAAAAATAGTAAATACACCTTCTTGGTTGTTCTTGAGAAAACTTGATTTAGATCTTCAAAATTTGGTTGAAAGTTGTGTTTAATGGTGTTTAGGTTTTGTAAATGAGAGGAGATAATAATTTAGGAGGCTACTGCTTTTTGAGAAGGGTTAATAGTGTTTTAAAAAGTCTAAACCCGTCCATTATATAAAGGATTAAAACAATATTCATAATCAAACAGAAAAACTAAAAGATACATTACGGACAATCGGAGCATTGAAATTGATTGAAATTTTGTTTTGTTGTAGCTGATGGCGAGATAAAACTCCTGTGAAAAAATCACCTCGATCAGACGGTCGATTTTTTTTTTATCCTCTTTAGGACAGATCATCCCCTAATTTTTTTGATATAAAAAGTTATAATTTTCAAATTTTAATCCCGATTTAAATTCCACTTAAAACCTTATTTTTTGTATATAAAAAGCAACATTTTAACATACCAAAATTAAATTGATTAAAAAATTATTTTTCTAACATTTTAAATTTAACAAATATTTTATGACTTAAAAATCACAGGGTGTTACATCTGTAACACCCCGAGAAGTTCGAGGCGTCATTGTGCTTAAAATTAAACTATAATCCTCAACAATCCATATAGAGTATCTAGATTCCACTAAAATAAACATGACATGTCATCAAAATACATAACGTCCACTCCAAAATTTACATGTCAATCTAAAATGTCTCCTAACAAGGCTAGAAAAAATACATCTTCAAATAATTACGGTTTTAATTTCACTCAATATAATGCTAAGATCCCAAACATTTACACTCCTAATTTGGATAAAATGATATTTTCAACATGTTGTGCTCTTAATGTCCTTCATAAATTAATAACGTCCAAATCCACGCTTACTTGCCACTAAAAAAAAGAATGGGGAAGTACACAATATGACAAGAATAGATGATCAATACAATAACGATGAATAAAATTCAACAATACGAAATAGTATACGAGTCCAATGTGACACCCGAGCATTGTACCAATTTATTTCTCAATAACACATCAATAGGTCACCTCACCTCACCTAGGCTTCTTAAAGCCCCATTCTGGCTATTGGACTTATGAACTTTTGGCGAGTGACCATTCTCAGTGCCATATTAAAATTTCATGGAACCATTCCTACATATACAAGTACACAATATCTCAATCGAATAAAACATAAGATTTCAATAAATACCACAACATTTCAAGACGAATACAAATAACGGAGAAATAGGAAAATACTCTCGAGAGATTTAGAGGAGCATATTGTGCAAACCGTGTACCTTAAAATTATCACTTGAAGAATCCTTGAATTCTTCCTTGAAATTCTAATTACACTGTTGTGTTCCTCTCGCGAAAAGAGTAAATACACCTTCTTGGTTGTTCTGGAGAAAACTTGATTTAGATCTTCAAAATTTAGGTTGAAAGTTGTGTTTAATTGGGTTTAGGTTTTGTAGATGAGAGGAGATAATAATTTGGGAGGCTACTAATTTTTGAGAAGGGTTAAAAGTGTTTTAAAAAGTATAAAGTCGTCCGTTATATAAAGGATTTAAAGAGAGAGTTATAATCTAACATAAACACTAAAAGATACATTACAGACGGTCGGGCCTTAGAAATTGGCTAAAATTTTGACATGTTGTAGTTGATGGTGAGACAAAGTTGTTGTGGAAAAATCAGCTCGATCGCACAGTTGATTTTTTTATCCTCCTTAGGCCATATCCTCTGCCGATTTTTTATATAAAAAGTTATAATTTCCAAATTTTAGTCCCGATTCCAATTCCACTTAAAACCTTATTTTTACATATAAAAAACAAAAAAATTTACATACTAAAATTAAAAATATTCCAAAAAAATCTTATTTCAAAATTTTTAATTTAACAAACATTTTTAGGGCTAAAAAATCATGGGGACTACCAAAAAATTATTATTTTTTGAATATATTCAGGAGTCATAAGAGTTGATAATTGTTGTGTAGATATTGCAATGGGTACTACCATCGTTGTCTGCTAGCACCCATACGTACATAATCGAAAAGATTTTTTGACGTAATATAAAATAGAAGTCCAGACGTGCAGGAGGTATCTCATCTTCTTTAGGTTCATCGTCCATCTGGAAGGAAAATAATTAAGCAGACATGTCAAGTAGATAATTTATATTTCTATATAAGGTATAGAGAAAATGTATTGTTAGAGAGTAATTAGATTTAGTATTGATATCATAAAAATTGTAGGCAAACCGAAATGTCATAGAAATGTTAGGGGTACAATGGTGTTTAATGATATGTAAAGGAATAATATGGTGGAGTGTAACAAGATAATGGTTCAGACTATAACAAAATAACCTATATATTATCGGTTATTAGGGATTCAATTGCATAAAAAACCATTACAGTATTGCCCAAAGCATAATATATACATAGATACACTACACCAAATCTGCTGACTTGTCACGGTCATTGACCGTGACAAGTTCAACTTGTCAAGGTCAATGACCGTGATAACTATGGGGGTGATAACTTTTTTTATCACAAACTTGTCATGGTCATTGACCGTGATAAGTTCATTAGACGTGTCACGGTCTTTAACCTTGACAATATTTGTCACGGTTACAGATCGTGACAAACTTGTGACATTTAATAAAAAATTATCACGATCATTGACCATGACAATTCTAGGCAGCATTGAAAAAAAAATCTACTAGGCAGTATGTCCACTGCCACTCCCCAGTAGTATATTTGTACCTGTTATAGCAACGTTGTACCTATTCAAATATCATACATCCAAATAAAATTGAGATAATGCAAATATACATTCAAAACAATATGCATTACGATATAATCCAAATATAATTCAAATGTAACAACTTAAAACAATTCAAATTTAACAACTTAAAACAATCCAAAATAATTCAAATAATGTGACTACTTGTCTGGGGTAGGTTTGAGGAGGTGGATAGGCAACACGATATACAAATTGATACACCCTTGAATTTGCATCGTGCCGCCTTATTCGCACAACCACAATGGAAAGTTCTCCTACCCAAGTATCACATGCGTGACGAGCACCTTGGCCTCGATGTCTTGAAGGGCACGTCCATGAACTAGCATACCCTGGATGGTATTAGGGTCCCTCAACCCCCTCCCGATCCGATTGACATAAAATATGTCCATATAAATACGCTTGGCCAACCAAGTGTCATCATAGGTCGATCGAAGGGAGCCAAATAGGGGATTGGATCATCAAGTGTCGGTGATGAAGCAACGACATCCACGTCCTCGTCCTCATGCACCTCCTCCACCACCGCCTTATCCTTCCATTTCCCCTTACGCTTTTCGCCCAACGAACGCTTCATGAATGAGAACATATCTTGGATCGTCGCCTCCAAACGGGACAACTTGTCATCATGCGAGTCCACTGTTCGAGCCAACCCGGCGTTGCTCATATCCAATCCGATAATCCTAGATTTGGCCACCCGCAAGCTCACCCCCTTGTCCTTCCCTTGCAATCAGTTCCAAGAACATGACTGAGTGCGTTCGTGGACAAACATGCCTTATCGGCATCAAATTGCGACTCATTCACTTCCTTAAGCTTTGCCTGAAACGACAAAGAGCACATGATTAGTTAAATAAGTAAATAAAAAAATTATAACGTAATCAATAAAAAGTAAACTGTTGGATTACTTACAATTGTGGACGCGACAATTGGGGGCACTTCCTTATCCTTCCACTTCTTCATCTGAACACCCACATAAGCATCAAGCCTATGTGGCCTACCCCCAGGGCCACTCCCCATCCCCTGAAATAAAATAATGCAAAATTAGTATCGGGCCCGCAAAGTAAAATATTGCAGAATAAAATATTTCTATAATTATTGAAAAATACAATCTTACCATCATCCTATGCTCCACCTCAGCGTAAGATGTCCGTCCGAAGTAGTGCACATCAGAATTTTTCGTTCGATTTTCCTTCCCCGATTGGTGAGATGCCAATTGTCTCTCCTTAATCTCATTGTCAGTGAACTTTTGTCATTGTGCCAATGAGACCGGCTCCTTCGGCGGGACGGAGTAACACATTCGGATAATGGGTTCTCGTGTCTTCCCAAAGTACCGACCATAAAAATTTCTCTTCCACGTCTTGTGTTTCTCCCTCAACTGCTCCAAGACGGAATCGCATAGTTTTGGCGCTAGGATGAATTGTTCCTGTCCAACAAATACAATGTTAGTTACGAATAAATATAAATATAAATTGAAATTAAAATTGAAATTGAAGTATTCATATAGATATAAATATAAATATAAATACATTACATGTAGTGCCGCCCAAATAGCTAACTTGAGCTCATTTGGCACCTCCCTCCAACTAGTGTACCCCGAGCCGGTGATTATCTTTACCAGCTCGAGGGATCTTGCTAATATCCCCATCTTGTTCTCGATGACCATCCCCAATTTGCCATATTTGGGGAGCCTAGGGGCCGAGGAGCCCTCCTCGCCTTCGCTGCCCAGACGACATCATCATAATCAACATCATCATCCTCGCCTTAATACCCGAAGGAGACATTTTTTGTAAAAAGTTGTTGTTATTAGTACAAATCCAAATGAATCATTACTGTTTAACACCTCAATTCTGAATTCCAAAATAACAACATCTAACTCATAATATGTACAATTACTAAAAATCCGAAACATCCCCACCCCCACCCCTACTGCCCACACACACTACATAAGAGTGAAAATGACAAAGGTCAAATCAATTAAAAGCATTAAAAATGGATTGATAAAGTACAGATTGGAATATTTATTACAAATTGAAAAATTATTTCAAATTCGGGTTATCATAAAAAATGGATTGATAATCGGTAGGAGCAGCCAAGTCATCCACGCTACTATTTACACGCATTGGCGCATGTAGTAGAATTGACCACAACTCGTTGTTGATATACACCGAGTAAAATATTTGGTTGACCTTTTGAAATGCACAAACAAATGGCTCATCGCTCACGTGGTCGTTGCTCTTCAACTTGGACAAGTCAACCATGATCAAATTAGTGTTAGGATTAACTTTATAAGAATTTTTCCTCATACACCCTTGCGCCGAATACGTAACCATTCAATCGATACTTTGTGTACTCTTGTGCCATGAACAAGGGTCCAGTGTCTAAACGAGCAAGCCTTGATGTCACATCACCCGTCTTTAAGAGCTGAGAATATAGATAAATTAATTAGGTTAGTTGTAAAGTTTTATTGTAATGTAACTTTATATAACAATCATTTTCATTATAATTACCTCTTGTAACAACCATAACCTAAATTCGATGTTTGATTGTACCATTATTTTTCGTCTTTTATTGTTCTCAAAAGCTTTATATTTTCTTCATATTAAAAAATTAATCATGTATAAAATAATCTAAAATAATGTAAAACTTAAAATAATTTAAACTTATGTTTTCCATTCTTCGACATCTTCATGTGTGTCAAATAGATAACGAGCTACTTTTGCATGTTGCAAACTTGTTAATTTCACTCGTTTTCCCATCACCGACGAACTTATCAGTGTCATCAACACTGGTCGAGTCAGGCATATATTCGCGAGTATAGATTGATGACTCCACGGTGATGTATTCCTCTACAATTGATCCTGTAATGTATCGCGTATTCTTGATGTAATCTTTAAAAACTTTCATAAATCTTTCAAACGGATACATCCACCGATATCTAACTGGACCACAAAGAAGTTCCTCGTCGCATAGGTGTACTAACAATTGAACACTTATGTCAAAGAATGCTGGGTGAAAGTACTTCTCCAACACACAAATTACTTCGATCACCTCCAAATTTGCGCCATTATGTGTTCTCGATTGACTACCTTCTCACACAAAAGTGAGAAGGTAATACTAATTTGCATAATAACCCTCCATAAATCCTTGTGCTTTGAGAAAGAGTGCTTAAACAATATAGGAACCAATTGCATGATCACATGCCAATCGTGGGACTTACACTTTTGTAAATGATGAGTAGCATAATTCACAATCCTTTGCAAGTTGGATGAAAAATTAGATGGATCCTTCAAATTATATATTTTGGCTAAAAGTACCATCCTTTCCCCACTCGTCAAAGTAAATGCACTAGGGTAAATTATTGTCCTTACCCTACTATCTTCTTTCAACCATAGTTGTGGCTTAAGTTCAATTATTTAAGGTCTTTTCATGCATTTTATCCATCCTTCGAATGACTCCCCCAAGGCAAGTGCCCATAATATGTTCAACGAGGTTCTTCTCTACATGCATCACATCCAATACATCTTATCCCATTCAAGACCATAATTTTCTGTAATATACTTAACATCCCATGCACATTGTTATGATTTGAGAAACATTCGGCAGTATATCCCCGTAGTTCTCTAAGTACACGATGTTGATTGGCAAGCGTGAGTGTTATTTCAATTGATCAATTGAAATAATAGTCACATTTGTCAATCTAGTATGTACCCAGAGAACATTAGGATATGACTGTAGAACTTCCTCCAAAAGTAACAAATTTAAGCCACTAAGAATATTATTATACAGAAATTATGCAGTCCCAAACTATCGAAATGGGATAATTCGAGAGATCTCATTATAGGGGTAACGACTCTCGAACGGGTCTAAGGTCAATTGAATGCGTACGCATAAGAACTAGAAGGCTAGTATCTATGCGCACTATATGTAATTTCAAGTATGTTTCATTTAATTGTCATACCATATATATATTGTTCGTTATACAAAGTAATTTTCAAAAACGTTAAAATCCCATCCCCAAATGGACAATAATCCAGTGGTCATGCCACTTTTAAAATTAACCAACCCAACATCGATCCACTATAATCCAACCGCAATGGAAACAAAAAATGTGTATCCCGTACTCCTTCTAATTCATCTACTCAATTAATTATTTTCATCAATTAAACTAACAATTAAAGTATACAATTACAAATTTACTAATTTACAATGAGGGGCAACCCTACTTGCATGTGAAAGGGGCACTAATTATTAATTTACAAAAAAAATTAATAACCAATCAATATTAAATCACTAAATTCTTTTACAAGGGGCACTACAATATGAGGGGCAATATCTAATAAACCAACAATAATTTAATTAAAAAAACACCCACAAAAACACGCAAAATGTAGAACAAAACCAGTCACAATTGTTCATCATTCTCCAACTGTTTGTGCTCTCTACAAAGGAAATCGTGGGAAATAATGAATTGTCGGTCATAGCATCGAGAGGGTGTAAGTCTTTATCGTATCTTTGTGGGTTTTTCCTCATATGCCTTGGTGTTGTGCTATACTATTTACCTATTTCGCACTCAGATTAAATAACCTAATACCGAAGATAAAATTTGATGTAATATATATGGTAAATAATTTTTCACATAGACCTTAGGTTTTATTTAACCATAATAAGAAATTAAAGGAAAACCTTTTCTTTTTTGACAAGAAATTTTATCTGGGTTCCTTTCTTCCATATTGGTTTCGAGCACATGCACTCTCAACTGGTATTAGAGATTGACCTATTTTTATTAGGTTTAATAATCTTAAGGTATAACCAGTGAGTGTGAAAATGTATTTTAGCATGTCCGATAGTATTCGTGATTTAATTGGCGCACCTAATTTCCATGATTTTACTGGACTTCTGATCTCATCCGATGTTTTGAATCACTCCATTGCTAACATTGAAAATGTTTATGTTAGTAGTAATGATAGTGGTAGTGATAGTGAGGAAGATGATCTCCAAACTTCTTACGACAAGCTTTGCATAGAATCCAAATTATTATGAAAAAATAATGTCATTCTATCGTCCCTGATAAAAATATTAAACGAAGAAAAGGTCAAAAGGGAAGATGATACCTCTTCTATATTGATCACTGTTGATGTCTAGAAATGGAAGGAGTTCAGTTTTATAATCATAGATAAATAACTATAACCAAGCTAGACAAACACATAAGAGATAAGGTTTTTAAAGTGGTTCAACTTTAAAAATCCTACGTCCTTTGTTGATATTATTTCTAGTAATTATAATAGCTCAGTATGGGGTGTGCTTATGGTTGATTGAATCATTTTCTTGAGCTAAGGGAGAACATGTATTTATATTGGTTAGGAAACCAAGAGATGGAATGCCTTTAAATTTCCAAGCACCTACATTTGTATACAATAAATAAGACTCTTGATATTCAGTGTTGGTCACCAATTTACTCGAGTAACCTTTTCTATAACTAATGATTTAGTTTCTAGGAATTGGTCAGCATGCGAGTCGATGAAGTGTTTTTGAAGCCGACCAAGATAGCTGAGTATCCCCACAAGAGGATAGGTGTCTATTTTTTGCTGGTCCACATGGGAGAGTAATTTTTACATACAAAAAATCCACCAATGCTCCATGCTTGATGATTTATCGAAAGTATGGAGTATTTGTTCGAATAGTTGCTCAGCGTGATATCTGAGCGTAGGTCAATAGTCGACGTACCGAACTTGCAATTTTTTTTCACTAGTACTGTTTATAAGGGCATTTTTTTAAATAATTCAAACTTTTTGAATTGCAAAAGGGTATGCTAGTCTTTTTGTGCTTTGGGAAGCGTGCAACCAACAGTAGTTCAAACTTTCGTGCAGTTTAATCATTTTGTTTCTATTTTTGAGGCAACCTATAAAAGGTTGTAAGTTTCCCTCCATTTCACTATTCCTCAAATATTTTGCACTTAGCTTTTGCTTCCCTTATCAATCCTTTTGTTTTCATTATTTTTTGCTTCCTACGCGCTGTCATGTTTATATCTCTGTAATCTCTGTAAGCTACCTTTCCCTTCTTTTCTTTAATTTTCCTGCCTTTCAATCATACTGTACATCGTAGATGATAATTCCTTAAAGGAATTTATGAAAAAGAGGAAAATTCCTAGTTGGGTAAGGCTATAAACTGCCCATGTCCCCATTGATGTATATTCTTTGACTAAGGGTCACTAGATTCCCACTCTGTTCATTGTAGAGTGTGGTATTACTTTCCCCTAATACCACTTTTTCTTCAGTTTGTTCAATATTTTGATGTTGTTTTGGCGAGAATAGCTCCAAATACATGGAGTTTTGTGAATGGAGTGAATAGTTTAAATATTCATAGGACCCATACCGAGATTCCTGAATTAATTTTACCTATAAATGGGGAACTATTGGGGATAACACTTATTACTTGAAGACTAGGCAAGCTAATAGATCTTTGGTGGTCAACCTTCCAGATTCCAATAAGGACTACTGGGATTATGGTGGCATTGTGATTGGCAATATGACTCCCCATCTTAATAGGGTAAAATACACTAGGCTGAGGTAACCCCAGTGAGGGCATGACATAGGTCATACTTTTTTGTTCAATCTATTCTCCTCTCTATTATTTCTTTAAAGCTTTGCCGAATATCTGACATGTTCTATTTTTATGCAACGAAAAGAAAAAAGAAGTTCCCCAGGGAGGGTGAATTTAAGACTAACGATCTTAAGTATCTATAGTCCATTCACCAAGTAGAGGAGCATCCCCAATCAACTTCTTTCCTGTTGGAATACAAAAGCACCGTCACATCTTTTATTGCTCAACCTCCTCTTATCGTGCCGCCTTGAGCTAGCTTTAATCTTTGACAACTCAGTAGATTTTTTAGCCGATTCTTGATGGCCTTCTTCAACCTCTTGTACTGAGGTTCTTCAATTTAGACCTCCTCAGTAGTAAGGACTTGAGTCCTCTTCTCATTAGCCTGAGAGCTCTTGTCAGTTTAGTGGTCTTTTTTGGAAGGAGGGGGAGGAGAGTTAGATCCATCTAGAAAGTTTAGAATTTTTCTCTTCACCATATCTATAGTGGGTGAATTGGGGATAATGGTGATGTGAATAATTGAGGAAAGATTAAAGCTAGCTCAAGGAGGAAATTATTCATATCACCATTATCCCCACTTCACCCACTATAGATATGGTGAAGGGAAAAATTCTAAACTTTCTAGTTGGATCTAATTATCCTCCCTCTCCTTCCAAAAAGACCACTAAACTGACAAGAGGTCTCAGGCTACTGAGAAAAGGCCTCAAGTCCTTACTACTGAGGAGGTCCAAATTGAAGAACCTCAGTACAAGAGGTTGAAGAAGGCCATCAAGAACCGGCCAAAAAATCTACTGAGTTGTCAAAGTCTGCTGAGTTGGCCAAGAAGTCTGCGGCCGAGCAAGGTAGAATTGAGGATGCCTCTTTAGTGATCAACCCTAGGCTAGATAGGGGTTTAATGAAAACTGGTACTTTGCCAACAGATAGGTTGATTTTAGACCGTGTGGATAGATCCCAATTAACTAAGAGGGCTGCCCAGATCTTGGCCTTGGTAAATTCGTAACTCTTTTGTTGATCTATATTAATGTTTAATGATTTTCTTCTGAATTAGCGTAACATGTTCATTCATTTATTGTTCATGTTAGACTTCAACCAGATGTTTGAGAAGATAAGTTCCTCCTCATCTAATGTAAAGGAATTTTTTGAGGGTTTAAAAAAATTCTTGAAATCTTCTGGGGAGGCTTTCGGAAAAGAGAGGAAAATTTAGCAGGACAAGGTCAAAGGTACAAAAGACAAGGCTAAGGTGGTAGAAGACCAAAAAAATATTGCCCATGATCAGTTGATCCAGGACTAGCAAAGACTTATTGAAGTTGAGTGCAAGGCACATGCTATGAAAGATAAAACTTCTAGCCTAACTGCTGGTAATATTAATCTGAAGGCCAAGGCCAAGAAGGACAAAGATGAGGATACCAATAAGGGATGGGAAAAATATTTTGCTGCAACAACCATCCAAGTAGAGTATACTAAGAAGCTATCTTTCAAGGAAGGTTGGTCGGATGCTTTAAAGGAGGTCGGCACTCAGGTAGACTAAGTTATTTTAGAGACATGACCCAGGAACTCCTCTTAATTTGGACGAGGAATTTAATGATGAGGTGGAGGGTTGTGGGGAATCTTCCATGGTTCCTACAGATGATTCCCACCTTCAGTCTGCTGACTAAGATAAAGTCAAGGACATGAAGAAGGTTTAGTTCCTTTTTGCCAATTTTTTTGGCTTTTTCTCTTATGTATTTTCCATTCTTATTATTTTTCCTTTTGTAATAGAATCAACTTTGTAACTCTTGAATTATCAATGAAATGACATATTTTTGTTTAATATTTCCTACTTTTCTATGATGTTGATTGCCTATTCGCTTCATTATTGTTTGTTTTTCTTGTTCGGGGCCATATACTTATACTTCTAAATTTCCAATTTGATGCCAGGAAAAATGTAATAGTTTTTACTAAATTTGACCTACTGAGGCAGTGTAAAAGTCTTCTTGAGGATGGCCATATAGATTTGACCGGGGAAGAATTATTGGAGTTGCTCGGCCCAAAAACATCTGACCAAGTGAAAGATTCCTATGTCCATCTTCAATATCCCCTGGATAGAGAAGTGGAGACCAACGTTGTTTATTATAAAATGATTGAACAGTTGGAAGAAGGCCATAAGCTTTCTCTAGAATTACTTCAGTTTGATTATGAAGCCAAGTACAAAGCCTTGAATAAAGGTTAGGGTTTTGATAAGAAAATGCAAGATCTTCTTCTCTAAATAAAAAGGAGATGGTATTGAATAAAGAGGTTGAGAATGCGCGATAAATTGCTACACTTCTAGAGAAAGTGAATGATGCCTTAAGGAATGAATTAGAGAGTCTGAAGAAGTAAACCAATACTGGGCCAAATGAGGGAGTGTCTTTCTTATAGATGGATAATACTAGGCTACTCGAGGAGTTGGAAAACTTAAAGAAGAAGAAAACTTACCCAAGCCAACCTTCCAGGCAGTGGATGGTTGCTCGGCCAACCATAGATCAAGAAAGAACTAAGAAGACAGGAGCTAACCAAGCTTATTGACTTTAGGAAAAGGGTAAGGCTATTATGAAACTTTAAGATAGGGTGGACCGACTAACTTTCAATTTACATAGATAGCCCAAGGATGTTTGGATGGATGGTTATGATGGAGCCTTAACTTACCTGGATAAACACATGGAGAAGGCAAGGTTAGAGGGATATAAATGGGATTGGTTGAACTTTCTCGGAGTGCTGAAGATACCTTAGGGTAACGAATTGTGACATTGGCATGACCCATGCATATTAGAATATAAGGGCCTAACTTTCAAAATTGATATTAGTTCGATCCCACCTGATGCCATTCCTTAAAGTTTAATCAGAAAATATATAGGGGATTACGGCCTTGAGGGAGAAGAAGAATATTTTCATCCTCAATATTTACTTTACCGATCGAGTGGAAACAGACATACCAGAATTTGGGATTTTAGATCTACTACTCTGCCGAGCACCCTTGATGAGCCTCCTGCTGGGATGAACAAAGCTAAAGGAGAGCGTCTAGTAGGATAGTCTTTATATTTTCCAGATTTTTGATTATAACACTAAGTGTTTGGAATGAAATGGACTTATTTTCAATAAGTATGCTTGTGATATATTTTCATTTTTATTTAAGCTTTGTGATTGGTTTTACTCAACTTGTCGACTAGGTAACCTATATTACGATTAGTTAATCATCTTGTTGAAAATCTAATCTACTTAAATGGTCAATGCTTAATTCATGGTTGAGTCTACTTGTAATGCCTTAGAATCGACTAATCCACTTAGAGAAAACTGTGAGTAGTTTTGTTGAACTAAGTTTTTGCATTAGTTATCAGTGGCGACCAAGTGTATAAGGAATGTATGGTTATTCCAGCGTTTAACCTGGTCGGGTAAAACCTCTTGTGTTAACTTGAAGTTTTCCATGAAGTTTTACTAACTTCTTGTTCTTGATTTGTCGAAGACGAAATAGTACATGAAGTTTTACAATACTCTCAAATTTAATGGTGGTATCGCACCATACTATAAAAAAACACGTAAAAAGGGAATCATACTTGGTGGAAAATTACAACTTAATTAAATTGAATGATAGTTAACATCAAAACAAAATTACTGATAATATTTGTGAAGGTGATCGATGTTCTAGGGATTCTTAAATTCTTCGCCTGCTAATGTTTCCAGGTGATATCTTCCTGGTCGAATACCTATCGAGATATGATGTGGATCGTGCTAATTGGGCTCCAACTTATTGTTCTTTTGGATTAACCTATTAAGTACCAGATTTCCCTATTTTATGTTGGTCGATATGACCCTCCGTTTATAAAAACTAGCAGTCGTTTGTTGATAAGTAGCCATCTAAATTGCATCATCCTCTCCAACTTCTTCAACCATGTCCAGATCTAGTTGCCTCATAAGATCACTCTAGGGGGAATCAAAATTCAACACTCTTTGAGTCGGAAAACCTATTTTAGTTGGTACCACTGCTTCAGTGCCAAAAGCAAGCATGTATGGAGTCTCCCTTATTACTGTTCTTAATGTAGTTCTATAAACAAAAAGGATATTATGCGACTCATTGATCCAATTTCCTTTAGCATCATCCAACCTCCTTTTCAATCCGTTAAGTAAAGTCTTGTTAGTAATTTATGTCTGACCATTGCACCGTAGATGCCCAGTTGCTGAATGAATCTTTTGAATTCCATACCAGATGTAATATTCCTCAAATTCGTCATTATCAAACTAAATAACATAGTCGGTGATGAAATCATAAGGCATCCAATAACGGCATATGATTTGCTTCCATATAAACTGTAAAACCCTCTAATAGGGCATATCCACCAAAGTTTCAACCTCCGCCCATTTAGTGACATAGTCCACTAGGATAACCAATTGTATGATTCCCCAAGTAGAAAATGGCCAGGGAGAAGTAATGGGAGTTAGTGTATCCCCAATCTTCTGTGGATATTAGAAAACTTGTCTCAATCGTCACACCTTTTGGCAAAAGAAACACAATCTGCTTTCATTACCGAATAGTAATATCCATGCATGGCTATTCTTTGTACCAATGATCGACCGACTGAATGAGCTACACATGAGACCTCGTGTATTTCTTTGATCAAATCATTTACTTTGGTTGGATCAACATAATGAAGTAAAGAAAAAGTGTGTCCTCGTCTATATAAGACACCCTTATCCGAAACATAACTGGCTACTTTGTATCTCATCTTCCTAGCTTCTTTCTAGTTGGATGATAACAACCCCTTTTCAATGTAATCATTGATTGGATCCATCCAAGAAGGACCCAATTTTATAGAAATTATGAGGACAACTTCCACATTAATAGTCCTATGGGTGATAATTTCTACTAGAATGGATCGTCTGAGCTCCATCGGAGTTGATGAGGCTAGCCGAGCAAGGGCATCTGCTTGGGCATTATCCACCATTAGAATTCGAACCATCTTGACTATTATAAATGAAGAGATAACCTTTATATCCTTATTCAGGTATCTTACTATTGATTCTATTTTAACTCCATATATCTAAAGCGTTTGGTGGACAATAAGTTGAGAATTACTACGTGTTATCCCCAGCTCGACACCTAGCGATGAAGTTAACTCCAATCCTGTAATTAATGCTTCATCCTCGGCTTTATTATTTGAGGTTTGAAATTGAAATATCAATGCATATTCCATATATAAATCATCTGAAGTGTTGATTATGAGTCCAACTCCACTGCCAGTGGCACATGAAGATCCGTCTATGAATAGTTTCCGAATTGGGATGTCATTGTTGAAGTCTTCTTCAGTTAGCACTCCATATTTGAATATCTTACTTCTTTTTTCATCCAGTCGTCAAGCTCTTTCTTGAACAATCGTTCATTCTCATTGGTCATCGACAATATTTGTCTACTTTTGAGCGAGTTATCTTTAAAAAAAGTGAGCTCGACAGGCAAACTTGAATTATTTGTTAACTCTGCATTTGTGAACTTCGCATTGAAGTTTACCATTGCTTGCCCTTTCAATAGGATTCTTAGTTCATAAACAATATCATATTTTTCCAAGTTTAACTGCCCAAGACATCAACCTTCCTGACTTTTTAGGTTTGCGCAAAGCTTGTCAGAGAGGCAATTTAGTGTATACCATAATAGTATGTGCCTGGAAGTATGGTCTCATCCATTTATAAGCTTCAATAAGAGCTAGTGCAAACTTCTCTAAGCGTGGGTATCTGATTTTAGTTCCTCAAAATTATTGGATAGTGTAGTATAACAACTTTTGAACTCGTCCTTCAAGTCAGATCAAAGTTGAGCTAACAGCTTGACTCCGAGACAACTAAGTACAGATATAACTTTTTTCCTTAAATTGGTCAGGAGAGGAGTGAGGGAGATTCCAAGTACTTATTTAAATCCATAAAAGATTTCTAGCATTATTCATTCCACTCAAAAGTCTTTTTAAGAACTTTAAAGAATGGGATACATTTATCTATTGCTCGGGAAACAAAATGATTTAAAGTTGCCACTCTTCCAATTAGTTTCTCCACATCCTTCTTGCTGGTCGGGGAATGCATGTCCATTAGAGCCTTTATTTTTTTGGATTGGTTTTAATTCCCCTTTGATTCATAATATATCCTAAGAACATTCCTTCTTATACCCCAAATATACATTTGGTCGGGTTAAACTTCATTTGGTGTATCTCCAACTGAGAAAATGTCTGGGCTAAATATGTAATATAATCAACAGCAATCTTGATCTTGGTGAGCATGTTATACACATATTCTTCCATGTGTTTACCAATATGATCTTTAAATAATTTATTTACCAACCTCTATTATGTTGATCCAACATTTTTTAGCCCAAAGGGCATAACGTTATAACAATATATTCCTTTGCTAGTGATAAAAGATGTGCTCTCTTTATAATCTGGCTTCATTTTAATCTGGTTGTAACCAAAATAAGCATCAATGAAACTAAGTATCTCATGACCTGTAGTTGTATCTACCAACTGATCAATCCTTCGTAAAGGAAAGTGATCCTTTGGGCATGCATTCTTGAGGTCAGTGAAGTCTACAAACATACGCCATTTGTTATTCTTTTTGACAATCACCACATTGGCCAACTAGGTCGGATACTTGACATCTTCTACAAATTTTTCTATTTATAACTTTTCCACTTCCTCTTATATTGCCATATTCTTCCCGGGAGTGAAAACTCTGTATTTTTATTTGAATTGCTTACAATCCTTGTAAATATTAAGCTCATGGTAGATGAAATTAGGATCCATCCCTAGCATATCTTCATGGCTCTAGGCGAACACATTCTTCTTATATCTAAGGAATGTAATAAATTACTGTGTGAGAGAAGGTGTTAATCTTGAACTGATTTGAGTGGTCCTTTATGGCTTCTTATCATTAAGCACAACTGTTTATATTTATTCCATAACCAATACCTTTACCAAATCTTCCTTTTCATGAGGATTCAAAGTGTCAATGTGATAAGTGTTAGTCTCTTCTGTATTTCCTATTGGTCGGCCGCAGTATAGTAGCATTATCTAGCTGCCATTTTGTTACCATTTACTACCCCGACTACATAATTGGTAGGACACTTCATGAACTAATGGACAGTAGATGGTAATGCCTCTAATTATTTTATTCCCACTCTGTCGAGAATTATGTTTTAAAATGAAAGGAAATTTTTATTTAGCATAAAAAAATAAATCCTTTCCTCTCTTCTTGTTGGACAATTGCCAACCAACACATCCATATTGATTGTTATTAAGGGATACACCCTTTCTTCTAATATCCCTATGAGAGTCTTGTGATAAGGTTCTAGCTTATTATCTCGTAGCCCTAGGTTATGGAAGTAGTTGTAGAACATAACATCCATAAAGCTCCTATTGTCGACCAGAATTCTTATCACTATACCATGGTGAACCCTACAAATGATGATTAATGGATCATCATGAGGATAAAATACTCCGCTCAAGTCATTTTTAGAGCAGTTGATCACCAATTTGTCCTTGTTAACCTTCCTAGGCCCACCATCTATGCATTCAGATATGTCAATCCACATTATAGTTGTAGAGTGGGATTGAAGGTAATCTTGAGATTAGGGACAAACCCCTTATTGGCAACAGTGTTTGAGATTAAGCAACCGGGGTAGCTCAAGCGTGATAGCTCAAGCGTCGCAACTCAGCGAGGCATCTTAACGTGGCAACTCATGCTTCAGCTTGTTGTATTAATCATATTGTATTTTTGTTTATTATTGACAATAAGCTATAATGGTTGTAATGACGTAACAAGAATAATAATGAGTTTTAGTGTGAGGTCAAACGGTACTCGCGAGAGACCAAGCTTGGCAGGGCCTAGGAGAGCTTTCATGCTCTATCGAATGACCTCGCCGTGGGAACTTTAGAGGGACTTGGTTTGGAGGATTGAGAAGTGAGGCACTGTTGGGGCTTATCCTGATCATCTTAGATACACCTGGTAAAAACACCGAGGGACCCTGACCATGGAACCTCGGGTGGAGCACTTTGAGTTCCATCGGGCGTTGAGTTGTGAACCAAACAACCCTCTACTTAATGACACATCTACTGTAGGTGATGTCACTAGCCAGCTGAACACTGTCAGACATGCACTTGAGTAAACCACCATGGTATTTGGGGCTATCAGGCAATTAGTGAGCCACCTCTGTGACAACCCCCCCTGGCACACAATGTTTAGGCAAAAGGCATGTCTTGGCATTTAATATTTATGACGTGAAGACAACTAGTGCATTAGACATTTAATATTGTGACATAAAGTATGAGGGATGTCTTTTCATAGTCTTTAGTGACTGAGTTGTCTCAAGGATGGTGTGGGATATTTAAGGACCCCAACCACCCCTGAGGAGAGGATGATCCTTTTAAGAGTTTGAGAAGTTATTGCCAGGGAGAGAGTTATTACAAACCAGAGAGTTTACCCACTCACCATTGTTACTTATTACGAAGCTTTTAATATTTGACAGAGATTCCTGAGGGCCTTAGGTGTGTTTATACCTGCTTACCAAGGTGTATCTAGGGTGTTTACTTCTCTCTCCCTCTAGCTAAGTTACTTCTAAGGTTTATTACTATTTCCTAAGTTATACACGAGAGATTTGGGAGTTTAAGTTTAGTTCATGTTCATTGGGTTTGTGTTTGTATGTCCTATCATTAGTCCGAGGTCTTGGGCTAATTAACTTATCATTACCATACTCAAACAGGGGTTACGCCTCCATATATAATCTAAAGTACCTCTTACATTTGGCGACTCCCCTGGGGAGGCATTCACCTGGGTAAGGAGTATGGCACAAGATAATGCTACTCGAAGAATCAACTTTGATGATATCCAACATAATGAAGAACAAGCCACGAGAGAACTGGCGGCCCTAAGGGATGGGGCCCCTCAAGTAGTGGTACCTCTAGTTCCGATGGCGTCAGGCATTCCATGGGTGACACAACCTCCAACGAGCGCGGGGTTGGGTCCCACCCAGATTACGCTCCTCATGAGAAAGTTTTATGAGTTCTTACAAACCCCAGTAGCTTCAACTATGCTGGGAGGATTGGAGGTTAACGCTTTGGTAACACCAGGAGTAGCGTCCACAGCCCCACCAGGTGCAGGTGTTGCTGGAGAGATCCCAAAAAGCGTACCCTCTGTCGTGGATCCACTAGTAGGAACCTCGGGAGTTTCAATAGCACTACCGATAACGCTTGTTTCAGTTACAACGGGTATTCTTCCCGTGGCCCCACGGGTGGTTGCCCCAGTATCATCTCCCATGGAGGAAATGAGAAGAGAGATGCAGAAAGAGATGTTGAAGTTCATGCAAGCCTCCTCGTAATCAGTTAGCGAGGTGGCTTCGATTTATGATGATTTTCGAACACCTTATCCCCAGGAATACAACGATGAGCCTTACCCAAAGGACTATATTCCCCCTATCTTTGAAAAATATACAGGGAAAGGTGGGAACCCAAAGGAGCACATTAATCGCTTTATTGAACATTTGGGAGCACAGTGTAATGACAAGAAGCTTAGATTGAGGGAGTTTTCCAAATCCCTAACCGATAAGGCATACACCTGGTACTCCCATTTGACTCCCAACAACGCTTCTACATGGGAGGAGATGCATGTATTGTTCGTTCCAAAGTTCTTTCTGGCAGAGGATGAGTTCACCTTGACCCAACTGGGTAGGGAGAGGCAAAGACTTGGGGAAGATGTGGTGGCATATGTTCAAAGGTTCAGGGAAAGGTCCCTTGATGTAAGGGAGGAGGCCAAAGAGTCGAGGTTATTACAGATTTGTGCTAAGGGGCTGCTCCCTGATTACATCTGCCATCTTATCAATGAGACGCGCGAGGGGACTTTTGAGGCATTCTTGAAAGCTGTGAGAAATATCTCTTTGGTGGTGCAACCCAATTCGGTGGTCATGCCCATGATGTTCAGGCAACCGATGCAACCTGCGGGGGGTAGGCCTCAACCCCCACAGGTAGGATACACCGAGGGGGGAGATAAGGCCAAAGCACCAAATAAGGACAATAAGAGGAAGATAGGGAGAGACAGAGAAGACCCACCACCATTGCCCTGTATAGTAGAAGAGGCTATCAGTTGTTACAACGTGATGGTTTAAGGGGGAATGATCTATGAGCCAAAGCACGTCCCCGTAGGGGAGTCTGACGCAGCAACGAAGGTGGATCCAAAGTATTGCCAGGTTCACCAAAGGATCTAGCATCCAACGGAGAGCTGCTTCATGTTGAGAAGAATTATAGACAAATATGTGAAGGCAGGGACGTTACAAATCCCCCCAGAATGTCAACAATAACCTTTTTCCCGCGCATGGGGCCAATCTCATGGTGGCCTATGATGAAGAGGTCGATAGAGGGGAAACGGGGTCAACAGCAGGGCAAGAAGAATATGAAGAGGCTCTGGAAGACTGTATGAAGGGAATGGTGAACATTGTGTTGACCTATAATTAAGCAAGTTCTAAAGATGCAGAAGAGGTATACAGTGTTGAAGGTGAGGAAATAGACCCAGCTATGGAATACTGCACAGTTTTGAGGTCCCCGAAGTTCCCTTGGTTCTTCGACCAAGTGGGGGTACCGAAGGAGATTAGGCTTGAGATAACCCAGGAAATACTTGATATTGTGAGGAAGAATACAATCCCTTCGCTAAGGTGGAGGGAACCCATGGACAAGATGGTGAGAAGGTTTCTATCAGAGGTAACCTTCAACGACGCAGATAGAGCTGTAAGGTTCCCTCATAACAGGCCATTATATTTGACGGCCAGTGTCAATGGAGTCAGCTTCGCAAGGACTCTCATGGATGGAGGAGCTTCCATCAATATTATGCCAATCAACTCCTTTCACGCGGCAAATATTCCTAAAGAAAGGCTAGTCCCCATGCCTTTGGTAATTTTGGGGTATGATAACCAATCCTCCAAATCTATCGGGTATGTTAATGTGGGGATTATGATGGGAAACTTGAGTTCCCATATAAAGTTCGATGTGATAGAGAGTGTAACTTCCTATCATCTGTTAATAGGAAAGGTGTGGATGAAAAACCAAGGCCTAGTTCCTTCTACATACCACCAATGTGCTAAGGCAAATGTCAAGGGCACAAAGGTAACTATTAGGGCCACGAAGAGGCCCTTCGTGATTGAAGAAGCTCACTTGGTGGACGCAGCATTTTACACGGAACTAGAGGAAGATGCCCGGATCTTAATAAGAAGTATGGAGGGATCATGGGTTCCCTCGATCAAAGAAAGGATGTGGACCTTAAATAAACAGAAGAAGGAGAGCGACCTAAGGGAAACAACCGAGGAAGCTCAGTAGGTGACCCCTCGGCCCCAAGGCATCTCGAAGTAGCTTAAAGACAGGATGAGATATAGAATGAACCGAATGCAGCACGAGGACCAACGCTAGAGCGTGTTGAGTTATTTTTCAAGAGGAGGGATTAATAAGGCTTCCAGAGAAAGAAAAAGGAAGGCAGTCGTAACGACCGACAGACAATGCAAGAAGGTCATCACCAAAGAAGGAAAGTTGATTTATCGCTTGTGATGGTGTGAACGGGCGGCCAAAGGGACTAATGATGAGGCTAACCCGGTATATGAATGCTTTCTGGTAGATCAAAAAGGGCAATGTATAGGGATAGACAACTCCAACATACAAGAGTTTGTGGGAGATGTGGCTAAAGAGCCTGATTGCATGACAGATAGACCAAGGCCACAAGCACAAGAGTTGGAGCAGTTAAACCTGGAAAAAGAAGGAGAGGACCCAAGACCCATCTTCATCTCGAAGGATCTCAGCGCTTAGAAACGAGAAGCCTTTGTTGAATTAATTCGGGAGTTCATAGATGTTTTCGTGTGGAAATACACGGAAATGGAAGGGCTGAATGAGGAAGTAAGTTGCCACAGGTTGAACGTAATACCATCATCCATTCCCGTAAAGCAGGCAAAAAGAGCAGCTGGGTCTGAAGATTAAAGAAGAGGTCCAGTGCCTACTAACGAAAGGATTCATCGTACCAATACAACACCCACTCTGGCTATCTAGTATTGTCCCAATGGGAAAGAAGGACAAAAACCAGATAAGGATCTGTGTGGACTTTAGAGATTTGAATAGAGCTTGTCCTAAAGATGAGTTCCCTCTACCCTCCATTAATAGCCTGATAGACGCAACATATGGTCATGAGATGTATAGCTTTATGGATGGGTATATGGGGTATAATCAGATCAAGATGGACCCCTCGGATGCAGAGAAAACGACATTCAGAACACCGTTGGGTAACTTTATGTACAGGGTGATGCCATTCCACATCAAGAACGCTGGGGTGACTTACCAGAGAACGATAATGGCCATTTTTTATGACTTCCTCCATAAATTTATAGAATTTTATATGGATGACTTGGTCATCAAATCGAAGGAGGAGGGGTCCCACCTGAGAGATTTGAGGAAGGTGTTTTCTCATTGTAGGAGGTACAAATTGAGGATGAATCCATTGAAGTGTGTTTTTGGAGAAACGAGTGGAAAATTCTTAGGTTTTGTGGTTGATCGATAAGGGGTGCAAATGGACCAGGACAACGACGGGCGATCTTAGAAATTTCAAGCCCTAAGACAGTGAGGGAGTTGAAGTGCTTCCTCGGTAAAGTCTCACACCTTAGGATATTTGTGCTTGGGTTGGCCGAAGTAACACACCCGCGGATGCAGCTATTGCGAAAAAGCACGAAGTTTAGCTGGGAGGAGGTTCACCAAGAGTCTTTCGCTGGGCTGAACAAGCTGCTGGTTTCACCACAGACTATGGTTCCCCCACGAGCAGGAACACCGTTGCAGTTATATCTTACATATACCACGAGGTCCGTTGGAGCTTTGTTGGCACAAGAGATTGATGGGCAAGAATTAGGGGTGTAAACGGATCGGGTCTGGATCTGGTCTGGGTATATCCAGACCCGATCCGGGTATATTTTTAGCGGATCGGGTCTTACCCGATTACCCGACGGGTCTCAGAAAATGGATCCAGACCCGGATCCGTTAAGGACCCGGAGACCCGGCCCGATTACCCGACCCGAATATATATATATATAAAACTGTTGTTATAAAACTGATCTTTTATTTATATATAACTTATATATATATATAAGTTATATACTATTTTTATAATATAAAACTAACTGTTTTTTATATATAACTTATATATATATATATATATATATATATATACTGTTTTTTTTTATATAAAACTAACTGTTTTTATAAACTGTTTTTTTTATATAAAACTAGTTGTTTTTATAATATAACTTATATATATATAAACTGTTTTTATAATATAATTTATATTATGTATGTAAACTGTTTTTATAATATAAAACTAACTGTTTTTTTTATATATAACTTATATATATATATATATATATATATATATATATATATATATACTGTTTTTATAATACAAAACTAACTCTTTTTATATATATATATATATACTGTTTTTTTTAATACAAAACTAACTTATATATATATATATATATATATATATATATATATATATATATATATATATATATATATATATATATATATATATATATATATATATATATATATATATATATATATATATACTGTTTTTACATAAATATATATAAGTTATATATTACATACATATTTACATACATATATTAGTTATATATATATTTAGTAACTATATGTAAGACTATATATATATAATATTATATATAAATATATATTTATTATATTATATATATATACACATTCGGGTCGGGTCCTTATCGGATCGGAGTCATGTATATCCAGATCCGATCCATTAACTAATCGGGTAATCGGGTAATTGGGTAATCGGATAATCGGGTCTATAAAATTTGCTCAGATCCGTTAATTTAGGTCGGGTCCGGATCGGATCCGGGTCCAGATCCGATCCATTGACAGCCCTAGCAAGAACGACCAGTCTACTACCTCAGTAGAATTATACATGGGCCGGAGATTAGATATAACAGCCTAGAAAGGCATTGTTTGGCCTTAGTCTTTGTAGCACAAAAACTTAGGCATTATATGCTATCTTTTACGATTCACATTGTAACTAAATGTGACCCCATTAAGTATTTGTTGGCAAGAATTATATTAATTGGCAGGGCAGCTAGGTGGTTCCTCATCCTTTTAGAATATGACTTGAAGTGTGTAGTTCCTCGCGCAATTAGGAGCCAGGCGTATGCCGATCTATTGGAAATATTTCCATCAAGAATGTTTAAACCACCTAAAGAAGACATTCCGGGGGATGACCTACAAGATAATTATCTAGGTGCAACTGAGGAGGAGTGGACGATGCAGTTCGATGGATCTTCGACAGAGAAGGAGGGAGGGGCAGGGGTTATTCTTTCAAAGGGAATAGAAGAAATTTTCCTTTCCTACAAGTTAGATTTACCTTGCTCCAATAACAAAGCAGAGTACGAGGCATTGGTACTAGGGTTGATAGAAGCTATTTGAAGGGGAATTCGTTCACTCTGCATTAAGGGTGATTCGAACTTAGTGATCCAACAAGTAAACGGAGAATACGTGTTGAAGCATATGAACCTGGAACCATACATAACGATCATCCAGAAACTCCTCAACTAGTTCCATCGGACTAAGATCAAGAGACATCCCAGAACGATGAATCGCCACCCAGGTGTGTACGCAACTATTGCCCAAAAAATGGTCATGAGGAACGATACGATTATCGTCATGATCTAACGAAGAACAACTCCTTCGGTGGTGCAATTAATTCTACCGATGGAGGAGGATGCGGACTGGAGGGGAGATATTAGGAAGTAGCTGGAGTCTGGTGAGGGGGCAATGGGGCTAAGAGAGTTGGCCTAATATTTTACAAACTAGGGAAATCTCTACTTCAGAAATGTAGGTGGATGGTTATCTAGATGCATTGGCCCAGAAGAAGCACAAAGAAGGTTAAAGAAAACACATGAGGAGCACTGCGAAACAACTGAGGTACCTCTTTATAAGAGAATTCAGAGAGAGAGATACTTCTGGCCTAGAATGAAGCAGGACGCGATAAAACTACAACGGGGGTGCGATAAGTGTCAAATTTTCTTCGAAGCAGCTGAATGTCATTTCATTGAAACTCAAGCTGATTGAAGGCAACCCTATATTGACTTCATTAGAGATGGAAAAATTGATGCAATGGGACTGAAGTGAAGGGCCCCAAGGTTCTATATTCAGGAGGGGCAGCTCTACCGAAGGGGATACTTCAACAGGCCATTGCGTTGCATCATAAAGGAAGAAGCATCTGAGGTCCTCAAACAGGCGCACGATCGAGCTCACATAGGAGGGGCCAAGTTGTATGATCAGCTGATGACGTTGGGGTATTATTGGCCTACGATGGATAAAGACTCTGTTGAGTTCGTTCGAAAGTGCAAGGCTTGCCAACTACATGGAAACATGATCCATGCCCCATCGGTAGACTTACACTCTCTGGAAACGCCTTACCCTTTTCACACTTGGGCATTTGACCTGGTGGGGGCACTACATCCTTCTTCGAGGGGGAAGGTATGGATACTAGTCGCAATAAAATGCTTTACAAAGTGGGCTGAGGCGATACCGCT
Source organism: Sambucus nigra (assembly GCA_949130495.1). NCBI lineage: Eukaryota > Viridiplantae > Streptophyta > Magnoliopsida > Dipsacales > Adoxaceae > Sambucus > Sambucus nigra. The sequence goes on from OX422207.1 coordinate 237,777,090, forward strand.
CAGAAAGGAAATGGCTGGGGTGGTAAGCAACTTCATCAGAGAATACATCATTTGTTATTTTGGGATCCCAAAGGTTATTCTCTCAGATAACGGGACGCCCTTCATTAATTTAGAAGTAATGATGCTCACATACAAGTACTCCATTGTTCATCATACTTAAACGGTGGCATACCCAAAGGAAAACGGTTAAGCCGAAGTGACTAACAAAACTCTAGTTAATATTCTGACCAAGGTAATGGAGGAATTCCCAGGATCGTGGGACGATAAGATACCAGCTGTGTTATGGGCCTATCGAACAACTAAGAGGAAACCCACAGGGTACACTCCGTTCTCGATGGTTTATGGGGCAGAGGCAATCCTTCCAGTGGAGTTAGAAGTTCCCTCTACCCGATATACCTTGCGAAGCAGCATGCTCCCTCAGAATAGACATGTGCAGTTGGAAGCATTAGACGAGCACAGAGATAATGCAATGCAACACTTTCAAATGTATACAAAATAACTCTCCAGGGCATACGATAACTTGGTGAGACCAAGGAAGTTCATGGAGGGAGACCTCGTTTTGAAAGCAGCAGTGAAGCACATAAGGGGGCTTACTCTACCAAAGTTTGCAGCCCACAGGGAGGGACCTTTCATTGTAAAGGAAGCTCATGATTCAGGTTATTATTTAATTTCGAAGTTAGAGGAAGATAAGCCATTTAAGATTAACAATAAATGGCTGAAGGTCTATCATGTGTGAACAATCAAGTTTGAAGCATTGTTGTAATTGGCTGTTGTTATGAATATACAAGTTTTAGTTATGACTTGAACACAATGAAAGGATGGTAGAAATATGGAAATTTATAACATACACAAGCAGTCACAACACGTGGATGAATTGGAAAATATACATTCTTCATTTATAAACAATGGAGCATTATAAAATTGGAAGCTATCGCCCAGTGGAGCATTAAAAAATTGGGAGCTATTGCCCAATAATTGCATAGATAGAAGAAAAGGGGGGATATATACAAAAAGCCATTAGCCTAAGAGAAACCATAGATCCGAAGAAGAGAAAAAATCTCCAGGAAGGCCCGAAGAAGCTTTTGTGAAAGATCGTTGGGCGTTGATAGAAACCTCCATCCTCGTTTGCACTTGTGTACGTTCGATGAGGAGTCTCTATCATTTCAGCTTGACCAGACACAAAGATTCTTCGGCACCCTTTACCTCCTTATCCACTGCTTCTAAAAGGGGTTCTAATGCGTCCAACTTAGCTTCCTCAGCCCGCTGGTCCTCCTGATGCTTTCGCAATACTTCCCTCTGGCTGATCAGTTGTTGATTATTTAAAGTCTTTAAATGTGTTATAAGCCAGTCAAAACGGAAACCATCACAACCCAACTCCCGCAAGAAACCCAAAAATTGGTTAATGAGAGATCTGGTAACGCTTGTAGTAGGAGAACTAGAAATTTCAGCAATAACGATAGCCATGCCTTGAAGTCTATGACTCATCACGTGTATATTGGAACGTAGGTAATCCACTGTGAAGGTATCAGGGTGATGATTCACCAGTTGTTCAATCACCAAGCATTGGTTGACAGGCATTTGAGGAGAGTGTTGAAGAACCATCAGGCAGAACGCGTGAGGAGCTAAGTGAGGAAGAGGAAGCTCGCACCCAGATTCTCTCTCTGATGAAACACCGGTCGTGGAACCTTGATCATCATGGACATAGCCTTTCGAAACAGCAGGTTCCCGATGGGGTGAGACCATAGGCGAAAGAACGGGTGGAGAAATCTCTCGTGCAACCTGAGATAAGAAAAGTAATGAGTTTGTGAAAATCTTAACTAGTGTTTTCATTGTTAAGCCACCGTTATAGGTGGAGTTTGTGAAAATTTTAACAAGTGTTTTCATTGTTAAGCCACCATTATAGGTGGAGTTTGTGAAAATCTTAACAAGTGTTTTCATTATTAAGTCACCGTTATAGGTGGAGTTTGTGAAAATCTTAATGAGTTTTTTCATTATTGAGTCATTGTTATAGGTGGAGTTTGTGAAAAATCTTATTAAGTGTTTTCATTATTAATTCACCGTTATAGGTGGATTTTGTGAAAAAAACTTAACAAGTGTTTCCATTGTTAAGTCACCGTTATAGGCGGAGTTTGTGAAAAATCTTAACAAGTGTTTTAATTGTTAATTCACCGTTATAGGTGGAGTTTGTGAAAAATCTTAACAAGTGTTTTCATTGTTAAGTCACCGTTGTAGGTGGAGTTTGTGAAAATCTTAACAAGTGTTTTCATTGATTAAGTCACCGTTATAGGTGGAGTTTGTGGAAAATCTCAACAACTGTTTTCATTGTTAAGTCACCATTATAGGTGGATTTTATGCTATAGGGGAGTTTGTGAAAATTCTTCGACAAAAAAATACAGAGATTTAGAAGATACCTCAATCATGGCAGGAGCTAGAACGGATGTAACTATGGCAGTATAAGGATAGGAACCGTTTGGGGTGGGCTCGTTACTCTAGAGGCTACAATGGGATCCCCGGTTAGAGAAGCCTCAATGGCAGGAAAAACTCCCTCACCAACATAAGGGACCAAGTCCAGCATGGGAGGTTCACCGGAAGAAGACGGTGGACTCTCAAATGAGGCCTCAACAGGGGTGGGTGCAAAAAAACCACCACGAGGGGAAAAAGCACCAACTTTGGGCTTATATGCAGGCAGACCATCAAGAGAAGATGGAAAGAGGCTGGAATAAAGCTGCAACATGAAGAAGCTAAGTGTTAAAAAGGAGAAATAAGGAGAAATACTTTTGGGCAATACTTACCTCGGTTATGGCACTGAAAAGGGGAATGGCGGTCAGAGGTCTCGCCAGCATCGTTAGAAGAGGAACGTTAACCAACAACGAGGAAACTTCAACCTGGGGCACCCGAGGTTCAGCATGACAAATAAAAAAAGGGGTGAGACTGAAGGAACGTTATACCAAATAAATTATAGAATAAATCATACCTCGGGCTCATTATCTTCAGCCAGAACGATGGGCAGAGGAAGCTCGGATGGAGAGGATAAACCAGAAGGGGTGGGGAGAGTTGTCTCTGGTGGCGAAGAGACGCCCATAGAGTCAGAACCACCATCATCCATGGCATCATCTCTTGCCCGTTGAGAGGATGAACGGTGAGTATAGGTAAGCCCAGTCATGGGAGAACGAGGAGAACTCACAACGAGTGCGAAGCACCAAAACGCCCCTTCACAAAAGGGCTCACGGGAGGGCTAGGGGGATTGGCAGTTGCTTCTTCAACCTCCTGTACCAAAATTACCAAAATGCATAAGTAAATGCACTTTTTTTAATCAAATGGGAAATGTTAGTAGAACAAATATACATACCTCAGATCTAATAGGCGAGGAGGCAGGAGATAAGTGCACTTCAGAAGTTGGTCTCCTCTGGGACTTAGTGCCCAGTGTTTTCTTCCTCGTTCCTGATATACCGGGGCCACTACCTCAAAGAACGTTTGAGATTTTTCTCCTCTTCGCTGTGGGATCGGTGGGATCAACAATGATTGTGGGGAAGGTTCCCGCTGGAGGAACAACTGGTACTTGCCGTTCGAACTCAACGTTTATGTATGCCACCTCAGCTTGCGCTTTCCTTCTCAACTCCTCATCCCTCTCTACGGGCTTAGGAGGAGGAACGGAGGTAATGGGGAATGACCCCTTAGTAGCTTGAGATTTAGGCTGAGACTTGGTCTTGGACTTGGAAGATGTCCCACTCTTTGCCTTCTGACTTGAGGGTTCATCAGTAGTAACTTTGGTCGAGGGGGAAGCTTTCTTAGAGGCTGCAACACTCTTGGGTTTAGGCGTAGTAGTGGGAATCATGGAAAAAAGGGGAGGAAGCTCAGTGGGACATGCCTTGGGGGTCTTAATCATAGGTAACTCAACCCTAAGGATGGAGTTTCCTTTCAAACCTAGTTCCAAGGCAGAGAAGGAAAGCACTGGAGGGTACACTGGATCCCCCTCGATAAACTCCTCAATATCAGCTAACTGTCTCGGCCAGTACTTTGTAGCTAACAAAGAAGACACATTCCCCTACCTTGTGTTACTGGGAATGGTTACTAGTCCATCCATCGCGGAACTTATTCCCCATGCAGCGGTAGATGAAAATAAGGAGCAGGCCTCGCTAAAAGAAACCTTGGCGTTTGATGATTGAAAAACTGGGCGAGGAGCCCCCTGATCAAAACCAAATTGACAACTGCACCGATTGGGGTAGTAGTACTCGCTAGTATATCCCCACTCGGTATAAGAGGGCAGATACCCGGTGGAGAATAGAACAACCGCGACCAGTGAAGGGTCTTCAATATCCACACCTACCTTCACTAACCTGGCCTCATGTTGAAAAAAGTCACAGTTGTGAACGAAGATATCTTCTTTGTAGGGCCTCATAACGAAGTCCTCAAAACGATCAATCATGGATATCAACTCCTTTCGACTCAGTTTCTTATGATAAAGGTAGGAGCGTGGGGGCAGAATGTTTTCCCCAGAAGGAGGACGATTGATCTTGGCCGCTACGGAGGGAAAATGAACATAGAGAAAGCTCATCAGAAGGGCAAAGTTGCCAAAATTGGCCAAGTTATAACGGCCAAGAGATCGCTCCATGTTAAAGAGGGTTCTGTTGAGCCAGGTATAGATATATCCCAAGGCTATTGCAGCAAGGGGAAGCCTGGTATCTCATACCAAACAAAGGGAAATATTGATCAGGTCCCTTCGAGGCTGATCATTGGGTTTTCCCGGTAGAAGAAAATGGTAAAGAATAACAGGGATATAAGCAGGAAGTTCCAACGATGTACCTTGACCAGGGTCACCTCCAAAAGAACTACCTTCGACAGAGTCCTTAAAGAAATAATTGATAAGTGGGGAGAAAGTGGCCTTGTTTGATGAACCGGTGCAAATTCAACATATTCGGTCCAACTCCAAACGGTCAGCAGTCTCTTGGGCATCTAAAGCCTCATCAGTATAAGTCTCGTGGCCTATTGCGTCAAGGCCCAGGAGCTCACACACGACTTCCAACATCACCGTGAACTCACCCCACGCAGCAATGAAGGTGTGGGTAGTAACATTCCAGCGAGACACCAGAACATGAAGGGTAACGTTGTTCTTGGATAGAGTGAACTCACCGAACCACTTGGCCCGTTGCAGCCCAATCTTGGTGAGCGTTTCAGCATAGGAACTCTGCATGTGGGAGTTCCACGCAGCAAAGTGAGCAGGAGAACCCTTGGGAGCTTCAAACTCAACGTGGGACCATGAGAAGTCCCCTCGATCCAAACGAAATCGGAAAGTCCCTTCGGGAGGAAGAAAACCCCACTCAGTAAAAGCCTCGTCCTCATCATCCAACAATAGAGGGTCAAACTTAGAAGAAAAATGGAGCCTCCTACACACACCAACAAAATCATCACCTTCTCCAAAAATGGGTGATCGACGATAGAACCTTAGTTGTTCCTGGCGTGCAGCATCCAGGGTGGTGGAAATAGTAGAGGCAGCGGGCAGAACACTGGCATCATACGCGGTGGGGTTGCTTGAGGACGCCATGGAAAATAATGATAAAGTAATGAAAAAGCTTTAAACACAAAGGGTTTGAGAACGAGAATGGAGAAACACGAGCACCAGTGGAGATAGAGATGGTATAAAAGAAAAGAAGTCAGGAGGTAAGAGCTCAAAACAACAATGGAGTTCTCACAGTTTTTTGTCTCTCTCTAAAGACAATAAAAGCTTAAAGACGATGAAAAGCAAAGTAAGAGAAAAGAAAGGTTAAGTGTTGGATATGGACGTTTGAAATTTCAAGTTCGGCGTTTAGATTTCCCCACCCTCGCACGTGCACGGCCGCTTATAATCATTTCACATGAACACGTGACACTTCAGGAAGTACTTTGGCAGTTGAAAAGATAACGCCACGTCATTAATGAAGTGACACATAGAGAACAGGAAGCGTTGCCTTCTCCAACAAGTTTCAGTTTTAGCGCCAGAAATTTTTGTCAGACATATCCAATGAATTTCTAACGAAGAAGATCCCACATGTCCAAACATTTTTCAAACACAACTAAGCACCACGGTGAACAATTTCATTTACCAAGAGTCCAAACGAGTATTTGAGAAGGTTAATAGGTCTTTCAAAAAAATTTCACATATAAGCTAGAACGGTTGAATATCAACACGAGGAAAAAGCGACGATGCCCCTTCACCCCATCCCCAATGAGAATGGCGTTTCGGCTTAGGTACATTGGGGAGAATTTTACTTTTTCCAGAAGATTATAGCGTTGTGGATCTCATAGGGGAAATAAGGCAAGAAGAGAAGGTTCATTGGATGTAGAAGTTTTCGTGCAGGCATTTCTTGTTCCCACAACAAATCCCTCCACGAGGGGGCAAAATGTAGAGGGGGCTTGAAGGTAATCTTGAGATTAGGGACAAACCCCTAATTGGCAACAATGTTTGAGATTAAGCAACCGGGGTAGCTCAAGCGTGGCAACTCAGCGAGGCAGCTTAACGTGGAAACTCATGCTTCATCTTGTTGTATTAATCATATTATATTTCTGTTTATGGTTGACTATAAGCTATAACGGTTGTAATGATATAACGAGAATAATAATGAGTTTTAGTGTGACGTCAAACGGTACTCGCGAGAGGCCAAGCTTGGCAGGGCCTGGGAGAGCTTTCATGCTCTATCGAATGACCACACCGTGGGAACTTTAGAGGGACTTGGTTTGGAGGATTGAGAAGTGAGGCACCGTTGGGGCTTGTCCTGACCATCTTAGATACACCTGGTAAAAACATCGAGGGACCCTGACCGTGGAACCTCGGGTGGATCAGCTTTGAGTTTCATCGAGCGTTTAGTTGTGAACCAAATAACCCTATACTTTATGTCACATGTACTGTAGGTGATGTCACTAGCCAGCTAAACAGTGTCAGACATGCACTTGAGTAAACCACCATGGTATTTGGGGTTGTCAGTCAGTTGGTGAGCCACCTCTGTGACAACCCCCCCTGACACACAGTTTTTAGGCAAAAGGCATGTCTTGGCATTTAATATTTATGACGTGAAGAAAGCTAGTGCATCAGACATTTAATGTTGTGACATAAAGTATGAGGGATGTCTTTTCATAGTATTTAATGACTGAGTTTCCTCAAGGATGGTGTGGGCTATTTAAGGACCCCAACCACCCCTAAGGAGAGGATGATCCTTTTAAGAGTCTAAGAAGTTATTGCCAGGGAGAAAGTTATTATAAACCAGAGAGTTTACCCACTCACCATTGTTACTTATTACGAAGCTTTTAATATTTGACAGAGATTCCTGAGGGTATTAGGTGTGTTTATACCTTCCTACCAAGGTGTATCTAGGGTGCTTACTTCTATATCCCTCTAGCTAAGTTACTTCAAAGGTTTATTACTATTTCCTAAGTTATACACGAGAGATTTGGGAGTTTAAGTTGATTTCATCTTCATTGGGTTTGTGTTTGTATGTCCTATCATTAATCCGAGGTCTTGGGCTAATTAACTTATCATTACCATACTCAAACAGGGGTTACGCCTCCATTTATAATCTAAAGTACTCTCTTACAATAGTAAGACAAGATTTGGCTTCATTCAGGTAAGATTTTCTCTTGTCAAGCTCTTCTCCGCCATCATCATCTCCTTCGGTAATGAAGTGACAACGAAAGGAAATCATCCTTACTTCTACTTCAGGTTCATCAGGTTTTTTCGGTAGGTCAGGATCATCCTCATAATTATTATTTCGTTCCCTTTTCGTATCATTCTTTCCTTGGCCAGGAGACTCAGATCTTCTTGAATCATCTTAGCTGCCATTGCGAACAACGAATTTAATTAATTTTCCTCGCCAAATAATATTCTCCACTCCATTCTTTAAGGCCATGCAACTGTCAGTAGTGTGCCCATGATCTGTGTGAAAATCGTAATACTTGAATTTGTCTCTCCTATTAGGAGGTGACTTTAAATTCTTAGGCCAATATAAATCTTTGCTCCCCCTTATTTCCTCCAACATGTGAGGGACACCCTCGATGAGATGAGTATATGCATCGTATTTCTTGATCCTGTCAACCTTCTTATCATTCTGATATTTTTTTACCTTAGTCTTTTGATTTTCAGTTTTCACTTCTGGAGTTTAGTTAGTAACCATAACTTCCTTGGCATTCATAATCTTCCCAGCCTTAGCCATAAATTCTGTCATTATTTTGTGAGGATTCTTTTTAAGAGCATAATAAAGATATTTGGTGAATAATCCACTCATGAATGTTGCAATGGATGTCTTCTCTTGATAATCTACCACCTCTAGATTCTCATTATTGAAGTGTGATGTACTCCTGAGTAGTTTCACCAGGTTTTTAATGCACGCTCAAAGGATGACTAACACTTTTAATTGGCTTAACCTTAAAACATAATTTATAAATAAATAGTTCGACCAACTGATGGAAACTAGAAATTTTACGTCTGGAAAGATTATTTTACCATATCTGGGCTGGTTCTATGATGGAACTGGGATAAGATCTACACCTCATTTCATTAGGGACATAATAGATATAAGTGGCAGCCTGATACTATTCAATATGGAGGACTTGGTCAGTCTTCCCATCATACTTATGAGTAACAACTGGTGGCTTGAATTTGGAAGGCACGGGGTAGTCCATAATAGCCTAAATAAAAAGAGATCCTTTAATAAACTTCTTTCTAAAGGGTTATTAGTCTTGATTATTTTTCCCAACCGATCTTCCTGGCTTTGCATATATCCTTTCCAGAAATGTTCCTTTGGTTTAGACTTGGATGAAGTAGCTTTAATGGCTTTATTGTCTATATATGCTGAACTCTCTTCCTGAGAAGTCTGCTCGATGCACACAAATCCTCTCATTTTGGCCCTAGATCTCATATACCTTTCTCTTCATATACGAGGATGATCTTGCTCTCTGTGATGACCTTTGGTTGATCGGGAACCCAAAGGATCAAAAGAAAATTCCATACTCAACCGTTCTAACATGCTTGGCCTCTCGTTAGAGAAAGATAGACCATAATAGTGATCCGTTGATCGAAATAATGATGTTGCACTAGGACAGTATGATCTATCACGAGAGGATATGGAGTGCTGACTTATCTCATTCCTGGTTGGCAGAGGTGGAATTTTACTTTCAGAAGGTTTATTGGTGGATTTGTCTTGTAATGTGCGAGCCAATTACCTAACTGACTCTTGCATAGCTTCCTATCCCCTAGACAAGTTAAGTAAAGTTCCCTAGATATCTGTCACACTAGGGGGACAAAATGGATCTGGGTTGTTACTTGCAGTCGCTAGGCTGCTTTCAGGAACAACGATCATTCGACAGAGAATGAACAAAAGAAATAAAAAGGGATAGAGAACGATGATAAGAAATTGTTCCCATAGAGGATGCCAATTCGTTCATGTCTAAAAATGGAAGGATTTTAATTTAATAATCAAAGATAAATAAGTTTAAGCAAGATTGAGAAACACACATGGGAAAATAATTTTTGGTGGTTATAATAGATTAGTACGTGGTGTGCTTGTGCTTGATGGAATCACATTCTTCGGCTAATAGAGAAAATATATTTATATTCGTTAGGGAACCAAGAGATGGAATGCCTTTAAATTTCCAGGAACCTACATCTTTCTACAATAAATGAGACTCTTGATATTCAGTGTTGGTTGCCATTCCACCAGAATAATCTTTATTATTCCTGACGGTTAAGTTTCTGGGAGCTGGTCGGTATGCCAACCGACGAAGTCTTTCTGACGCCAGCTAAGATAACTCAGTGGCCCCATAGAAGGATATGTGTCTACTTTTCGCTGGTCCACATGGGACAATAATTTTTTCACACAATAATCATTGAAAGGGATATTTTATTCGAATATATCAAAACCCTTAAAAATGGGGAAATCAAAATTTCTTATGAGCTTATTTTTTAAAAGAATAAAACGATTTTTTTTTTCGACTTTTGGAAGCTCATGGTCATGCCCTCTTTTCCAAAATCAAATCCCTTGATGTTGACTTTAGTGACCCCCTAGTTGCGTTAAAAGACAGAAAGGAGTTTCTTAAAGAAGAGGATGATTGTTTGTCCATATTAAGAAAATAAAGAGATGATTTGACCATCTTATTTGACAATTTGAAAAAGGAATACCAAATTTGTGAAGAATACAACGTCAATATTTTCAAGAAAATTGATAAACTTAAAAAAGACTTATATTCTAGCAAATTAAACATTCCTAGAAGATAGAAAATTTATGTCAAACCTTTATAATCCAATGAGACAATGCCTATTGAAATCGTTCCCAAAGATTTTCGAAATGAAGGGAAACATGTTGTAAATCATTTGAAGGGGAAGAATATTGTTCCTCCTATTCGTGCTAACAAAAATCATACAGTTAATCATAAGAGACATAAAAAGAAATTTGTTTGTTCTTATTGTCATAATAAACATCACCTAAGAGATTTTTGTTACAAGCTAAATAATGTCCAACAATTTGAAAAGATTGTTTCTAAACCCAAAACTCAAATGACTAGACCTAAAACGTTTAAATGTGATCATTGTCGCAAAATTGGTCATTTGAGAGAGTTTTTTTACTCAAACCAACCTTACCTTTGCATCATGGTAAGCATGGCAAGATTTTTGAAAGGAACAATAACTACAAAAAGACTTTGATTTTAAAAATTTTTCTCCAAAACTCGTGAAAATAAAAATGTGGGTGGACAAGAATTGAAATGTTTTTTTAGAAAAAGGAAAGAGAGGCAAAGTGAATAAAAATAGGCCTAAGGTCCCATTTAAACCCGAGGCTCCTCGTGTGAGTTGTGTATGGATAAAGAAGGACATTTCAGGAGGAGTAGAACTTGAAAATATGAAGATTCCTAAATTAGTCCCCTCCACCTCTAAACACTATAATCGTTTTTATTCCATAGCCTTCGTTAGCATGTCATTTCATATATCTTCATCTAGGATATGTAGTTTATATTCATATATTATTTTATATTTCCTTTTTATTATCTATGATAACTCATTTATGGATTATTTTTCTTCTTGATTTACTCTTGATTTATCTCTTGAATATATTGAAAGGCTTTGTTTCGAAGAATATTTTGTTTTAAATTTTCAAAGATATTCTTAGGATTGTCACATCTAGTTGATCTTTTGTTTGGTCCATGTATTTTATTTTCTTATGCATGTAAAAAGTATTCTCACTTTACCATGAATATATATTCTTTGCATTCATCTATTATCCTTGGATTTTTTTAGCATTATACTTAGGTTTTATATGCTCTCTTTGTCTTAAATGTACGATTTCTCTAGATTGATTATCTTAGTACTTCATTAGTCAATTTTCAAGATTAATTGAGTTTGCTGAAACATGTTTAGGATTATGTTCTTCATATATATATATTAATCCTATGTCATGCCACTTTGTGGTTGTATATTTCTTTCAATGAAAAATTCAAAAATATTTTGGTACAATTACGTTTTACCTTTTCTAGATGATATACTCCATGATTATATTTTTGTATATCAAAATGGCTTATTTGATCATTTTTTTCATTTGTTTGGGAATATGGCATATGCTTCATGAGAGGAATTCGAGTTTCTTTTAAGTCTTATAAATTTGAGAAAATTTATACTTTGAGAATACGTTACCATATCTTATTTCACTTTATACCGCACTACACATTGTATAAATTCAACTTTATGGGGAATGCCAAAGTTGTACAATCTTTTACAAAATTTTCAAATCTTCAAATATATATGAGAAAGAGTCCATTATCCTCGAATGTGAATGTGTGAGATTTTATCATGATTTGTAGGAGTTGAGAAGCTAGAGGACATATCAAAAATTCATTAGAGATGACGTGGTTAAAGATACAACTTTTACTGAATGATGCTAACTTTGAATATTGAAAAAATATCCCATCTTAGTAACGAATGAGTGAAAGTCGCCACATGGAAAAATAAATTTAAACAAAGCGATGTTTAAAAGATATTTATCCATGCAAAATTCAGTAACATCAAGTATGCGAAACTAAAGCTTTTAACCAAATCCCTCATTGAAGAAGAGAAAAGTGTTAGTTGAAAATATCTAAAAAGGTCTTGAAATTTTTTACTACTATTGAAGCTTTCGGTCATTTGCACTTGAATTATTATTCTTAATTGAACTTGAGCTTGGTTTTATTCTTTTAATGTTTTTTTTATTTCTATTTTTCATGATCGAGATATGATCTGATGCTCTTCGTTAATGACCTTATCATGTTATAGAATTTCATGGATTGTCTTTTATAGATTATGAACATTGGACATAACTCTTAAATTTTGGTAAGTGTGATAATATTGCCAATATTCTTTTCTTTTTAAAATTTGTTTTAGATAAATTGATAGAAGCAAAATTTGTGTCATTTGGTTTTCATATTATTATAATTTTTCCCATGTATATTATTTTTCATGTTATCTAAAAGATTCATTTGAAATGCATGTTTGAGGATGTTGCTCCTTGTTGAGTAATAAATGTTGGTATATACTTGCTCTTGTATAGTCTTAATTGGATTTAGACTTGATGTTGCTTATTCATATTCTTATAGTATATTATATTACCGTTGTCTAAATATTGATACAATACTTCCATATTTTTTGATATCAGTGTTTTTACATTTGGGATTAATATGCTACATCCAAATATTGTTTGGATCATATTTAATAGGATGCTAGGATAAAATGTTATATCTTATTTTGACATATCCTATTTCCATTACGGTTGCTAATTATTATTTTATCCATGCTTCACCTTTGGATATTTCTTACATCATTTCATAGATAATTGCAATTACATGAAATACCATTTAGTAACTAGAATTATATTTATGTTTTGAGTTTTAGGATTGATCATAGAAATTGGTATATACTCGCATCTTGTATATCCTATACTCTTTGAACTTTGTGCTACCTTGTGTTTAGTACATTTTGAGTATTTATTTGTGATAAAATCTTGATGGTGGTTTATATATTTGTCTTTTTATTTCATTCTATATCATTTGTGCCTTCATATGTTAAACCATGCTCAAGGACAAAATTTCCAATTGAGTCCATTGCATAGTTTTGACTTATTTTCGAAACAAAATACGTTTGAGTCATAGGTCGTATTTTTATTGTCACGATCCCACAAAGACTATGATGTGTTGAAGTTTAATTGAAGACGTTATGAAAAAGCTTCAAGGAATTACTTATGCCGAATGTTTACTTGGTGCAAGTTTATTTGTCTTCAAGTTTAATTGATTTACGAGATCACTCAGGTATGAATGCGTAATTTTAACGGGACTCGGAATTTAGTTTTATAAATATATAAATGCTATTTTAATTAAATAAATGTTGTTAAATTTTTTTATAAGTGTGTGAAATGTTTTACACTTTGTTTAAATCTGATAAGGACGGATTAGAGTTGGTTTTTATTGGGACTATAATTACGCGCGTCGCTCAAACGATATGCACTATTGTTCAAGCAAGATGCTACTATTATTCGAACAACATGGTCATCTCGTTCGAGAGACAACTTCAGTTGTTCGAGCGAGCCACCACCTTAAGAAAAGTATTTATAGGCCTGTTTCCTTTAGATTTCGTAGGTGTGCATTCTGGAAAAACTGTTTACAAACCAATACATTTCTGCACACAATTTTTCTAAGGTTTTCCAAGGTAAATGCATCCTTAGAGTTTCAAAGATCCGAGTTATCATTAATATATGCTATAGTGATCTTTGTGGCACCAAGAAGAGTTTTTCTACACTTGAACATTGCTAGTTTTGCGGTGAAGATTCTATGGAGGCAGTTTCAATATCGTAGACATTAGAAGCCATATCGGTGTACATCGAGACATACGTGTAAGCGGTTGTTATGGACAGCTATCGTAAAAAAAGGACTTTCTGCGTGGGCACTATGAGAGGAGTGTTTTAAGTTCAAAAGAGTGTAAAGTCTCGTGAGGTATCGAGTCATTGAGTACGCCTGTTTAGAGTAATTCCATATTTATAGTGATTGTCTGGCTTGGGCCATTTGAGATTTTTTTCCCGTTGTGGTTTCCTCGTACATCTAGAGTTATGATTATTCTTTACTTTATTTTACTTGCTTTAATCACTAGATGGATGTTTAGGATTAATCAAGATAAAATTTGGTTAAGTTACGATTGTTCACAACTTGGTGCAAATTAAAAAATTAGAAAAAGGTTTTTCATAAAAATAGAAATTGTTTTTGTCATTCTTAAAACACTTTCCACATAAGAATTAAAAAGGGACCATCAAATTGGTATCAGAGCTAGAAATATATTTTTATTGTGTTTGATCCCTTATTTTTTCGAGATGAATTTTGGAGGTTTTAAAAAGTTTTCGTGTTCTTGTTTTTGATGGCACAAATTATGCTTAATGGAAAATGCGAATGAGAAGTTCTTTAAAATCCTTTGATGAGCATGTTTGGTTAGCAATTGAAAAGGTTTGACACCACCAGTCACACGAGAGGGTGAGGAAACTAGTTTGAAACCCATTGAATCAGGACTAATGCTGAACATAGGCTTGCACTTTACAACTCTAAAGGCCTTGATGTAATTTCCTTACATGTCACACCAAAAATGTATAATATAATTATGACTTCTGAAAAATCAAAAGAGTCTTGGGATACACTTTCACTTAATCATGAAAGCACTAGCACGGTTAGGGCATCTAAGTTACAAAACCTCACTACTCAATTTGAGACGATTAAGATGTTAGATAGTGAGTCATTTGACGAGTTTTACGCTAAGTTGTCTAATATTATCAACTCGTCGTTTAACTTAGGTGAAATGATTCCCGATAACCGTGTCATAAATAAAATTTTGAGATCTTTGCCGAGTAGGTTTGATGCAAAAGTGACCGTTTTAAACTCCTTAAGAATGCTTGATTCAATGAAGCTTGAAGAGATTGTAAGTGACTTATAAACCTATTAACTCGATATGTTTACCTCCAAGCAAGTGCCAAAGAAAGAAAAAGGCATTGCTTTGAAAGCCTAGAAGGAGGAAACTAAAGATTCAAATGACTATTCCGATTCTGATTTTGAGGATGTCGCCTTGTGGGATAAAAAGTTCAAAAAATTTCTTAAAGTTTTGAAAGCAATCGAAAGATGCCAAAGAGTTTGAAAAATTCAAGAACAACAAGGTAGAGTCTACCCCTAAAGATAAAAGTGGGAAATTTAATAGCGTTGAGTCGGATAGGTGTTTTGGCTATGAGGGGTGTGGTCAATAAGTTGCCGAATGTCCCACTAGACTTAAGAAAGAGGGCAAAAAACCGATATCTTATAGTGCCTCCTTAAGTTATAGTGATACAAAAGAGGGAGAGAGTTCCTCCAATGAGAGAAAGTTTGTTGCTTTCTTGGCATGTCATGTGAGCGACGACGATAAGTCTTCCAACAAAGATTCTCATATGCATGACACTTACGAGGTCATTGAATCTCAAGTGTGTGTGGGAGAAGTTAGTGAGGATGAGGAGGTTGATGTGAAAGAGTTGCAAGTTACATTTAATAATTTGTATGCCGAGGCGGTGAAAGTGAAAAAGGAAAACTCTAAATCGTAAGCTAGGTTGAAAGAGTATGGCACATAAAATAATTATACTTTGATTGAGGATCTTAGGGAATGGGATAATATGCTTAGGGAGAAGTTAGAATATGTGGAGAAAGAAAGAGATAGTCTTTGTAGTTGGATGGAGACTTTGAAAAAGGAGTTGCTAGAGTTTGAGGAGTCTAGGCGTGTACCTGAGTCTAGGATTTATGATCTGGAGGAGAAATTGAAATACTCGAGTAAGGAAAAGTTTGACTTGGAATCTAGGTCAGAAAAATTGGATAGGATGTTAGGCACCGTCCAAGTCAAAAGTGATAGGTGTAGTATAGGCTGCGATGATAGAGTTGTTCCCATTCCTAAAGCTAATACCAATGGTGTGAGAGAGCCCGCCAGGAGTGTGAGAAGAGGTCGACATTTTGGTTATCATTCCCGTTGTGTTTACACTTGTTCCCATTGTAGTAAGAAAGGTCACCATAGATGTTTTTTCAATGACCTTAGGAATGCTCCTAGGAAGTTTAGGAATAAAGTCATGTTGATTCCCAAAACCTCCGCCCGTCATGCTACATTTGCATGGGTTAAGAAATCGGATTTAGTGGCTTTAGGACTAAAGTTTCATAGTTCTTATTTGGTCGCACTTGATTATTCCCATGCTAAATCTAAAGGATGATTATGTTACCATGTTTGTCATATGCTAGTCTTTGCATCATGATTTATATCTTTCTAGTGTTATGACATGTGTATCATTTTGTATTATATTTTTCATTTATTGAAACTTATTCGAAAAATACAAAAAGATTTTTGGTTTGTAATATTTTTGAGAAAATACAAAAAGATTTTGCATTTATTTGACTCAAAATATGTTGAAAAACCAAAAATATTTTCGAGTTGTTTTTGTTTTTGAGTTTACATCTTTAATGTGGCATAGTGGTGTGCTTGGACCCCGTTCCTTTCATTATCCATGTGGCTAGGACATTTGGTCATAAATATTGATACTTAGAATGATCTTAACTATTGTATTATGGGGTTGTTTCGAAGTTGATATGCATTTTGATTCGACTTTGTATATCTGCCATCTTTGCAGACATGCACGAGTTTATATGAATGTTTGACATCTCTTGCATATTTGAGTTTTGTGAGTCGTTCTTGTCTCAATTTTGTCATCTATGCGTAAGTAGACATAAGGAGGAGGTGTGCATGTAAGAACCGTTTACTATGCGTATACTATGCGAAAAAATGATCAGTGTTCATGGGAAAGGGATGCGAGAGTATAAAATTTACTCGTCATGAAAACCACCATTTAAAAGAGCCCGAAAAAAAATTAAAGGCAATATAAAGAATCATATGCCAAAATATGGGCAAAATTAGTTTATTTTCATTCAAAAGATTATATGATATATTTGAGGGAGTTCGGATGGATAATTAAACGGGTTTGCACTACGAATCCTAACGTTGAAAATTCATGTCATGACGCTACTGTTTGTAGAATCGTCAAAATTCTGGATTTGTATGCATGTTTGATTGTTTAGTTCATTAATCTCTCACTTTAATTATCACATATGAATAAAATAAAATTTGATGATTTATAGCTATCAATTAGAGCTTCGTAATCGTTTCGATGTGTTGGAATTGTGGTTCATTTGTTATAGTTCACGAACATACATTCCATGTTCATGTTTGAGCACATAGATACTATGTTATCATGTAACTCACATTTGGTTGTTTTTGAGTTTTCTTAGTTTAGCTACTAGTTTAGTACTGTTTTGTAGTTTTGAGCCCATTCCAGTTAGTTTTTTGTCGGCAACACTGTTTTATCTTCTAAGTTGGATCTAGGATTTTTGGTTTCTTGTCCGAGCGAGATATTCTTGTTGCACAAATTTGTCATTCTAATGACAACGTTTTATCATTTGAGCGACTTTCCATCTTCATTAGAGCGACCTGTCTTATTTCTGGTTTATTCTGTTTCAGTACATTGTGTTATTTGGTTATATTTTTTTGGTACTGCTGGCTGCTACTGGGATTCTGTTGTGCAGGTCAAATTGATAAATCATATTTTTTTACTGCATTGAGTTTGTTTAATCACACGTTCTTAGTTTGATTAATTCTTTTGTGTGATTTTTTGTTTGCTAGCTTCGAATTTTATATTATTGATAATTTTTAGATGGCTTATTTGGATGATTATATAGATATATTTCATTGATTTATCTCATGCAAGATTTGTTTATCTTTTCACCGAGTTGTCTATTCGAGACAAATAGGGGGAGAGATGTATGTGATGTAATGAGAGATTTGTTGAGCACTGTGTTTATTTGTTGCACACATTTATATATACATTGGTATTTTATTTATGTGCATATTCGATATTCATTTTTAAAAATGTTGGTTTGATTCAAATTGGTATCAAAATATTTTTCTCACATATTTCATTATGATTTATATCATTTGTTCCTCCATACTTCACTGGGTATTTGTCTGTTTCTTGTGTGTAGGTTTGCTTAACGAGATTCGAGATTTCAAACTACATCACATCCAGACATTCTGAGACAGTTCATGTTTACCGGTCCATCGTTTACTAGTCTTGTCCTGCAATTTTTTATTTTTGGGTTTATGGGATGGGATTTAGGCATCATACGGCTTGACGTCCCAGCTTAGGCATTTCACTATTGGTTTTGTCTCGGAATAGTCAAAGGGGGAGATTTGTAAGGACAAAATTTACAGTTGAATCCATTGTATAGTTTTGACTTATTCCCGAAATAAAACACGTATGAGTCATAAGTCATAATTTTATTGTCATGATCCCACATATACTACGACGTGTTGAAGTTTAATTGAAGACGTTGAGATAGAGCTTTGAGGAATTAATTATGTCTAATGTTTAATTGGTGCAAGTTTATTCGTCTTGATTTTCGAGATCACTCAGGTATGAATGCGTAATTTAAATGGAACTCAAAATTTAATTTTATTAAGATAAGGATGCTATTCTATTAAATAAATGTTTTAAAAATGTTTTGTAAGTGTTTAAAATATTTTACACTTTGTTTAAATCTCATAAGGGGGATTAGAGTTACTTTTTATTAGGACTCTAATTACACGCGTCGCTCAAATGACATCAAATGACATGAACCGTCGTTCAAGTGAGAAGCCACCGTCGTTTGAATGAAATGGTCATCTCATTTGAGCGACAACTTCAGTCATTCGAGTGAGCCACCGCCTTAAGAAAAGTATTTATAAGTGTGTTTCCTTCAGATTTTGTAGGTGTGTATTCTGGAAAAACTGTTTACGAACTGGTGCATTTCAGTACACAAGTTTTCATAGGTTTTCCAAAGTAAATGCATCCTTAGAGTTTCAAAGATTCGAGTTATCATTAATATATGCTATAGTGATGTTTATGGCACCAAGAAGAGTTGTTATACACTTGAACATTACTGATTTTACGATGAAGATTAAATGGATTCCGGTTTTAACATCGTAGACGTTACAAGCCATATCGATGGACACCGAAACATACGTGGACGCATGTGTTGTGGACAGGTTTCGTGGAAAAAGGACTTTCTACGTAGGCATTGTGAGAGGAGTGGTTGAAGATCAGAAGTGCTTCAAGTCTCGTGGGGTATCTAGTCGTTGAGTAAGACCTATGTATGTTCATTATAATTCCACATCCATAGTGATTGTCTGGCTTGGGTCATCCAAGGTTTTTCCCATTGTGGTTTCCTCGTACATCCGACATTGTGAGTATTCTTTACTTAATTTTACTTGCTTTAATCACGAGATGGATGTTTAGTATTACTCAAGATAAATTTTGGTTAAGTTAAAATCATTCACAACTTGGTGCGAATTAAAAAATTGGAAAAAGTTTTTTTCATAAAAAGAGAAATTATTTTTGTCATCCGTAAAAACTTTCCGCAAAATAATTAAAAAGGGACCATCACCATGTGATTCATATCCCATATTTCTACCATCTCCTTATGTTTATTGTATTGTATATATCATGTATTTCATACTCTAAGCTTATTTTCTCTAATTATGTCATATAACTACATTCCTTGTGTACTTAGGGATTCAATTTCTTAATCTCTTCAACTTTCCTAAAAAGGGAGAAGTTTCCTATAAGGAGAGAAGACTTGATTAAGGGGAAGAATCAATATGTGACAAAATAAATCTAGTTATAGGATAAAAGGAGAGAATTTTTTTTTATCTTAGCTTATACTTTATGATATACCGTGTTTGGAAGATTTTAGTTAGGGATAATAGATTTTTAGCATTTAGGTGATATATATTTGGTTGTTATTTATCACAATTATCATTCTTGGTTTATATATTGTTACCTTGTGTTCATATATAATTTTAACTTATATCTCAATTAGTTTTTATTCTATATTTGTTTCAATCCTTTGAATTATATTTTTCTAGGTCACCTCTTGATCATCGTTATTGTCCTTTGTCAAATCCATGACAATAAGGGAAAATAGAACTTTCCTCTTAGGGGAGAGCACTTTCCTTTTAGGGGGAGATATTTCTTCCTTACGAGGAAAGATGATGAGAAAGGGGAGTTTAATTAGTGAAAGCATAATCCTATGGAATGAAGTTTATATATCGTATCTTATAGAGATATTTAATAAACTTGGTATATGTTCCTTTTAGTAATTAGTTGAATTGCTTAAATATAGTTCTATGAATTGTTTCATCTTATTACGTATATTTCAATGTCATTTCATTATGCATTGGTATTTCGATATGTTTGCTAAGTGTTTGACATGAAATATGTAAAAGTGTTCAAAATGGTTGTGGGGTCTCTTGTGATTCATTCGAGTGTTTTTGTAATCTTCTTATGCCTTTATTCTGGCGAGTCGTGTCATAGGTAATAGATTTCATTCGTTTGTTTGTAATATTTATTTTTTTATGTCTTTTATAGAATAGACAAAGGGGGAAATTGTAAGAGTATTCATAATACTCAATGTCACCCATCGGATTAGGTTTTCTTATTCCGATGATCAAGTCCCACTGTGTCTCTACTCCAAGAGGCCTTTCTAGAAAGCTACATGTTGAGACTTATTCAAATAACTTCATCAATTTCAACCCGCACCATTCAATTCCACATCCATGAGAAATTTCGCTTTAGGGAATGTAATGGAGTTAGACGACATAGTAAACACTTGTTTCAGAATAATTTAAATAAAATTTTCTTCAAATTTAAAATGTGTTAAAAATTTTGTGTGAGTGTTTTGGACTAGTTGAATAAATACAGTATGCAATATACTTTTCATTTAGAAAAACTATCTTCATAAAGATTTCATTCTTATGATTGTATTTTAAGTATGAGTATGCTTGATTGAGAACAAACATACTTAAAAAGTTAATACTCTTTTAAAGAATAATGTTTTGACACGAGGACTTGACGACATTGGTTACGGATGGAAATCAGTCGCGGTTGTGTAGCCATCTCCAACTGTTGGCTCTTTCTATGAAGGATATGGTGGGAAATATCATCTAATAGATTATATCATCGCGAGGGTGTCGTACTTTGTCTTCTAGTCATAAAACCCTACCATAATATATTTTTCATTCTGTTGGCTCGATATTTTTTCCCATGGTGGGTTTTTCCTCGTACATCTTGGTGTTGTGCTATATTGTTTACCTATTATGCACTTAGATTAAATAACCTAATATTAAAGAAAAAAATTAATGTAATGTATTTGGTATATAATTTTTAATATAGGCCTTAATTTTTATTTTACCGATAATAAGAATTAAAAGTAAATCTCCGTCTCTTCTTGACAAGAAATTTTAATTGGGTACCTTTCCTCCATCTCCATTTTTAGTACACGCACTCTCAGAATGAGTTATAGGTAGCGGGCATGACATCATTTGACTCTAACAAACAAGAAGTGTTCACATTAAAAGTTATGTGGATCTGGACAATATATAATATCCCAGCTTATAGTCCTTTATCGGTTTATAATGTTCACGGTAACTTTGGGTGTCGTATTTTTGCAGAGAAAACTGGATCACAACATCTCAAGGATAATGGTAAGATTGTACATCATTCTGATAGGATATTCCTTCGTACCAATCACAAATTTAGATTTGATAAAAATGCCATTTTTTAATCGGGTGGGGTCGAACATATACTACCTCCGAGAAAGCTTTCAGGTTTATAAATGAAAATGAAGGCTTCCAACTATATAGATAATGTGGCTGGAAGCAATCCTAAATTCAAGAATGCCAAGCATAAAAAACCCTACTGACCAATAAAATGAAGGCTTGGTCTAGAAGGTCAATATTATTTGACTTGCCGTTTTGAAGGGTAACCCAATGCGCCATGTATAAGATATTATGCATTCCGAGAAAAGCATCACCAAACATCTTTTTAGCACACACCTAACTAGAAGTCATTCGAAGGATGGAGAAAAGGAACAATTTGATCTTAAAGTGTTAAAAATTAAGGGCAATTATGGTTGAAAGAAGACAATAGAATGAGGAATATACTTTGATGGGCATATACTTTGATGGGCAAAGAAAGGTTATTTTAAACACTTTGATGTTCAAAGTATATGTCCTCAAGGCATATACTTTGATGGGAAAAGAAAGGTTATTTTAAACACACTGCATAATTTGAAAGTTCCCTCTAACTTTTCATCAAATTTGTAGAGGGTTGTTAGTTATGCCACACATGATCTAAAAAGGTAGAAGTCTCACAATTGGCATGTGATCATCCAACTGGTCGCTTTGTTGTTTAAGCATTGTTTCTTTAAGCATAAGGATTTTTTGGTGGTCATGATGAAGTTTAACGTTTGCTTCACACAATTGTGTGCAAAAGTAGTCGACCAAAAGCACATCATGCATGCAAAAGAAACTTTAGATAAAGAAACTTGTGTATTGGAGAGTTACTTTCCCCGATATTCTTGGACATTACTATTCACTTATTGGTTCACTTTTGTTGTACGATGCTTCTTTGCGTCCCAGTAAGATATCGATGGATGTGTACCCATTTGAAAGGTATACTTGCTAATTTAATTTACTCTAATTAATTGAATTTATGGGTTGTTCAGTTTTAATTTATTTAATATATAGGTTAAAGAGAGTTTTTAGAGAGTACGTTAAGAATACGAGGTACACTGAAGGATCAATCGTATTCCCTAGGAAATATATGATCGCCTGTAACATTATATATAAAGAAGATGAGTTGGTCGATGTTCCTATTCAAGTCATGGGCAAAGAAGTTAACTTACAAGTTTACAATATAAGAAAGAGGCTCATCATATGTTTAAAACCCATGAACAAGTCAACGAATGCAGAGAGTAATTTTGTGTTTCAATTACTTCATGTTTTTATCTAATATAATTGATCACCTTCTTGATAAATTTTGCAATTTAATATAGAAAATATACTGAGTCCGAGCACAAAAAAAAGTGAAGGACGGTTTCACATTTAGATTTTCGGTGTCATGGGAGGTAATTATTGCATTAAACGCCCATTTTTAAATGATAAATGATTGAAAGCTTTAAAACATATATAATTAACTTATGTAATCCATAATTTTAGTTGTTGAAGACGGGTGATACCACACCAAGGCTTGCTCTTCTTTCCAATGGACCCAATTTCATAGCACACTAGTTTAAGAATTATTGGTTTAATGGTTATGTGTTCTCGTTAAGGTTTTAAGAGCTATATACTTTGTTAAAAAACATCAATATTTCATATAAGGCTCTTACATACACCAGGTCAAGGATTAACAAAAAAACCTTATAAAAGCATAAAAGACTAACTGTGGTGTAATTCAAAACATTTTTAACTTACACTATATGTATTTCAAAGAGGTTATGATTTAGGGTGATTGGGAGAGAGTTGAGGAAAATAATTCTTGCAAAGTCAATTTGGATACTAATTTGATAATGGTACACTTGTCCAAGATGAAGCGAAAGGAGCATATGAATTATGATCCATTTGTTTGTGCGTTTGAAAAGCTCAAGTGAGTGTTTTTCTCGGAGTATATCAATAATGAACCATGGTCAATCATCTTACACGCACAAAAGAATCTCACTACTAGCATGGATAGTGAGGAGTATATTTATTTGTTTTAGATGACAATCCAAATTTGAAGAAATTTCTAGATTCTTTAGATGAGTATATTTATTTGGGTTGTAAAATGTAATCTCGATCTAGTTTGGTAATATTAGTTGGGTGGATAGTGAGGATTCTGATTTGTAATTTCTAGTACGTAGTTTATTAAATTTAATGTGGATTCGAAACTCTAATTTATAATTTGTTAACTATTGTGTGGCTTGTTATATTAAAATTTCAAAAATCCGATGCTCAAGCTTAAAAATAGGACGTTAGGGTTTGAAATTGCAACTCAACAACAAAACTTCTAAAAAAGGAACGATCATGTTACACGGCACTTAACTAACTTGAAGAAACAACCTGTGGAATCTTGTGACTCACGAGGTGAGAATTGGGTATAAATTAAAGAAAAACAAGGATTAATCTTGAAAATAGGGCGTTATTGGGTGAAAATATAATTTAATAAAAAACAACTGCCTAAAAAAAGACACGATCGTGTCATATGGTACTAAACTAACTTGTAGAAACACCCTGTGCATTTGTGTGACTCACAGGTTGAGAACTGTGTAGAAATTTCAACAATCCAAGGATTAAGCTTGAAAGAAAAGATTTAGGGAATGAAAACAGGGAATGAAAACATAATTGAATAACAAAATTACACCAAAATAAGTATGATCATGTCACACGATATTAAACTAACTTTTAGAAACAATCCGTGTAGTTGTGTGACTCACGGGGTGAGAGTTGGGTAGAAATTTTGAAAATCGAAGACTTAAGCATGAAAATAGGGCATTAGGTGGTGAAAACATAATTTAACAATAAAACTTTGTGAAAAGAGTCATGTTCACGTCAGATGACACTAAACTAACTTATAGAAACAACCCAAGTGACAAGACTAATTTTATCTTATTCAAATTCTTATATCGCAATTGAGTATTTCCATTTGATTAATGTTACATACTATTCTCCTGAATCCCTTTTTTTGCAAAATATATCTACATATGGTGCAGGTGGCCATTATACCTATAGACAAATTAGGAGGGGGGGGGGGGGGGGATAAGGACTCGTCAAGTAGAAAACACAATAAACTCAATAAGACCAGATGCGTCATTGTAAATAAGACGACTTTAACGATGAGGTCATTTAAATTAATGAAAGCAATAATTGGTCCTACATACGAAAATTGGAGAAATGTGCACGATGTGCTAAAGATGATTATTTGGGGGACGCTAGAGGTATTAATATCTCAATATTTATATTAAATATATACATTTCATATGATATTTTATTATATATTTGCTGAATGTTAATTCACTAGCTTTCTTATATTATAAATTTATTTGAAATAAACATTACGACTTGCCCCTCGAACAACGGGACAACGACTTTGAGAGGAGTGGGAGACGTTGAAGAATAATTTTTGCACCCTCTATTTTGGAAAGGATCAAGAGTCTGTGCTACAACGGAGGTACCAAGTCCTAAATAAAGAGGAGTGAGTAGAGGTTGTCATACCCCTCGTAATTTTGGCGTCGGCCGCCACCAAAATTAAGTCGAGAGTGAGTGAATAAAATACCATTCTTAGCATGAGACAAATATGAGACATCTAAAATTAATCCACAAGATAAATGATAATCAATAATAAAAGATAAACCATCCAACTAAGCGATAAAAGATCCATATCCATATGCCCCATCCCGAAATGGAAAATTCTCACGAATTTACACTAACTATTCCCATACCTAGCACGCTTAAATTATAACCAAGGCCTACCCACTAGTCATATACCTAGTAAGCATCCTACAACAGAGGTGAGAAAAAATACTACCCACAAGCCCTCGTCCCCGCGATGGAAAAAGTGAATAAAATAATTCACATAATATGACAACATGGCACTATAATCACAATTGCCACAATTCAGTTTAATTACATTAATAATATAGTCGTCGTTTTCAACATAATTATTTCCATTCAATAATGTTAATATATTTAACATGTGAGATTATTCTAAATAACATAATCGTTCTCTTTTATAAATACCCTAATTTTTATAAGTGTGTTCGCGTCCCACATAACATAAAAATAATCCCACAACTTCTACATGCGAACCCACGCCCCCCAAAACCATAAAAAACAATAATCTGACCTATGCACCCAAGGATTTCAACGATTAAATCATATTAAAAAGTTTTATTAAAACAACCCCCAAAATTAGTGTCCACTTTCTCTAATTAAGTTACAAATTGATTTTATCAAAAACACATGATTAAGGGGTTAGGTGACACATAAGACACATAATACTAAAGGAAGAGAATAGAGTATTCATGCCTGTGATTAAGATGAAGAAAACTTAGCAGAACGGTTGGATTCCTCTCAAAAAATTGGCAAAGAAGTGTTCATGAGAAATCTTGATTAAACCCGAAATAAGCCTTCCAAAACTTGTGAAAAAAAATTAATTATGTTGGAGGTTGATGATTATGGTTGAGGGGAAAATATTTTAGACGAGATATCTGGTGAAAAACTTGGGAAAAAGTGATTATGAGAATTCTCCCCAAGAGTTATTAAGGTTATATACTAATTAGGAGTCCTAATCCCAACCCAACTCCATAATAATTGGCAAACTTATGTCAGATCTAGGCATAGTCGATTGATCGACTAAAGGAGTGGATCGATCGATCGGGCAGGTCGGCTGACAGTTCCCTTACGAAAATTATATAAGTTAAAATAACTAGAAACCTTATAAAAACTCCATTTTAATTCCAAATTCAATTCCGTTTGAAGTTTTATTCTTCTAATACTAAAACCAACATAATTTACTAATACAAATTATTAACTCCAAAATTTTATTTTTCTCAAATATTCCAATTAATTAATTAGATTAATTATTAAAAACACGAGGTGTTACATACTTCCCCACTAGAAAAGAATTTTGTCCTCGAAATTAGACGAAGCATGCACATCAAACGTAAATTGCGAAATGTAAAAATAAGGCTCACATATGCCTACCCGTAGAATGCCACAATTAGGAGCCCATACACCCAATCGTACGTGCACCAACCCCTCTTACACCAAAATAATATATATATGCTACCATATATATATATATATATATATATATATATATATATATATATATATATATATATATATATATATATATATATATATATATATATATATGTATATGTATATAACTATGAAAATAACAGCGTACCACACGCTCTCGCAAATCACCACTCGATTCTATCTCCGATAATCTTTGCAACTGCAAATTCTCAAATCAAATCACCTTGTTGCATTAATATAAGACATACACAAAATTCATTCTAACGATCTCCCACATATGATATTGTCTCTAAAAATCAACTCTAAAGATCCTCACATCAAACTTACTAATTCTAAACTCAATGCCTACGACGTCCTTAATACAAAACTCCATATCTCCAAGAAACACATCTAACACGCATACTAGACCCTCTACTTTAAGGAGTACGAATAAATAAATGGAATCAAAGATTGGTAACACGAAAAATAAACAGACTCACAACCAATGAGGCATATGACCATGCTCTGATACCATCTGTCATACCCCGTGTAATTCTGGCGTCGACTGCCACCAAAATTAAGCTGGGTGTGAGTAAATAAAATACCATTCTTAGAATGAGACAGATATGAGATGTATAAAATTAATCCACAAGATAAATGATAATCAATCCCATAAGATAAACCATTCAACTCAGGGATAAAAGATCCATCTCCATGCTAAACTCAAAGTAAATCCAATCTTTAATAATATGAAACTGAATAATTTACAACTGAATCCAGTGAAATAACTGAATAAAACCCATACTAACTTTGGAACCGAATGGCCCAATAAAAACCATAAAATTTATCTCAAAGTAAATACGAAGGAATGAAAAACTAAACTAAATCAATATGCATAGGGTAGAGAAACTCCAACTGCACCTTCAAGCAGATCCTCAAGTAATTCTACGTAGCTTCTCCAAATACTATTTCCTAAAAAGTTAGTCAACGGACGAAGTCAGAGCCCCGAGCATGAATACACACTAATCCCCTCAAATAGGATTCTTGAATCTAGACAATAGCATTATACGAGATAAATATCACAATATAATAATTTAATTAAACGGAATATAATTAAATGTGATAAATATAAATCACTAACTACCCTCAGAAATTCCCATTCCAAAAAGCATACTAATATAATTTTAAATCCCCAAGTCCCACGATGTTAATTTAATAAAATGAACCCAATTTATCATTTATTATCACTTTATTATGGCGTTGTTCCTGTCCCGGGTGATAATTTCCACAAAAGTTTAACACTTCCCCTTGCCAAAACGCTAGAGGAATCTGTTTAAACTGTCGATCCTCCGTAATTTTAAAGGGTTCCACGCACGACACGCATAAATAGCCAACCGACTTGTTTAAACTGTTAGCCCCCGCACAATATGTCGCCATAAATTTTAATACCCGTTTTTATCTTAGGTATTATTTCTCATTTTCTCAATTTCATAATTAACAAATTACCTCCCCCCTTTTAATCTATGTGAGATCCTCGAAATAACCCTTAGTCCCATACCTAAGGGTCCTCAAGTAAACATATGCCCTATCCTACATATAGGATGAATCACTAATGCAAAAACACGTCCTAGTCTCATGCCTAGGCTAACGAAAAGACAATATGACGTAAAAATCTGCCCCACCTCGAAATATAAAATCCCCACGAATTTACACTAACTAGTCCCATACCTAGTAAGCATAAATTATAACCAAAACCTACCCATTAGTCCCATACCTAGTAAGCATCTTATAATAGAGGTGAGAAAAAAATACTACCCACAGGCCCCTCGTCGCTGCTATGGCAAAAGTGAATAAAACAATTCCCACAATATCACAAATCATAATCACAACATGACACTATAATCACAATTGTCGCAGTTCAATTTAATTACATTAATAATATAACCGTTGTTTTCAACATAATTATTTACGTTCAATAATGTTAATTTATTTAACATGTAATATTATTCCATATGACATAATCATTCTCTTTTATAAATCGTCTAATTTTTATAAGAGTGTTCTCATCCCACATAAGATAAAAATAATCCCACAACTTCTACATGCGAACCCACATCCCAAAAATTATAAAACCCCAATAATCTAACCTACACCCCCAAGGGTTTCAAGGATTAAATTTTATTAATAAGTTTTATCAAACCATCCCCAAAAGTTAGTGTCCACTTTCTTTAATTAAGTTACTAATTGATTTTATCAAAAATACATGATTAAGGGTTTGGGCGACATTTAGGACGTATAAGACCAAAGGAAGAGAATAGAGTATTCATGCATGTGATTAAGATGAAGAAAATATAGAAGAACAGTTGGATTCCTCTCGAAAAATTAACAAAGAAGTGTTCTTGAACAATCTTGATTAAACACCAATTAATCCTTCCAAAACTTGTGTAAAAAACTTGATTATATTGGCGGTTGATGATTATGGTTGAGAGGAAAATATTTTAAAAGAGTTGTCTGGGGAAAAAATTGGGAAAAAGAGATTATGAGAAGTCCCCCCACGAATTATTAAGGTTATATAATAATTAGGAGTCCTAATCCCAACCCAGCTTTATAATAATTGACCGACTTACGTCAGATCTGGGAATAGTCGATCGATCGATCGAACAAGTTGGCTGACAGTTCCCCTACGAATATTATATAAGTCAAAATAATTAGAAACCTTATAAAAACATTATTTTAATTTCGAATTCAATTCTTCTTGAAGTTTTATTCTTCCAATACTAAAACCAACATATTTTACTAATAAAAATTATTAAATCCAAAGTTTTATTTTTTTCAAATATTCCAATTAATTAATTAAATTAATTATTAAAAACACGGGGTGTTACATACTTCCCTACTAACAAATAATTTCATCCTCCCAATTAGATGAAGCATACACATCAAATGTAAATTGTGAAACGTAAAAATAACGCTCACATATCCCGTAGAATGACACAATTGGGCGCCCATTCGCCCAATCCTATGCACACCTACCCCTCGTACATAAAAATAATATATATATCCTACCACACACACACACACACACACACACACACACACACACACACACACACACACACACACACACACACATAACTATGAAAATAATGGCGTACCACAAGCTCTCGTAAAAACACCACTCGATTCTATCTCCGAAAATCTTCGCAACCCTAAATTCTCAAATCTAATTATGTGTTGCATTAATATAAGACATACCCAAAATATATACTAACGATCTCCCACATAAGACATCATCTCCAAAAATCAACTCTAAAGATCCTCACAACAAGCTTACTAATTCTAAACTCAATGCCTACAATGTCCTTAATACCAAACTCCATATGTCCAAGAAACACGTCTAACACGCATGCTAGACCATCTACCTTAAGGAGTATGAATAATTAAAGGGAATCAAAGATCGATAAAGTGGAAGCTAACCAGACTCACAACCTACGAGGCCTAAGACCATGCCCTGATACCATCTGTAATACCCCGTATAATTTTGGCATTGGCCACCACCAAAACTAAGCCGGACGTGAGTAAATAAATTATCATTCTTAGCATGAGATAGATATGAGACTTATAAAACTAATCCACAAGATAAATGATAATCAATCCCAAAATATAAACCATCCAACAAAGTGATAAAAATCCATCTCCATGCTAAACTCAAAGTAAATCCAATCTCTAATAATATGAAACTGAATAATCTCCAACTAAATCTAGTGAAATAACTGAATAAAACCCATAAAAACTTTGGAACTGAATGTCCCAATCAAAACATAAACTGTATCTCATAGTAAATACAAAGGAATGGAAAACTAAACAAAATCAGTACGCATAAGGTAGAGCAACTCCAACTGCACCTCCAAGTAGATATTCAAATAATTCTATGCAGCTTCTCCAAATACTATTTCCTGAGAAGTTAGTCAAGGCACGAGGTCAGAGACCCGAGCATGAATACACACTACTCCCCTCAAATTAGATCCTTCAATCCAGATAGTAGCATTATACGAGATAAATATCGCAATATAATATTTTAATTAAACAGAATATAATTAAACGCGATAAATATAAATCACGAACAACCTTCAGAAATTCCCATTCCAAATAGGATACCAATATAATTTGAAATCCCCAAGTCCCACAATGTTAATTTAATTAAATTAATCCAATTTATCATTTATTATCACTTTATTATGGTGGTTCTCCTACCACGGGTGGTAATTTCCACCAAAGTTTAAAACTTCCCCTTGCCAAAACGCTAGCCGAATATGTTTAAACTGTCGATCCCCCATAATTTGACAAGGTTCCACACACGACACGATGTAAATCGCCAGCCAGTCCGTTTAAACTTTCAGCCCCCGCAGATTATGGAGCCACAAAATTTAATACATGTTTTTATCTTAGGCATTATTTCTCATTTTCTCAATTTCACAATTTACAAATTATCCGCCTTTTAATCGATGTGAGATCCTTAAAATACGCCTTAGTCCCATACCTAGGGGTCCCTAAGTACACATACGTCCTATCCTATATTGGATGCATCACCAATGTAAAACACGTCCTAGTCTCATGCCTAGTCTAATGAAAAGACGATATAACGTAAAAATATACCCCACCCCAAAATATAAAATCCCCACGAATTTATACTAACTATTCCCATACCTAGTAAGCATAAATTTTAACCAAGACCTACCTGTTAGTACCATACCTAGTAAGCATCCTATAATAGAGGTGAGCAAAAATACTACCCACAAGCCCCTCGTCCACGCGATGGCAAACGTGAATAAAAAAATTCACACAATATCACAAATCATAACACAACATGGCACTATAATCACAATTGTCACAGTTCAATTTAATTACATTAATAATATAGTCGTCGTTTTCAACATAATTATTTTCGTTAATAATGTTAATTTATTTAACATGTGATATTATTCCATATGACATAATCGTTCTATTTTATGAATCCTCTAATTTTTATACGTGTGTTCGCATCCCACATAACATAAAAATAATCCCACAACTTCTTCATGTGAACCCACACCCCAAAAGCCATAAAAACCCAATATTCTAACCTACGCACCAAAGGGTTTCAAGGATTAAATCATATTAATAAGTTTTACCAAAACAACCCCAAAAATTAGTGTCCACCTTCTCTAATTACGTTACTAACTGATTTTATCAAAAACACATGATTAAGGGTTTGGGCAACACTTAAGACACATAACACCAAAGGAAGATAATAGAGTATTCATGCCTGTGATTAAGATGAAGAAAATCTGGTAGTATGGTTGGATTTCTCTCAAAAAATTAGCTAAGAAGTGCTCTTGAACAATCTTGATTAAATCCCAATTAAGCCTTCCAAAATTTGTGACAAAAACTTGATTATGATGGAGGTTTATGATTATGGTTGAGAGAAAAATATTTTAGAAGAGCTCTCTGTGGAAAACTTTGGGAAAAAGTGATTATGAGAAGTCCCCTCCATGAGTTGTTATGGTTATATACTAATTAGGAGTCCTAATCCCAACCCAACTCTATAATAATTGGTCAATTTACGTCAGATCTGGGAATAGTCGATCGATCGACTAAAGGAGTCGATCGATCGATCGAGAAGGTCGACTAACAGTTCCCCTAAGAAAATTATATAAGTTAAAATAATTAGAAACCTTATAAAAACTACATTTTAATACTGAATTCAATTCCGCTTGAAGTTTTATTCTTATAATACTAAAACCAACATATTTTACTAATAAAAATTATTAAATCCAAAATTTAATTTTTCTCAACTATTCCAATTAATTAATTAAATTAACTATTAAAAACACGGGGTGTTACATACATCCTCATTAAGAAAGAATTTTCTCCTCGAAATTAGATGAAGCATACACATGAGCGTAAATTGCGAAACATGAAAATAAGGCTCACATATGCCTACCTGTAGAAGCCTACAATTGGGCACCCATACACCCAATCCTACGCGCACCTACCCCTCATACACAAAAATAATATAGATAACCTACCACACCATCACACACATATATATACATAACTATGAAAATAATTGTGTACCATACGATATCGCAAATCACCACTCGATTCTATCTCTGATAATCTTCGCAACCCTAAATTTTGAAATCTAATCACTTGCTGCATTAATATAAGACATACCCAAAATTTATAATAACGATCTCCCGTTAAGATATCGTCTCCAAAACTCAACTCTAAAGATCCTCCCATCAGGCTTACTAATTCAAAACTCAATGCCTACAATGTCCTTAATACCATACTCCATATCTCCAAAAAACAGATCTAACATGCATGCTAGACCCTCTACCTTAAGGAGTACGAATAACTAAAGGGAATCAAAGATCGGAAATGCGAAAGCTAAATGGACTCACAACCTATGAGGCCTAAGACCATGCTCTGATGCCATTTGTCATACCCTGGGTAATTCAAGCATCGGCCGCCACAAAAACTAAGTCGGGTGTGAGTAAATAAAATACCATTCTTAGCATGAGACAAAAATGAGACATATAAAATTAATCCACAAGATAAATGATAATTAATCCCAAAAGATAAACAATCTAACTAAGTGATAAAAGATCCATCTCCATGCGAAACTCAAAGTAAATCCAATCTCTAATAATATGAAACAGAATAATCTCCAACTGAATCCAGTGAAAAAACTGAATAAAACCCATAAAAACTTTGCAACCGACTGGACCAATCAAAACCATAAACTGTATCTCAAAGTAAATACGAAGGAATGAAAAACTAAACTAAATCAATATGCATAAGGTAGAGCAACTCACCCTGCACCTCCAAGCAAATCTGTAAATAGTTTTATGCAGCTTCTCCGAATACTATTTCCTAAAAAGTTAGTCAACGCATGAGGTCAAAACCCCACGCATGAATAGGCATTAATCCCCTCAAATATGATCCTTGAATACAGATAGTTGCATTATACGAGATAAATATCATAATATAATATTTTAATTAAACTAATTATAATTAAACGCGGTAAATATAAATCACTAACTACCCTAAAAAATTCCCATTCCAAAAAGCACACCAATATAATTTAAAATCTCCAAGTCCCACGATGTTAATTTAATTAAATTAATTCAATTTATCATTTATTATCACTTTATTATGGCAGTCTTCCCGCCTCAGGTGGTAATTTCCCCCAAATTTTAACACTTCCCCTTGACAAAACTCCAGCCGAATTCGTTTAAACTATTTATCCCCCGCGATTTGACAAAGTTCCACACACGGCACGACCTAAATCTCCAGTCGACCCGTTTAAACTGTCATCCCCCGCACAATATGTCGCGACAAATTTTAATACCCATTTTTGTCTTAGGCATTAATTCTCATTTTCTCATTTTCACAATTAAAAAATTATCCCACCTTTTTTTCGATGTGACATCCTCAAAATACCCCCTAGTCCCATACATAAGGGTCCCCAAGTACACATACATCCTAACCTATATATAGGATGAATAACCAATGTAAAGCACATCATTGTCTCCTACCTAGGCTAATGAAAAGACGATATAACGTAAAATCTGCCCCACCCCGAAATATAAAATCTTCATGAATTTACACTAACTAGTCTCATACCTAGTAAGAATCCTATAACAGAGGTGAGAAGTATACCACCCACAAGCCCCTTGTCCCCGTGATGACAAAAGTGAATAAAAAAATTCACACAATATCACAAATCATAATCACAACATGGCACGATAATCATAATTGTCACACTTCAATTTAATTACATTAATAATATAGTTGTCGTTTTTAACATAATTATTTTCGTTCAAAATGTTAATTTATTTAAGATGTGATATTATTTCATATGACATAATCGTTCTCTTTTATAAATCCTCTAATTTTTATAAGTGTGTTCACATCTCACGTAATATAAAAATAATCCCACAACTTTTACATGCGAACCCACACCCCAAAAATCATTAAAGCCCAATAATCTAACCTACGCACCCAAGGTTTTCAAGGATTAAATCATATTAAAAAGTTTTATCAAAAAAGCCCAAAAATTAGTGTCCAATTTCTCTAATTAAGTTACTAATTGATTTTATCAAAAACACATGATTAAGGGTTTGGGCGACACTCAAGACACATAATACCAAAGGAAAATAATAGAGTATTCATGCATGTGATTAAGATGAAGAAAATATGGTATCACGGTTGGATTCCTCTCGAAAAATTAGCAAAGAATTGTTCTTGAACAATCTTGATTAAACCCCAATTAAGCCTTCCAAAACTTATGAGAAAAACTTGATTTCGTTGGAGGTTAATGATTATGCTTGAAAGGAAAATATTTTTGAAGAGCTCTCTGGTGAAAAATTTGGAAAAAAGTTATTATGAGAAGCCCCCCCACGAATTATTAAGTTTATATAATAATTAGGAGTTCTAATCCCAATCCAACTTTATAATGACTGGTCGATTTACGTCAGATTTGGGCATAGTCGATCGATCGAGCAGGTCGGCTGACAGTTCCCCTATGAAAATTATACAAGTCAATATAATTAAAAACTTTATAAAAACTCCATTTTGATTTCGAATTCAATTCCTCTTGAAGTTTTATTCTTCTAATACTAAAACCAACATATTTTACTAATAAAAATTATTAAATCCAATTTTTTTTCTCGAATATTCCAATTAATTAATTATTAAAAACACGGGGGGTTACAGAGGTTTGAAGATTTTGAGGCATTTGATAACTAATTGGCCACTTGAGAGTCAGCGATGACTAATCAGTCAAACAAAGTGGATTTGCACTCCTCTGGGAGGACATATTACGTGGAGGTGGATCATAACATCGTAAGTGAATTTCTTTAAATTGGTCTCATTTTGTTTAATGGTCATATCTAAATTTAATGATTAATTCGATATGTGCAGGAGTCTCAAAGTGCCCCAGAGGTAATCCATACAGGATCAACTCTTATGTAAATGTTCGACTGAAGAAAGGAACAACTAATAATCTGTAGGTCGCTGGGACTTTGGTAAGTTAGAATTAAAATTATATTTTCAATTTCATTAATTTATTAATATACGTTTTAAAGGTTAATTATGTATTTTATTCTAGGCTAAATGGGATGCACATAAGCGAGAGTTATGATGAGAAGGCATCTGAGTACGAATGCACTGAGCCAAGTGCTGGACCAAGATAAAAAACTCCATACCTAGTATGTTAGCTTCCAGATAGGAAAGTTGATGTTGATGGGCCTATCTTGCGGTCTTATCCTCTAAGGTGGAAACTTATATACCGTAGATGAACTCAAAGTTAGATAATATCCAACATACCATAAAATATCGAATGGTTTAAACATGAACTCAAATGTTGCATCAAGTACGAAGGTTAGTAAAGGGACCGTTACTCCATCCCCCTCAACGATGGTGGACGACTCATCATCCCTTTACGATATATACTTTACCCCCAACCCCACTATCTTGATGACAATTAGGCCCGCTAGGGAGAGAGTCTATATCCATGACACTCGTTGAAGTTCCCTGTATTTTTAGCTGTAATAAATATATTATTAAATTGATTAATTTATTTTGATGACTTGTAATTGCATGTGACATGTGGTATGCCATTTATTACATTATTATATGTTATTATGAAATTCGTATATGTGATTGCATATATTTTATGTATATTCACACTGTCATAAGGAACAATAATTCATTAATTATATATTTTAAGTTACTTCGTATTATGGGCGATTATGAAATGGTCAGGGACCAGGTGTCGGCAGTTTCCTTGTTTGAATTATTCCCTCGGTGTCAGGTTCCACCAATTTTGAAATAGTTTCTTTTAATGTCGAGGCACTGATTAAAAATTAAGTTTTAACTTAATTAATTCATATAGGCTTAATAAATTAAATAATTGAGGAATTTAATTCATTAAAAGATGTTCTATTTCGGGTTGACTTTTTGGATTCTTAGAAAGTCCATTTTTGACATAAAATAGTGAAATTTTAAGTCTATTGGGTTGGTATATGGGTATAACAAGTTTTGGTCCATTTAGAGTATGATTTGGGTTATTTGAATTAAGGCTTATATTGGGCATAGTCTCAATTTCGTGGAAGGAAACCTTATTAGGTTTGTTAGTAAAACGTAAAAAACTACTTTGTCATTTGGGAAAACCCTATAGAGATAAGGTGAAGAGGTACCACGTGTTGAGGTGGATTTAGGGGTTTTTATGACTTTAATTCATTAATCGATCCATGACAAGTATACATCGATTAAGAATTTAATTGGAGTTGTGTCATGGTAGTAGTAATCATTGAAATTTGAGATTATCAATTTTATAATCTAATTTTAATCGTAAAAAACTTAATTTTCTTAATTAGATTAATTGTTAAATTAAGCATTAATCTTATGTTAATGAAGCATGATAGTTTGACATTAAATATTATGAATTATCCTTAAAATCTGAATGAAATCGACATATTAATTGTAAATCACAATAATGATTTTTATGAAAGTTATCGTGTTTAATCCATATTTCAATAAAATATTAGATGGATTGGGTAGATTTATGAATCTAGGGTTCTAAATCTCATAAATTGAAATTAATGCTTAAATCCTTATTTAAACCACCTAAAACTTATAGTTATATGTTGGGCTTTGATCTATACAATTTAAAAGATAATTATTAGGTGTTCACGAGGCATTACAACCTTAGATGGGGTCGTTCATGGCAGACTAGGTTTTCTGGGTTCGTAACTTTGGGTTAAGGGAAGAAGGAACTCGTTTTTGAACACTTTAGATACGTGTGATGTGCGCACGGTTAGTAGCCCCATGCAAAAGGTTGTGGGCAAGGGACTTAGATTTATAATTTTATTAATGTGAGGATGTTTAGTAAAGGTTTCTGGATAATCCTGGGATGTTATTATAAAGCTTATCATTCCATCGAGGTAGGTTTTCTATTAGATCGAGTTTTATATGGTTGGTGATTAGTTCTTAATTAATGGGGAATAGTTCATATATAACATAATACACTTTGAATAATCCACAAATATATGTGATTTATTTGTAATATCTTGAGGACCTTGAGTATGAGGATGATTATTTAGATATTTATGAGAAAGAAAGACGCTTAGTGATTATGTAGATCACACGATAGTTTTGAATGTTCATTAGAACCCATTGAGTCAGGTAGTGGTTATTTTATAATTATGATTATATGGACGGTAGGTAGGCTTCATATCCCTAGGAATTTGGGCTAGTTTTATATCTTAATGATATAGTTAACGTGTGTATTAACTTGGAATAATAAGATTTATTATGTGTAATCCAGTTGAGTAGGGTTTGTACTTTTTTGTTTTAACCCATCTGTGTAGGTTCTTTCTTGTTTACTTGATTTATGGATGTGTGTTTGCTCATATTAAGAGGGAATTGATGGGGTACATTCGACGTTGGTTGTGCGAGGTATTCTCAGTGATGAGATGAGATTTTCCTAGGTCCTATTTACCACGATCATATGTGTTGAAAGTGACCGTCTCCTGAGTGGAACTTATGGGAGGATCCTCTCATACAACCTTGGGTATGGGACCCGTACATTTTTTGTGATGGTGTAGTGATTTTATGTGTGTTGATGCTGTGAGGTTATAGGGTTGGGACTCCCTATAACTATTCTTAGAATGCACGAGTGATCCCCAAAGGCAATAGGTATAATCCCTCATATTTTTATTTACCGGATTGAGCGTAGCCCATAAGATTTGATGTGGGTTGTGTACACTTATGGATAATCTGTATTATGTGATTCCGTATTGCAGTAATTTGAGATGGAAGTACCAGGTTATGACTTTATATTGAGGTACTTTGAGATGGTAGTACCGGATTATTATGTATACTAGCGATGTATAACCATAATCTTATGACTCACGAATATGTAATAAATATAATAGAGAAATATATACTAAATCAGTGACATGATATTATTTGAAGCACTGCTTTGGAATCATAACCAAAGACCGTTATTGACACCATGATCAGTAAGCAGGTTGCTTTTATTGTAAGAGATTACCATATAATAAAAAAATTCTTAATACAATAAATGAACATAAGAATGAGAAAGTAAAACATACTTAATTAAGAGATGAACATATATTATATTGGACTTATTTGGGATTTGGGAGTGGAATCACATGATTATTTTATTTTATTTGGGTTGGGTACTTAAATAATTTAAAATCCACTTAATATTGAAGGAAGATGCATTATTATTATTATTGTTGATCAACTTCGATTAAATTCTTACTCTCTGTATAATTATCGCGCTTTATCCTCAAATGAAAATTTAAAGGATTTGGGAATAGAACCGCATTTTTATTTTAGGTTGTTTGGATTGGGTGACTTAAATAATTTAAAATCCACTTAACATGGAAGTAAGATGCATTACTATTATTATGCCCATCTTTAGATAAATGTTTACTCTTTGTCGACATGTTGGGTTTAATCCTTGTTATTGAACTTTTTACCGCATGTCTTAGGCCACGGTTGCTACTGTAGACTTGAGTTATTCATTATTGACGTTATTCTTTCAAAATTCTATTCACTTTCCCTAGGGTGTAGGCATTGAGCAGTATTTTCTTGAGTCAGATATTGTATGAGATATACTTGTATTTCGAGATGGATTTGGTACCGTTAAGGTTTTATATTTCAAAGTTGGATATGATTATTATATCAATGATTGGTATTATAGATGTTTATTTGATGCAGTAGCTTATTATCTTGTATATCATTTACTCTTACAGATTGATATTTTTGTTCTGCTGAGGATGCTACCAAATATTTTAATTCCCATGATTTTTGTATTAAACCTGGTCAATCTATTTATGGATTTTACAAGGTAACAAACATGTAGAGGATCACAATTTTCCAAGGCAGAAAAGGATTCGAGCATCGCTATGGGTACCTTGGTGCCCGATGATCTATCGCAGCGCCTTTCGAGTCTTGGGTCAGAGTTATTTTGCTATTTTTTGGGAAAGAGAATGAGGTTTTTTGGTTGAAGGAGCAATGGGGTGTTCGATATATCAGGAACATGGTAGGGTTATTGGCTGAATTTTCTCCTAGAGCATTATTAATCTTTTGTATTTGACACTTATTATTTTCAATTGAACTGTTGTTTTGATGGAATGAAACTTTAATTTGATGTAATTTTGGTAGACACCCCATCCTAAGACCCCCTAAGAACCTCTTTAGGTCCCTAACACTCACTCATCTACCGCAAACCCTAGGTCATACTCTGAGTACCGATCTAAAGGCCACCGAGCGCTCTCAAGCACCAATTGACTCCGTTCACCTTTCTCATCTGAGAAAAATCTTAATAAAACATTAAAAGTCTCTAAATCCCATTTCCAATGGTATGCCTTATGCATGAATCAGATGAACCGTCTGTTTTACTATCAAAAACCGATTTGGAGGCCATGAGGCACTCCTAGGCCCTGTTTACACCGATAAACTTCCTCACCTACGAAGAAACTTAGTGGGTTTTTAAATAGATTTGAATACACTTTCCAACGGTCCTTTTCGTGTGCGAATCAGACTTATGGTCCGAACGAACGATTCGTTTTACTCTGAAAATTGATCTAGAGGCCACCGGGCGCTCTCGAGCTCCATTTGAATATTGTCAACTCTTTACCTAGAATGATGCTGAATGACTCTTCAAAGAGTTCTGAATACCCTTTCTAACGGTCTTCCCTGTGCACAAATCATCATTATGATACAAACGAATGACCTATTTTACTCTGAAGGGTCACCGACCGCTTTTGGACCCCGATTGACCAAGGTCAACTCTTCGAACCAAACGAGACTAAATGAATCTTTAAAGGGAAGTGAATACCCTTTCCAATGGTCCATCTCGCTCATGAATCGTCCTTGTGGTTTGGACCAACGATTCGTCTTCTTCTTGGAATTTCTTATCTAGTGACTAACGGCCGCTTTCAAGCCCTATTTGACCTCGCTCAATGCCCAAAATCAGGAGTAGCTAAATGGATTCTCGAAGGTATCTGAAAACCCCTTCCAAAGGAAGTCCTCATATGAGATTCCAACTTATGGTTTGCATTTTATGTCCATTTTACCAAAAAACCTTCCTCAGACTACCAATTGGTAACCCCAGACCCTTCCTATTGGTAGTGTGTGTAGGGTTTTGTGCCAATAGGAAGGTCTAGGACCATGATGATCGGAACCACCCTTGGCCCTATAAATATAGGACATGACCTCACTTTAAAAGGCACCCTGAACATCCCTCTCAACAATTTAAAGTTGTTCTTTCCTAAAAAGTCCATTCCCCACATTCCTTCCAGCAATCTCATACTCTTTTGAGTAAATTCCTACCCACCTCCTCAAACCACCAGCAATTCATATTGAGATCAACGTATCTACAAGGAAGATCTATTTCAATTCTTCACAAGGAGGTCCATTTCTTCCTCTTTGTATTTAAATTCTCTTAATATTACATTAGTTACTTCATTTTTTCTTTAGCACTTTACTTAATTACAACACTCATCTTAATTCAAAACTTTTTAATATTAGTATTCGCACATACTTTATTTTCATAGAAAAACCCAAAAACTAGCAAAAGAGGGTTCATTCGTAAATTCCAAGAGGGTATTTCTCATCACACTTTCTCATACTAAAACATTTTTTTCTAACACACAACGAAAGTCCCCGGTTGGATTTATCGGTTAAACCAAACCTCATATCATCTTTGAGCCACGTGGACTTTGATTCCCCTTGGCTACATAGGCGTCATGGGTAAATCCTTCGACTCAAGTTCTCCCTCATAAATTTGTTATTTTATTCTAGTCATATATTCATGATATATATGTTTTATATGCTTGTTTTGCTTGTGTCTTGCCTTATTTACGCAATCATTCCTTCATAAAAAAATATGAATAGACAAACACTTCCATCATATTTTTAAGGGTAGCGCTATTCGCACTCTCCCAATATCCTTAGGCACTCCAATTCTTTAACTAATACCGAGTATACCCTTTCTCATTGCTATGAATATAATACCACTGTTTTAGAAATTTTTAGTCCAAGTGAGTTTTGGTTCTCTTTCTAGCATTTGCCGAATTTCAATGGCATTTAAGTGGAGAGAAGGGTTGACTTGCTACTTACTTTTTATGTTGATAAGAAATTGTGAGATATGCAATTAATATTTTAAATAATTTTAATTCCAATAAATTTAAAAAAGAAATAATATTTATTTTCTAAAAAATATTTTTTTAATATTTAGTCCAACACATTTAAAAAAATAATTAGTAGTCCCTATAGTGACATTAGCTGGACCCATAATTAGCGTCACTATCCGTGTTGAAAAAATATTATTCGTGTGTATTGGTTTGTGTTTGTGTTTGGTAAAAGAAAAATAAAATAAGATTTTGTGTCGTGTCGCTTTAGTTGGATCGTATTCGTGTTAGGTTAAAAAAAATTTGTGCTGTATCATATTTTAATTGGGTTGTATTTATTTTTGGTAAAAAATAAAAATTTCGTATCGTGTCGTATCGCTTTTACTTGGCCGTATTTGTTTTTGGTAAAAAAATTAAATAAAATTTCTTATTGTGCCACATTTTAAATTGGGTGTGTTTGTGTTTTTGTAAGAAAAATACGATTCCGTGGCAGGTCGATTTTACTTGTATTGTGTCAAAATATTTTTTTTAACCTAACACAAAACGAACACAATCCAAGTAAAATTGACCTGACACAGTAGACAACGTCATCTATTTGATTTTCGAAAATTCTTCCTTGGAAAAATGTCGGCAAGATGAATGTGCGGACATATACTTTGAAGGCTCGTGATTGTGGGACGCATTTTTTATTTTCACTTGCCAAGTTTCATCTCTTTTCTTTTTTCCCCCAATCTGAAATGGACAATTTATAAGTCGCGATGCGAATGCCCTTTTTCATTGAACCATCGAAACACTAGTGCCATGATAAGCCTAGTGTTTCGATGGTTATGATTCTCACGACTTATCATGGCACTAGTGTTTTGATGGTTCAACGAAAAGGGGCAACCGCGTCGCGAATTTTTAATTGTCCATTTCAAATTTTGGGAAAAAAAGAAAAGAGATGGAACTTGGCAAGTGGAAATAAAAAATGCCTCCCACAATCACGAACCTTCAAAGTATATGTGCGCACATTCATCTTGCCAACGTTTTTCCAAGGAAGAATTTTCGAAAATCAAAGAGATGACATTGGCTACTGTGTCATGTCGATTTTACTTGGATTGTGTTCGTTTTGTGTTAGGTTAAAAAAAATATTTCGACAATCACTCAAATGAAAGCGACAGAACAAGACACGACATAAAATATATTCTTTTAACTAAAAATGAACACGAAAATGACACGATGGTATGGCATGACATGACAATCCAAGATGTTATTTTTTCAAACAAAAAACGAACCCGATCAAAATAAAAATAACACGACATGGCACGGCACGACACACGATGAAATATTTTTTTTACTTATTACGAATACGATCCAAGTAAAAACGACACAACACAAAATTTATTTTTTAACCAAAAATGAACCCGATCAAAATAAAAATGACATGACATCGTGATTGATTAATGCCGCTGACGCGAATCCACATCATTTGTTGATTGTGGGTCCGCGTCAGCGACATTAATCAATCGTGAATCTAACACATCAAATTAAACAGTTATTTAATAAAAGTAAAAAAAATCATAACTAAAAAACATTATGTTTATTGACATAATATCACGATTGATTAGTGTCGTTGGCTAGGATCCACATTTTCGGACCCACATCATTTGTTGAATGTGGGTCCACACCAGTGGCATATTAGTAAACACAGTTTTTTTATTTAAGAAAAAACTATTTTTTTTATTTTAATTTTAATAAAAAAACTATTTAATTTTATGTCTTAAATTCGATATTGATTTGTACCGATGTCACGGACCCACATACAGAAAATGATGTGGGTCGGGGAATATGGGTACGCGCCAGCGGCACTAATCAATTGCGATATTATGTCAATAAATATAGTTTTTTTATTTATGAAAAAAAATAATTTAAATTTTAATAAAAA
The DNA here is from genome assembly GCA_949130495.1 of Sambucus nigra. Taxonomy (NCBI): domain Eukaryota; kingdom Viridiplantae; phylum Streptophyta; class Magnoliopsida; order Dipsacales; family Adoxaceae; genus Sambucus; species Sambucus nigra. Next base: position 237,820,900 of record OX422207.1, read on the forward strand.
ACTATTTAATTTTATTAAAAAAATATTGTTTAATTTGATGTGTTAGATTCACGATTGATTAGTGACACTGATGCGGACCCACATTCAATAAATGATGTGGCTCCGAAAACATGGCTCCGTGCCTGCGGCACTAATCAATGGCGATATCATGTCAATAAACATAATTTTTTTAGTTACGAAAAAAATATTTTTTTAATTTTAATTCTAATAAAAACTGTTTAGTTTTAATTAAAAAAATGTATTTTCTTTTAATTATAAAATAAAAGAATAAGAAACTTAGAAAAAAAAATAAAGATGCTAATGAGCATGCAAAATTTTTTCACAGTGCCTCCACTTCATATAAGACATAATAAGGATAAAAGAGTCATTAGATTGATTTTTGGAGTGTCTTAGAACTTTAATGGAGTGGTAATAGTTGTAGCCTATTTTTAATTACTATTTTGGGAACACTCCCAAGGATGACCTCTCTCCTCCTTTATCCATGATGCGAGTCGAGAAATTTCATCCTCCATTTATATTATGCACATAAGCACACACATCACGGAGTTCTATAGGATAAGATTAACACTTTCCCATAAGAGATAAAAAGAGAGGGATGGGTTCCTAACACCCTCTCATTTTGTAACTTAGTTCCCAGACCTTTGAACTACTTGGTTTCATAAGAATTAGTATTGTCCTTGATGCCGTTCTCTCGAGTCGACAACATTTCCTTTGTCTATCTCATGCAAAATAGGTTGGAAATTTGATCTCTACATATCACCCAATATCGACAAGGATCGAGCTCCCCGATAAAGGATCCAATCCCACGCGCATGCAAAAAAAATGGAAATAAATAAGGGATCCACCTTTGGAGACCCCAGGACTTGGGACGGACAAAATGGAAACTATGCCGAGGAATTTTATTAGAGGACTATATATATTTTTGCATGGGTGTTATTGTTTCATCATGTGTGCATATGAACCTACCCGTGATCGTATCCCTGACTTTGGCCTGGATCCCTATTGGCTTTGGTCTTCCATCAAATCTTCATGAAATTCCGTCGGTTCTTCTACTACCTCATTTGAGTTTGGGAGTTACCTTTACGAGCTCTTCATAGATAATGTTGACCAAGCACCGAATTTACATCCCGATCTGATGATCGTCTTGGCCTAGCTCGATGCTAAGATTGACAAACTTTAAATCTAGGTCCATGAGATACATCATCATCAGGCCTAGGTTCCCAAAGAACCCAAGGTTCTCTTTCCTCGTTCTATGGGTCCACCCACTTTTGATCCAATTTAGGTCTAGAAAAGTATGAACATGCTCCGCACAACTCTCCTGCCAATGGGCCACTACTAGCTCAACTTCCATTCTTGAGCCTTACCCAACCAGGGGCTAATCTTCCCGTACCCACTGATCCTAAAGAAGAGGAATTAAATAAGGTCAAGAAAGACCTCAAGTTGTTGTAGAAGATGTTTGACCAAGTCAATATATCAGGTAACTATATGAATTACACCCATATATATCCTTGTCCCAAAGCCAAACTTTCAGAGAAGTTCAAGACGCCAGATATAGAGAATTTCTTCCAGTCCCCAATTTTTCACCTTTGAAGCTATCATCGAGCCATGACCCTCCTTGGTGCCTCTAAAGAGATAATGGCACAAATGTTCTAGTAATCTTGAAAGAAAGTTCCCTTTGTTGATTTCTGTCCCTCGAAGAACTTCTTGCCTCATATCCAAGCATCCATGGGAGGACAGTATAACCCAAACTTCTGAGACCTCTAAGAACCTAGTGTAGAAATTAGGGAAGGCATTGCAAAAGTCAAATATTAGATGAAGAAAGTAACCAAATAGTTCACTAACAAAAAATATGAGAAGCCCTCCAGTGCTACAGTCTCAACCATCAATAACATCTCTCAACCTGCTACCTCTTGGGCAGCAGAAAGTAGCCCCCTACGAAGAAAGAGTATACTAAGCGCCGTGATCCCTTCTCAAATGTCTATAGGACCCCTTGAGCCAAAACCTCATCAAACCCTTGGACCCTCGTTCACTATCAAATCCTCTCCCTAAAATTTTTAAAGACGATGCGTGCTGTAATTTCCACCAATCTTCTAGCCGTACTACCGACTAATTCTTCAATCTTTAGAATGTGGTCTAAGGTTTAATTGACAGGGGTATCATTTCCCCGCCAGCTAGTCCTAAACCCAACACCACTCATAACCCACATCCAACCCATGAAAATGCGATCTTTTTAGAGAGTGACTCGAAATTCGATTCATCTGCTCAAATTATTCGGAGTAAGCACCCATCATACATGTAATCTCGCTTAAACCACTCAAAGTTTTCTTGCATTTTCTCCTACACCATACCTGATTCATCGACAAAGCTTTGCCTCATAAGGCTTGTATCATTGTCGATACCCAGTTTGACGTGAAATATGTGGAGTTACCTGTTGTATTGAACCAACTCTTAGAGTTTGAGCTAAAATTGCCCACAGAGATGACTGTCTTGTTGCAAATTCAGTGGCTTATTCATGATAGATTGAAAATGTGCTCGGGAGTCAAATGATTGGGTGGTACCCATTGATGAAATTAGTCTAGATGATGTAGTGAATATTATGGTTGATAAATTTTGACAAACATATGAATTTTTCAGTATTAATGAGCTACTCACTGCTTTAAAGCTTGAAGGACGGTTGGTCCCATTACTCTTGCACCTCCCCATTAAGTGGGAAGATATGTACGATGAAGTTGTCTAGGTTATTAAATGCATTTATTTCCTTTGGCAAGAGGATATAGTCACCACCAAATAAGGAGATGACTTTGACAGCTCAGATGGCAATCCTAGTCGAGAAAACACCAGTTTAGTAGCCAGTTTGTGCAGAATGATATCCTTCAAAGATCCATGGGTGGAAATTAACATGGTAGACATTAAGTAAAAAATAGATGAAGACATGGGGTTCGTATTCTTCCCCACCTCAGTAAATTACATAACCAGATCAGGGAGACAATACAAAGATTTGAATCCCCATGTGATTGAGATAAATAAGGGAAAAGGAGTTGTTAAAGAACTCCCCATGCCAGAGATAACCATTGAAGAAAGCTAAGTCCTTGAAAAACTCAAGAAAAAACAATACAACATCACCTTATGGGTTTTTTCATGTCATTGCACCTGCACTGGAATGCTCTGATAAGACTCCTCACTGGGCCTACACTTTCTCCTCCTAAAAGAATCCATAAACATAGTTGGGTCATTGACCTCTTCCAGAATCCTCTTCTTTTTTAAGAAGAGATACAAAAGATTGGTCCTGACCATAACTATGCCACCAAAATCTTCATTGAAGTATTGGAAAAGACAATCCTACTCTCACTTATTGATAACGGATCTTCCCTCAACGTTTGCGCTCTCATAACCTTTACTTACTTGGGATTGAAAGTTAGTGATCTCACTCCCGCTTATGCCATTGTGCATGTGAGGCCCGTCCATCTCAATCGAGATGCGAACCATTCCTCTATTCTGCCTCTCGAAGAAGAATTGGGAAGGAAAGGGGATTGAAAGGTCTCATGACCTTTATTAGGAACGCTTCGGTCATCGTCGGTGTGGGGTAAATGTAGAGAGATGGAGTCTCTAGCCTATTTTTTTGCAAAATAGGCAAAAGAACATGTTGTGGCCTTAAGAGAGAGACATCAAATACAAACTCATGCATACGAAACCAATAGTTCGAAGGTTCGGGGGCTAAGTTATGAAATGGGAAGGTGTTAGGAACCCATCCTGCCCTTTTGGTCTCTTATGGGCTTGTGTTATTATTATATTTTATTTCTCCATGACGTCTGTCTGCCTGTATATATAATAGATATTGGAATCATTCAACTTATACCATGGAAGATATAGAGTGAGGTCATTCATAGGAATGTTACCAAAATAATATATAGAAAATATGATTTATACTTTTATCGTGATATTAATCGTTATGATGAAATGATAATATGTGTTGGATGAAACACTCATACAAACATAATATGTATACTAATGCAAGAATATGATAAATTCATAAATGGAGGATTTAGAAAAAAAATGGAAGATTAGAAAAATTAGAAAATTTAGAAAAAGTTGAAAATTGGGAAGTTAGAAAATTGGAGAATTAGAAAATTGGAAAATTGAACTCGAGTCTTGGGTTTTAATCTGAAATGCCTACATAGACAATAAAGGCATGAAAGTCCACGTTGTTCACATGCTGCATAAGGGTGGGGTTTACCCCATAGATTCGAACGTGATTTTATTATAGGGGTGTGTGTAGAAAAATGTGTTTTAGTTTTGGAAAAGTGTGATGGATAATCCCGTCCGGAATTTATGGGTGTAACCCCTTTTTTGTTTGTTTTATTTTTTTATAGAAAATAAAGTATGTGCAATATAGTAATAAAAGTGTAAGATGTTAATGCGCATGAACTAAAATAAGAACTGGATTATAAATCTAATGTATTTAATGCAAAAATAAGAAATTTAAAGAGAGGGGAAAGGATTTGGACCTTCTTTGAAGAATGATCTTTTATCTTGGATGAACTCCCTTGAATGTGAGATGAATATTGGATGAGAAATAATGTGATTTTTCCAAATTAGGTACGAAAAGGATGGGAATGTAAGCTTAAATGAAAATTCACGTGGAGGAACTTTGTTGATTTCGAGAGAATGTTGTTGAGATCGGTGTTGCTGATAGATCTGAGGTGTGCTTTGGGAGTGAGGTCATTCCCTCTATTTATAGGGTAGAGGGTTGACAATAGGCATATACCTAGACCTTCCAATCAGTAGGTGACCCTAGACATACTGTCGATAGGTAGGGAAATGGACCTGCCAATTGGTATTCTCGTGGAGATTATTTTGAAAAATGGTCGTTAAATTCAAGCCATTGCTCCAAGTCGTGCACGAGGCATACCATTAGAAAGGTAACTCAGAGACCAGCAAGGGTCATTTGGACCTCTTCTCGGTCTTGGAGTTGAGTTTGGGTCGAATATGGCTCGGAAGTGCTTATCAGTCCTTTGGATGGGAGGTCGCCGCATGAAAACGAACCGTTCGTCCGCACCCGCATGGTAAGTGAGAATCATGCTCGGGTCAAAACAATGGAAATGTTAGGTGATATAATTTGACGTTGGAAAGAGATTCGATTGGTTTGGAAAGTTAACTTTGGTCAACTGGGGCCCGGAAGCACCTGGTGACCCCAAGAAGTAAAACGAATCGTTCGTCCATACCGTAAGTCAAAAATGCGCACAGTAAGGACCATTGGAAAGGGTATTCAGTTCCATTCGTAGATTTATTCAGTCTCATTTGAGATGAAGATTTTACCTTGGTCAAAATGAGCCCAAGGGTGCCTGCTGGCATCTGATTCAATTTTTGAGGGAAATATGATAATTCGTCCGAACGGTTATACCGTTTTGCATATGGGGCAGACCATTGGAAAGCAATTTTAGTGCCGTTATAAGATTCAAAGCGATTTCACTTTGACGATGAAGTTGATTGGGGTGAAATCGGGGCCCGAGAGCGCCCAGTGGCTTCCAGATTATTTTTCAATAGTAAAATGGCATGAATCATTATGCCAATTCACACATGGGGTGGACCGTTGGAAAGGGGATTTAGATCCCTTTGAGAATTCAATGAGACTTTTCTCTGAAAATAGAGTTGACCAGAGTCAAATGATTCCCGATAGCCCCTGATGGCCTTTAGATCGATACTCAAAGTATGACCTAGGGTTTGTAGTGAGATGGAGAGGTGCTAGGGACCTAAGGAGAGACTTAGGGTGCCCTAGAATGTGGTATCAATAGAGCCCTCGATGGGTGAGTTTGAAATAAGTGAAATCCATCGAATAGACACCGCATGATGTTTAGGAGGTTTATGCTGAGGACCTAAGATAATTTTGGGGATGGCCAATTCCACGGGCCGAGGTCAGGTTTGACCTAGAAGTGGTTACGACCAGGGGCTGAGGTCAATTCTAACCAAAGAGGTGGCGACTGAGGGAAGAGGTTAATTTTGACCTAAAAGAGGGTAATGAGCGGGGGTTGGGGTAAGTTTTCACCTAAAAAAGGTGACGACCGAGGGTCGAGGTCAATTCTGATTGAAAAAAGGTGATGACCGAGGGCCGAGGTCAATATTGACCTCAAAGAGGTGATTATTGAGGGCCTAGGTCAATTCTAACCTAAAAGAAGTGACGCCCGAGGTCGATGTCAATTCTTACCTAAATGACGTGATGACCGGGGACCGAGGTCAATTCTTACCTAAAAAAGGTGACGACTGAGGGCCAAGGTCAATTCTGACCTAAAAGAAGTTACTAGGCCAATACAAATTCTGACCTAAAAGAGGTGGCGATCCGGGGACTGAGGTCAATTCTGACCTAAAAGTGGGGATGACTGAGTGCGGAGGTCAATTTTGACCTAAAAGAGGTGACGATCAGGGGCTAAGGTCAAATTTGACCTAAAAGAGGGTTAAGTAGATACTTAACTGGGTATATTTATCTTGGGGGTATGCCGGGTATTTTTGGGGGAGCCTTTGATTTTGAGTTTTAGGTTCAGCTGGGGGAGAGGAAATAATCTGAGGATTGGGTGTTTCTTAGCTGGGATTTTTTTTGCGATGTTTTTTGGAGACATTGATGTAGAGATGTCCAATTGGTTTTGATTATTCCACTGGGGAGGCAATAGCTCTGCTGGGGGAAATGACTGTGGTAAAATGTTTTTCTTAGTGAAAAAGGTTCTAAAAATCATTTGGTAATTTTAGAAATTTTCCAAGGATTTTTCGGGATGTTCTCGCTTTTTTGGGAATTTTTGTACGAAATTTCTGAGAGGGTGTCGACCGGTATAGTTTGAGGGGTGCCAAATGGCAGTGGAACGGACTTTTTGGGTATCTCGAATAGGTGTAGGGTTAGTGTCGATCGGTGGGTGGTGGGGAGATGCCGGTCGACATGCCTAAGGCCTCTTATAAAAACGGGGGGGGGGGGGGGGGGGGTGAGTTATCCTCATTTTTCACAGCTTTCTGACTTGCCTTATTCTGAAATTACCTTATACGAAGAATTTTAGCATTTCAAAATCAAGAGATGGATGATTTCTAAAGCAGTGCGACACATATGGCATGGATTAATATTGAAGATAAGGCAAACTTGGAATGGAGGGCTAGGGTGCCCCTTGCAATGGGAAACAAAAGATATTTTAACTCATTTGAGATAGTGGAGGTTGTGCGAACCCTCTTGCGCGGGCCATCGCATCATCGTTCTTCTAGGGTGATGAACCCTGGCGGCTATTTTAGTGATGACTTTTGGTATTCTTTTCTTCTTTCTTGGTGATATTCCATTTTCCATGGAATTTGTACATGGGTATTTTCCTTTTTGTCTTTGACATTCTGATATTTCTATGTCGACTTTGCGTGCTCGAGGGACAATGGGACTTAGGGACATTTGGGATTAATTTTCGTTGGTGGTACGTTGGGTGGTGTCATCAGAACATTTTGGGAGACTGATGTCTACGCTTGACGAGATGCCTCATTCTACAGCTGTTCTTTGTGCTCTGGAGAGAGGTGGTGAGACACCACCCACACCATTCGCTTTGGCTTTGGGGAGATGAAGGTGACTATGATTGATGTGATGATGATATTGCGATAAATATTCAAGGAATTAACTATGCCGAAGTTTAAATGGTGCAAGTTTATTCATCTTCAAAGTTTCATTGCATTCCGAGATCACTCAGGTATGAATGCTTAAATTTAATGAGACTCAAAATTTATTTTAAAATGATTAAGGATGTATTTTTTATTAAATAAATGTTTTAAAAATGCTTTATAAGTGTTTGAAATGTTTTACACTTCATTTTAATCTGATGAGAACGGATTAGAATCGGATTTAAATGGAACTCTTTCTTAAGAGTTGGTTTAAAAACAAACTTTAATTAGCTGGTCGCTTAAACGACTTGACGAGTCATTCGAGAGAGATGCTCTGTCGTTCGAGTGATATTGTTATCTCATTCGAGCGACATGTCAATGTCTCTTGAACAACGCGTTGCCTCAAGGATTTTATTTAAGGGATATTTTCAATCACATTTTGTAAGTATGCATTATGCGAAAATCAGTACTTGTCTAGAACGTTTATGCACACAGGTTTTCTAAGGTTTTCCAAAGTAAATGCATCCTTAGAGTTTCAAGGATCCGAGTTATCAATAATATACGCTATAGTGATCTTTGTGGCACTGAGAAGAGTTGTTATACACTTGAACATTGTTGGTTTTACGGTGAAGATTCGGTGGAGTCCGATTTCACCATCGTAGACGTTACAAGCCATATTGGTGGACATCAAGACATACGTGGACGCGTGTGTTGTGGACAGGCATCATGGAAGAAGGTTACTTTCTACGTTGGCCTTGTGAGAGGAGTGGTTGAATATTATACAAGCGTCAAGTCTCATAGATTGATCGATTCGTTGAGTAAGACTACCGTCTGTAACTTTGTAAGACCATATTTATAGTGATTGTCTGGCTTGGGCCGTCTGAGGTTTTTCTCGTTGTGGTTTTTTTCTCATACATCCGGTGTTATGAGTATTCTTTAATTTATTTTATCATTATATGGATGTTTAGGATTAATCAAGATAAAATTTGGTTAAGTTAGAATTTGTTCACAACTTGGTACGAATTAAAAATTGGAAAAAGTTTTTTCACAAAAAAAGAAAATTGTTTTGTCATCCTTGAAACACTTTCTGCATTAGAAATTAAAAGGGACCATCAGGAGGTGTGTGTTAGTAACACCTAAGCATGGACATTCTAAGTGGTGTGTGAAACATGTGGATATAAGTGATCCTAGGTGCACGTGGTGTGAAGTGTACATGTAGAGCATCTACAAGTGAGTAGTGACATAAGCATGAGGTATATATGTACAAGAAATAATAGAGGATAAAAAAGGGAACATACAGATAGGTGCATACGCACACAATAAAAATAAAACACCCATGCAACCACAATATTTCCCTCTTATGAAATGTAATCCCCAATGGAGTCGCCACTATGGACATCTAAATCAAGATGCGCGCCCTTCCTATCTTCTACCCTCCGAAGGGGGATGGGGAAGAAGTGAGATTGAAAGGTCTCACACCCTTTCTTAGGAACATTTCGGTAATCGTCGATGTGGGGTAAATATAAAGAGATGGAGTTTCCAACATATATTGTGAAAAATAGGCAAAAGAACATGTTGTCGGCTCGAGAGAGCGGCATCGAAGACAAATTGATGCATACAAAACCAATAGTTCAAACGTTCGGGGTCTAAGTTACGGAATGGAAATGTGTTAGGCACCCATCCCGCCCTTACAATCTCTCATGGGTTTGTGTTAGTGTTTTCCTCTATCTCTCCATGATGTGTGTGTGTATATATAATGGAGATCGTAATCATTCAACTCATACCATGGAAAAGATAAAGTTAGGTCATCTATAGGAATGCTCTTAAAATAATTTATAGAAAATATAATTTAAGCGTTTATCATGATATTGATCGTTATGATGACGATAATATGTTCCGGATGAAACACTAATAAGAATTACAAACATAATACGTATACTAATGAAAGAATATGATAAATGTGGAAATGGGGGTGTAGACACCCCATTTCGTTACCCCCCAAACTCTCCTTAGGTCCCTAGTACCTCCCCTCATCACTACAAACCTAGGTCATGTCCCGAGTACTGAGCTAGAAGCCATCGAGCGCTCCCCGGCTCAGTTTGACAAAAAAAGTCAAAATTTTCATCTCGACTGAGACTGAATGAATCTTTAAAGGGCACTGAATACCCTTTCCAACGATTCGTCCCGTGCGTGATTTCGATTTACCATGCGGACGAACGATCCGTTTGCGTTCGAAACTTAACCTAGAGGCTACCGGGCGCCCCCGGGCTCTTTTTAACCTAAGTCAACTCTTCAGCTCAATCAAGGCTAAATGAATCTTCGAAGGGAACTGAATACCCTTTCCAACGGTCCATCCCATGCGCGATTCTGACTTACCATGCGGACGAACGATCCATTTGACTCCAAGAGGTCACCGAATGCTTCCAGGGCCCGATTGACCAAAGTCAACTCCCCAAACTGGGTCAAACTCATTGGAATGTCGAATTACATATCCTAACCTTTCCAACGGTCTGCCCCGTGCGCGATTTGGACTTACCATGCGGACGAACGATCCATTTGGATCCGAACAATTCCCCGTCCAATGGACTGACAAACGCTTCCGAGCCATATTTGACCCAAAGTCAACTCCCAAACCCGAGAGCGGTCCAAAGAGATTTCTAAGGTCTCTGAATTACCTTTCCAACGGTCTAACCCATTGCACGATTCTGACCAACGATTTTCCCCCGACAGCCGATTTCCCGAAAAGGCCTAAAACACACTGCCAAATGGCAGGTTCCAAACCCTGCCTATCGGCAGGTGTCGATAGGCAGGATTAGGTCTATGCCGATCAGTAGTGACTTGAGCCTATAAAAGGTAGCCTTCACCTTATTTGCAAGGGGAGCCCAGATCTGATAAAAATTCACTCTCAACGAATCCCAGAAACCTCTCTCGAAGGCAGCGTGATTTCAACCTCCAAATCCGTTTTTACTTCCACTTTTCATCATCCTTTTCATCAAACTTGGTGAATTATCCACCCTCCATCATCATCCAAGTGAAAGGGATGCTCTCCAACATTCAAGATCAAGGTCAAGATCCTCAAGAAGGTCCAACTTTCTCAAACTCTCTCTTAGATCTTCAATAACTTATTTTCTTACTTAGAACTTTTATTATCTCATCATCTCGCACATCCTAATATACTTTTTATTTAGTATTATTGCACATCTCTTATTTTCATATAAATAAAAAACCAAAAAATAAGAAAAAGAGGGTTTGCTCATAAATTCCAAATAGGAATTCTCATACTTTTCTCACACTTTTCTCACAACTAAAACACTTTTCCTACACACACACACGCGCCCACAAATAAGAGATACCCCATTTGGATTTATGGGATAAACCCCACCCCTCATTTTGTATGCAAACTACGTGGACTTTGATGCCTTTATAAGCTACGTAGGCGTCTCGGGGTAAAACCCGAGACTCGAGTCCTTTTCTCACTTTTTCTCTTATTTTCCTATCTTGTCTAAAGCTAATTTTCTTATATTCTATATACTTGTAACGTATTACTCCATATGCGTTATCATTCCATTATAACGACCAATGTAGGGGTAATCGCGTAAATCTTATTTTTCTAATACTATTATTATATCTTCCTACGGATGAATCGCTTTATATTTTCCATAATATAAGTCGAGGATTCCTACCTCCATTATATATATACACATGCACACATATCACAGGGGGAAATATAAAGGAAAATAGAAAATATCCATGAGAGACCGAAAGGGCGGAATGGGTGCCTAACACCTTCCCATTTCGTAACTAAGCCTCCGAACCCTTCTCGAATCATCTTGGTTTCACATGCACCAGTATGTCTTTGGATGCCATCCTTCGGGATGGTTTCCCCTTTTTCTTTTGTCTGTTTTGAGTAAAATAGACTAGTGACTCTGAATTTCTCTACATTTTTACACCTCATCTCAAATGACACCAGTCGAAGTTCTCCCGAGAGGGATGCACGGGACCCAAATGATCCTATCCCCTTAGCGCGCCCGCCTGCACGACGAGGATCGGGAATGGACACAGGGGGATTTAGAAAAATTGGAAGATCAAGAAAATTGGAAAATTTGAAAAAAGTTGAAAATTGGAAAGTTGGAAAATTGGAAAAATTAAAAAATTAGAAAATTGGACTCGGGTCTCAGGTTTTAATTCGAAATGTCTATGTATCATATAAAGGCATCATCTTCCACACAGTTCACATGCAGATTAAGGGTGGGGTTTATCTCATAGATTCGAATGGCATTTTATTATAGGTGTGTGTGTTGAAAAATTTGTTTTAGTTTTGGAAAAGATGATGGATAATCCTATTCGGAATTTATGGGTGTAACCCTCTTTTTGTTTGCCTTTGTTTTTTTATAGAAAATAAAGTATGTGCAATATACTAATAAAAGTTTAAGATGCTAGTGTGTATGAACAAAAATAAGAACTAGATTATGAATCTAATATATTTAATGCAAAGTTAAGAAATTTAAATAGAGATGGAATGATTTGGACCTTCTTTGAAGCTTGATATTTGATCTTGGATGAACTCCCTTGAATGTGAGATGAAGATGGGATGAGAGATAATGTGATTTTGCCAAATTGGGTATGAAAAGGATGGGCATGTAAGCTTTAATGGAAATTCACGTGGAGGAACTTCACTGATTTTGAGAGAAAGTTATTGAGATTAGTGATGCTGATGGATCTGAGGTTTGCTTTAGGAGTGAGGTCGTGTCCTTTATTTATAGGTTAGGGGACTACCGATTGACATAGTGCTAGCCCTTTCGATTGGCCGGTGACCCTAGACACACTACAGATAGGTAGGGAAATGGACGTGTCAATTGGTAGTCTCGTGCAGATTTTTTAGAAAAATGATTGCAAAACGCAATCCGTTATTCCAAAACACACATGGGTCTTACCGTTAAAAAGGTAAATATGAGACCTTAAAGAGTCCTTTGGACCTCTACCGGGTCCGAGAGATGACTTTGGGTCAAATGTGGCTCGGAAGTGCATGTCGATCCTTTGGACGGGAGATTGCCAAATGGAAATGGATCATTCGTCTGCATGGTAAGTCAGAATTGCGCACTAGGTGGAATGTTATAAAGTTTAAGTGATGTACTTAGACATTCAAAAGAGATTTGCTCGGTTCAAAAAGTTAACTTTGGCCAACCAGGGCTTGGAAGCGCGGGTTGACCTCTCAGAGTAAAACAAATCGTTCGTCCGTACCGTAAGTCAGAATCGTGCACGAAGTGAATTGTTGGAAAGGTTATCCAGGTCCATTCGATGATTCATTTAGTATCATTTGAGATGAAGAGTTGACCTTGGTGAAATGGAGACCGATAGTGTCCGATGGCCTTTAGATCGATTTATGGGGGGATACTGATCGATCGTCCGAGCGATTATGCAGCTTTGTGCCTAGAGTGGACCTTTGGAAAGGGGTTTTAGTGCCCTTCAATAATTCAAAGAGCCTTTGCTTTGACGATGAAGTTAATTGAGGTCAAATCGAGGCTCGAGAGCACCTAGTGGCCTATGAATTATTTTTTATAGTAAAATGGTTTGTTTGTTCGAACCGTGATGCTGATTCATGCACGGGGTAGATCATTAGAAAGGGGATTCAGAGCCCTTTGGAAATTCAATGAGCTTTCGCTATGATAATAGAGTTAAACGAAGTCAAATGGTGCTCGGGAGCGCTCGGTGACCTCTAGATCGGTACTCAGAGTATGACTCATGATTTGTAGTGAAATAGGGAGTTGCTAGGTACCTAATGAGAGACTTAGGGGGCCTAGAATGTGGTGTGTATAACATGATTATGATAAAACCCTTCGAGAGGTAATGGGTCCATAAAGTTGAGAATAAGGGCTGGCCCTATTAACCATGTCACTGAGTTCCCGATTATTGAAATACCTGGATGTTTCAACCTTCTTCTTAGCTGTCTATAACTCTAGGATATACGAGGGGTATCATCTTCTCTTCATCAGAAGCTGAAATTATTCACCAATGGCCAGGTTATCACCATCTTGGGGGGTTATGATAGTTCATACACTTCCAGTACAAGTAACGTGATATTAGAGATTCCTTATAGGAAGAATGATATACTCCTCTCTGGCTTCAGAGTTGACCCACTTCCCCTTTTAGCAGGAGAGAGTTTCAAAGACAAGGTATATCCAGAACATGACCCTCATGACAATGTCAACATGATTCATATGTTCAAGAACACGCATTTGAAAGATGGATGAACTATTTGGAGAGACTCTTTGGATGGAAGGTTTATCAAGGAAGGTGAATATTTCCCTTTCTATATCTTTCTCGAACCATGGTAGGACCATGTTGATAATAAGATAAAATCGAGGCTATAAATCTTCTTCAAGACATCAACTCTTGGGTCGGAGACTGCCAACATGGCGTTTAACCTCTAACTGAGAAAGTCGTGACAATTATCGAGGAGTTTGAGGAAAGTGAATTCGATAACTTATTTAACATACAAACACTATGACCGAGTCTCTGCATGATCCGTTCATATACCACGTCGTCGCACCCATCTACCAAATCAGAGCTGCTAACATGCCTTTCCTCAACTGGCATGCTGTGCCTGTCTAAGCTCCCCAGATCCAAATTAACCCTGCTGTTTACCCTATCCAAATATCTTCATCCAATGCTATTATCCCCTTTTATGATATCAATGTAATTGAGACATCTTTTAAAGAGGTTCTCAATGCTATTTTTCCTAAGAATGAAATAAACAAAGATTTTGAGTATCTTGTTGTGACTTACATTAATTATCTTAATTCTAATAATTATCTTGATTCTAATCGAACTCTTCATGATGATGATTTAGCAAATGAACAATTCTTAACTGATCTCAATGAGGAGAATAACAAATAACATAATCTCTTTCAAATTAATGATGATGAAACTGTTGTTATTAATCTCGATTCTAGTAGGCATTAGCATGAGATTAGAATAGAATAAGGTCCACCCTTAATGATCATGAGCGTACCCAATTTGAAGAGCTACTGAAAGAATTTGTGGATGTATTTGCATTGTACTATGATGAGATTACTAGCATTGACCCAACAATATCTCAACACGAGATCCTAATACTCCGAGAATGTAAACCAGTCAAATAGAAGCTAAGAAAGATCCACACCGAATGGTCAAGTAATGTCAAGGAGGAAGTAGTCAAACAATTAAATGTATACTTCATTTGGGTATTCGAATAACCTACATGGCTCGCCAACATCATCCATGTGCCAAAGTCAGGACTAGTCTCTTAGAAAATGTAAAGTTAAAGATGAAACACCCATACCTTTCCATGCCCACCTAGAAGAAATCGACTTTTAGTTTAACGATGTCACTTTCCACTACTTGTCCCATACAAAGTGATAATTTTTCTTTTTGTGTGTCGTTGTTTGAAAGCCAAGTTTGTCAAAACCTTAAATACCTACAAATATAATGATCTCAAGTGTAGAGGTAAGTAAGGGTATCAATCCACTTCCAGGGGGTAAAGCAAAGGGAGCACAATTGTAATTGACTTTTTATTTTCTTTTTGTGCTTTTGCTTTTTCTATTTTTTTAGCGTTTTCAAATATTAAAACAATTGGGTGAGGTGATGATTTAAACTAAACAAAACTAAATGTGATATGATAACAGCTAACTAGAAAGTGACTAAAAGTGAAAAATAAAGTCTAACACTAAAATAAGAGATAAAGTGCGGTAAATAATTGTGAGAACAATCAAAGAATGGGATTACACCACAAATTTTAGCTATTCTAATTAATTAATTGAATTAATTGAATTCTTCCAAATTAATATCAATATTACAAATCAACTCTCATTGCAAGTGTAATTTTAATAGTAATATTTTTGAAAATTAAGTTTAACACCCCACAACTCTAGAAAAATAGATCTACACTCCTTTTAATTAATCACCCGCTAGGATTGATTGATTAAAATTTATGTAACTGTTAAAGAATAAATTTAGAGTTGAAATTCAAGTAATAATACCCCACTTAAGAAACCCCTACCTCTAGTTCGAATCTAAAATGGGTATTATAACTAGAGTTTTGATTTTCTCTCGAAAATCATTTACCCTATCTTGAGGCGTAAATCTAAGGGTGAGGGATCAAAACTAACATTCAAATGGAAATTTCAAGTAATCACACTAATTAAACTAAAATAACATCAAATAAGGGTTTCCCCCCACCCCTTGAAAGGAGATAAGCCTAACATGATATTAAACATGATGAACAAATAATCAAAGGCAAATATAATAAAAGAGTAGAGAAAGAGAACAAATCTTCAACAAGTCTCCATGAAATTGGCAATTTGAACTCTATCATTTTCCATACAATTCAATTACTCACAATTAAATCTCACACAATCTCTAAAAAAATAAAAATAAAAAACTATTTACAAAATGTTGTTTATCTCTCTACAATTCTCTCTCTAAAAATTCCTATCTAAAAAGTTCTCTTTCAAATGGGGTCTTCATCTTCATTTATAGTAGGCACATGGAGCATGGGGGTATTTTTGGGAATTGGCTTGAGTGTGTATCGATATGGTGAGAGGAGCATGGGGTGATCACATGGCAAAGGTGTGAGGTAATAAAAATCTGAATTGTGTGCACATGAGGGTAGTTTGGGAAAAAAGGGATAAGTAGTTAGTTGGGGGTAAAATGGGTAAATGGGAATAAGTGGGTTTAGTTTGGCACATGTGGGAATTTGTTTGGCCTTTGTTTTTGTTTTGGTTTGTTATTAAAGCAGGGGGAAAAATCGTGTAAAGCTTGGGACAAAAAGTAAGGGAAATGGGTTTAGGTGAAATGGGAATTGGATCAAGGTAAATGGGTATAGGGTTTGAACTGGGTTTGCGAGACGGGTTTGGAGGTTGCTAAGTTGGTGTCGCTAGTTTTCGAGGCTACTGGGTTCGTGGTTCCGAGTTCTTGGGCGACCGGGGCTTGGGATCAAATCGGGGTAGAGGGGGTCGTCAGCGGGGGTCGCGAAGAGAGAGAGAGGCTGGAGTTTCCGTTTCTGATCGGAGATGGGATCCGGGTCTGGGCACGATCGGGTAAGGGTGATGGCGCGTTGGAGTGTTGGGACTCGGGTTATCAGAGGAGGGAGTCACCGGGTCGGTCCGGTGACGGGGTTTTGCGGACCGGAGAGAGGGGGTGAGGGCTGCTTAGGGTCGCTCGCTGGATTGGTGATAGTGGTTCTCGGGTATGGGGCTTAGAGGGGTTTGGTTTGGTGTTGTGGAGGTGTAAGGTGGTTTAGCTTTTGTGGAGGTTTTGGGTTATGGAGGTGAGGAGAGAGAAAGAGGTGGGAGGTTGAAGATGGGTTGGTAAGGATTGTGGGTGTGAGGTATAGGGTAAGGTGGGTGAGGGTGGGGAGTAGTTTGGGTGTAGGTGAGTGTGTTTGGAAGTAGGGTGTGTGTGTGTTTAATTTGTACCCAACTAAAATAATAAAAAGACTCAACTAAAATTAAAAAAATAAAATTTAACTAAAAATAAAACAAACTAAAAGAAATAAAAATATTAAAATATTAAAATTAAAAAATAAAATCCTAAGCATATATAAAAACTAAAAGGAATAAAAATTTAAAATCTAAATGAAAAGTAAAGTTTTAAAAAAATATAAAATCTAAATGAAAAATAAACTCCTAAAAATTAATCCTAATACAACTAAAAAGTAATAATAATCAAAATAAAAATAAGATTACACTAAATCAAAAGAAATATAAAAATAGAAAATAAATCCTAAATATTCTAAATAAATCTCAAATAGATCCTAAAAATAAAATAACTCAAACTAAAAATCTAAAAACTAATAAAAAAGTACAAAATCAACACACACGGGGGTCGGGGAAGGCTAAGGCTAGGATGGGCTACGTTAGGGTTAGGGGATTGGGTATTTAGCTCCATATTGCACACAATTGCCTTGAAATATGCGCTTAAACACCGCAACGTGCATTTGACATACAAGATAAACATTTAAGCACATAAGACCCATATTGCTGAGAATTAGCAATAAAAATACATCTATTCGGGGTATAAAATGTACAGTTTTGGATGCTTATCACACCACCCCCAAACAGAGCGTTGCTAGTCCTCGAGCAATAAAATAGAGAGAAAGAGAAAGATAAGAAACCAAAAGTGTACCATTTTCGCGGGAACTTGCGATTGCACTTTGCATGTGCAATAAGCCTTTAAACCTATAGGTTGCCCTACAGGACGAGTTATGTCTCGTGAGGGTTTGCAGGGAATATACCCACAAAATTCTTATTTGCAAAGATTTATTGAAAGGCACTCAATCTCTTATTAGACGTAGAATGATCGCACAGTCCATCACATGAGAAATACAAGCTTGAATTGCATAAAAAGTTTAGTTATGTAAATACTCAAGGCACATCATTCCTAGAACTCAACGTGTGTGGTGTGAATCAGTCAAAACGGATCGAGTATCACAAGAGTAATTCCTAGATTGCCTTTTCGGAATCAACGATTCAACTTCAAAATCTCACAGATATATCTCTCTCAATCGAACTCTCGAGATATGGGTCAGTGTATCGCTCTTGTGTGTGAGGAGGTGAGTAAATGTAAGCAAGTTCAAACGTCTCACACACACACATAAGAAAGAACTACCATTTTGAAAGAAAAGTGATCTCATGAAAGGAATGCCAATCACTATAGTGAGAACGTCGAGTTATTCACCATGTTGACTACCATTATGGATGATTATGGGTGAGCGGGAAATGAAATGGGAAGGATATGATAATGTTGGTAGGATAGGATGGTGATGTATGGATGAATAATGAGTGATGGACGTGTGATAAGTGTGTGTACAATTTAGGCACAAAATGTCTTTATTTCAAAACTAACTACTAATTACAAATCTCTTTCTTTTCTTTTCTCTTTTTTTTTTATTTTTCTTTTCTTTTTCTCTATTTTTTTTCTTCTATTTCTATTTTTTTCTCTCTCTTTTCAAACCAACACTGAAGACATTTAACATTTGGAATCAACACTCTTTTTCTCAAAATGATGATAGATGATATATGAATGGACTGGGGAGTGTGTATGGATGATGAGGGGAATAAATGGGAATATGGGTGATGTGAATGGTAAGTGGTAGGTGTATGGATGAAAATTTGGTGATCGGGACGAATTTCAAGACACACATTTCTTACAACTCGAAAAAGATGTCATTCTCAGTGATCAAGTGAAAAATGAAGAATAATGAGATCATACAACAATTAAATTGGGGACCCACATGAAGTTGAATCAACTTGTGACTCGGAGATTTTGTAAAACACTCTGAAAGGGTGAAAGGCACGAATCTCACAAGCTAAAGTCTCCACTAGTGATCCTTAAGGTTCTCTTTAGAATTGTAGTACTCTTCAACTCTAAATCGCAATGACATGATAAGTGTGCAAATTTTGTTGAGTCTAGAAATTCATGGTGCAACATGCCTTGTTATGTATTACATAAGCTATTTATAAAAATATTCTCTAGCTTGATTCCTAGACTTTGAAAGATGGATGATTGAAAATTCACATCAATAAATGAGATGAAAGAAAATGCACGAAATTTTAAAAATCAGGTTCAAAATCAAAATTTTTCAAAAGAGGTACGATTTTGATAAAATTCCCCACCACCAAACAAAAATGAACATCGTCCTCGATGTTAAGTAAAATGATTTTTAAAATTGAGAGCATAAGGTAGGAAAGAGATTACCAGAATCAACCGCTAGTGAAGTGAACATATATCACTAATAATAAACCTAAATAATAAGTGAGAGAAAAAAAAGTGTACAAGTCTATAAGCATGATAAAGAATTGGGTGATGTAAAAACACCACCCCCAAACAGGATGCGACTAGTACAAGAAATTACGGGCTGCCTCCTGGTAGTGCTAAGTTTAATGTCTTCAGCCAGACCGAAGGGATCTCACCCTAAGGATATGATCTATGAAAGTGCGTGGAGACAGAAAAATTGGGGTGATGAGAATCACACCCAAACAAGACTGAAGCGTCAGTTTTGCTGAAAACAGGCTAAAGTGGTCAATGAACCTGTATGGCAAAGTGCATCACACGATGCAAAGCATCGGTGGACCATGGGTGGGTGGGTATTAGGGTAATGGTGAGGGTGGAAAGGGTGAAGAGGTATCGTGCACGAGCCTTGTTGAGCTTAAAGGTGAGGGAAACTAGCGCCTTATAAGCATGGTGCTCTAACTGGTGACGGAGGCAAAATGGTGTGGAAATAGTGATGGGTTGTGCCTCAGAGAAATCACATGACCGTTTTATGAATGGGCGATGATAATGGTCACGTCGTGACACGCCAGGGAACTGTCTTGGGAAGAAATAAACACCACAAGAGAGTGGTGCGCATGGAGGAACAAGATCGGTGTCACGGAAGTGGAGAGTATCACCACAAATACTCTCGTAGATGGTGGATGGTGGATGATGGTTTCAGGTGAGGATGTAAAAATGTAGATGGAAACGTGAAATGTGTAAAATCAAGATCCAAACTAGGTGGTGGGGTGGAAGGGATAATGAGTGGGTCGGGTGGGATAAATGGTGGATCGGGTGGGATAATTGGTGGAGGAAGATGATCCAACTCAAGAGTGGGAGACACACACTCCTCATGTGGCGCGGAGTGATCCACAATGGAACTCACAGGAGGAAGTGTGGAAATAAACGAGTGAGTGATCATCTTATCCACCATTATGTCGCCATCCGATGTGGTGAAAGGGTATAACGAGGCATTAAGATCTGAGATAGATGAATCAACATCAATATTCGGATCAAGGGGAGCCAAATATGACGGAGTAGGATCCATATGAAGAGAGGTGGGAACCATCTCTGACGTTGTCTCGACACATTGGTGAGCACTCGTAGCCGGATAGAACCTAAAAGATATGGTCATGTCAGAGACATAGGCCATTGGGGCATAAGGTAAAAGCTCTGGCAAATTTTTGGATATCTTGGGAGTGGAAACCTCAAGTGTGGGTTTCGATGGACATGGTGGGATTGGATCAGGCTCATTATCGAAAGCTAAGTCAACACAATTGTCGACTTGGGACCCGAACCATGAAATGGTCTCAACTTTGAGATTCTCAGGGTGGTAGGGTTGGTCACACTCAAAATCCGTGTCACAATAGGACACATCATCATCACACTCAGTTGCAATGATGGGTGGATCCATGGGAATGATCGACTCTCGCTCACACTCCAATTCATTTAAACGTTGTTCAAGCCTTTGGAGGGCTTCATTTTGGATTTAAGTGGCTTGCTCTTCCTCGAGTATGAACTTTTGTAAGAGGCTTTCGAGAGTGGAGGTGGATGATGGTGGTGGCGGTGGGTGAAGTGGACACAACTCACTATGATCATGACTATATGTAGAATACTCAAATGAAGTGTGTGGAGTGGGGCCAAGTTCATCACACACGAAATGATCGCTTTCGTGATGGACAATTGGTTGATACGCATGGGGTGCATAGTGAGGGAACTGGTCATGAACGGGGGAACAAGGTTTCTATGACAACTGTTGGCACGTGTGAGGATCCACAACATCGGGTTGAGAATCATTTTGCGTGAAAGGTTGATCAGGCCTCCACGAATAACCAGGGTACTCACATAACTCGGGATTAGATACATCGGGATAGTAGGCCAAGGTGGGTTCCGGAACAGTGTCATACGGATACACATATTCTATGGTGGGTTCAGATGGATATGGAATGTAAGGGCACTCATGAGACATGTGATCGGCATAATAATAGTGGGTGCACAACAAAGGATGAGACACGTCGACACTTGACACCGAGGGTGATGGAAAATGAGGTGCGTACATGGATGGTTCAAGAGTATCAAGGGCACTCGTGAGAGAGGTGAAACCACTAAAAATATCATAAAGAGACATCTTGGGATCACTCTCACACGTGTCAATGGAAAATGGTCAAAGTAGTCCCGTAAGGGACGCTCTTCGGCCATGTGGATAGATATTTTTTTTCAAAAGGAAAGAAAATATTTTTGGATTTTTTTTTTTATAAAAATGAAAGAAAATATTTTTGGATTTTTTGGAAGAAAAGGTGGGGAAAAATATGTGGACTCTTTATTTGGACGAACCAACTAAAACCGACTACCGAAAAATGAACTGGACACACACACACATGTTAAAGAGAATTCCTAACTAGCACATAGCCAATTTTTATCTTTAAATTTAGTGGAAGGGTAGTCAAATTTTAATTAAGTCCGTGGGCGATAAAAAATCACGGAATAATCTGAGTGATCGCCTTTGCAAAATTTTCTCGTAGTGGGCTACCCAGTTAGTTGATTTTAAATTTAGTGATGGCTAGGGTAGCACACAAAGATAAGCGAGTGAGTCGGGTGATGAAATCCCTTCTCGTGAGTAACCGGGTGCAAGTCTTAATTAATTAATTCATCACACCATTCAAAAATAAATGAGAGAATAAAATCAAGTAAGAGCACACAAAGCACACACAATAATTAAGTCGCTAACAGGAGAGGGGCGAGGGTTTAGAAATATACCTCCCATGATTTTTAGGTCGTGGGGTGCCGAAAAAGTTGAGTCGACCAGGGGGAGATCACACCAATCTCAGTCGTCCCTGGGAGTCCTAACGACCCATGGTAGAGTGGCTTATAAATCCTCGCCTTTGGACGCCCTCTCTCTACCTTATCCGGTTTCCCTATCACGCTTGTCTTCGATTATTACAATTGTTTAAAATGAAAAATAAAATAAAGGTGTCTCTAAGTACCGCGATACAAGCCAAGAATAGAATAATCCAAATACAAGCCTTCTAAAAATATAAAAATGGTACAAAAAATAATAAAGTGCAAAAATTAAATGAACTCAAGTTGAAATCTGCGCCGAGTACTTCACGCTCCCAAGAACGACAACCGTGCAAAGTGATAAATTTTCTTTTTGTGTGTCGTTGTTTGAAAGCCAAGTTAGTCAAAACCTCAAATACCTACAAATATAACAATCTCAAGTGTAGAGGTAAGTAAGGGCATCAATCCACTTCGAAGGGGGTAAAGCAAAGGGAATACAATTGTAATTCACTTTTTATTTTCTTTTTGTGATTTTTCTTTATCTATTTTTTTAGCTTTTTCAAATATTAAAACAATTGGGTGAGGCAATGATTTAAACTAAACTAAATGTGATATGATAACAACTAACTAGAAGGTGACTAAAAGTGAAAAATAAATTCTAACACTAAAATAAGAGATAAAGTGAGATAAATAATTGTGAGAACAATCAAGGAATGGGATTGCACCACAAATTTTAGCTATTCTAATTAATTAATTTAATTACTTGAATTCTCCCAAATTAATATCAATATTAAAAATCAACTCTCGTTGCAAGTGTAATTTTAATAGTAATCTTTTAGAAAATTAAGTTTAACACCCCACAACTCTAGAAAAATAGATCTACACTCCTTTTAATTAATCACCCGCTAGGATCGATCGATTAAAATTTATGTAAATCTTAGAAAATAAATTTAGAGTTGAAATTCATGTAATAATACCCCACTTAAGAAACCCCTATCACTAGTTCAAATCTAAAATGGGTATTATGACTAGAATTTGGATTTTCTCTCAAAAATCATTTACCCTCTCTCGAGGCGTAAATGTAAGGGTGAGTGATCAAAATTAACATTCAAAGGGAAATTTCAAGTAATCAAACTAATTAAACTAAAATAACATCAAATAAGGGTTCCCCCCACCCCTTGAAAGGGGATTAGCCCAACATGATATTAATCATGATGAACAAATAATCGAAGGAAAATATAATAAAAGAGTAGAGAAAGAGAACAAGTCTTCAACAAGTCTACTTGAAATTGGCAATTTGAACTCTATCATCTTCCATGCAATTCAATTACTCACAATTAAATCTCACCAAATCTCTAAAAAAATAAAAAAATAAAAACAAAACTATTTACAAAATGGTGTTTATCTCTCTACAATTCACTCTTTAAATATTTATATCTAAAAAGCTATCTTTCAAATGGGGTCTTTATCTTCATTTATAGTAGGCACATGGAGGATGGGGGTATTTTTGGAAATTGGCTTGAGTGTGTATGGAAATGGAGAGAGGAGCATGGGGTGAGCACATGGAAAATGTGTGAGGTAATAAAAATCTGAATTGTGTGCACATGAGGGTAGTTTGGGAAAAAGGGGATAAGTACTTAGTTGGGGGTAAAATGGGTAAATGGGAATAAGTGGGTTTAGTTTGGCACATGTGGGAATTTGTTTGGCCTTTGTTTTGGTTTTGGTTTGTTATGAAAGAAGGGGAAAAAATCGTGTAAAGCTTGGGACAAAAAGTAAGGGAAATGGGTTTAGGTGAAATGGGAATTGGGTCAAGGTAAATGGGTATAGGGTTTGAACTGGGTTTACGAGATGGGTTTGGGGGTTGCTGAGTTGGTGTCACCGGCCTCTGAGGATGCTGGGTTCGTGGTTCCGGGTTCTTGGGCGGCCGGGGCTTCGGGATCGAATTGGGGCAGAGGGGGTCGCCAGCGGGGGTCGCGAAGAGAGAGAGTGGCTGGAGTTTCTGTTTCTGACCAGAGATGGGATCCGGGTGTGGGCGCGATTGGGTAAGGGTGCTGGCGCGTTGGAGTGCTGGGACTTGGGTTATCGGAGCAGGAGGCAGTCGCCAGGCAGTTCCGGTGACGGGGTTTTGCGTAGCGAAGAGAGGGGTTGAGGGCTGCCAGGGGTCGCTCACCGGATTGGTGATCATGGTTCTCGGGTATGGGGCTTAGAGGGGTTTGGTTTGGTGTTGTGGAGGTGTAAGATGGTTTAGCTTTTGTGGAGGTTTTGGGTTATGGAGGTGAGGAGAGAGAAAGAGGTGGGAGGTTGAAGACGGGTTGGGAAGGATTGTGTGTGTGAGGTGTAGGGTAAGGTGGGTGAGGGTGGGGAGTAGTTTGGGTGTAGGTGAGTGTGTTTGGAAGTAGGGTGTGTGTGTGTGTGTTTAATTTGTACCCAACTAAAATAATAAAAAGATTTAACTAAAATTAAAAAAATAAAATCTAACTAAAAATAAAACAAACTAAAAGCAATAAAAATATTAAAATTAAAAAATAAAATCCTAAGCTTATATAAAAACTAAAAGAAATAAAAAGAAATAAAAATTTAAAATATAAATGACAAGTAAAGTTCTAAAAAAAATATAAAATCTAAATGAAAAATAAACTCCTAAAAATTAATCCTAATAAAACTAAAAAGTAATAAAAATCAAAATAAAAATAAGATTACACTAAATCAAAAGAAATATAAAAATAGAAAATATATCCTAAAAATTCTAAATAAATCTAAAATAGATCCTAAAAATAAAATAACTCAATCTAAACATCTAAAAATTAATTAAAAAAGAAGTTCAAAATCAAGACACACACGGGTCGGGGAAGGCTAAGGCTAGGATGGGCTAGGTTAGGGTCAGGGGATTGGGTATTTAGATCCATATTGCGCACAATTACCTTGAAATACGCGTTTGAACACCGCAATGTGCATTTGACCTACAAGATTAACATTTAAGCACATAAGACCCATATTGTCGAGAATTGGCAACAAAAATACGTCTATTCGGGGTATAAAATGTACAGTTTTGGGTGCTTATCACAAAGAATAGCCTAGATGATGCCCATGCTACCCTGGCCTCCATGTTCAACATGCCCGAGGGAATAATAATGGCCCCTTTACTGATTCAGAAACTAGCTAAGCCTTACCATTGTTGCCACATTGAACTCGTTACCGAGGAGGATTATTATATGTTTGGGTTGTGGTACTATGAAATTTGGAGCCTCCTCAAACATGATAGGTATCCGAAAGATGCCGATAAGAAAGACCGTACGAAACTTCGCAAATTGGTTGCCCAATATATCATTTGTGATAAAGAACTGTTCAAAAGAAACTCCGTTGGAACCCATTTTCACTCCATTGCAGGGGCTGATGTGGAAGAAATGATGCAGAAGATTCACGGTGGGGAATGTGGGATCCACATGAACGGTCACATGCTTTATAGAAAGACATCCATCAAGGGTACTATCGGACCACCGTGGTTCAATATTACACTCCCTATGTCCGAAGATGACTCAAATCTCAACAGTTTGCAATCTCCAACACTTGCCTCACTGAGAGCTATACAACATAACCTCTCATTGGCCCTTCTCCACATGGGGCATCGATATCATAGGTAAAGTCACTCCCGAAGTTTCAAACGATCACGAATTCATTCTATTCTCCATTTATTACTATACCAAATAGGTCTAAGCCGAGTCATACGCAGCGTTGAATGCCAAGAAAGTGGTCAAGTTTATAAAAAAGAACATCATCAACCGATACGGATTTCTCCATGAGTTAGTGTTAGATAATGGGCTCCACTTGAAGCTGAGGTTATAGAACTAGTTGATGAGTATGGGACTCAGAGACACAAATCGTATCCCTACCAGCCCCAAACCAATTGTGCTATCGAAGCCGCTAATAAAAGCTTAAAGTCCATAATTAGTAAGATGACTAAGAGTTGTAGAGATCTACCCGATCGAATCCATTACGCCCTCTAGGGCTACCACACTTCAATCAGAACACCTGCTAGGGCTACCATTTATCGTCTAGTATACAACATGGAAGGAGTCCTACCCATTGAGCTAGATATATCTTCCCTCCCCACCTTTCTCGAAAGAAAAGTGGATGAAAAATAATGACACCAGAGTCAATTTGACGAGATATGTCTATTGGATGAAAAGAGACTGAAGGATCTGTACCATAAATAGGGATGCCATCGTCAGCTAGTGCGATCCTTTCCCCCCAAAAGTCAAGTACCGCAGTGTTCTGGAAGGAGACATTTCCCTTAAATAAATCATAGAAACCGTATGGGAAATTCAAACCGAATTGGAGTGGACCCTATATCGTGAAGAAGATTCTCTTAGGCGCCGCCGCTACGCTTATAAACCTTGATGGAGAGGATATGGCTCGTCCAGTCAACCTGGATCTCTTAAGAAGTTTTACCCTTAGTAAAAAATCTCCACGCGCTATGACTATTCTCACCCCCTTCTATTCTAAAACAATTTCATTTCCTCTGAACCTGAACCTATCAAAAACATTTTCTTTTTAAATTGAGGCTCATCAATTTTTTAAAACCCCCAGAGGTGCGTAGGCATCCTTTACCCCATGCATGGGTACGGTTCCCTTCTTTTCCATAAAAGGCTATTCTTTTCTAACCTTCGAGATTGGCGATTTATCTAATCATTTACATGAACAAAAGGATTATGTATGCCTTAGCGATTAATATAGATAATTAAAATGTGAAACTCATCAACATCCACAATAAAATATGTTCAAAATTAACTAATATTTCTAATTAAGGATAATGGGACTGCTACACGAAGTATCAGCGAAGGGAGTTAAACTGACCACCCCTCTTCGTTGACCAAACTATTCCTAAACAAACCAAAACCTAACCAAATAGCACAAAATTATCCCCAAATTCTAGGTACAAAAAAAACCCAATCACCATAGCTTCATAAGAATCACCAAAATCTTCAAAAGGCACAACGTTCAACTATTGGACAATCCTGCTTCATCATCATTACCAGCCCCTGGAGGTTAACAAGTTTTGAACTCCTGACTGGCATTCCGAATACGTTCTATGGGAGCGGTACACGCAGACAAACCTGGACAGTACCACAACACCGTCTTCTATGGTATAAAAAGTAATGAATCTTATTTGATCGGTCTCTTCCGCTATGAATTGCTCTACCACCCTTTTCAATAACCATTTTAAGTAGTCCCTAGATAAATGACAAGCCCCTCCCATTGATTGTGGTCGACGAAAAAATGGCCGACGGTGCTTCCATAAAGTGCCCACCATCATCCTTGACGATTCATTCAATTCCACTATTAGGAAAAAAAGTTATACAGGGGGTACGACTTCCACAAAATAATTATTCCCATTTGACTTGATGTAGGAGACGCCTGTAACACCCCATATTTTAGAGGATATATAAATTAATTAAATTAGTGAGTTGGATTTATTTAATTTGGAGAAATTCATTTAATTTGGTGAATTAAATTTAATTTATTTAAATTGGAGAAATTATTGAATTTGGAGATTTAGAATTTATTATTTAAATTTGGGGATTTAGAAATTCAAATTAATCCGGGTTATTGAAAATTTCGTATGTAACACCCCATATTTTAGAGGATATATAAATTAATTAAATTAGTGAGTTGGATTTATTTAATTTGGAGAAGTTCATTTAATTTGGTTATTTAAATTTAATTTATTTAAATTGGAGAAATTATTGAATTTGAAGATTTAGAATTTATTATTTAAATTTGGGGATTTAGAAATTCAAATTAATTCGGGTTATTGAAAATTTTCACATGTGTCGCATTGAAATTGGAAAATTTTTATAAAGTATCTCGGATGACAATTCTGAGTGCACGGTTGAGTCCGGAAGGGTCAAGATAGTCGAAAAAGAGTACTCGGGGTAGTAAATGGGTCTCGGGGCATTTTTAGACATGACTGAGCCCATACGGGGGCATTTAAGTCATTTTTAATTGGCCAATAGGCTTAATTACGGGATTGAGGAATTTTAACCTAGGTTTAAGTGTGTTGGGCAGCCATGAGTCATTCCAAAACACAAAGGGTTGAGAGAGGAGAGAAAGGAGAAAGAAGAAGAAGGAAAGAATGATGACAAGAGCAATCCGGGCAAGAATTTCGACATGGGATCGTCGGATTTAATCCCCCAAGGCAAGTGTTTTCTTGCTTTAATTTGAGTTGTACTTAATGATGTAAATAGTTGTAATTATGTCAATTAATTCTGGAAATTTGGAAGCAGGAATTTGAATTGAAATTTGTGGGTTTATGGTGAAGAAGATGAAGAATAACCATTGATAGGGGATTTTTAACTTTGTGAGAAATTGGGTTAATAGTGAGATTATAACTTAATTTGAGAAGTGAATAACATGAATAGATCTTGGTTTTTGAATCTCCATTAGTGGTATTGTTGGAAGAAATTGTTAATGATGAAGTTTGGGTGGATTTAGGATGAATCTTGGGAGTTTTTCTGGGGTAAAAGATCTGAGTATAATCGAAGGTTTTGGAGCTTTAATGGCGATTCTGTGCACGAAGCCCTATAGAAAATCGCATTTTCTACATTTTGTTGTCTCACGCGCTTCCTCCAAAGTTGCTCCAAAATGCCTCAAAACATCAATTTATTAATCTAGGCAGAATGTGGGAAAACTTTTTAAGAAAGGTTTTTTTTTAAAATTTTCTTTGAGGTGAATCTTTATAATGCCCTAACTTTTGGCATACGGACTCGGATTAGTGTGCCGTTCACGGCCACACATAGATAGAGAAGAGTATTACGCTGTCCTGGGAATATTTTTAATTAGACACAAAAATTGAAAGGTCTAAAATACCCTTGAAGACGGAACGAGTTATTTGATTTTTAGCACAACTTTAAATGAGCATAACTTTGTCATACGAATTCGGATTTACGTGCCGTTTGTGGCCACGCATAGAAAATGGAGAGCAGTACGCAATACTAGGAATTTCATTACTGAGGCATATATTTTGAAA
Source organism: Sambucus nigra (assembly GCA_949130495.1). Classification (NCBI taxonomy): domain Eukaryota; kingdom Viridiplantae; phylum Streptophyta; class Magnoliopsida; order Dipsacales; family Adoxaceae; genus Sambucus; species Sambucus nigra. The sequence goes on from OX422207.1 coordinate 237,850,106, forward strand.
TGTCTAAAATACCCTTGGAGTTTTAATTAGTGATGAAACTTTCTCGAATTGAAACTAAAAATTGTTGGGAACTTTGTGAGACTAATATGAACTTAATCAAGTGTATATGAGGTGAGATATATAATTATATAAATTATATTAAATAGTGGGATGTAGCTATTTTGGTATTGGATCGTATTTAATACGAGCGAACTAGTAATAATTGGAATATATATATATATATATATATGAATGTGTGAATTATATATATAAATATGGGAATACATAATCCAATAGAAAAGTGATAATAGGTTACGGGAATACCTAAAACAATGATAGGTTGTGTGAATACGTAAAACAATGAAAGGTTGTGTGAAAACCTAAAATTTTCAAAGGGTGCGTGAATACCTATTTGATTGTTTTATTATGTGTATGACATACCTAGCTGCTTGCTATCGCGGGGGGTTGTGTAGAGACTGTCTTATCCTGAGTGACATTCGGGGGGATATTTGACTTGTATCTCAGAACATAGGACTGTGAAAGACTTATTTGTGAGTTGATAAGTCCGCTGACTATGGGAGCGTAGGTATGTGCGTGACCCATAGGTATGTGAACTATGTTCGCCGCCAATATGTGTGATTTTTTTATATGGTTCGTGAGAGATTTTCGAACCGATAGTCCTTGTTTGAATACGAGACGTACCGGGACATGGTAGCAGAGTATGCAATGCACTATAGGTGTATCCTTAGGGTGCTGTGTTAGTATATATATATATATATATATATATAATGGTGGTGGATATATATGTATACTTGTGATATAATTACAATGTGATAATTGTAGGCTGTTAAGATTGTGCTGATACATATATATAATAGTGAGGGATATATATGTATGCTTATGGTATATCTGTAATGAGATAATTACAGACTATTAAGATAGTGAAATCTTATATAAACGTAAATAGTAAATACTTGACTTTAGTGTGATAACACTTATTTAAAAATGATAATTATTGAGATCAAATATGATATACTACTACGAGGGGTAACTAGAAGGATAAACCTTTTTCCTAGTTAGAAGTGTGTCAGATGGCTAGGCAGAATAAATGAATGCGATAGGTGTGCACTATAGAAGAGAGGTGAGATTGTCCTCAAGAGAGTGGGACCGTAAAAGCAATTATGAACATTATATACTACGCATTTCATTTGTTGCAATAAAATGCTTGCTAAACATTTTTATAAATCGGGCTCTGACCCATTTCTTGTACTTCTTCTCTCTTGTCTATGTATATGTATATTAACAGGTGTCTAGCCACAGGGATGTCATAGTTGACTTATCTATTCCAGGGTTACGCAGCTGCAACATTGTGGTTGGTTGTAGGATTTGGTTTAGACGTATCATTTATTTATTCCTAGAGTAGGATTCTTATCTCAGTTGTAGATTCATTCAGTTCATGTTTCCCCTTTTACTTTTAGACTCAGTATTTGGTTTATGTATTCATTTATTGAATTATTATTATTAGGATTTTGAGCCGATTGTTTATTCGGCAGGTCATTTAGTACTGTTTTAGACTCATGGTTTGGATGTATGGTTTATTTGTTATTCAGCATGCATATTTAATTGTTTAATAAAAAGATAAAATTTAACATCAGTCTTTTTGAATACTAGGTGGTTAGTAAAGTTTTAAAAAGTTTTCGACAGTTATGCTAAGAATGAACCCCTGAGATTCCTGTTTTAAATTTGATATAGGACTGATCACCCGATATTTATTTAGGCGGGGTGTCACAGGTGGTATCAGAGCATCAGGTTTTAGTGTCCTTAGGATCTGTATGGCTTTTCACGTTTGAGTTTAGCGTTCTTTGATGTAGAGCCTTATAATAGGATTGTCAAATTCATCTATGTATGTGATTTCATTCTCCTGCTATCAAGTATAGTTGAAGTGATTTATGTACGAGTTCGGTTAGGTTTCAGACACCGAACATTATAGGACAATCAATGGGGACCGTTAGAAGGAATGTAGGAGGAAGGCGATAGAAGCAATAGAGTAACCTGAAAATAGTAATGGCGATAGAAGTCACCACAATTGTTGTTTAGAAAAGTGATGATAGGAAAATCTCGGGGACAGTAGTTTCCCCTAGCACAATCAAGGATGACAATGGTGAAAATCTTACACTCACCTAGCGTAGTCGGCAAGGGGTTGGGAAAGTCGAAAGGACTCTTTCGAGGAGCCATCAATAAGAATCCAGAAAAAAGAGGAAGTGTGATAAACCAATGGAAGGATAAATCCAACGACAACTATGTAGGGTAGAGTACAACGATACTCAGTAGTAAATTTTTGACAATAAAATTTTAAGCTCATAGGAGCAACGTAAAGTGACAAGAGCCAGTCACTATATATAAGAAGAATATGGAATTAAATGAAAATTTTGAGTACAATTTAATCGTTAGTTTTTCGATCTGTTGTTCGGACAGGGGCGCGAATGAAGTTTCGAAACTTATCACAAGTGAGAAAGATAGAAACTGATCGCGAGAGAGAAGTTAACTTGGTTAGTGAACTTCGTACCCGACGAACAGGATATGAAGTATATAAAGGGTACATAAGTTATTAATGGGCTCGTGAGTAGAATACAGAAGCGTGAATGTAAAATCCGAATAAGATGACTAGTGTCGACATCATAAAGGTTGTGCGTTACAAGTTTATATCAACGCTTCCATGGGAAGTGAACCTTGAGAATTGAAAATTGAGCTGAAAAGAAAGACTAAATTTAACGGTGTTAGTGAAACACCACATGAGGGTATACCCAGTAGGGACCCAGTTAAATGTTTCGATTAAATTGAATTTTTACCAAGTAATGGTGGATTCAGTCAGGGCCATTGAGGACAACAACAAGTCCAAGAGGTCCAGCGAAGCCAAATGGACAACGGGGGTAGCAATTGGGGACCCGATGATCAGGCAAGGAAGATAACATGGAGAGGTGTCCTATGTGTAAAGAGTAAGAACACTTGTGTATACCGTGTTTATCGCCAATCGGGGATAGAAATGGGATGCCCAGTAGGGGCAACAGTTATAAGAAATTTTGGTTCGGTTAGGACGAGGGCATTATGTCCCAGAACCATTTGAACCGCCACTCGAGGTGATTGAGATATATTCTGTGTTACAATAGTTTGTTAATACTAAATTCACATGTGAAACGGGTTTAGTAGAAATGTCGTGAATATTGAAATAGTATACATATCTTTGTCGTCGCGTAACAGGGCTCTCGTTAGTTCCATATGCAGGGGAGTAGGTGAGGACACTAGGAGGGTGTCGTATATTATGTGATAGATTTTTTTCTCCTTTTGAGGGATATAAAAGGGAGCATATTTTTATCTTGCATAGTGACTGTATACCGAGGGTTGGAGCAATAGTAAACTGTATGGGAAGTCTATGATGCTCGCTGTGCTAGGGTAAGACATTCTACTTCATGAATCATCACCCGAAGGAGGGTCGAGTCAATATATATATATTGTATTATACCATAGACTTCGATGAGTATAGTTGTCTCGTTATGTTTAAATCCTAGTGAGTGGGGACTTTTACCGGTGTATTCAAGGTATATCAGCCAACCGTTAAGCTTAAAGATTTAGATCATTATTGTTTACGTGCTGAGAATTAAGTGATAGCTAGAACACCGTATTGTGTGATGCCTTGAGAGACGTGGGCATAGGCAAATTAAATAATGTGTCGAGAGACAGGATTCGTGATATCTAAGTTATGTGCTTTGGACCTACGAATTTTGTTGAAAATGCTAGAGAATAGTGCATTGAGAAATTTCTTTAAACTTTGTTGCAGGATGTTACACGTAGGGACCTTAATTTATGTCCGCGGTGACGAGACGTAGTTGGATGCTAATGCATCGGTTTTAAAATTTTAGTTACTGAACGTGTAGGGAAAACACCTTAAGTTGAGAGCTATTAAAAATATAGGGCCAGTGGATGAATATATATATTATAGTGTGCATATACGTGTATATATTTGATACTGTGTTTCATAATAGACATATGAGAATATGTTGGCATTGTTATATGTAATCCCAATGAGTAGGGACATTTACTGATGTGATTCAGGGTATACTAACTTATTATTGAGTAGAGAGATCTAACTCGTGATTTATTCGCGCTAAGAAACTGGTGATAGTAAAAGAACCGTATTATATATTATCTTGTGTAACATGGGAGTGAACGAATATACTTTTATGTTAAGAGACGGGGATTTGGGGGGTATGTGCTATGGACTGAGGGCCTAACGGATCTCAACGACCAACAATGTTAGGTAGTAGTGTATCGGGAGGGTTACTTGTTTGGATTTCGCTTTGCGAGACATCCCACACATGAAACTTAGCGCAACTTGGAAGTGGGGAGTTGTTTGGCCATAGGACATAGGTTTGGTACCGTGGTTATTATACATATATAGTTATAACTATGAGTTGATAATTATACTACGACTTAAGGCTGATAGAGCCGTATAGTGTTGATGTGAGAAAACTTTGTGGAACACTTTCACCACGAGTAGATCAGTGGGATAACCTAAATGATAATTAAGTTGCAATTGGTAGGGTAGTTTAGTATAACCTCGCCGTATAATCAGCTCAAATATGAAAAGCTTAATTATAGCAAGTTTATTACGTTAAGTTGAATTGGGCAGTTATGTGCAGCATATAGGGTGTATGGGCACCCTAGATAGTTAAATTTTTATATATTATCCGCGATCGATAGATGTAGAAATACATGTGCTAAAAGAGTAAACGAATAAGGGAGTTATCGCAGGGGGATGTTGGAGTATTCCCCAGTAAAGGAAGTATTATAGCCGTTAGTGGTTAGGCTCATTGTAGTGTCAGAAGTTGGAAACTTCAAAGTGTTGTGTAGGCAGCAATGTGAGATGATACATTATATGATGGAACATTATAATATAAGATGACTAAAGCAAATTGGCCACATGATTGAACGGTAGTGTAGGGACCGTTGGACTAAGGGGTAGCGCTAGGAGAAGTGTAATGAGAACATCATAACGATTTAGATTGTGTGGGAAAGGGTGAGGATGAAGGTGTACGAGATTATATCTGAAACTTTGAGTACTAGTCTTATCCGAATTTCGAGGACAAAATTTCATTGTAAGGGGAGAAGTATGTAACACCCCATATTTTGGAGGATATATAAATTAATTAAATTAGTGAGTTGGATTTATTTAATTTGGAGAAATTCATTTAATTTGGTGATTTAAATTTAATTTATTTAAATTGGAGAAATTATTGAATTTGGAGATTTAGAATTTATTATTTAAATTTGGGGATTTAGAAATTCAAATTAATTCGGGTTATTGAAAATTTCGTATGTAACACCCCATATTTTTGAGGATATATAAATTAATTAAATTAGTGAGTTGGATTTATTTAATTTGGAGAAATTCATTTAATTTGGTGATTTAAATTTAATTTATTTAAATTGGAGAAATTATTGAATTTGGAGATTTAGAATTTATTATTTAAATTTGGGGATTTAGAAATTCAAATTAATTCGGGTTATTGAAAATTTTCACATGTGTCGCATTGAAATTGGAATTTTTTTTAAAGTATCTTGGATGACAATTCTGAGTGTACGGTTGAGTCCGGAAGGATCAAGATAGTCGAAAAAGAGTACCCGGGGTAGTAAATGGGTCTCAGGGCATTTTTAGACATGACCGAGCCCATACGGGGGCATTTAAGTCATTTTTAATTGGCCAATAGGCTTAATTACGGGATTGAGGAATTTTAACCTAGGTTTAAGTGTGTTGGGCAGCCATGAGTCATTCCAAAACACAAAGGGTTGAGAGAGGAGAGAAAGGAGAAAGAAGAAGAAGGAAAGAATGATGACAAGAGCAATCCGGGCAAGAATTTCGACATGGGATTGTCGGATTTAATCTCACAAGGCAAATGTTTTCTTGCTTTAATTTGAGTTGTAGTTAATGATGTAAATAGTTATAATTATATCAATTAATTCTGGAAATTTGGAAGTAGGAATTTGAATTGAAATATGTGGGTTTATGGTGAAGAAGATGAAGAATAACAATTGATAGGGGATTTTTAACTTTGTGAGAAATTGGGTTAATAGTGAGATTATAACTTAATTTGAGAAGTGAATAACATGAATAGATCTTGGTTTTTGAATCTCCATTAGTGGTATTGTTGGAAGAAATTGTTAATGATGAAGTTTGGGTGGATTTAGGATGAATCTTGGGAGTTTTTTTTGGGTAAAAGATCTGAGTATAATCGAAGGTTTTGGAGCTTTAATGGCGATTCTGTACACGTTGCCCTATAGAAAATCGCGTTTTCTACATTTTTTTGTCTCACGTGCTTCCTCCAAAACTGCTCCAAAATGCCTCAAAACATCAATTTATTAATCTAGACAGAATGTGGGAAAACTTTTTAAGAAAGGTTTTTTTTTTAAATTTTCTTTGAGGTGAATCTTTATAATGCCCTAACTTTTGGCATACGGACTCGGATTAGTGTGAAGTTCACGGCCACACATAGATAGAGAAGAGTATTACGCTGTCCTGGGAATATTTTTAATTAGACACAAAAATTGAAAGGTCTAAAATACCCTTGAAGACGGAACGAGTTATTTGATTTTTAGCACAACTTTAAATGAGCATAACTTTGTCATACGAATTCGGATTTACGTGCCGTTTGTGGCCACGCATAGCAAATGGAGAGTAGTACGCAATACTAGGAATTTCATTACTGAGGCATATATTGTGAAATGTCTAAAATGCCCTTGGAGTTTTAATTAGTGATGAAACTTTCCCGAATTGAAACTAAAAATTGTTGGGAACTTTGTGAGACTAATATGAACTTAATCAAGTGTATATGAGGTGAGATATATAATTATATAAATTATATTAAATAGTGGGATGTAGCTATTTTGGTATTGGATCGTATTTAATACGAGCGAACTAGTAATAATTGGAATATATGTATATATATATATATATGAATGTGTGAATTATATATATAAATATGGGAATACATAATCCAATAGAAAAATGATAATAGGTTACGGGAATACCTAAAACAATGATAGGTTGTGTGAATACGTAAAACAATGAAAGGTTGTGTGAAAACCAAATATTTTCATAGGGTGCGTGAATACCTATTTGATTGTTTTATTATGTGTATGACATACCTAGCTGCTTGCTATCGCGGGGGGTTGTGTAGAGACTGTCTTCTCCTGAGTGACCTTCGGGGGGATATTTGACTTGTATCTCAGAACATAGGACTGTGAAAGACTTATTTGTGAGTTGATAAGTCCGCTGACTATGGGAGCGTAGGTATGTGCGTGACCCATAGGTATGTGAACTATGTTCGCCGCCAATATGTGTGATTTTTTTATATGGTTCGTGAGAGATTTTCGAACCGATAGTCCTTGTTTGAATACGAGACGTACCGGGACATGATAGCAGAGTATGCAATGCACTATAGGTGTATCCTTAGGGTGCTGTGTTAGTATATATATATATATATATAATGGTGGTGGATATATATGTATACTTGTGATATAATTACAATGTGATAATTGTAGGCTGTTAAGATTGTGCTGATACATATATATAATAGTGAGGGATATATATGTATGCTTATGGTATATCTGTAATGAGATAATTACAGACTATTAAGATAGTGAAATCTTATATAAACGTAAATAGTAAATACTTGACTTTAGTGTGATAACACTTATTTAAAAATGATAATTATTGAGATCAAATATGATATACTACTACGAGGGGTAACTAGAAGGATAAGCCTTTTTCCTAGTTAGAAGTGTGTCAGATGGCTAGGCAGAATAAATGAATGCGATAGGGTTGCACTATAGAAGATAGGTGAGATTGTCCTCAAGAGAGTCGGACCGTAAAAGCAATTATGAACATTATGTACTACGCATTTCATTTATTGCAATAAAATGCTTGCTAAACATTTTTATAAATCGGGCTCTGACCCATTTCTTGTACTTCTTCTCTCTTGTCTATGTATATGTATATTAACAGGTGTCCAGCCACAGGGATGCCATAGTTGACTTATCTATTCCATGGTTACGCAACTGCAACATTGTGGATGGTTGCAGGATTTGATTTAGACGTATCATTTCTTTATTCCTAGAGTAGGATTCTTATCTCAGTTGTAGATTCATTTAGTTCATGTTTCTCCTTTTACTTTTAGACTCAGTATTTGGTTTATGTATTCATTTATTTGAATTATTATTATTAGGATTTTGAGCCGATTATTTATTTGGCAGGTCATTTAGTCATTTAGTACTGTTTTAGACTCATGGTTTGGATGTATGGTTTATTTGTTATTCAGCATGCATATTTAATTGTTTAATAAAAAGATAAAATTTAACATCAGTCTTTTTGAATACTAGGTGGTTAGTAAAGTTTTAAAAAAATTTCGACAGTGATGCTAAGAATAAACCCCTGAGATTCCTGTTTTAAATTTGATATAGGACTGATCACCCGGTATTTATTTAGGCGGGGTGTCACAATGCCATGGGAAATAGAAAGAAGTCTTTTGAAGGCCCATCAACTGCACATACCGATAATCTCCAAGATATATTATATGAAGTAATTCCCCCCACAATGGCACTGACTAGCGAAGGCACCAGGCTCCATAATCTACATGTCAGTTTACCCAACTCTCCACAGATGGGCCGAAGCTGAAAAAAGGCCGAACAAAAAAATTGGACACAACTGGTAAAGGGTGCTCATGACTTGACGCCAGACCGAATCTCTCTGCAAGCCACATAAACAACATTAAGAGGATCCCCCTCAGAAAATTAGAATGACCCTCCTTCCAAGCACCCAGGCTATTTAGGGTCGTAGTCAACACCACTGCCATAGGATTATGGTGGTAATACATCTAAGCCATTATCCTAATAGCTTGGGGATATTCAATTAAGTCCCTTGCCACCAATAATAACCTCACAGTAAGGCCAAAGGAGACATCACTAGCAAATACAACATCCTCAAAACCCCTGAGACGCATTGAATACATAATCGCCTAAAGAGAAATGGCCCTTCTTGTAACCAACGGTCTAGCCGTCGAGGGAGATATATAAAATAATTTCGACAGAAGATCGGAGTGAATGGGAGAAATCAGGCATAGCCAATGCCACATTGGGGTTTACTCCAACATGGTCGAAAGCTCCTAATAAGTGGGACATACCTCATATAGGCTAAAACGAAAAACATAATCTTCAGGATACCATAATTTCACTACTACAGCCAACAAGTTCCAATCTATAGCATGACTATGTCACAAAGAAACTCGTTGCAAGTTAAAAGCGTCGTAGTCAACATTATACAAGCACATGTTGTCCAGGCCATCAAGATATGAAGCAAATCCTTCATGCATGGGAATAGACATTTAAAAATTAATAATTGAAAGAAAGACATAATAATGTGGGTATTTGTGGAGAAAAACCCATCCTACACCCCCTTTTATACTTGAAATTTTGGCTAAAGATAAGAGCCTCAGAAACTCAAGCATAATCCAACCCCACCAGAGAATTTTGAAGTGAAGGAAGGTGAAAGAAATTCTTAGGGATGATCTTACTTAACCCCCATGCTGATAGACAGGTCAAGGGGTATGCCGATCGCCACCCCCATATTTTGGAAAATTCAATCTTTCCTCTTTTATCAAAATCAACTTCAGAAAAATTCCTATTTTGAAAAATTATCCTCGGGTTATTTTCTCCATTCTTTCTCTCAAGAAAATCATTTTGTTTGAATTGATCACTATTACTCCCTTTTATAAATCCTTTTTATCATATTTATCACCATCTATTCATAAAAATAAAAAGTCTTAGCAAAAAATACATAAGCGCATATAGGATAAGTAACTAAAACCAAAAAGGAAAATGAATATTCCTTCATATATTTCACTTCATTGAGTTATAGTTTTGCAGATAAGAAAAATAAAAAAATAACGGGACTTAGCCTGAATCCATAAATATTCTCTCTCTTTCTCTCTCTAGATCTCAACCCCGATGGCAAGCATGCTTTCCCCTATGAATGGATCCTCCATTATTAGAACTCGATCCCTTAATAGAAGTGGAAGGAGGAACAAATCATGAATATGCTGAGATCTTAATATACATCGATAGGGAGGATATAAAAGTCCTTATATCCCTCAGCCAAATGGTCGACACTCGAACATACTGCAAGCAATAATAATAAGCAAATAAATTAGTCAAGAAGAAAAATAAAGTCAAAAGAATAAGAAGATATTGAAAAAGACATACCTTAGTCTGAAGGGCATAGTACATAAGCCCCATCAAACTAGACCCTCACGCGTTAGTGCAATGCGACAGGCTCAGTGAATCCCCTCTACTCATTCAAAAATTGTAATAAGGGGGAGTAACCTGAATAATCAGAGCCTCCTCTACCACCACCAGCATCGCAGGTCGATCCAATTAGTGCATTAGTCCCCCTACCCGAAGCCATAACAGGTGGAGGCATGTTCTCCACATCAAAGATATAAGGGGCATCAACCAGCTCATCACGAAATCTATATAATCATAGCTCATCGTCGTATTTGTATAGAGCGTGTAGGACACCCCTATCATTACTACCCTTTAAGTATCATCTGATATCTCCCTCGCCCTCCTCATGTACATCGGGCGCACCGATGGTGGGACCACCATCACCCCTAGGAACCAGACGCACCCAAACTCATGCACGATTAATCGGTGCATCTATGCATGTAGGCACGTCAACCCCATATCACACGGAGTTTTCCCCCCAGGGGTTGAAGGTCACCTATAATCCCAATAGAGAATCATTATCTATTCAAGGAATGAAAAAACCAAAACACTCAAAGAAGATAGAAAGATAACCTGATCGCTCCTCAGGGCATTTAGAGCTCGTTGAACATTCACCATGGACAAAGAGTGATTCGACCTCCGATTGGACTTCCACCACCAAAACATTCGATATAATTCCCCCCAAACTCTTATCCTTTAAGGCTATTAACCCTCCGTTACACCCAATCACCGCATAGAACCTTGTCGAGAAAAGATAGGATAAACAAAAAGAACCAAAAAATAATGCCAGGAAATGCATGAAAAGGAAAATGAATTAATATACGTGGCCCCTATAAAAGTATGTTGGAAACACCGATTGAAAGCATCCAAATATGAATGATGTGGCCACTTAGAAATCGTCCGTAAATAAGACAAGAACTAGAGATGGATGATGTGGCCACTCATCGCTACAACAAAGCCACCCAACAAAAGAAAAATAAATAAATGAGTTATCTGCCTCACCTGTCGCCCTCCAGTCACATCCACACTCCTCTTCGAAAGAGTATCCTTCAAAGCAGAAATACGTATTGAATCCTTAGAAATGATCCTACCCACATCACCCATTATTGCCTGCACCGCCTCCGACATCACCCCCAGCGTGCACTCCACCACTACCTGAAACCACTTATATTCAACCCATGTTAGCTGCTGAACATCTATGGGAGTCACTGTCATCTCCCCAAAGCCAAGATGGAAAGTGTGTGTAGTGTCCCATTACCTCTCTCCCAGAGCACACAAAATCGTAATAGAACGCAATGTCTCATCTAAAGCCTCCGCTAAGTGACAAAACCCATATGGAAGACCATACAACGCACCGTACCAGGTTGCTTCTCCAAAACCTCCATCAATCTCGTTATCCCTCGAGACCGTATTATTTAAGGATAAATGTCAGTCCACAAAAGAAAATGAAGAAAAACCCTTCACTAGCATAAAAGAAGAAAGAAAAATTAAACGAAATACATAAAGTCACTACACTTACAAAGCTACTATGGTTCCTCACCTTGGTTCCTCACCCTAGACGATCGATGGTGTGCCAGCTTGCTTGAAGAGTACACTCGTCAATCACATGCTCTAACAAATCAGAGAAATTATCTTTGCCTAAGGTAAGAAGCACCCTAGACTGCCACTCCAAGCTGGCCCAGTTCTCAACAACCAACCATCCATTGTCGTACGCCTGTCTTAAACTTTCCATTTCAAGTCTGGAAGCAAGAAGGACTTAGGAAAAATTTTTGGAGAGATAAATCAAGATATTATAACACCTGAAGGTGTGAAAAATGGTGAGGATTCGCCCCCTTTTTTATAGAAGGCAAAGGGGCTTGCCGATCGACATTTCCCCTGACCATGACGATTGATAGTCGTCTTTTCCCTTTTTCAAGGAATCCTCGGAGTATGTCCCCTTGCTTATTGTCACCCCATCAGGATTGGCTATTGGCACCCCTCCAAATTTTGTACAAAAAATGCGGAAAATTCCAAAGTCAAATCCAAAAATTGCCCAAAATATTCTAGAAATCCCAGAAAAATATAAAACCTCAATTTCCATAAGAAAATCACTTTTGAAGCACTAAATCCCCTTACAAGACTCTCAAAATCCCCAACAAGATTAATCTTACGCTCCTATCCCCAACATAATCCCCAGTCGGATTTATCTTGGAAATTATCCTCAAAATATTCCACAGGTAGAAACAACGATGCACCCACATCCAAGTCTACTATAATTCCCCTGATTAAACACCCCCAAGTGGTGTCTCAAGACAACATAATCCTAAGACGAATATCTCAAAGATAAATATTTTCCCAGTGAGGCCCCAATGTAACACAGTCCCCAACGGAACCACAGGTGCATCCCCACCCCAAGATAATTTAAAATCCCCTAAGAGATAAACTCCTCACGTTACAACTTTAGGTCCTTAAAATTGACCTCGACCCTCAGAATAGGTCGTCACAAATTTAGGTCCTCAGAATTGACCTCGGCCCTCAAGATCGATTGTCATAAATTAAGGTCATCAGGATTGACCTCGGCCCTCAAAATCGATCGTTATAACTTGAGGTTCTCATAATTGACCTCATCCCCTAGAATCGTTCATCACAACTTAAGATCCCCATAATTAACCTCATTTGAAATCGGCCCTAAAAATTAGTTGCTACAACTTTAGAGCCGCAGAATTGACCTCAACCCTCAGAATTGGGCGCTATAATTTTCGATCCTCAAAATGAATCTCTCCCCTCAAGAATTGGTCTCTACAACATTATGTCCTCATAATTGACCTCGACCCTCAGAATTGGTCACTACAAGCTTATAGTCCTCATAATCGACCTCGACCCTCAGAATTATTCATCCACAATATAAATTTAGAATTAACCTCGACCTGCCAAATTGGTCCCCTGGCCCTTTAGAACCAAATTAACACATCTTTGACCCTTTGAATCGATCATCCTCATCTCTTTAGGTTCTCATAACTAAACTTAACCCACCAAATTTATAATACAAAGTCCTTAGAATTGACCTCTACCCACTCAATCAGTCAACCTTATGCTCTAGGTCCTCATAATCGATCTACAAAATCTGTTTCACAACATCGATGAGGTGTCTACCATTCAACGACCTTCACTTGATCTAAGTTCATCCATTGAGGGGATATTTGTAGACACCCTATCCCAGGACCACCTAAGAACTTCCTTAGTACCCTAACACTCGGTTATTTAAACAAATCCTATGTAATACTCTGAGTACCGTTCTAGAGGCCATCGGGTGCTTTCAAGCCCCATTTAACTCCGATTAGTTTTGCGTATGAGAAAAAGATCAATGAAACTTCAAAAGGCTCTAAATATTTTTTCAAACTATCCTCCACGTGCACGAATCGGCCTTACGGTTCAGATGAACGATCCATTTTACCATTAAAAAATGATCTAGATGACACCAGGAGCTCTTGAGCCCCATTTTGGCCCAAAAAACTTCCTCTCCTAAATGAAATATCATTGATATTTGAAGGGATCTGAATCCACTTTCCAATGGTCCATCATGGGAATGAATCTGACTTACGGTTCGGTCGAACGATCCATTTTACTCTAAATACTAAGTATGAGGCCACCAGGTGCTATCGAGATCCATTTAACTCTTGTCATCTCTTTAGCTCGAATGAGGCTGAATGAATCTTTGAAGGGATATGAATACCCTTTTCAGCGGTCTACCCCATGTAAAAATCATCCTTACGGTATGAATGAATGACCCATTTTACTCCAGAGGGTCATCAATTACTTCTCAGACCCTTTTGACCAAGGTCAACTCTCCGAACCAAAAGAGACTGAATGAATCTTAGAAGGGAGTTGAATACCCTTTCTAATGGTCCATCTCATGCGCGAATCGGCCTTATGGTTCAGATGAACGATCCATTTTCCTTTGGGAATTTCTTATCCAATGACTAATGGATGATTTTGTGACCCATTTGATCTCACTTAACACCCAAACCCGAGAGTGGCTGAATGGATTCTTGAAGGGATCTAAATACCCTTTCAAACGGCCTACCTCATGCGTAATTATGACTTATGGCTCGCATTTTATGACCATTTTTTAAAAAAAAATCCTCATATTTGCCAATTAGAAACCCCGGGACCCTTCCTATCGGTTGTGTATCCAGGGTTCTATATCGATAGGAAAGTCTAGGAACATGCCGATCGACACCCCCTTGGTCCTATAAATAGATTCCATGAACTCACTTTGAAACGCACCCCTGAACATCCCTCTCAACAATTCAGAGATAACTCCCTCGAATTCAGAGTTGTTCTTTCCTAAAAAGTCCATTTCCTACATTCCTTCCATCATTGTCATAATCTTTTCAGTAAATTCCCACCAACATCCTTAAACCACCATCACTTCATCTTGAGATCAACGCATCTACAAGCAAGATTTACTTCAAGTCTTCATATGGACGTCCATTTCTTCATGCGTGTCTTTAAATTCTCTTAATTCTACATTAGTTACTTCATTTTTGTTTTAGTACTTTACTTCATTACATCACAAATCTTAATTACAAACTTATTATTATTAGTTTTCGCACAGACTTTATTTTCATAGAAAAACCCCAAAACAATAAAAAGTGGGTTCACTTGTACATTCTAAAAGGGAATTTCTCATCACGCCTTCTCACACTAAAACACCTTTCTCTATACACTCAAATAAAGTCACCGATTGGATTTATAGGTTAAACCCTACCTAATATTATCTTCAAACTACTTGGACTTTGGTACCCCCTAGGCTACGTAGTCATCTTAGGTAAATCCCTCGACTTGAGTCCTCTGTCATATATTTGTTATTTTATTCTTATCATATATTCATGGTATATATTCTATATTCTTCTTTGCTTGTGTCTTTTTTGATATATGCAATCTTTCCTTTATAACCACTTGTGAATCGACAAACACTTACATCATACCTTTAATTACTATTTTAGGAATAGTCCTAAGGATTACCTCGCTCCGCCTTTATCCATAATGCGAGTCGAGCTATTCTATCCTCCATTTATATTATGCACCTAAGCACACACATCATGGAGTTCTACAGGAGAAGATTAACACATGTCCATGAGAGACCGAAAGGGTAGGATAGGGGCCTAACACCTTCCTATTACGTAACTTAGTCCCTGAACCTTTGAACTACTTGGGTTCGTAAGCATAAATATAGTCTTTGATGATGTTCTCTCTAGGTAACAACATTTTTTTTGTCTTTTTTGTGCAAAATAGGCTGACGAATCTATCTCTACATATCACCCCACATCGACGACTTTCTACTAGGGACTAGGATCTTAGAATATATTATTTGGTATTATGGCATGGATATGTGTTGCTTTTGAATATGAGTATTTCTTATCTTGGTTTAACATATGTGGAAGGTTATTCAAGAATAAATAATAGGTCATGGTTACATGTTATCGCAATGGTTAAATTACATGTAATCTCATGTTGGGTAAAACTTAAAGGTGGCAAACAATGAATAATTCGATATATTCAGTAATTATATTTAATAGGAATAGGATTTCAATACCCATTAGAAATAAAAAAAAATTAAAAGAATATGAGGTATCATAAATTTACAATTAATAGTGGGATAACTCATAAGGGTTAAGACAAGCAAAACTTATGTCATAATTACACAATAATTAATTAGTTATAATGCATTTATTATTAGAAAATGTCACACCTCAACCCCTTATCAAAGATCTTTGACAAAAATAGGTTGATTGGCCCAAACTTCCTCGATTAGAAAAGGAATTTGAAAATAGTTATCATTTATGACAACATAGCTTATGTCTTGAAGCAAGCTCTTCCATATGCCAATCTAGAAGGGTCCTCTCATGAAGAGAAATACTTTCTGATACAGTGGTTCGAATATGACCAACATATTAGGTTATATATTCTACCATCTATAAGAAATGAACTCTACGCGAAACATGGTAAGATGGAGTTGGCTTATGAAATTATATTTCACCTAATATAACTCAATGGGGAACAAAGTAGAACCAAAATATTTAGATGTTTCCATAGATCCCTTCAAAGAAAGGATGTTAGGTGGCTCATTGGTTCACCAACATGGACTAAAAATGATTGGATACGTTGAGTAGCAGGAGTAGTTTGACATCACCATGAACCTATAATTATATACAAACTTGATATTAAATCCCTTGCTTTATTATTTTATCATATAAACTTTGACAAGAACATGTTAGGCACTATGCTTAAGGAACTTCTTAATATGTTAAAAAATATGGAATGATCAATAAATATGACTAAGTTGATTAGTCACATAAAGTGTTTTTATTTTCCCATTTTTATATGTATTATATGCATGTCCATAGTCATAAATCTTCGTACTTATGCAATTTTACTATATAAACTATATTATCATTGTTAATCACTTTTACATAGTATACTTGATATTTTGAAGGTATTTGGATTATAAATGCAAAGTTCAGAAGCATTCTGAGTCTTAATCATCCACAAACGCGCTCCTAAGGGCAAAAAGAGAATTTCTTATAGTTTGTGTTAAATTCGGACTCTTCATAAATAATTTTGGTCTCCAAGAGAGAAACACTTTGGTTCAAATGATGCATCCCTCCTACATCAAATGAGAAGATACGAAGAGTCAAAGACATAAGTCAAAATAGTCAAAAGTTAGAGTTTGAGTCAACCCTAGAAGGATCGGATCGGATCGATTTGACTCTATATCGAATCGATCAGGCCCTGTCATCTACCCCACTAGCCTACATTTTTTTCCTATGAATGGAAACATATCTTCTCTTTTTTCCTCAAAATTTCACTAACTCTCTCCTTCTCTCTCTAGAAATTATTTATATTATTTAGTTTCCATATAATTGATTTTATTAATTAGTTTATTGCTTTATTAATTAGTTAAATTGTTTTATTAATTACTTTATTTTTTATTAATTAGTTTATTGCTTTAATAAGTAATTTATTGCTTTAATCGCTACTTTATTGATTTGATACTTAGTTTATTACTTTAATAATTAGCTTATTGCTTTAATAATCAGTTTATTACTTTGACAAATACGTTTCACTAGTTAAATAGGTTGTGGATCATCATCCCACTAATTTGAAAATAGTGTTTTCCTTTGACATTATTAAAGTCTAAAAGTACATTCATGGGTTAATATATATTGAGTTTAACGTTGTGGAACTTCGCATATAATTTCAAGCATTATGTGTTCACAAACTCTTAGTATGAGATGCAATGTATCTTAGAAGTTACACTCTCACGATTATTGTTTTCATCTTTCATGTAAGTCTTTTACCCTATATTTTGATTGCTTACCTAAATGAGTGTGTAACTATTGAAATAAGTTTAACTTTTATAGGCCAGATTAACATGTTTTAGAGGTTGAAAAAGTGATCCACAACCTCCATCGCATTTTATTACAAGTAAAATAATGTTAAAAACAAAAATACAAAATCACTTTTTACACTTTATTTAAAGTTTCAAAACAATTAAATTCTTGGATGCGTTCCTTGTGAATTCGATAGCCTATGAACCATTACACTCACAAAAGAAAGTGTACTAAAAATTTAGGTTTTGTATTGAATAAGTAAACCAAACAACGATAGTGTCCTTATACGACTACTCCATTTCCACTCGATCATAAGATATGAATCTTGGTTATAGATTGTCCTTCTACCTCTAAAGATAAGAAAGGCAATAAGAATAAGGTTGGAACAAAGTTGAAACTTAAAGGAGGAATTAAAAATTCTAAGGTAACCGTGGTTGACCAAAAGTATAAAGGTACCTTTTTTCATTACAGAAAATAAGGACACTAGATGAGGTAATATAAGGAATAGCTTAATCCCTTAAGGAAAACCTATGGAAGTTATGTCCAATTTTTTAATTTAGAATCTAACGTCAATGTCAATTCCTCCCTTACTTGGTGTTTAGATTCGGGAATTAGTGCTCACATATGCATGTTTGTGAGAATAATAGGAAACTAGAGGGATGAATAGAGGTGAAGTAAGATTCATAGTTAGGAATGGAGAATGAGTTGTTGAATTAGTTATAGGGGAAGTCAACTTGGAGTTACCATAAAATAATACCATTATTTTAAATAATATTTACTACTTGTCGATAGTTTTCAAAAAATATTAGTTCCATTCCTAGTCTTTCATTACTTGGATCTTATTTTGAATTCAATAAATGTGTTTACTTAATTTAATTAAATTTTATTTTACTTTCATATGGTCACTATATCAAATTGTCTTTATTATTTTCACATAATGGTAATGTTAATAACATAAAATAAAATACAAAAGACCAAGAGATAGTCAATCCAAGATATAAGTTTCATTTAAGACTCGGACATATTTTTTATAAACATAATTGATAAGTTGGCCAATGAATGTCTATTCCTTTCTTTTTAATTAGAACCTTTCGGACATGTAAATATTACTTCTCGATAAGGTTACAAAGTTATCATTTATTTTGGAAAATGAAAGATTTGAATATTTCTAGGATTAATTTACACCGGTGTTTGTGGTCCATTAAATGTAGTTATCACGTGAGGTTTTGTGTACTTAATTACCTTCATTGATGATCATTTATGGTATGGTAGCATCTAGATAATGAAGAACAAATAAGGAAGCCTTTGGAAGATAAAAGAATTAAAAGTAGAAAAAAATATTTTACACCCATGCAAACCCCCCCACCCACCCACACATACAAACACCTGGTCCCCCACCCCCCCATATATATACACACACACATGCACACACGCACACACACACACACACACACACACACACACACATAAATATATATACATACAAACACCCACAAACACATTGAGATATGAAAATATTTAAATAAAATGAGAAATAAGAATAAATATAAAGCACACATCTTCCTAAATAAAAAATATACATACATAGATAAATAGATAGATAGATAGATAGATAGATAGATAGATAGATGAAGGGAGGGGGGGGGGGGGGGGGGGGGAGAGAGAGAGAGATGTAATGCCTTGACCAAGATTTGGGTCATCCATTTGGACTACTAGCACCGACACCGAGGATTTAGGGGATTAAAAACTTTTCTTAGTGAGTGAGAGTTACATTTATCAATCTAACCCCAAAATATCATGTTTCAATATCAATTTCAATCCATTCTTTTTTTGCAAAAAGTGTGGAACTTGAATGCTATTTAATTGTCCAATTAATTAATTTAGGAAAATATTTAAGAGGGAGTAACTTAATAATATGAAATCATTAAATTTAAAAAATTATTACAAATGCATCTCATTATTTCCAAACGTCCAAAAAACAATGTACAACAGTCATAAATGGGCGACCACATTGTGGTATGGACCGATAATTAGAGCTTTCTAATTGCTGCCTCTCTTATATTTTTCTTTGTCTCTATGCTTACTCGAAGCACCTCGAGGGTTATGTAAAAAAAAACTATTTTCTCACATACTGGCTGGCCATTTTGAGTTTGTCAAAGATATGGTGTATTAATCAATTATATCGTTCTCAGCATCAACATACAAAATAAAAATAGCTGAAGTGAATTTAAATCCATCCACAAAGTGCGATAACTAAAATATAAATAAAAACTAGAATAAAAGCTCAATCATCCAATATAATAAAACCGAAATATTGTCAACTTTTAAATAATCCGACTAAATAAAACAAACTAGGAATTAAGGTCCATGAAATCTATAAATAAATAAACGGAACTATAATGTTGAAATAAATAACAACCTAAACTGTGAATCAACTAAAAAACTAGAAAGAAAGTGGCTCAACAAATTTGAATCTCCTCAACCTCATGGTTCCTGTCAATGAATGCCTAGAAAATAGTTTTATATGATTTGGGTTAGCACCCTATAGTTTTGAGAAATATCTTCAATATTAATAGTAATAAACATGCATCCCATTTATAATGTAAATGCAAAACCTTCAACACTCGAATGAAATAAATACCTCCCCCTCATCATAAGTGAAATAAAAAGCGCATGTCCTAACCCAAGGCATAAGTGATACTAAATGTCTGTATCACCATACTAATAAATGAGTAACAAGATAATGCAGTACAACATGGATGTAACTAACTACACATATAAAGATTATAACCCAATACCAACTCCTTGAATGTCACCCATAAAATAGGATACACACAATCTCATATAGATACATATAAAGGTGAAAAAAGGTTCATTTAATAAAACGTCCATAAATACACTAAAATATTTTTTTATAATTCTCAAGTAATTACATGAAGGGAACTACCTTCGAGGACCTTTTCGTACTTATATCAGTAAATCTATAAGATTATCTCACCTAAAAAACTTAAAGAAAGATACATGTAAAAATGGGGAGATTAGTGCTCAATAACACCCATAAGTTGGTCCCATACCCAGACCCGTTCAATGTACCAAGTCAATTTGCATCTCTCGTCGCATACCGATGAGCATCCTGAATGTATGATCAAATACACATTGACCTCCACAAACTCCCGCATCCTTAGCCAGGAATACAATGCACAATCCAAACCAAAAACAACAACCCAAACTCATAGATTTCCCATGAGTAACGACATGTTCACATAATCAAGCAAATCATATACATATAACACCCAATGAATATATATAACTATAAGATGTCGTATGACTCTCTCCCATACCCAAAATTATCCCAATCCCCCATACCGGATGGTAATAATTAATTAAAGGTTTAAAATTGTCAAATGAAAAGTGCAAGGACCCCCAATTTTAAATATTCTTTTAAAATACAATATGAATTTCCTATTAAGTGCGGAATGAAGACGGTTCAACACAACACACACAAATGACAAATTATAATTTATTTTCAAATTAAAATTAAACTAAACACAAAGTGAATAAATTAAAAAACAAATGGATTTTTCACTTAAACCAAATTAATTCAATCCAAGTCCTAGAAATTTGCCTAACAATAATTAATTCAATTTTGCAAATTAGGCCAACCCAAATTATCAAATTAAATATATGACTTGATTAAATTAAGTTAAAGTTCACCCAATTAATTTTAGGACCAATATATATACGTGTGATAATTAAACAAATTTTTATCTTGAATTACCTAAGCATGAAAGATAAAATAAACCAATCACACTACACACCGATGTACGAGAAAAACCCAAATCGGGAAAAACCTTGAACGATCCTGGCCTAACAAATCCACTAAGTAAGGAATTACAAATTATAGGACAGTAGACTTACACAAACAAGTTGAATCCATCGAAGCCTTGATGCTCCTTCTTGTAACCACCTCTGCCTAGTAGATAACCATGGACTCCTCCACAGTCTCAGACTTTTCCGATGGGACTATACCGTCATCCTCACGCGAAGCTTTTCTTCAAGTGGAAACACCGCAGTGTATACCAAATGTCTTCTTCTTTGTGGGATGTATAAGTAAACCCCAACTTCTATTTTTTATGGTAGAGATGAACCGATGGTTCCAAATAACTCCAAGAAAATATTATATATATGAGGTACTTGGATAAACAAACTATGGGTGTAAACTCATGTGTTTGTTGAAAATATTTCTTTGAAATTCAACACATAACAATATGGAACTTTGGTTGGTGTGTTTCTCTAAAAAGTGATCTCAAGGAAGGTACCAAAGTCTCTTGAAAAATGTGTCCCAAGTATATATATTAAACTTCCAAAAAGAAGTGGGACAAAAGAGTGGGAAAATGGGATAAAACTGCCAAAACGGTTCTCGCCTAGAACTTTCGTTCGAACGACATTTCGTTCGAACGACTTTTATAATGAAAAGTCGGTGTTCAAAAGGGAAATTCTTTGACAAAACTCGTTCGAACGAAATTCTCGTTCGAATGACAATTTCGAACGAAAATTCAGAATGCCCAATTTTACATTTTAAGCTCAAACATTTCTGAAATTTCTTTGAAATAAAAATTACACCCATTAAAAATATTTTTCAAGTCTCATATATATATATATATATTATATTAAATGCATTCATACCTTTAAAGTCCTTGGAATCTTCAAGTTGATGATGTAGAAACGAGGCACTAGAAACTCGATAATGATGAAGCTTTACAAATCTGGCCGCTACGTCTTCAACAAACACGTCATAGGCTTGGATGGATACACATTAACTCTATCCTATGACTCAAATGTTTTGTCCAGAATTGAGCCAAAACTATAAAAGACTCAATTGGAAATTTATGTCCTTACATCAAACCTAAATTAAATTATTTCCTCATATTTTTCTAATTTAAATTACTTTTAAGCTGCACTAAATGTGCATAAACATTACTTTAGAAATTAATTATGTCAAAAATTACAAAATAATTCTTTGCTTCCCTATTCTAATTAATAACCCACAATCGATCGGATGAGACCCGTGAGTGAAAGAAATATCATTTTAAAGATTCACAAAATTATTATAAGTGCAAAAAGTAGTGATTACACACAAAACAACGACATATGTGGTTCGGTAATTTGCCTACGTCCAGAGAGAGGATACTATGTTCTTATTTGTGTCCCTCAATGCTCTAGGTTACATCCCATTGCCCTGGGCCAGGGTTTATAATTTATAGATGTGTAAAATAATAGATTAAGTTGTAAAAGAAACTCAATTAACATATAGATAACTCGTGGTGTCCCTGAATATCTGCATCGCGATTTGTTGTAACCAATTTGATTATATCAGTAAGTATTTAAGCGTATGTTAGATACACGAGTCTTTAATAAATAGCTAATTTGGGCTGGGCAATCCACTCTCCATGCTGGGTTGGTCGGCTAATCTCTTTGGCTAAAATAAATGGATCTCCATAATTGCCCCTAAAATTTTTGGGCTGAATATTTGGGCCGACAAATTTTAATTAAGTTTAAGGACCATGGACTAAAAATTTGTTATAAAACTAGAGTGGGAATTTTTCAATTCTAGTGGTCTTAAGAGGGCACGCTCGTCCGAGGTCAAACACCATAGCAAACTTATAGTTTTATTGAAGAAGTAAGGATACACTAGTCTGAGCAGACATATGAAGCGACAAAATCCTCCTTGGTTGTCATGTTCCATCATTAGCTCTAACTTCAAATAAAGATAAATCATCATTGACTACTATATTTCAAACGTTCTTTCGTCTAATGAGCTTCTAGTGTCTACTTCTTCAGTATCTCATATTCTCAGAGCTTCCATTGATTTTTTTAATTTTTCCTCATCTCCCCTTTGTTTCCACTTCTACGACTATTCTTCGACCGTAACTACGACTTTTCTCTTTTGTATTATCCACGACACTGATAACAAGTCAATATAAGAGTTTAAGAAAACTTATAATATTCCTAACTAGGTTGAAATTGAATATGACCCTCTCCCTAAAGATGTCCGTGACATTCAAGGGGGCACTAGTTTCACACCTTATTGATAACCCAAAGGGGTTGACATTTCCCCCAATCCCTCTTTTATGTAAGATTCTTCAAATATTTTGATGTCATCCCTGCTTAGTGTTCCCCTAATGTCTCAAAGATTATAAATTAGGTTTATATAATAAACACATTGCATCGGATCAATCTAGGACTTGCTGATCTCTACTACTATTACGTCTGGTAACGCACCAATGACGGTATTTTATATTTGAAGACAAAACAATAGGATATGATTCTAGTTATAAACCTCCCAGATTCTCACAAAGATTACCGCGGTTATGGGTTTATTGGAAAAAATTGGCAACATACGCCCCTTGGTGAAGGCGAGAGACACCAAGGCCCTTGGATTTCTGAGTTTGGGGAAGAACATATAGGTCGCTTTCTTTTTTCCTTTATTTACTTAGTATTTTTTCTTTTTTTGTTTACTTCATCGCTGCCTCTGTTTCCTATCATCTGGATTATATTTTCTTCCTCTATTTTTCAGCTCACAATAAAAATCAAGAACCTAATTTGAGCTAGGTGAACATTCCTAATATCCCCAGACCTTAGAGAGTTCAAGATATACTTTTAGATGGTGATCATCCACATTATGAAACCTACTTGCTTGAATATAAGAATACCATCAACAGTTTTATTGCACCGCCGATTGATAAAGTCCCTAATTTAAAGGTTCCTGAAGTTGGGCCCTCTAAACTAATAATGTTAAAGGAAGAGGAAGAAGAGTAAGAGGAGGGAGAGGAAGAAGATGAGGAAGAAGAGGGAGAAGATGTGCAGGAGATGGCACCCCTGTAAAGATGAGAGTTCTAAATATTAATGACAAGGATCATGCGATGTTGTCTGATGGAATAAAATATTTGAAGACGTTGAAGGTTATTTACCCAAGGGCTTGTGGGTTTAGTCAAGTAGCCAAGAGGAAGGAAAAGTATAAGGAGAAGAAAAAAAGAGAAGAAGAGTTGAAAATGAGAGAGAGAGAGAGAGAGAGAGAGAGAGAGAGAGAGAGAGATAGAGAAAGAAATAAAGAATAACGTAAGAAGAAAGAGGAGGCCAAGAATAGTCTGGCCTTAAAGTCCCCTGTTGTTCCCTTCTTTACTTATGATGCTTAAGGAACCAATACGAACAACACCCCTATCCTCTCCCCTTACCTTCTAAAGGGGAATGTGATCGCGGCCGACCGTGAGCGCTCCTCACGGCTGGGATCGACCC
The DNA here is from genome assembly GCA_949130495.1 of Sambucus nigra. NCBI lineage: Eukaryota > Viridiplantae > Streptophyta > Magnoliopsida > Dipsacales > Adoxaceae > Sambucus > Sambucus nigra. Next base: position 237,875,089 of record OX422207.1, read on the forward strand.
AGCTTGCATTCAAATCCGCTCAGGGATTTTCTCTGGTAATTTTTTTTCCTTTATCCTATTGTCTCTTCCATTTTGCATTTATTTTCTCTGTAATAACTTGGCTCTTCCTATTTCGTGCAGTTTATGGCCGATTTTACTACTCTTTTGGATGGTCACGCCGACCAATCCAAAAATAATCAGGAGCTGAAAGATGCCTTGAAAAAGTCTGAAAAAGACTTGGCTGATGCCCGCTCTCCTTGAGAAAAGGAAAGGGAGAGCTTTAAAAATGTCCATGTAGATCTATTGGTGTCCAAAAAATTGATGGTCGCTGAGAATAAGACGTTATCTAAGGAATACCTAAACCTTAATGGGAAGGTTCAGAAGTTAGAGGGAGAGCTCCTTGGCGATATGGACGACAGTTACACCAAATGTTGAAATATGGCCTTTGATGATGTCGAAATCCAAATAAGCTATGCAAAGAAGGTGTCCTTCTAAAAAGGATGGGATGAAGCAGTGGGGGCCGCAGAAGTTCCCTCCGACGATGAGCTCTTCAAACTCCACTCTCCAGGACCCAACCCACTCACATAAGAAAATTTAAATATTGGTCAGCCTATCGACCAAACTAAGAACGAGTCTTATGTGGTCGGGGAAGTTACCAACCAATAAAGGAGGGATGCCGAGAAGGGGAAGGCAGTAGACAATTCAGAGTAAGTGAAGGAATATGGACTTTATCTTAACACTTTTCCTTTTTTCGTCTTTTGTTCCCTATAATCTTCTTTTTTCCTCTAGTTGTACTGGCCTTTGGCCCCCTTTATCAGTCAATGAAAAATAACTTTTTGCTTATATTGAAGCATTCTACCCTTTTTAAATATATTGATATTTAATTATAATATTATCTGATGTGTTGTTTATAGCCCGATGAGGGATATATTCCCCATACCTCAAAGTTGGGGATAATTTGGGACCTAACATTAGTCTCAACTCTTGCTAGGCATTTGTAAGAATTTTTAAGTCCTTGAGGTCAAGGGCTAAGCCGTAAAATATTCAATCTGAGATGGTTGTCAAAATGAAGAATGATCTTCAAGTCATAGAGGAGATCAGTTCTTCAGTTCAATAAGATATGAACGATTAGAGGGCCAAGATCATGGATAAAAATGACGTGATCCAACTGGCTGAAGTGCTTCAAGTCGAGAATGATGCTCTGAGGAAGGAGGTCACTGGGATGGAGAAGTATGTCCAAAAGGAATACGTGATTGAAGTCGAACTTAAAATAGACATCACGAGGCTAAGAAATTTATTCAAAATGGGCCTTGAGAAGCATGGGTCGCTGGTTATGATGAGGGTTAGACTGATGCCTCAGCAAGGCTAAAGGAGGCTGGGGATGTGGAGTTCAAGCATGGGTGGTTGAATGCCCTCGGGGAAGTCAATACTCCTAGGGAATTAAACCTATGGTATAAGTACCAATTTCATTTCCCTCCTTATCATCAAAACCCCTTCTCGAAAGATGACAAATGGATCCCCATTGATGCCATTCCTATCCAACTCTTAAACCATTATCTTGAAGATGATGAGGATGTGTTCGCACCAAAACCATATGATATCCAAAGAGAATGCATATCGGATTATCTTTCTCTCCATCCTTTGTTGGTCTAGGTCTTTGTACATTTTATCTTCATGTAATTGTAGTTTCCAATTTTAGTCAATGTATAAAGTTTAATTTATCAACTCGTTCTATATTTTGAGCACGTGCTGACTATAAATGAGTTAATAACTGTCTTCCTGCTTGTATTGTTAATTGGAAAGTGATATTTTTTCCTGACCTCCTAAGACCTATATCGACCATGCAATACTGTTGATAACTTTAGGATTCTTGCCAATCAAATGAGTTAGTATTTAGGGTTATGCATTTTTGGCTTCTTAGCCGACTACATAATTGAAGAACAAGTGTTAACTATTTTAGGATCATGCCGCTTAAATGAGTTTAATAACATGTGCTTGAACATTCTCCCAGTCCAATATGCCTTAGAAGTATTGATCCATCCACCTTACCTTTTAGATTCTATCATCACACTCCCTTAGGACTAGGTGAGATAATGGAGAGAATGTACCTGGTTGATGGGCCATCTGCCCGATCAGGTTTTTGTGACCAATGTTGTTAGCGACCAACTTAAGTTTGCTTTTTTGCCTAAGGATTGCCTATAGGGCTTTTACTGTTTCCAGGCCAACTCATGAGGTCTACTGTGTTTGTCACAAAGACCTGAGGGTTGTAGCAATTGAAATATTTTAATCATTTTTTGTACTTATTACGAACCCTGATCAATACGGTTAAACTTTTTCAATGTAAAAGCTGAACAACTTATCGTAATCCACATTAGTTTCATTATGCACGAGGAACTTCTTTAGCTAAGACAAGATAAGCACCCTTCTATTAACAAAAGGCAGTCTCTTCTTATGGTCGAAGGAGTTATCATTTGGAAAGGATGCACAATACTGAGTTACAATCAAGAAATTTGTAGCAACCAATATATGGAATTAAAATGCGAAAGCCAAATGGAATTTATTTATTGAATAATAACTTCCAAGCAACAAAAGTTTGAAATAAAAATTTGCATAAACTAAATGTGCTAATAAAAGATGAATAAGACTAAAAGTAGAACTTCTTGAGATTGTTTGCATTCCACACTCTTGGTACCTCCATGCCCTCTAACATTTCTAAGTGATATGCTCCTTGAAGGTCATCCCTTGTCACCTTAAAAGTATCTTCCTAGTTTTGTCACTTTCCTTAGGACATAATATCCAACTTGAAATTTCCTCGGATTAACTTTTTTGTTGTATTGGTTGGCTAGATGCTGTTGGTAGGAAACCATCTTAATCATGGCCTGTTCTCTTTGCTCATCTGTTAAGTCAAATTCAATATGTAGTGCATCATCGTTCAAGCCTCGGTCGACCAAGGTTGTTCTCATGGTAGGGAGACTTGCTTACAGCGGGATAATAACTTCCATTCTATAGGTGAGCACATAGGGTGTTTCTCCAGTTGGTTTCCTAGGAGTAGTATGGTAGGACCATAAAATATGGGGGATCTCATCCACCTAGACGCCCTTTGCTCTTTCCAGTCTATTCTTTAGACTATCGAGCAAGGTTTTATTGGAAGCTTCTGCCTTTTCAATGCTTTGGGGATACGCCATAGAACTGAAATGGTTCTTGATGCCATGGCCTTTATAAAAACTTTGAAAGGAGATGCTTTCAAATTGTGTGCCATTGTCGATGATGCTAGTCCTTGTTATCCCAAAGCGTTTTATGATGCTTTTGTCGGTATCATGAATATTTGCCAGTGGTTCTTAAAGTAGTCTGTGCCGATTAGCAAATACTTGCAATTTATGGGTGCAAGAGGTAGTGGTCCCACAATATTTAGTCCCCATTGCATAAACAACCAAGGACGTGTTAAAGATTTTAGGTTTCTAGCTAGCTTGTGGACCATATAAGAGAATTTCTGGCACTTTTCACATATGTGAATATAGGTACTTACGTCCTTCTGTATGTGAGGCTGCTAGTAACCTTCCTTAATCGCTCGAAAGGCCAATGACCTCCCTCTTATGTGACTCCCATAAATACTATTGTGATGTTCATTAAAAACTTTCTTGGTGTCATGTGGGTGAACACATTAGAGGTATGCGCCTGTGAATGATCTCTTGTAAATATTTTCTCCTGGGTCGAGGTAAAAATGAGTTTATTTCATCCTAACTTAATGAGACATTATCTTGTCATTAGGAATCATGTCACTTCATAGATAGGAAATGATGGGATCCATTTAACTAGGGGCCTTATCTGTGAGGAGGTCTTGTTCAGCAACTACTCTTTGTTCAATGCTTGGTTGGGCGAGGAGGTCTATCTGGACAGTTTTTTTTTAAATCAGAGTCCACCACTAGGCTTAGGGCTGCTAAGGCATCGACGTGACTGTTCTTCTCCCGGGGGAACTCTTGAATGTTAACCTTTTTGAGTCTTGCCATAAGTTCTCTTACTATGGTGATGTAGGCTGCTATCTTATCATTTTTTTCATTGAAATCTTCACTCACTTACTTAGATACCTGTTTAGAATAGTCGATTAGTCGTAGGTTCCTTGCACCCAGCATTTGGGCCTTGCGCAAGCCAACGACTAGTGCCTCGTATTCAGCTTCGTTATTAGAGGCTTCGAATCTTGACCTGATTCCTTATTCAATGACAACCTCTTTTGGTGTGATGAGGATGATTCCCACTCCTTCCCCCTTAGAATTAGAGGCTCCATAAACTTATAGGGTCCAGTCCTTAGATTATGCTTCCTCATCTGTTGAATTCTCTATTTTTTATATATGGATAGGCTGGTCCCCCATAATTTGGTGAAAAAATCCATCAGGACTCATCCTTTAATTACTGTTCTTGATTTAAGGTGGATATCAAACCTTCCTAGCTCTATCGACCACTTCGAGAGTTGTCCAGAGATGTCAAATTTTTAAAGAATAACTTTGAGGCGATATGAAGTGATCACTGTTATTGCGTGAGCTTCGAAGTACTGTTCCATCGTCCTTGAGGTAACCACCAATGCATAGGCAAGATTTTCCAAGGGTAAGTAGCATTATTCTACAATTAAAAGTGTCTTGTTGGCATAATAAATGGGATGTTGTCATCCTTCCTTATCACATACCAAAGTCGAGATCACATAGTGGTCTGATACTATGAGATAGATATATAATGGTTCTTTATCATTAGGAATCACTAATAGGGGCGGTTTATTACGGTAGGATTTGATCTACTCCAAAGATTTTGAATAATCATCGTTCCAAATAAAAACTTTGTCTTTCTTTATAAGCTAAAAGAATAGTTGGCATCGCTTAGAGGACTTAGAGATGAAGTAGTTGAGTGCTACGAGAATAATGGAGAGCATTTGAACATCTCACAATGTCTGTGGAGGTTGGATCTTGGTGATCACGTCCATCTGATCTGGATTGGCCTCAATTTCTCTCTTTATGACTAAATAGCCCAAGAATTTACCTAACTGGGCATCGAATGAACATTTACTTGCATTAAGTTTCATTCGGTATTTCTTGAGGATCTCAAAGGTTCTGGCTAAATGTGTGAGGTGGTCTTCTATATTCTTTCTCATAACTAACATCGTTGACGTAGACCCCCATTGTAGCTCCCATCTACCGCTTAAACATCTTTGTGACCAACTGATTCATCCCAAATCATAGAACTTATTACCCTTGAACTTAGGCATTTGAGTGCCCTTGGATACTTTAATGTCTATATTTATACTCGTTAATCAGAAAACCCCCATTTTATATGCTAACATGTTATTGGAGGTATAATTGAGTTTTTATAGGTATTAAAGTCCTTAGTATGAAGTTTGGGCGCGTTTCGATAAAGATTCATCGCGATTCGCACGTTCAGGGGCATTTTTGTAATTTCGCACATCGGGATTTTCCCCCAAAGTATTCACGAAAGTTGTAGCCCTCGGGCCAACCTTCTTGTGGCCATGATTGGTGCACGAATCGGAGTTCTAACGAAAAAAACACGGACCTTTAATCAAGGAAGAAATATAAGACTTTATTTATTATTATTTTATTATTAATATATTAATAATCTATTTAATTCCATCTATATCCTTTTCTCTTTCATTTTGCAGGAGCTTCCATGGACGATTTTTCTTTTGCTTGAGTTGGTGCTCGGGTTTTGGGTTCATCCCAAATTGATGCTTTTCGTTCGAAATTGAAGCTTGGGTTGCGTACGAATATAGTTTTGGGTGAGTTTGCTCGGATTTTCGGAGTAGCCATTTTGACATTTTCATGGTTTTGACCATTTAAGGAGTTGGGGATTTTGGTGGGTTTTACCATATCCATGGGTGTGGGTCTCTCATTACTTTAGCAGTTCTTGGGTTCCCCATTTGGGGGTTTTGTTTGTGCGCCAATTGGGACTTGTTTGTGCTGTTGCTGTGTTGTGGGTCTCGGCCATTGTTTGCCATGGTTTTTGGCTTTGTGTTGCAGCGATGAAAAGAAATAGGGGTTGTGTTGTGAAGCGCCGATCGATCAACCTTGGGACCTCGGCCGACCGAGTTTTGATGTTTTGCCATGGAGTTTAGCATTGTACCCCTTCCCTACCACGTGGTAGACCGCGATTTGGCCACCGGTCGACCAAGGCTTTGTTTTTGTGCGAGTGACCTGTTACCCCTTTTCTTCTCTTGTCTATTTTATTTTCTCTTTTTCTTTTATCCTTTAATTGTAACTTATTACCCTTTTTATTTATTTTTCCTTTCCTTTTATTTATTTTATGTAACTTAGCATAAATACCAACCTTTATTTATTTTTGTATAAGACACAACATAATATCTTGTCTCTCTCTCTCTTAGTTTAGGTTAGGGTTTGTAAATCTTGGGGATGTTATGAAGGCCTCCCGTCTCCTGCATTTTCTTTGTGTAATTCCTCCATTAATGTAAGTTTATTATTCATTGTCACGTTTACCTACTTTTCTTATCTTTGTTTATTTTTATTCCATGCTTTATTTATTATTTATTGCCTAGATTAATTGTGTAGTTAATTTAATTAGTATTAATTTAATTAGAATGCTTTAATTAATTAGTTTATTTTATTTCTATCATTAATTATGTGTAGTGGCTAATTTATATTAGGTTGTGTCGAATTGAATTCACTTCGGGTTGACGGGTTGCTTTGCTTTGGTGATGGAGTTTTACGTGAGTGGGTTGTCCTAGTTATTACGCCTAGGAGATTTAACGGGGTATATCATGTATGCTCCGTATTTATGACCTTGCGTGCATAATTTCTGGGGTATTTGCGGACGCCAAAATCTTAGTAGGCTTCTATGCAAATTTAGGGGTGTGACAACCCTTGATTTAATTAATTGACGAAACAAGACGTAGTCTTAATAACTCGTGAGCCCATGTAACCATTTTATACATATTAACTCGGCGTGACGAATATTCGACGCAACATATAGATTTTCATCATTTTGTTAATTTAGTTTAAATACACTTATGCCTAGTTTATCTTTTCTTTCTTTTTAGTTAATAAAATATCTTTTTCACTTTAATTTAGAAGTATTAAACCGAATAAATTCTAGCAACTCGTCTTTGTCAATTTTTAATACCCGGACTTGGCCTCTATACTCCCTTTTTGAGTGTAGTCATAAGTTTAGGTTTTTGTATTAAGGTGGTGAACAAAACACAACGATCGGCGTTTGACACAAGATACTTTTTACCCTTAGTCACCAACCTCTGATAAGTTTCCCCTGTGTTCTTTTAGTCAAATGGCATGACCTTGTAGAAGTATAACCCAATAGGGGTATTGAAGGACGTTTTTTCCTGGTCGGGGCCGAACAATGGAATTTGATGGTACCCTGAGTAGGCATCCAGAAAACTCATCTTATTGTGTGTTGCTGTAGAATCAACTGGCTGATCAATCTTAGGCAATGGGAAGGTTTCTTTGGGACATTCCCTATTAAGATTCGTGAAGTAACTACAACCCTCCAACTTCCATTACTCTTCCGCACTACCATTGGGTTGGATAACCATTTGGGTAATTGAACTTCCCTAATGGATCCTGCATCTGGAAGCTTCCCTATTTCGTTTTCTACCTCTTTAGACTTCTTGGGGGTTATTCGATATGCCTTCTGAGTGATAAGTTTGAAGGTTGGGTCAACACGCATTCGATGGAATGATACATTAGTATGAATCCCAGGCAGATCATGTGGCTTCCAATAAAAACATCCAAATTGCTTCTTAAGAAGTCAATTAACTTTTTTCTCTCATGATCTTCCAGTGCAATTTTGAGCAGAAGTTTTCTTTATGACGAGTTATTATCAACTCCAACTTCCTCCTGGATCTCAACGACCCTATTAGCGGGGTGGAAACTGGTATCCTCCAGCCCTGGTCAGACGTATCATAATTGCTATTTAAAGGCTATAGCTCCATCCCGAGCTTCCTCTTGAGTGTCTTTTTGTTCCTTTTACTTTTCCTTCCTAAGATGAATGGCCATGATGAAACACTTACTTACAGTGGTCTAGTCTCCATAAATCTTGACCATTCCCTAATTGGTAATATGCTTTAGCTTCTAGTGGTAAGTAAATGGTACGACCCTCATGGCATGCAACTATCCTCTGCCTAGGATGGAGTGATACCACCAAGTACTCAGTTAGCTTTGATATGTTAACTTCTCTGACTGACAGGTATATTTTTCTAGTGGCATTTTAATTCTTCCTATGTAGACGACTAACGAAGTTATAGCCTCCTTGAGGTAGGCTAGATTTCACTTTAACTTATATAATAACTCTAGGTACATCACATTTGATGAGCTTCCCTGATCCCCTAGTAGCTTGTCGACATCCCAATTTTTAATTGTGAGGGTTAGCACGAGTGCATCGTGATGTGGGGTTCTCATTATAATCAGATCTTCTTTAATGAAAATGATGTGTTTAGTATAGTCGATGTCCTCTTGTCGTCGGTGCTTGCTAGCTTGGATCTTTACAAGGTTGATTTGGAATGCCTCCACGGTAATAATAACCTTCTTCATCCCCATTTCAATAGTATTTCCTTAAATCTGTTTTAGGTATGATGCTCTATGGATCCCTGTGAACTCATATTCCATGTCATCATCAAGAACGTTATTTGTTTTTTGGTCGCCATTGGTTGTGACCTTGTCATCTTTCCTTTTTATGTACTCATTGAGATGTCCTTCTTGGTCTAACTCTTCCAAGTGTGACTTCAATGCCTTGCGATTCTTAGTTCTATGGTCGCCCTCATTGTGGAATGCGTGTCTCATCACGGTGTTCCTTTTTGTAGGGTCACCACACATCTTCTTTATTCACTTGATGAACGGTTGATCATGGTTATGCTCAATATGTTGTAGATTAGTTCTTGGAAGACTATGTTATCAACCTATAATAATTTTAAAGGATCGGCCTTCTTCCCACTATTGGATCCATTATTTCCCCTATTCTTGTTCCTTTTCTTTGGAGTGTCACTCTTATCTCCTCCTGTGTTTACCTTTGCTCGATCGCTGTCTCATGTATTAGAGTGAACCACATCCTCAACCATGACGTATTTCTCAATTTGAGCCATAAGGTCATCGATGGTGTTGTCTTATTTCTTAGTCGGGGACTAGTGCAGCAGAGATGTGGTCGGTGGACCAATCTTGAAGGATGCGATGATAGCCTTCTCCGAGCAGTCCTTGACTTTATTAAAAACCTCCTAGTACCTCTTTTCATAATCATAAAGGCCTTCTTGTGGTTTAATCTTCAATATGAGCAATGAATTCATCCACTTGGGGTGGGAGCTATTGGTTATGAAGCAAGCAGTAAAGGCATCCTCTAGGGCCATGAATCCTTTAACTAACCTACAGGGAATCTTTTTAAAACACTTATATGCTACGCCATGTAGGCTAGAAGGGAAAAATCTATGCATGAAGGAATTTTTACCACTCTATAGGGTCATTGCCTGCCTATACTGCCAAAAATGGTCGATGGGATCTTTCTTCCCATCATAGATCTTAAACATGGGAATGGAAAACTTATTTTGGGGTTCCTCTACTTCAATTTCCCTTCAAAAAAGGTATTTTATCTGGGTGTTGGAAGCTTTCCTGGCTAGCCCCCTAGTAGACCTGGATCCTTGATGGGCTATATGCTAGTCCATCTCTCAACGAACCAAAATTCTGATGTTCTCATCTTGACGATCGTTGCTTCTGTGGCGCATCTCTATTCGACCATGTTCTTATTGATCACACTCTAAATTTCCACATTCAGATTTGTCTTGGTCGTGCTTGGAGCTCCTCCCTAAGCTGCGAGTATTGCTCGCCTGAGGACTAAGAGTCCTATGACGACGCTTCTTGGTATCTCTATGGAGATCTCTCTCCATCCTTTCAACTCACCTTTGCAGGCGAGCATTTTCTTACATCTGAAGGGGTGTATCATCCTCTTATTCTCGAAGCCTAGCTGTGCAGATATAAATCATATATAAATCATGGTATCTCTATTAAATATCGATCAATGTGGATACCTGTGCAGACCTAGGTTGTCTTTGACCTTTTTCAGAAGGATGCCTTTCTTGGAAAATCCTGAGATTTGTTTGCTGGTGAATCTCTGACCTGACCCTAGGTGGGACTGGGTCATCTTGCACATCGCCAACTTGAGGAATGTTTCTACTGTGGTGAGACATTACGGGCTTTCTGTTGATGAATGTTTTCGTAGGAAAAGAATTCATTTCCCACAGATGGTTCCAATTATGAGTGCAAGAAACATCATAATAAAGATCCACGAAAGCAATTATAAGTTCAGAAGTAATGATTACACACACAACAACGATATATATGGTTCTACAATCAACTTATGTCCATAACGAGGTTACTATGTTCTTATTAGTGTCTCTCAATGCTCGAGGCTACATCGCATTTCCCCAGGACATGGTTTACAGTTTATAGATGTGTAAAATAAGAGATTGAGTTGTACATGGAACTCACTTAACATGTGGATAAATCTTGGTGTCCCTAAATATCTCCTCCAATATTGTTATTAACCAATTTGATTATATCCGTACGCATTTAAGCGTATGTTAAATACATGAGTCTTTAATGAATAATTGACTTGGTCCTTGCAGTCCACTCTCCGTGTTGGGTTGGTCGGATACTCTCTTGGGAAAAAAATAAAGGAATCCTTAAAAGACCCTAAGTCATTCGAGCAATATTTCCTTTATCGTTATAACAAAACTCCCATCCTTTAGAAATATATTCCCTTTCTCGATCAAACGAGACCACAATCTCTTTTCAATGAGATCGATGGAAATGTCTTCTTCTTCCTTAAATATAAATGACCAAATCCAAAATAAAGCTCTAGCGTAAAGCCTTCAAGTATCAAATTACCATTCTCCTTTGAATTTAAACTACATAAACTCAATACATATAGGTGTGAACTAAATCTAAACATAAAGTAAATTTTTAATTATTTAATTCACTAAATTAGACCTAGTTCATCTTCTACATTTAATGGAGTCAAATACACATGCAATTTCAGATCCAAACATCAAATTAACATAAAAAAAACAATTTCAGATCCAAACATCAAATTAACATGGGGAATCAACTTAAATACGAAAATCAATCATAAAAATGATTTCAAATCAGAGAATCATGTTTCAAAACAATTCAATTTAAGGTTTGTCATTAAAAGCTTAAGTATTTCAAATCATAATTAATTCAACACAATTCCCAATTAATCCACTAACAAAACATGATTAAGATATCATATTTCAGTTTTAAACATTCGTCTAAATCCCATAATAAACTACATAATATTAAACTATAAAAAATTACATATTATGCAATATAAAGCATGGGAGTTCTTGCCTTAATGATATGGACAATGAATCTCTATGCATCGATCTTTAATCTTATTCTTCCAAATTATCCTTAAGCTCTCCCATAAGTCTAAGATTGTAATGAGTTGTGTTTCTTTTGAAAAGTAATTGATTATTGATGTTTAACTATTTCAATTAGTCCTTCAATAAGCATATCTATAATAGACCGAATCTTGGACCTCCAAATGAGCCCAAAATACTACACAAACTAGTCCAAAATATAGCCCAAGGTTATAACTACTGCCTGGGCCCAACTTAAAATGATAAGAACACATATCCGAGCCTCCGCATCACCCTAAACTCCAATAAAACTGGTAGTACCTCATAACTCACGGTAATACCTCCCAAGGTAATATAAATTGTACACTTATTTATTTTTATGTGAACTGCATATAGTCCCATCATACATAATTAATTACACCGATTAATTATATAAACCATACGGTACAAATAAATCACACAATATGCAAATTTAACCATCATATAAATATGCATTTTTATTGTTACCAATTCATTCAAGTAAAAATAAAATTCCATTTAAAAATTTAATCTCACATTTAATAATTAAAAACCAAATTCCATAAAATAAGAGGTATTAAAGTTTATCGAAAATAAGAAAATGGGCAAAAGCTTAGTAGGAAAAATAATAGCATAGTATACTAATACATGGAAATACATATACATATACCATGTATTTAATTATGAAATTGTTTTGTTTACTTTAATCTTTCAATTGAATCAATGACACATGCTTATTTCCCTTTTAGCTGACTCTTACATGAGTCCCATTAATTTTACCCATATTACTTTTATCCTTAATGCGCATCAAGATCTATACTTTTATCTTTATTTTTTATTCAAAGGTCAACTACCCCATTTATGTTTGCGAACTTGCACCACCTGCAATAAATTGCGCAGTTATTGCTTTACTGGCTAGTTGTTTTGGGTCTAAGCCAAAGTTGCACCCTAGGGTTCCAGGCCCTTCATAAATTTTTCAGTTGCTTCGAGTATTTTTTTTTATTACTCTTTAGTAATTTTTTTTTTTTTTTGCATTTTAACCCAAATGATGAGGCCAAACTTTTCAAGGTGCTACCCTATCTTAAATTTTTTTATATTTTCCATATTATACACTTTAAACCCATTTTTGTTTTACTTTAAGGTTCTTATGTTTCAAACTTTCATAACACCAACTTAAAATCTAATTAATCCTCCAAAGCATTTTTTTTGCCTAACTTTGTAATTATTTCGAAATATTAAAATTTTAATCTTAATATTTAATTTTTAAGGACCACTTGTAATTTATATACTTTTCTAGGGTTAATTATGCAAAAAGTGTAACTATGGGGACCATTTTGTAAAATTTAAATATTTAGGGGCAAAATCATAATTTCATAACATTACTGATTGTTTTGTAATATAATAAACTTTAGGGGTTATTTTTGAAATATTTAATAACTTATACAAAACTAATCCATGTTTATAGCATTAAACTTATATTTTATACATTTTTCGAGTTCAATAATTTGTACTTTACACCAAACTCAACCTATATGTTTAACAACATTTATATGCCATCTATAACATTTTAGGATTTGGAAACATTTAAACATGAATTGCATTCTGAAAATATCATAATTACATTTTTTTTAAAAGCCCATCTTAACAATATATATTGTCCCAAAACAATAAAACACGTTTGTCATATTTTCTCACTTAAAATGATAACTCATAGCATACTTTCTTCACATGAACTAACGAAATATTTACTTAATATAAGTAACATGTTTATTAAGGCATATATATATATATATATAACCAGACTCTCCAACATACCTCCTAATAACAAACCTATGAATATATCCACTTTTTAAAAATAGTAAAAAAATATATTTTTTAACCAAACTCAGTATATATGATCTACATATTGAGGAGATCATCTAAAAAAATAATCACAAAAAATTCAACCCGAAAATGGGTGAAATGAAAAGTGGGTAGATATAAACATTTCCGGCCGTTCAAATTTGTGCCATCATCTCATCCACTTATGGGTTGAATTTTTTGATGAATTTTTGTAGATGATATCCTTATTATGTAGATCATATATTGGGAGTTTGATTAAAAAATACATTTTTTTTACTATTTTAGAAATTTAGGTATGTTCATAGGTATGTTCATAGGAGGTATGTTGGGGAGTTTGATTGTATACACACACGCACACACACAAATAAACATGGCGAGTATTTTAAATCCGAAAATACTTCATAATAAACCCCTTCCTTAAGGGTAGAAATAATCCATGACATGCTGTGAAAAATAAGGCTCGAGAAACTCCTTAAAAAGGTTCCTCAAAAGTTTCAAGAAAATTCTCCAAAATAATCCAAATATGTCTCGAAAAAATACAAGTCTATTCTGTAGGTGTATTTTCTCACTTAACAGAATTTTTGGTGTAAAATGGTGTAAGGAAGGCTTATAAAAAGTGACGACTTAAGACAACAAGAAGATTGTATTTACCGTGTGTTTATTTTTTTTGTAATCGTGTGCTTTATAAGGGAATATAAAATATTTATAGATTGTGCACCAACCAAATAGTGGCAACGCATATATAAATCATGTGAAGAGACGTGTGAGGGAAATGGTTTGGCTGATTGTTAGTATGTGTGGGGAACCATGAGTACAAGATGGTTTGAAATAAATTACCAATTCCTTGATATCACAATAATTAGCACTGCAATCCTAGAGACTATACTGAAAAAATTAGCCAAAACAAAATAAACCCATCAAAAATTAATTACGCAAACCCCCTAAGTGGTCGAGCATCAGTACCTTCCCCTTTGCTCACCAAAAGACATGCCTAAGGTTTGCGGGTTAATTTTTTTATGTTTTCCATGCTACATGTATATATTCATCATTCCTTCTTTCTGTCCTTCTTTCTTTCTTTCTTTCTTTATGAAACTAGTGACAGACCTCCTAACCCTTTAATCGATATAACTAAATTTGTTTGTTTAAATAATCACCCATTCATTTCTTAATTAATAATCATTTATTTATAATTTTCACTATAATTCATGCATACATATTTGAACTCTTATATCTAATAAAATATAAACTAACAAAACATAATCAAAATTTAATTATTTAATAAATCTTTAGCATAATTAATTCGACTTAACAATTACAAATTCTGAAAATAACTGTATCGATTTATACCTTAAAATTATTCTGCAAGTTTCAAACTTATCTTTCGTATTACATAATTTAATCCATATTAATTACACTTTCACACCAATATTAGTTAATTTACCTTAATAACTTATATCTTTGTGCCATTCTCTACTTTAATATGAATATAACTTGCACAATAAAGTCACAATGCACAATTTAACACGATTCAATTTAAGTACTATTTAAACCATTAACTGAAAATTCGGGTTATGACATTTCCCCTCTTTGGAAAATTTTGTCTTTTGTATTTAAACTAACCACAAAATATTACATAAATAATTAAGGATACTTCTCACACATTTTGGACGCATGCTCCCAAGTTGCAGCCTCAACCCATGGGTATCCAAAACAACACTGATTAGAAGCATACTCTTAGTGCCCAAAACCTTTTGCTTATAACCGATCATTGAAATATATCTAGTCTAATAGGAAACATCCTCTTGAAGGTTTAATTAGTCCCATCGAATAGTGTGTGTGAGAAATCAGGAATGTAATTCTGCAAAATAGGAATGCGAAACACATTATGAATGTGTGAAAAGTTTGAAGGTAATGCAAAAGGTAAGACACCAAAATAATCAAATCTAGGATCTCAAACGGTCTAATATAGCAAGGTTATAGCTTTACTCTCTTGCTAAAATGGGTAACTTTAGGTCTAGGCTTGACCTTGGCAAAGACGTAGTCTCCAACATCAAACTCTAGGGGTTTCTTACGCACTTCGGAATAATTCTCTTGTCTTCTTTGAGCAGTCATTCGCCTCTGATGAATGACCTTGATCTTTTTTATCATCTCTTAGATGATCTCAGACCCGATGACATACCTTTCGCTAACCTCTTCCTAACAGTCTAGAAAAGGATACAATCTCCAAAAAAGTATCTCAAAAAGATCTATTCCGATACTCATCTAATAACTTATATTATAGGAAAACTCCTCTAACGACAAGTGTTTAACCTAAGTTTCTTGAAAATTGAGTATGAAAGCTTGCAACATATCTTCCAAAATCTAAATGGTGTGCTCTAATTGTCCATCCATTTGTGAATAGTATACAGTAATTAGGTTGATCTTAGTGCTGCATTCTTATTTTAACTTACTCCATAATTTTTTCACAACCCGAGGGTCTTTGTCTGAAACAATGAACAATGATCCACGCTGTGACCTAGTGATCTCTCTTATACAAAAATGGATAATAAAGTCATGTTGTTTTGAATCAAAAATAAATGTGCGGACATTGTGAGATGATCCATAATAACCCACTCAATGCCATGTCTTGATGGAGACTAAGGAAAGTCAGTCACAAAGTCCATTATGATATGTTACCACTTCCATTCTATAACTGGTAGTGGATGGATCCATCTTGTTAACTTTTGATGCTCTGCCTTAACTGGATGATAGGTGAGATACTTGATGACAAAGAAGGAAACATCTTTATTCATCCTTGACCACCAACAATCACAATATAAATCTATATACATTTTTCTGCTTCCCAAGTATGGCATATTGAATATCGACTTATGGTCCTTCGCCATAATTTCCTCTCAAATCTCCTCGATGGTTGAAAGAATCAACCTCCCTCTAAATTTATCAAATGGTTCTCCCGCCAAAATGCAAACCCAAAAGTGTATAAACTCATCATCATACATTTGAGATTCCAAAACCTTTTGCAAATGAGATGGCCTCGCTACCATATTATAGACGTAGTATAGTTCTCTTCTACTCTTAACCTTCTTCTCATTAATGTGAGGTCTCTTAACATCTTATGTCGGTTGCACTTCATTGCTACCAATGAGACATTTGTCTTCATGCTGATAGTGTTTGCTACAAAATGGTCTTTACCCCTGTTATATTGCAACGTGATAACACAATCTTCCAATAACTCAATCCAACGCCTCTGGTGCAAGTTGATATCAGATTGAGTAAAGATGTTTCGAAGACACTTGTGATTCGAGAATACCTTGAACTTCTCCTCATATAAATAATATATATAGATCTTGAGATAGAACCCAACCTTAACAATCTCTAAATCATGAGTGGGGTATTTATGCTCATCATTCTTTAGTTGCGGAGAAGCATAAGCCATAATCCTGGCATCTTGCACCAAAATTGCACTGAAACTTTCTCGAGATGCATCACAATATACGACATACCCTATTCTGTGTTCTCGAAGAAATACGACTTGTGCAGTTATTAGACACGTTTTCAAATTTTGAAAAACTCCCTCACACTCCTTAGTCCACTCAAAATGAACATCTTTATGAGTGATTCGAATCAAAGTAAAGGATACTTTAGAGAATTTCGTAACAAAACACCGGTAGTAACTAGCCAATCCTATAATGCTTACGATCTCGATCACACTCTTCAGATGTTCCCAATTTAGCATTACTTTAACTTTGAGGGGTCAACAAAGATCTGTTGACCTGAGACAACATGTCCCAAAAACTTCACATTAGTCATATAGAACTCACACTTGTTGAAATTAGAATACATGGATTCTTGTGGAGTACTTGCAATGCAACTCGCAGATACCCCCCGTGGTCCTTATCTCATGTCGAGTAAATCAGAATATCATCCATAATAAATTAATCCATACATAGTTGATAAATCTAGTTCATCAAGTCTATAAATATGATATGATCATTTGCTAACATAAAGGGCATCACTAATAGCTCATAATATCCATATCGCATGTGGAAAGTCATCTTATGAATATTCTCTTCATGGACCCGCAATTGATGGTACCCCGATCGAAGGTCGATCCTCGAGAATCTCCCTGAACCACGGATCTAATAAAAATGAATCATAAACCCTAGGAAATAAATACTTATTATTGTTCACTGTAACCTGGTTCAAATGCTTGTATTTAATGTAAAGTCTCAACGAGTTGTCCTTCTTCTTGGAGAATAGCACTGGTGCTCCCCAAGGTGACATACTGGGTGGAATAAAGCCCTTGCATAATGAATCCTCCAATTGAACTTTGAGATATTGGAACTATACTAGAAGCAAATGGCGTGGAGGCATGGAGATAGGTAAACTGTCATTATTCACCTCTATTGAATAATTAATCTCCCTTTGAGGCGATAGACTTGGAACATCCTCTAGGAAAATATTCCCACAAAACTAGGTAATCCAGAATCATATGGTCAGGTACCTCCTACTCCACACTTGACATGTGGAGTAGGAGGTACCTCCTACTCCATATGGTCAGGTATCTCCTACTCCACATGTCGAGTGTTATCAACATAGTGTGTCCGTTTTACTCTTTGACACTGACTAACTTGCATGTGTAATTTGATGTCTCCTCACTATTGAAGTGATACCATGATCCATTCAGAAGAAAAACGGACACACTATGTTGATAACACTCGATGTTGGCATTGAGTAAATATATCCAATCCATATCCAAGATTACCTCAAAACCCTATATATCCTTCATAATGAACTCATACTCTATAACATATTCTCCCACGATAATTGCGCAGGCTCTGACACTCTATAAAAATAAACACCACCTATCGAAAGTTCCCAAAAAATAGGGGGATAAAGATAATCCACGCCTAAACCCAAACCAAATGCATGAGAACTAAATATTAATGAGTAAAAGGATCATGAATTAAATAAATCCGTTACCCCAAGTGCTGAACACCAAAATCAGACCTTCCATCACTGAGGTATCCAGCTATGCAGTTGATTGGGAAATTGAATAAGTCATTCCATTACACCAAAAATATCAATTTGGCACGTTTTAAAACATGCTAAACCCAATCTGGCACGGTTTTAAATTATGCTAGATTGGGTTTGCACGATTTTAAATCATTCTAGATATTGAATTTTAATAGCTCAGGCTCTAACACTCTATAAAAACAAACATCACCTATCGAAAGTCCCAAAATAGGAGAATAAAGATAATCCAGGCCTAAACCCAAAACAAATGCATGCGAACTAGATATTAATGAGTGAAAGGATCATGAATTAAATAAATCTGTTACCCCAAGTGCTGAACACCAAAATCAGACCTTCCATCCCTGAGGTATCCAGCTATGTAGTTGATCGGGAAATAGAATAAGTTGCACTACACCAAAAATATCAATTTGACACGTTTTAAAATGTGCCAAACCCAATCTGGCACGATTTTAAATCGTGCAAGATAATGAATTTTAATCTGCCCACTTTTAGCATGATTCAAAACCATGCCAATTTTTTTTTGGCATGGTTATAAAGCGTGCCAGATTGTGTCAAACACGTACTCATATTTGACAATCTAATACGATTTTGCCAAGATTTTAAACGCTCCTCATTTTTTAATAAATAAAAAAGATATTTATTATTTACAAACAAATTTGGAGAATCATCAAATTACAAATCTGGCAGAAAAATATTTATTATTTGCAGAAAGATCAATAAAATCGACAAATTGCGAATCGAGTACTTTGTTGTTGATAAACTAATGTACATATTAAACTTCAAAATATTACAAATCTTCATAGTTCACAGACCTAAAAAATTGCACAGAGTATCCTCAGTTTTCTATACATTCTAAAACTTGTTAATATAAAACCTACTTCAAAGTAAATGTTGGATATTATGAATGCAAATACAGAAATGGAACTCTTTATATATCTCAAAAATGTCAACTTCAATACAATAATGTAATTTCTGAATAGTCACTGATAATGCAATATATAGCACCCTGCCGCGATAGTACTCTTCCGAAGCCGCGGATGGTCAGACCACACAGGGCCGCGGCAGTTACCACGGTCAGGGCGCGGCTAGATCTCTCGTAGGGTGCGGCCCCCTACATCAGAGGCCGCGGCACACCACCTTAGGGCGCTTCACTACTTGGCGTTGCTTACTCTACGGGCCGCACACCCTTATCCACAAGTGACTGTAGACTTGGTACATGTCACGTGCTGTGGGCACATGACTCAACTCACTTCCTTATAAATAGAGGACCATACCCGGAAAAGGGGGATTTGATTCCGGATACGCCCAAGGCAGGCTCTACAATACAGATTCTCACTACACAACCTCAAGACACAACTTGGAGGCCACACATCTACATCGCAGCCACCTATCCGGCACTCCGGAATCCTCAGTACTGCCATGTACTCTCCTTTATTCTCATATTTGTATGCCACTTTAGGCACGATTATACTGTATAATGCAACGTATATAATGAGAACGGAGCTACACAGTGGATGTAGGTCTATTTTAAAGGCTGAACCACTCTATATCCTGTCTTCTCTCTATTTACTTGCTTTACTTGTTCATCACACACTCTACTCTTGACTTGCTGGTATGAGAACGCCTTGTGGCCGATTTCTCGTATCATCAGTTTGGCGCCGTCTGTGGGAACCGAGATATCTCAATCTTGTTTCTCTATGTTTCGAGTTCTTGAACACCTTATTCTATTCACGGGGATCCTCTGGATCATCATCCCATGAGTAAATTTTGGTTACTGAGCTCTATTTGATACTTACACCCTTAAATGGGTATTTCATACCTTCAGATCTGTTCTCGGGTCTCCATTTTATGACCTTAGATCTATTTTACATACCCCTGTGACATCACCCCACCTAGATAAAGCTGGAAGGCTTGATGGGCTTCAGCCCCATAAATGTGGGTGATTAGGGAAGAGTTATATTTACTCCCTTTTTGTTCTTGTCCTATGATCTAGGGTTTATCATTAAAATTGTGCCATTGTGTGTACCGAGAGGTTATTCTCTCATGGATAGACCCTAGTAGGTATGCTATCCACGGGTTTCGGGAGAAAAACTCAGTTTGTGGGTTTCAATCTTAGGATTTTCCCTGTCTAGGTAGGGATGCGGCGCGGTAGTTCAACTACCTAACATGTCGCGGCCTCTACTGGGGTAGGTATGTTGCAGAAGCTTCAAAACATCAAGGAACATTCGGGTGGCCTTCAGCTCAACCTTGGTGATATCATTCAAAGGCTGCGACAGTGCACTTGTGTGCCATACTTGCCGCGGCCTCCTCAGCATATCATGGGGCAGTTCATTCCCTTTCCCCCCCCCCCCCCAATACTCCTGTTATTACTCACTTCTGTTAGTTTTGTCTCAGATTCTATATACTCTATAAAGACTAACAAAAGCAGAAATGGAGGGGGAATCCAGCCAGAGCATGGAAGTCAAGGATGAGATTGTGCAACTGTACAATCACCTTAATCACCTCTATGACAGCCATGCTTCACTTCAGACCAAGGTCAATTACCTCACTCAGAGGGTGCTGATGCTAGAGGCCGCAGCCAATCAAAATACAAACGCAGGTCCGGGAAGAGCTTTACCTGCCGCGGCAGTCAAAGAAGCCGCAGGACCAACTGGCAAAAGGCAGAAAAGGGAAGCAGAGAAATCAAAGAAAAAGTCGGGCGTCTATACGCCGTTGACTTTCCCAATTGAAGAGATCTTTGAGTGTATCAAAGAGGACAAGCTTTTGAGGTGGCCAGAAAAGCTGAGAGCTCCACCCCACAAGAGGAACAAAGCCGCCTGGTGCAAATTCCATCAGGACCATGGCCATGAGACAGAGCAATGCTATGCTCTGAAAGATGAAGTCGAAAGGCTAATTGGCCAGAGGATGCTGCAGCGATTCCTGAAGAATGCATAAAGGGCTCAGTCGGACCTGACAGAGGCTACATGCCACACCTCATCCTTAGCCTTTTTCAATTCCGCTATTTCTGTCTATGCTTTATGTAGCTCATTAGAGCCCGAATACTCAAGATTTTATGTTTTATTAGCAAAGCCATTAGCTGAAACATACATATATAAATATAATGAATTAGCAAATTTTGCCATATCTTATTCCTCTCTTGTTTTCATAATTTGTCATCTCACAAAAAGACCTTTTGTCTTAAACAGAATCCAAGGGAAGAATAAAACATTATCTTGGGAGATTATTATTATTTTGGGATGCACCTATGGAGGGATTGCGGTCTTAATTAGCTCAAAAGTTCCCCTCACGACGTGCAACTGTATCTTATCATATGATGATTATAATCAGGAAAGCACCCGAGGATTCAGGGAGCTTTTATCAGCCACGGGGGCTTACAATGCCCGTTCTCAGCTCTCGGGACGCATCATCAAGCCGGGAGACTTATAATGAAGAATAAGATATTATCTTGGGAGATTATTATTATTTTGGGATGCACCTATGGAGGGATTGCGGTCTTAATTAGCTCAAAAGTTCCCCTCACGACGTGCAACTGTATCTTATCATATGATGATTATAATCAGGAAAGCACCCGAGGATTCAGGGAGCTTTTATCAGCCACGGGGGCTTACAATGCCCGTTCTCAGCTCTCGGGACGCGTCATCAAGCCGGGAGGCTTATAATCTCTGGCCGTGGAGGGATTTATGTATATCAATAGCTGTGGGTGGCTTCATAACATAACCCAGCCTGGAGAGGCTTGATAGTGTCTCACATATTAGCTGTGGGTGGCTTAACAACGTAACCCAGCCTGGAGAGGCTTGATAGTGTCTCACATATTAGCTGTGGGTGGCTTAACAACGTAACCCAGCCTGGAGAGGCATGATAGTGTCTCACATATTAGCTGTGGGTGGCTTAACAACGTAACCCAGCCTGGAGAGGCTTGATAGTGTCTCACATATTAGATGTGGGTGGCTTAACAACGTAACCCAGCCTGGAGAGGCTTGATAGTGTCTCACATATTAGCTGTGGGTGGCTTAACAACGTAACCCAGCCTGGAGAGGTTTGATAGTGTCTCGCGTATTAGCCATGGGTGGCTTAATAATATAACCCAGCCTGAAGAGGCTTCATAGTGTCCCAAGATCGACTAAAGGTAAGCCATGGAGGACAATCGAATCGACTATTGGAAGCTCGGTCATCATGATCATGAGGTGTGTCAAACCCGCAGGAGGATGACCTCAGTTTCCCAGGGGCAAGGTTCTACAGCCCCATTATCTTGTCAACGGTCAAATAGATGCCGCGGCATCTTCATCCACCACAACCTTAGTGATGGATGGTAACCTGCCAGTTAAATGGAAAAAACGGCCGTTCCTCGTTCAAATCGCCGCGGCATGTATAGAAAAGGACATTACTCCCACGGCCTGGGGTGACAGCCTAAGGTAGTTTAAGGCAATAAAGGGCCAAGTTGACAAAGGAACCGCGGATGATATACAAGAAAGTGCATGGAATTATGCTATGCTGCCGCGGGCTTGGTTACAATTTCTACAAGTTCTTTCAATACAAAAAGCTGGTTACAAATATGAGAGGCAGTAACATACAACCATTCATTATAGATGGCAGAGTATAACACGCAATGTAAAAAAGGAGAAAACATTAACCAGAGATAAGAATATGGCCGCAGCCTTTGTATTAATAAATTTGGATTACAAAAATAGGGGCCGCAGCCACAGCAAAGTTCGAAATTACAAAATGCAACTTAAAATTCAAGAAGTCGCGTCGTCATCGTCATCAGCTTCATCACCGCTCGCGGAGGTCTCTATCTCCTCGGCCTCTGCCTCTGCCTCTGCTTGGGCTATCAGCCTTGCCCTCTCTTCAGCCGCGGCCCTCAGCTCAGCAATGCACTCCTGATGTTCTGCATCACTTAATTTCCAAGCGAGGACCGTATCCTTGGCATCAGGGAAATTTCTAATGATTCTCTGCCGCAGCTCCTGATAGCCGCGGAGGTAGGCCTTGTTATTTGTAAGGAAGAAATCCTTGGAGCCTTTGAAGGACTCCACGGCATGATCTATAGCCAGCTGGAGGGCGTCGCCATGATCAACTTCCATCTTTTTGATAGCCGCGGCATGGGCTTCGTCGTTCTGGGCAGACTTGGCTTCAAGCTCTTGGTATTTTTGTTGGAGGAGGGAAAGCTTGGAAGTTGCAATCTCCGCAACACGGGCGGCTTCAGCTGTTTGAGCTTGCGACGACTTCAGAGATTCCGCGGCCTGATTGAAATTCTCTTCCGCTTCCTCTCTGGCTTTATTGGCCTTCTCCAGGTCCATGTGGGCTGCCTGGAGGGCCGCGGCAGATGATGCTTTCCCGGCCTCAAAAGAAGATGTCCGAGCCGACTGCAGGTCCGCGACACGAGCACTCTTCTCGGCCTCTTTCAGCCGGTATAAAGCCTCGTACTTTCTTTTTTGGACTACAATCACGTCCGCGGCCTGTATATGGAATAAGAGACATTAGCAAAAGCAAAAAATACGAGATATAAAGATTATGATGATTGGTACGTACCCTGAGAAGGCTGTGGAGGCCACAATCCTCCAGGTCTTCGTGATCCTCCCCAACAAGTCTGTCGAGGTCCGCGGCATCCAATGCACGCTTCATTCTCCGAGCAGCCTTGGCAGTAGTGTCCCAGGAGGAATTTGGGTCAGGCTGCCTTAGCTGAGGCCTTGGCCTACCATCTGGCCCAGTCTCTCCGCGGAATTGGGGAGGCGGCAAATTTGCGTTGACGGCCACAACATTGGGTGGGGGTGGAGAAGACGATGGTTGCCGGGGAACTTCCGCTGGCAGCAGTCCTGCCGCGGCCAGATTTTCCCCTATGTCATCATCAAAGTGTTCATGATGCACAGGGGCTTCATCGTGAACCACTTGATCCGCGGCAGGCTCTATGAGTTTATCAACAAAAGAAGTCGCGGCCTGTACCTTGGCCCTAGACCGCTTCCTTTTCCTGCTTCTCGCGGTGTTATTTAGGACGACCGCGTCCTCATCCATCTCTGCCAACTGCGCGGCCAGCAGTTCCCTATCAATCTCTTCACCTGGAAAATAATGGCATGAGTTCAACAAATTCCAAGAGAATAAAACGACCGCGGAATGAGAGAAATGGTACAGTTAATTACCTTCTGCGCCCATCTGTTGAGGAATTGATTTGTTGGAGAAGAATCCCGCCCCAAATATAGTGGCCGATGTTACAAGTATGCAGAACTTCTTGTGTTCAGCAGGAAACTCCGCGGCTTCGGCAACTCTTTTTTCCTGCCGCGAGTTCAAGTGCAGATTGTCAAGAGCTGCAGAAATAAGATACAGTTCCAAGTTAGTAGTGGCCAAGAGAAAATAAAAGACGCCTAGAACCTTATACCTAGTTTGGAGGGTGAACCCCATTGCCGCGGCATTTTGTATGATCTCTCTCTCTCGTTCTCCTCTGGGTGCATCTCCCAGCCTTCACCGGAGATGTAAAAATATTTCCCCTTCTAGTTTTTTACGTTGGTCGGTCTCCCAGTGTATAGGGTCTCGTCCCTGCCGCGGCTAGAAAAGTAGTAGTAGCCCGCGAACTTTACTGAGTTCTCCTTTGGGTGGTAGAAGTGGAAGAACTCCGCGGGAGTAATGTCCTTTTTGAACAACTTCTGCCAAAGGACAACTGCAGCAAGAACAGCTCTCCAACCATTGGGGTCTAACTGAGCTGGAGCCAGTTTCATCGTCTGGAAAATGCGACGGATGGGAACGGGAACAGGCAACCACAGCCCATAGATGAACGCGTGCAAAGGGAAGCAAATCCCATCGTCAGAAAGTGCCGTGCACGGTCTCTGGTTCGCGGCAGGGGCTGAACATGTCAAGTTTTCTGGAAACTCGAAAGCCTCAGCAACCTGCTCAACCCATTCTTGGGTCATCGAGCCGCGGATGTCGAGAGCGGCCAATGGTTTTGCAGCCCTCCCAGATGTACTTCCAGGCTTATTTCTAGAAGCCGCGGCAATCTCTCCTTCTCCCATGGGATGAGTGCTTAAATTGGCTTCCTCCTCCATCGAACGAGATGGGGAACCCTTCCCAGATGCAGAATCCGCGGAGGTTGAGTCAATTACCACGCAGTTCGGACAATCCTTCAGTTTGCAGGGCCCAACTGATCTTAGAGCCGGCGCGGAAGTAAGTTCTGGGGGAGAGGTCCCAAAATGCTTTGCCCAAAAGCCTCTAAGGAACTCGTCTGGGTCAAAGCTCATATGGCTGCAGCAGTACCTGAAAAGCAGAATTCGCAGTTAGGCGCCGCAGCCAGTATGACTTGTAAGACTTCAAGAAGCCGCAGAAGGTTGTTTGTTTTAAGTCTTGAAAGCTGGAATTACGTCCCTAATACAGTTATTAATAAGCGAACCCTATTGCTTATGGGACCAAACGGCCCCAACTGTCCGTGGACAGTTCTATTTTATGGAACCTGAGCCGCCGCGGAAATGAATCAGAATTGCCTTAAGGCATCACCGACCGCGGCTATTCCTAATTTTTCAGACTCCTAAATGTTCTAGTAGCAGCTACAGTTATTCTACATGGATGTCTGGGTCCCAAGGGGAATGTGTATGTAGATGCCGCGGATGTGGACTTAAGGGACCGCGGCCATGTGGCACTTTAGCGCAAAATTGCTAATCATATTGTGCCGTGGCATTTATCCTAAACAGTTGATTAACAAAATTTTACATATCCTAAGATCAAATTCACAAAAGGTGGAGTTTTCAGCTATGAATGTCAAGGACAGTGATATGAATGTCATATGCAGCATATGTGGGAAAAAAGAAAAACAAACATGTAAAACCCTAGATTTCAGGCAAACGGACGAAGAAAGGCGTAAACAACGAAGAAAAGTGAGAGTAGTGGTTGAAAAGTCACCTGGAAATGAAGAAAACCGCGAAGAACAACCTCACACTACCTTGGAAACACCACACGCAG
Organism: Sambucus nigra; assembly: GCA_949130495.1. Taxonomy (NCBI): domain Eukaryota; kingdom Viridiplantae; phylum Streptophyta; class Magnoliopsida; order Dipsacales; family Adoxaceae; genus Sambucus; species Sambucus nigra. The sequence goes on from OX422207.1 coordinate 237,901,289, forward strand.
CTTCAAACCACCTCGGAAGGCTGTCGGAAAATGCAAGAAGGATTGTGCAGAATTTCGCTCTCGATTTGCTCTCACAAGTTTTGGAAACGTAATGAAGTCCACGGCCAGAAACAATTTATATAAGGGAGCGCGGAAGACGAAACGTCGCTTTGGAAGCACCGCGGTTACTAGGCTTATAAGCCGCAGTCCCAATATACTTCCCTTGGCACAACGGCTTGGGGGCTTATTGATAATGCAATATATAGCACCCTACCGCGATAGTACTCTTCCGAAGCCGCGGATGGTCAGACCACACAGGGCCGCGGCAGTTACCACGGTCAGGGCGCGGCTAGATCTCTCGTAGGGTGCGGCCCCCTACATCAGAGGCCGCGACACCCCACCTTAGGGCGCTTCACTACTTGGCGTTGCTTACTCTACGGGCCGCACACCCTTATCCACAAGTGACTGCAGACTTGGTACATGTCACGTGCTGTGGGCACATGACTCAACTCACTTCCTTATAAATAGAGGACCATACCCGGAAAAGGGGGATTTGATTCCGGATACGCCCAAGGCAGGCTCTACAATACAGATTCTCACTACACAACCTCAAGACACAACTTGGAGGCACACATCTACATCGCAGCCACCTATCCGGCACTCCGGAATCCTCAGTACTGCCATGTACTCTCCTTTATTCTCATATTTGTATGCCACTTTAGGCACGATTATACTGTATAATGCAACACATATAATGAGAACGGAGCAACACAGTGGATGTAGGTCTATTTTAAAGGCTGAACCACTCTATATCCTGTCTTCTCTCTATTTACTTGCTTTACTTGTTCATCACACACTCTACTCTTGACTTGCTGGTATGAGAACGCCTTGTGGCCGATTTCTCGTATCATCAGTCACTATAAAACTTCAAGGCGTGATGTCACTTTTCTAAATACAGTAATTGCCCCACACGAAGAATTTCGGTATACAAACGGGAATCAGCAAATCCGTACTCAAGATACAATGAAGCAATTGCACTGTCTGCAACTTGTATATTTGAAGACAGCCCTTGGATGTAGCAGCGAAGAACAGTCAATCAAGTTCTTATTCTGTTTATGTGCACAAAACAGAATAAGAGAATTTGTATCTCCTGAAAATTGTAAGAGAGTAATAGCAGGGTCTGGAAATCTGAAACTGGTTTTTGTTATCAATTTAATTTCATTTTTAGGCAGCCTTTATTTATAGATAATGAAAGGCTTTGTCTTCAAGAGTCATGACTGTTGAATTAAGTCAGTTCCGAAGAGGTATGACTGTTAATTACCAACAGGCTTAAGTCCTTTCCGAAAAGGTATAATAATACCGAATCGGTTTTGCACGGGTCAACCAAAAAGTGACCGAGATCCGACCCGGACGAATCCCGGCAACCCGCTACCACTGCGGACACGTGGCATGCGAAGTGCAAAGTGCGCCACTAGCGCCTCTACAGCCCACTGCCCCGCACCCGCACGCGCGCGCGCGTGTGCGTGTGCGTACGGTGCTTCGCACCGTATTAAGGTCTCTTGAATAGCCTCTTAAATGCTAGATGAATTAACTCTTCATCTTCCATTTGTACTTATTAAGTGTACAAATTCTTAATATTTTTCCAATGTGGGACTCAAAGGTTGCCCACCCCTTTTATAGCTTAGTGGTGACACTTAGCTTTGTACATTTTCCAATGTGGGACACTATCCCCTTTTATATTTGGGTTAGCTTCCCACCTCTTCCTCACACTTCCAATGTGGGACAAGCTCTTAAGGCTTTTACACCCAAAAAAATCTTACTCTCTTATTTTAAAAATCTCCAACATTCCTCCACCATTTTCAAAATAAGTTTTGTAAATCTTTGATTGTCTGTAAGACTGTGTATAAGCATTGGTGTCTCACGACTTGAACCAATACCCTGTGAAGGTTCATCAAGGTTAACCATGAAAGTATAGTAGACTTGTCTTTGAACTATCAATCTATATTGATTATCCGAATTTGTCTTCACACACAAATCTTGTAGTCACTGATTATCCATATAAGCCGACACATGAATTAGGCCTTGTGTCTGTACCTTGATTTCATGAGTGCTTTAGAGTCAAGCCCAGTTCTCATAGGAAGCGGCACCACTTCCACACTCATATAGGCAGATTATCATAGGTGTCCATGCAACTTAAAACACCATAAATCTATTAAGGTTAAACCCATCCTCTTTCATTATTCATTACATGTTCTAAGCACTTATCCTTGGGATGTTAAATTTCATAGTGCTTACAATCACGTCGTATGATGTACTTTAATCATTGAACTTGAGACTTGAATATATCAAGTTTCAAGTTGATTTTCCATCAAGAGTGATTATTATTAATGGGCTTTAGTCCCATCCCTATTGATGTCTTAGACACCAGTCCTCTTGCAAGACCTTTTGTAAAAGGATCAGCTAAATTTTGACTTGATTTTACATAATCCACTGTGATTACACTATCTGTAATCATTTGTCTGACATAACTATGTCTCAGGCCAATATGTCTAGACTTTCCATTATACACTTTACTATAAGCTCTGGAAAGTGTAGACTCACTATCACAATGTATAGATATTGGAGGCATTGGTTTTGGCCAAACTCGAATTTCAATCAATGAATTCCTTAACCATTCTGCCTCTTTACTAGTTGCAGCTAATGCTACAAACTCAGCTTCCATAGTAGAGTCAGCTATACAAGTTTGTTTCTTTGATCCCTAAGAAACAGCTCCTCCACCAAGAGTGAAAATCCATCCACTTGTTGAGGAATGATCCTCCCGCTCAGTTATCCAACTGGCATCAGAAAACCCTTCTAATACTGAAGGATATCCACTATAGTATATACCATAGTCCATAGTTCCTTTCAAATATTTTAATATTCTATTGACAGCATGACAATGCAATAAACTTGGATTACTAGTATATCTACTTAATTTACCAACAGCATAAGCAACATCAGGTCGAGTACATGTCATGGCATACATTAAACTACCAATTACTCGTGCATATTCCAATTGTGAAATAGCTCTACCATTATTAGGGATCATCTTTAGCTGTTGTTCAAAAGGTGTACTAACAGGTGTGCAATCAAACTGATTAAATTTCTTTAAAATTTTCTCAACATAATGAGATTGAGTGAGAATTATATTTTTATCTTTCCTTATTATTCTCATTCCTAATATGACATCAGCTACACCCATATCTTTCATATCAAATTTAGAAGACAAAAAACTCTTAGTATTATTAATGCTTTCTAAATCAGTACCAAGAATTAACATGTCATCTACATATAAACAAATGATCACACCTTTACCATTAACAAATTTACTATAAACACACTTATCAGATTCATGAATTTTAAAACCATAAGAAATAATGACTTTATCAAATTTTTCATGCCATTGTTTAGGTGCTTGTTTTAGGCCATATAAGGACTTAATAAGTTTACATACTTTGTTTTCTTGTCCAGGCATAACAAACCCTTCAGGTTGTTCCATGTAAATTTCTTCTTCTAAGTCACCATTTAAAAAGGCAGTTTTCACATCCATTTGATGAATCTCAAAATTATATATAGATGCTAATGCAATTAAAATTCTAATAGTGGCGGTTCTAGCAACAGGTGCATAGGTATCAAAATAATCAATTCCTTCTTTTTGTGTAAAACCTTTAGCAACCAATCTAGCCTTGAATTTATCAATTGTTCCATCTATTTTCATTTTCTTTTTAAAAATCCATCTACACTTAATGGGTTTAGATCCTGGAGGTAAGTCTACTAATTTCAAAGTTTTATTTCCCAAAATTGAATCCATTTCATCATTTATAGCTTCTTTCCAAAATGTTGAATCTACAGACTTAATTGCCTCATTATAAGTTTGTGGGTCTGTTTTAATGCTAAGAGTCAAAGCATATTGATTACAAGATGTGTTTCTAGTTCCTTCAGCAAGATAGACTACAAAGTCGGGACCAAAGCTTTTTTCTTTCCTAGGTCTTTTACTTTTTCTAATCTCTTCTTGTTCTACTGGTGGAGTTACAGGTAACTGTGAAGGAGTGCTTACTTCTTTTTCATTATTAATTCTAGGAATAGAAGAAAACCTTTGTTCATAAAAAATTGCATCTCTCGATTCAATTATTGTATTTACCTCAACAGAATCATTAGGTTCACTAACCAAAAATCTATAGGCTTTACTATGTTGTGCATAACCTATGAAAATACACTCAACACCTTTGCTTCCTAACTTCTTTCTCTTAGTTTCAGGTAGTCTTACAATAGCTCTACAACCCCAAACTTTAAGATAAGCTAAATTAGGTTTTCTATTCTTCCATAATTCGTAAGGAGTTTTCTTATTATCTTTAACAGGTATTCTATTCAGAATATGACATGCAGTTAAAAGTGCTTCTTCCCAAAACCCTTTACTTAAACCAGAATAAGAAAGCATAGCGTTAACCATTTCAGTTAGTGTCCTATTTTTTCTTTCTGCTACTCCATTTTGTTGTGGTGTATAAGGTGCAGTAACTTCATGTATAATTCCCATATCTTCACAAAATTGAGGAAAGTGATATTCACCACCTCTATCAGATCTAAGACATTTTATTTTAGAATCACATTGATTTTCAACTTCATTTTTATATGTCTTAAATCTATTAAGCACATCATCCTTAGAGTTTAAAAGATATACGTAACAATATTTTGAAAAGTCATCAATAAATATAGCAAAATATTTACTACCACCTCTAGTAGGCGTTCCATGCAAATCACAAACATCACTATGTACTAATTGCAACAAAGATGTAGTTTTTTCTATTTTAGGAAAAGGCAATCTTGTTATTTTAGTTTGCATGCATATTTTACACTTTTCATTCATATCATTCTCATATTTAGGAATTAAATTTAAATTAACCATGAAATGCATTTTCTTTGTATTAACATGTCCTAAACGACTATGCCATAATGAAAGACAATCAACGATATAAGCAGAAGAATCCTTTTCATTGATATTGAGCTTAAACATGCCCTCATACAAATATCCTTTGCCTACAAAGGTACCATTCTTAGTCAGAATAAATTTGTCTGACTCAAATACAAGCTTAAAGCCAAATTTGTTAAGAAGACTTCCAGAAACTAAATTTTTCCTAACATCAGGAACATGAAAAACATTGGTGAGGCTAAGGATTTTTCCGGAAGTGAATTCGAGATCCACTGTCCCTTTGCCTTTAACCGCAGCTGTAGATGAATTTCCCATATAGAGAACATCTCCTTCCACTGTTTCATAGGCAGAGAACACGTTCTTGTCCTTACAAACATGCCTTGTGGCACCAGAATCAACCCACCAAGAGTTGTCGTCTCCAAGCATATTAGCCTCGGATATCATAGCAGCAAATTTTTGCTTTGTGTCTGATGTCCCTCCTTTTTCCTTTAGTTTCTTGAACTCATGACAATCCTTCTTGAAGTGACCTGGTTTGTTTCAATGAAAACAATTTCCTTTCTTCTTTTTGTTTGCTTTATAATTATTTGAAAAATTCTTCCGCTTGTTATTTTTTCCATGATTGCCATATTTTTGCTCCTTTCCTTCCTCCACCACATGGACCTTAGAAACAAAATTTTCTTGTTCCTCTTTACCATCTAGAATTCGAGACTCTTGTTCAATTCTTAAATGAGTCTCTAATTCTTCAAGTGAAAGATCTTCCTTTTTGTGTTTGAGTTCTTTCTTATAGTCTTTCCAAGAAGGAGGAAGTTTTTCAATTATGGCAGAAATAATTACATTATCATCCATATTTAATTTTTTCAGTTTGCAATGATTTATGATGCGTTGGATGTCATGAAATTGTTCTAGCACAGGCCTATTATCATGCATTTTAAAGCTTAGAAACTGACCGATAAGGAACTTCTTACTTGTAGCGTCTTCCGTTAGATATTTGGTCTCCAATGTTTCCCATAAAGTTTTTGCAGTCCCAACATTTTGGTACAAGTCGAACAAATTATCAGCAAGTGCATTGAGAATGTGACCACGACACAAGTAATCATCGGTCTCCCATTTTGTGCGTTGCCTAGTCTGTTCCACGGTTTCATCTTCATCTTCATTTGGTTTCGGTTGTGACAAGACATATACAATCTTCAATGTTGTTAGAAGAAAATGAACCTTTTTCGGCCAATGCAGAAAATTACCACCATCAAAACGGTCCAACTTGACAAAGCTTTCTGTTATTTGTCGAAGTGACTTGGAAGAGTCGGCCATTTCTGAATATTGTATTTAGATTGTTGGATATTATGAATGCAAATACAGAAATGGAACTCTTTATATATCTCAAAAATGTCAACTTCAATACAACAATGTAATTTCTGAATAGTCACTATAAAACTTCAAGGCGTGATGTCACTTTCCTAAATACAGTATTTGCCCCACACGAAGAATTTCGGTATACAAACGGGAATCAGCAAATCCGTACTCAAGATACAATGAAGAAATTTCACTGTCTGCAACTTGTATATTTGAAGACAGCCCATGGATGTAGCAGCGAAGAACAGTCAATCAAGTTCTTATTCTGTTTATGTGCACAAAACAGAATAAGAGAATTTGTATCTCCTGAAAATTGTAAGAGAGTAATAGCAGGGTCTGGAAATCTGAAACTGGTTTTTGATATCAATTTAATTTCGTTTTTAAGCAGCCTTTATTTATAGATAATGAAAGGCTTTGTCTTCAAGAGTCATGACTGTTGAATTAAGTCAGTTCCGAACAGGTATGACTGTTAATTACCAACAGGCTTAAGTCCTTTCCGAAAAGGTATAATAATACCGAATCGGTTTTGCACGGGTCAACCAAAAAGTGACCGTGCCCGAGCTACCGCGATCCGACCTGGACGAATCCCGGCAACCCGCTACCACTGCGGACACGCGACATGCGAAGTACAAAGTGCGCCACTAGCGCCTCTACAGCCCACTGCCCCGCACCCGCACTCGCGCGCGCGCGCGCGTGTGCGTGTGCGTACGGTGCTTCGCACCGTATTGAGGTCTCTTGAATAGCCTCTTAAATGCTAGATGAATTAACTCTTCATCTTCCATTTGTACTTATTAAGTGTACAAATTCTTAACATTTTTCCAATGTGGGACTCAAAGGTTGCCCACTCCTTTTATAGCTTAGTGGTGACACTTAGCTTTGTACATTTTCCAATGTGGGACACTATCCCCTTTTATATTTGGGTTAGCTTCCCACCTCTTCCTCACACTTCCAATGTGGGACAAGCTCTTAAGGCTTTTACACCCAAAAAAATCTTACTCTCTTATTTTAAAAATCTCCAACAGTAAATCCTACAAAGCCATAAAATTTAACTATAATATTACAAAATCCCCTACTACCAAAAAATTAAACTATAAAATCACAGAATCACACACAACAATTAAACATAAAAAACATCAATCACGTAGGTCAACAAGAATAATTAAACAATCTCCCTAGTGTAAGACAATTATTTGTTCGTGTGTTCTATGTGGACAAAATCTAATACTGAAATGCTATCCTTAAAAAAAATAGGATACAAAATAGAAATGATACGAGTAATCAAATATTGTTTAAAAAGTTGTATTCAGGCAAAACAATTTTGTATACTTATCTTCATATATAAGTATAGGTCTAGATATTTTCAAATTATCGTCACATTCTCAAATCGAGAGTCTCGTGACTACGCAGTCAGTTCCAACGAGTTATGTTGGTCCCGTGCAAGGTGTTCATGTCTCTTATGAAGCCGTATGGGGGATGTTTTGGGTTTTCTCCCTCTGACGGAATCTTTTAAAGCCTAAGGCTAGATATTTGTAAATTATTATCATATTCTCAAACTAAAAGCACATGACTATACAGTTAGTTCCTGCGAGCTACAGTGGTTCCATATGAGGTGTTCGTGCCTCTAACGGGGTTGTTTTAGGTTTTTCGCCATATAACGGTGTGTTTCAATGCTTAGGTCTTGATATTTGCAAATTATTGTCATATTATCAAACTAGGAGTTTCGTGACTATGCGATCAACTCTTATGACTTGCATTGGTCCCGTGTGAGGTGATTGTGCCTCTTATGGGGCCGTATGGGGGCTATTTTGGGTTTTGGCCCTCTTACGGGATTTTTTTAAGCTTAAGTCTTGATATTTATAAATTATCATTACATTCTCAAATCGAAAATCCCGTGCGAGGTGTCCGTGCCTCTTATGGGTTCATATGCGGCTGTTTTGGGTTTACGCCCTCGGATGGCTTGTTTTCAAGCCTAAGTCTATGTATTTTCAAATTATCTTCATATTCTCAAATAAAGAGTCATGTGACTACACTGTCAGTTCTTATAAGTTTCATTCTTCCCGTGTGAGGAGTTTGTGCCTCTTATGGGGATGTTTGGGGGTTATTTTGGGTTTCCGCCCTCTAACGATGTGTTTTTAAGCCTAAGTTTTGGTATATAAAAATTATTGTCATATTCTCAACCGGGAGTCCTATGACCAATTAGTCAGTTCTACGTGTTATATTGTCACCGTGCGAGGTGTTCATGCATCTTTCGAACCGTTTGGAGGTTTTTTGGATTTTTGTCATCTAACAACATGTTTTTATGTCTAAGTCTTAATATTTAAAAATTATTTTCATATTATTAAACTAGGAGTCCCGTGACTACGCGATCAATTCCTACAAATTACATTGGACTCGTGCGAGGTGTCCGTGCCTCTAACGAGGCCGTTTGGGGGGTTGTTTTGGGCTTTCACCCTCTAACGGCATGTTTATAAAATTAATTTTAAATATTTTAATATTATCATCATATTATCAAATTGGGATTTTCGTGACTATGTGGTCAGTTTGTACGAGTTACATTGGTCCCGTGTGAGGTGTTTGTGTCTCTGACGGGGCCGTTTGAGTACAATTTTGTCTTTTCTCCCTTTAATGGCATGTTTTAAAGCCTAAGTCTACATATTAAAAAAAATTCAACATATTCACAAACTAGGATTCTCGTCACAACGCAGTCTGTTCCTAAAACTTACATTAATCTCGTGAGAGGTGTTCGTGCCTTTTACGGGGCCATTTGGTGGCTATTTTGAGTTTTTGCCCTCTGACGGCTTGTTTTTAATCCTAAGGCTTGAGATTTGTAAATTATCATCATATTCTTAAATCGGGAGCTCCCTGACTATGTGACCAATTCCTACAAATTACATTGGTCTCATATGAGGTGTTTTTGCCTCTTACGGGACTGTTTGGGGGTTGTTTTGGGCTTTGACGACCAGTTCCTATATTGGTCCCGTATGAGACATTTTTTCCTCTTAGAGGACCGTTTAGCGGTTGTTTTGGATTTTTTTCCATTGAACAACATGATTTTATTACTAAGCATTTATATTTTAAAATTATTATCATATTCTCAAATCGGGAATTGCACAACTTTGTAGTGAGTTCCTACGAATTACATTAGTCCCATGTGAGGTGTTCGTGCTTCTTACGGAGCCGTATGAGGGTTCTTTGGAGTTTTCTCCCTCTAGTTGCATGTTTTTAATCCAAAGTTTAGTTATTTGCAATTTATCATCATATTCTAAAATCGGGAGTCCCGTGACCACATGGTTAGGTCCTATGAATTACATTGGTCCCGTGTGAGGTGGTCATGCCTCTTTCGAAGCCTTTTTGGGTGTTATTTTGAGTTTTTTTTCCCTCTAACGACATGTTTTAAGCTTAAGTCTAGATATTTGAAAACTATCATCTTATTCTCAAAGAGGGAGCACCGTGACCACATGGTTAGTTCCTATGAGCTACATTGGTCTCGTATGAGGTTTTCATCCTTCGTATGAGGTCGTTTGGGGTTTCACCCTCTAATGACATGTTTTTAAGCCGAAGTTTAGATATTTGATATTTTTGTCAAATAATCAAAACAGATGTCCCATGAATACATGATATAATTTCCTATGAGTTATATTTGTCCCATGTGAGGTGTTCGTGCCTCTTATGATGCTGTATGGGGACTGTTTTAAGTTTTTTCCGTCTTACCGTATGTTTTGAATTCTAAGTTTAGATATTTGCACATTATCATTATATTTTCAAACCCAAAGTCACGTGAGTACATGCTCAGTTCCTATGAGTTACATTGGCTCGTGTTAGGTGTTTGTGCCTCTTAGAGGGCCGTTTGAGGTCTATTTTGGATTTTCACCCTCTAATGATGTGTTTATAGGGCTAAGCCTTGATATGTGCAAATCATCATCATACTATCAAATAGGTAGTCCAACGGCTATGCGATTAGTTCTTACAAGTTATATTGGTACCATGTGAGGTGTTCATGACTCTTATAGGACCGTGTGGGGGTTGCTTTGTATTTTTCCCTCAAAGGACATATTTCTAAGCATAAATCTAGATATTTAAAGATTATCATCATATTCTTAAATCGAGATTCCCATGACTACGTGGTCAGTTCCCACAAGTTATATTAGTCCCGTGTGAGGTGCTCGTGCCTCTTGTGGGGTCGTTTAGTTTTTCCCCTCTAAAGGCATGTTTTTAAGACTAAGTCTTGAGACTCTTAAATTATCATTATATTCTTAAACTAGGAGTCTCGTGACTAATCAGTCAGTTCCTACGAGTTACATCCGTCTCATGTGAGATGTTCATGCCTCTTACATGGTTGTTTTCTATTTTCCCTCTAAAGACATGTTTATTCCATTTTAACGTAAAACTTACATATATTTTGCCATTTTTAATGTCAATACGCATAATATTATGGAACTAAAATAAATATTAAGCATGAGATGAAAAGGGAACCAAAGTATATATTAATCATTAGATTGAGAAGGAACTAAAATAGACATTGCCTTTTTTTTTATAAAGATCAACATTGATGTTTGTCCTCATCATTCATTGGTGTCATCAATGGGAAGAATAAAGTCTTTGTGCCAGTGGAGAAATCTATTCTTACCCACATCTTCTGATGTCGCACAAGATGCCTATTTTCCATTCCAAACTATATATTCAGGCACTTTTATGACATTGAGTGCAACATGCCCTTCTCTCTTTTCTAACTGATGGAAGTGAACTGAAGATAGGGATCTTAACGGTGTTTCCTACTATATGCGATAACTTCACAAATATGAGATATTACTTTGCAATCGACTATCCAGTGAAAAATTGGAACCTGAGATGTCAGGGGAGTAAGAGGATTGGAAGAAGTGACAGTGCTTGAAGATGGTAATTTATGAATATTATGTCAAATATGTGCACAATTTCATCTCTTAAAATTCTTGATAAATTCTGAAAGTGAAGACTTCACCCCCTCCATCTATTATCCAAGGTTATCCACATGATTCTTCCAACTTTTGTTGTTCGCATTTACCTCTTGGAGCATTTCTCGAGTAAATTCAGATGCTAATATTGATGTTCTAAAAATTGTAGACCAATCGCAATGAACACGTCCTTGCATGTCTTTCCCAAATACATAAAAAATAGGCCCAACATCCAAGTTCTCCTCTTGACCACTCTTTCGTTATACATGTAGAAGAAATTTAACCTTATACTGTAAATAAAAACATTGAAGTTATCATTTGTATTACATAATGGGTAAAAGAAACAATGAAGATAACATTACAATTAAATTACCGAAAATGCATTATCATGAGACATATAATCTACTCCTTTTACTTTATGAGTTGAAAATCACATTTTAGCCTGGGTTGGTCGACACCCATGCTCCTTTTTCTAATTCTCTGTAGCTTGGGCATAACCATAACGACCCGTGTTATGAGTGGTCATTTTTACACAAATTTGTTTTATCTCTTTATTCTTTCTTTTTTTAAATCCTTTTGGGCTTGTACAACTCCATGGTCACAAAATACCTCGCAATCCTCAGATTTGACATTTATAAGAACATTCTCCTTCCATTTTGTAATATCTTCACCATTCAAATTTTCCTTATCATGGCCTTGTACTTCTTCTAAGACTTGTTAGCTTTTTTTCATAAACATGATTTTTTTTATTTTCTTTCACATCGGGAAAGTCTTTCTATAATATATCAAAGAAACATAATTTATCATTACATACTTGAATTTAGTAACTATTACAATTGTAGCCAAAGAGAAAAAATAGTATGCCTTCACATTGTCTAAATTTGAATCTTATATTGAGCATTTATATGTCTCCATGTCGTATAAGAAACCGGTACATGTGTTATTGTGAAGTCTCCCAATATATTATTGAGTGTATGTAAATTATCCCCCACCGGAAGGCCATTCTTGTTAAATCTTAAATTTTTGAAGAATATTCATCTCCCACTGCCGAAAAACTCAATGAAACCTTCAAACAGGAGTTTGATTCATCTGTCGCACCACTTTTTTGACATATTTGAAGTATCACCCACCCGAGACATATATTTGACAAAATAGGCTAATTAGAACAAAAATAATAAGAATAAACAAAATATTATATCACCAAAACAACAATACATCGCCTAAACACCAATAAACATAAAACTATAATGTCATATTACATCGCCAAACTACTACATCACCATTATAATAGAATATTAAATACCTCAACATTAATAAACAGAATAATACATGTTATCATTTTTTATTGTTTAAACTTTGGTATATTGTTATTTTCACCCCACATCATTGCAATAGAACAATGAAAAATATATTTTTTAGGAAAAATATTTCACTATATTATGATAGTATATGAATTTGATGTTTAAAAGTTCCAACAACTTCCCAATTTCCTCGTGAATGGGTCCATACATCGTACGGTCAATCTCAATCAAATATATTGCTTTTTCCAATCTCTTAGGAGAGTGCAAAACAACCAATCACCCCTTGAACTTGACATCTTTACAATAAAACACTTGAATTGCTCGAGATGTAAGGATGAACGAATTGTCATGTATTGCATTTTTACATGTGACATTACCACGTTTCACCATCACCAATTTTGAGGTCGTTTCAACTTTGCAACCATTATTATCATCCACATCCACCCAATCATAATAAAAGAATGTATGTGTTAACTTACTGTAATTAAAGTTGAGTATTTTCCTAATAACTCCAGAAAATATTGCGAGGATCCTCTTCCTATTAAAGTCATTCCTGGATACACCAGTATTCTGAAAATTGTGATTGTCTTCATGTGCAGAAGTACAAAGGCTATAACCATTCATTGAAACTTTTCGTAACTACTAACCTTATGGACTGGGCCATCGGGATATGGAAATATTCCAATATTCTTAAATCTGGAGGATTACAAGGAAATGAGAAATTTTTTAATATTTTTATATGTATAAAGTTATGATAAAAATGAGTACATGTATAAATAAAGACTTTCAATTTCAAATCATTTAACGTCACAAGAGCATACATGGTTATATAGTGTGAAGAATCGGTAGGAGGGTGTAGTGGATCCTTTGCAAGTCAATGTAAATGCTCATACTTCTTTCCTTTGCCTGTATATGTGTGAGAATCATTATGAACATAAAAATTTGGGGGCCTTCATCATCACTTACTTAATTGGGCACACTAGGACCGGTTCTATCATAAACATCTTACACAAATCATTCAAAAGGTCATCCAACATTGGAACATTACACACATCAATGTGTTCTCCAATATTATCCAGAGCCATATGTCGTGATGGTCAATGGACTAGATTAAGAATTAGAATATCCTAATGAAAATTCCATGAGGTGTAGTTTATGTCCATACCATGGTCCATCAATGGACAAAGGTTTCATCTAAAGTAACATGTCCTTTCCCATTTCAGCAATGCCTAAACAGACAAGAATTTATAGCACCAGGAATAGTTTTATGTACATAATGCATAAAATCTAACACCCCGTATCTATACGCATTAATCTTCAAGTTTTTATCCTTTGCCCATTCTTTATTGATCCTCGATGACATTTTGATAAATAGATTAATTGAAATCAAAACTCTAAAAAAATCATCTGTGGAAATAATACTGAAACTCTATGGAATTCATTTTTATAAATATTATTATTCATAAAGGAGATTCTCTTTCGCGTTATAAATTAATAAAGTCCTAGGATATCTCCCCCTTTCTCCAACACGTGCACACACACAAAACAAGGATAAACCTACCAGAATATGTTGTGAATTCAAGAGATAATGAGTACCAACATAAAAATAAACAAAACTTAGAGTAGTTTGAAATATAAATACAGAAAAGTTTGAAACTGGAAATTTTATCATATATCCACACTCAACCATAAAACACATAAAAAGACAATACACCTAACACAAACATAAACAACCCACACACTCCTCCCTAATACACATAACAATTAAACACCCCCATCTATAGAAATGAGAATACAATCAAATAGCCCACACTACACCTAATAGTCAACAAACAACCTAATGAAAATCCTCCAGAAATGAAAATCCATAATACCCCGAAAAATCAAACAAAAATGAAAATTAAAACTCTACTACAATCGCATAAACTAACATAAAAACTCTACTAAAATTGAAACTCTACAAAAATTAAAACTCTATTGATATCATATCATCTACAAAAACTAACATCAAAACTCTACAAAAGTTGATTTTTAAAATGGATTTCATTTTTAAATCCAACAAAAATGAAATCGCTTACTATGCACAGAAATAAAATCGATTTATAAACTCTACAAAAAATAAGCAGAGACAGAGAAATACCATTGGTCGCGGAGTTTCTTGGGGTGCAAGATGACCAGGGTTAGGAAATGATCGAGTTGGGGAGGAAGAAATCAGGTTATATCCGGTGAGGGGCGTTTGGTCGGGTCTTAGTGAGAGAAATTCCTTTTTTTAAACTTAGTGATAAAGGGTATTTGTTTAGGGTATTGTTGTTTTAATGATACATGCCAAGATCTGGCACGATTTTAAATCGTGTTAGATTCTCCTTATCCAAGCATGCCAGATTAGCATCTAGGTGTAGTGTTCCTTATGTAAATTGGTTCGCCTGGTCGCTTGGCACCGAAACCTGACCCTGACCTCCTCCTTGACCATAATTTGGGAATGAACAATACAAATTGTGTCTAGGCTGCTAAAAATATCCTTTTTGATGAGGTTGGTGGGTAGAACGTGTATAACTTGAGTTACTTCTTGGGACAAAGTACTTGTCACCAAGACTAAATAAGACACTAGTATTTCTGTGAATTCATTTAGTTCACGCTGATCTCGAAATGAAAATAGGATCACATCACAAAGAATTTTATGCTTCATACGTCTCCCGGATACAAGTCAAGTATCAATGGTAGTAAACCCATTTGTCAATTTTACCTTTTGGTTCCAAGTAAAACTAGTTGATTTTTCGGTAAAGAACTTGATAGTAATTGGACTAGCATTAAAAAATTCAGTAGCTCATGGCAAAATGACGCATACGTACCTAGAAACTCAAATTACATTAAATGTTGGGATAAGAATATACTATTTTAGATTATACCTACCACCTCAAATACATGAGCTTAGACGAAACCTCATCAGGATTTAATAGTATCTTATCTTGATTATATGACCCAATTTTAGTAAACCCATGTATGAAGATACGTCAACATATATATCAGTTGTAAGCAATACATCCTTATATGCATATTCTAGATAGTGGTATCATTATATTAAACTATATATATTTTAGTTGTAAGAATCATATGTAAAGAGACTCTTTTCATCCTCAGTAGTACACCTTAGATTATGGAAATTCCATACATCCAAGAAATTCAAAATTTCCAAATTTATAGGATATCCCCGATGAACCTTAAAGAATCCTTTTTGTCTTGCATGAATACGGAAGATATTCGACGAGTAATTCTACATTATTAGACATCATACATATAGTAACCCTTAGTAAATCCTTATAAATTCAAGAACCAGTCAAATTAATGGATATACTTAAGATACTCAACCCTTATTAGATGTTGCCTTATGGTCACTTCATAAGAATTAAATTTTATAGACAGGTTAAACTGGCGTTCAGAAAGTTAAGTATACATTACATCAAGATCCCAGATAGATTCTTCTTTAGTATTTGAAACTTTAAATAAGAATCTCTCAGAATTACAGAGCATCATGGATTGAAATTCTTATAATAAACGTCAAGATATTTGATCTAGTAATCATAAATCATGAAACTTTACTTATATTTACCATAATTAGTGAAGCTTGAAATCATTAGAAGTTTTGAATTATTGTTAGCATAACTCTAAATTAATATCTTATAACATCAATGACAATTTCCCTTGTCATCTATTTACTTTTACCACATGACACCTAGAATTAGTAAACCTTGAACCAAAACTTCACAAACTAGTGGAGAAAAATCCTCTGATTGTAAAAATGAAGGTTAAAGCATTTCGAATTGATCAAGTGATAATTAAGAATACATATCATTAGCCTAGAATAGGAGACTTCTTTCGATTAATTACGAGGATCCTAAAAACATGATTAATGGTTTAGTTAACATCGACTTCGCGTGGATCAAATTTGGAAAGAAAATCTTTAAACTCTCGAATGTAAACTGTTGAATCTCAACCTATATTTTCAAAATACATATTGTGCAAACAACTATGCGAAACTGTTATTACAAGATCCATGATTCAACCTATATTTTTAAAAAACGTGTCCTACGTGCAACAATAGTAATTTATTGTAGGTTAGAATTTCAATAAGTATAAAAATTTATACTAGTTAAAAATTATCTGCGAGTACCAAATACACTCAATTACATAGTTATCCCAAGATGACTGTACCCAGCTAAATTCTATAAAAGAGTGCTAACCCCTTTGTATTTTGTACAAACCAACCAATTCTCTCTCTCTAAGGAAATTGAAAACCCACGAACCTATGTTCTTTAACCCATAAACCCACGAAGAAAATTTCCAAACCTCTGTGCAAATACCACAAACTCAAGAGGAAATCCCCAGACCCCTCGTTGCCCCTCTTCCCCTCAACCCGTTACCCTTGTCCTCCGACCTTCCTCCTTCGTCGGAGCTATGCCCAGACCGGTCCTCACTTCTCCCTCACCCTGAACCCGCCGCCTCCACCTCTCTCTCTCCGAACCCCTGTCCCACCGCCGACTAGACCCCTCCTGCTATTTCTCCTTCTTCTTCTTCATCTATTACATTTTTTTTAATTTTCGACCATAGATGGAAGCTTCAAGCTTCTGGATATATACATATACAGTCCTGCTCTTGTGCGGACCGGACATGTGTCACCTGGCGGTGAGCCCAGAAATTATCTCCTAAATTATAGGCACACTCTCTCTCTTTTCTGGACTCACCGCCAGGTGACACATGTCCGGTCCGCATTCTTAAAATGCTGACTAGTCCGCACAAGAGCAGGACTGTATATATATATATATATTTATATATATATAAATGGACTTGCATGGATGTATGTGTGGGTTGATTCGTAGCTTCGACCATCAACCTTTCCATGGTGATGGCCGACGACAGAAAACCCCAAACAGGGGTAAGTTTTGCATCGGGTTCATTTTTATTTTATTATATATATATATATATACATTTTTATGATTTTACATCAAGAACTCTCGAACAGTTCCAAAAATTAGTTCGTTAAAATTATTGTCTTTGTGCTTGAATTTCATCAATGAGCCAGTTACGACTCAGAATTGATTTTAGGTACTGAAAATTCAATTGAGTATTTGAAATCAGTTAGGAGTATTTTAGTGGCATTTTTTGTACTCGATTTCATATAAAATTATCATCAGCATGAGACTGCGACATGTACATGTAATCATACATTTTTTTATAAATATTTGGACTCATCATTTTTTTGCCACATTTCTTTAAAAAAATAAATTTAAACGAGACATCCAACGACTCGAGGTTATGTCTTTTTTTAATTCGATATTTTATTACGAGTCATATTTATTAAAATTATGATTGCGCAGGTGTTGGAATGTTTATTTTGATTGTGTTGGTTAATTTTGGAAGTAGCACAACCACTAGATTATTGTACAAATAAAAGGGGAATTTTCAATTTTTCTCTAAAAAAATTTAGTGTCACAAACATTAAATTTATAATTACGAGTAGAAAATGTTTGACACGCGGATAATATAAAAATGACAGACGGGGACTACTATTTTAATTGATTTAATTATGCGATTATTCTCAGACGAACTTTGGAAATTAATATTTTTAGAATTACATATTGGGATAATACTCGAAAATAGGTCTTTACGTTCAAAATTGTAGATTTTATTAAAATTGTGAAATTGAATAATTGACCCGCATTATATTTTAATAAAATATTAAATTATTGTTTATTCAATTTATCTAAACAAATTGAATCATTTAATTCCATTTAAAGTGTATTTTTTTTTTCGAAAAATGATATTATTCAAATATAAAGTTACCACATAAACCTTATTTATGAAATTCATTATGTTATTTATTTTGTTAACGAATCATAAAAAGTTTGTTATGCCATTAACGTACTTACGAAAAATATATAAATGAAATCTATGTATTAAATTCTTGTCATAGAATGGGTTTTATTCATATTTACCTAATGTCGCAAGTTATTATAAACCCAAACCATTCTTCCCAAACACCAATATACCCACTTTCATTTAAACCCTAGAGCTACAAGAATGGAACATCCCTAAAAATCAAAGCTCTTAAACACTAGTAGGTGATTTCTTATTCAATATTATTTCTCACAATGCTATTGAAATTATGCCTGTCATTGATATCACTTTTTGATATACCTAGTGTATCTTATTCTCATTGTGGAACTCATTTGAGTAGTTCTAATTTTTTACGTACAATTGATTCATATTTTGAAATGATTACGCAATCATATTATTTCAGATGATGCTTATGACTCGATTACTGATTTATAGCATACATTACAATCATGGAATAATCTTTCATTATACCCACGACTGTACTATTTGACCTGAAGGACTCAAATGTTTGAGGGCTTGGTTATTTCTACCATTTGGAATGTCATTTAATGACTTAGCACGGTTACTTTTATCTCCAATTCTCTGGATTAATTATCTCTAATTTAATTGGATTGATTTAGTTGTATGTATTTGTTATTGCCCTAAGCCTCTGGAGAGATTATTATGGGTTATTTGCTTAGAAACCATCTGCAGCCTTTAACCAGATCTAGCCCCTGATATTTCTATTTTTATCAATATCATTATCTATCATTATGCTTATCTCACTATGACTGTTAAATAAAATTTCTTATTATACTCCTGATGTTATTATCATTCAAAGCAAGATTCTATCTTGAAATCTATTTTTATACTTGTTATAGAATTAGAATCATCTACTGGGCAAAGTTTTGCTTATTCCTTCTTTTTCAGTTATGTTTATCAGGTACCTATAGGTTATGATGAATATTTCAGAGATCAGTTGATACATAGAAACAAAGAAAAGTCACCTTAGAAGAAAATGAGCATAGATGACATGAAAAACACTTTTGTATAGAAATCTGTAATAAGAATCTATTCTTAGATTTCAGTTGTAACCCATTTGAGTACCAATCAATGCCTCAGCGGTTTTAATATTTCAGGTTAAGAATTATTATCAGGTAATCCTCACGCTCGGGAAACTAGGATGTGACAGGGTACCATAATCTAGAATATCTCTTGAATATATATTCCTCTAGAACATGATCTCTGACATATTCACATAGGGATTTCCCAACCTACAGAGATTACTAACCCAATTAGTTTAATCTTACCTTTCTAAAATCAAAGGAATAATTATATGAATATTGTAATCCTTATGATCCTATGGATTAAGAATATATGTTTCATTTGGAAACTATGAGATTATGAAAGTCTAATTTAGTTAATATATAAACTTGAATCTCACCCTTGGTCATGTTTAATACATTCCTAATGCACCGGTATAATCTTTCTTGAACTATTAGAAAATCTCCCGAACATCAAGACATGTTCTTATAGTCAAGATAAACTATTAAAATTGTACACACAACTTTACTAATATGATGTCAACTCCCTATATAGGTTGTGAACTATTCAATCGTATTAGAACCAGAATTCTAATCTTTTATAATCGTGTTGAACTAAATTAACCAAAATTTCTATTAGGTATAGTTGGCTGACATACCCAATATTCTTATAAAACAAATATAAGTCATTCCCACAAGCATGCTTCATATTTAAAAAAACAATCTAAGACAATCTATAATTAATAAATAATAAATTCCATTAAGCATGGTTGTAAGAGCAAGATTTTAAAATTGATCATAGCATATGGATTTGGGTGTATCCCATTACAAACCGTTGCTAAAAACCAATGACTATATCCTCATTTTCCTCAACGATCTTTGAAGACTTGTTAGTGACCGAACATCATTTTCAGATTTCACATCATGAATGTTTTATGGATGTATACGGACTAGTGGATTTTAATACTGACTTAAATTATATTTTGGCGTGATTGTTGTTTTGAAAATAAGGCATTTTTCTAAAATTGATTTAAAAATATTTTTATTTTTATTTTTAATCTCGTTAGAATGAGATTAAGATCTCAATTGAATGAGATCACCTTTTCATTAGAACGTGCTTCATATGAGCATCGTGTGAGCTATGATCTGTTCAATATAACCAAACTCATTTGAAGGTCGTTCAAATGAAATGGCACTTCGTTAGAACGAAACCTTATTTTCATTCAATCGAGGTCTCATTTCATTCGAACGAGATCACCGGCTCAAAATTCATGTTTTTCTATAAAATGATTTCTTCAGACCCAATTTTTTAGGCTTTTGGTGAAAATCAATTTCAAATATATGTTCCAAAAGTTTTCCTTTTGATTTTTCACAAAACACTTTTCCTTTACAAATCATGGATCTATCTTTATGATTTTTTGAGATATTTTAAACCCTAGTTTCCACAAACAAATCAAACCCTTATAGATATCTTCACTACGACTGACCTTTGTGGAGTTGTGACACTATGGCTAAAAAAGAAGGTTAATTGGTGGATACCGAGGGAAGGTCACTTCCGATAGATGGTGTTGGACCGTGCCGTTCTGTAGAATATATGAAGACCCTACGCATTATACTTAGTAGAGCTAAGTACTCTATAAGTCTGTTGTGTCTTTGAAACTCTTTGTAGTGTTGGATACTAGCTTTTTCCCAAAAGGTATTTTTCATTATTTCTTCTATATCTTTGGTTTGATTGTGTGATTGATCAGTATTTAATTTAAACTTCATCATCACATGCACACCAAATATCAATCAAGATAAAATTTGAATTTCTGCATGATTAACCTAAGACACGAAGTATCCATACGAACTCGCATTCTCAAATTGGTATCAAAACGGGTTACACTAAGTTTTTGCATGATCTTTTAAAATGTGGTTATTTATGGATAATTTGTACAATAGGCTAACTGTTTTGGATTAGTCTAATTATGCTTATTGAAAAGCTCAAATGAGGTCAGCTTTGAAAGAGATTCACCAACGTGTTTGGCTTGTTTATGAAAGAGGATGGAGACACCCACTATGACTAATGGCGAAGTCATAAGTCCTAAAACTGTCATCTCTTGGATGGAGGATGAACCAAGACCCCGTTTGGTTAATGGTAAAGTTGGGTGGAATCTGATTCCTTCCGAACATTCCTGGGAAAATGTAAGATTACTTTGTTTGATGAGAGGTTAAATTGCATGGGAATGTGGACACCAATGGAATCAGATTACTTCCGTTGTGGGAAAGTGGGTAGAATCAAAATCCATCCAATATAGGTGGGATTCTTACTTTCCCATATGAATCCTTACAAGTAATTTTTGTAAAGATAAAAATGCCCTTAAAAATATTAAATTATAAAAACTACTTATAAAACCTAAATATTTATTTTGTGAAGAAAATTTTATTATGTCAGTTTATATTAAATTTAAAGTCGAAAACAAATTATTTAAACATTTTTTCTTATCTAATGATTAATTTAATTAACTTACAATATAATTCACACATATTGACAACAAATTATTATATTTTTTAAATATTGGAATATATATATATATATATATATATATAGACAGAATATTACATTTCATTATTTATAAATGTATGGACTCAAATATTATATATATATATATTATTTTATATATATATATATATATATATATATATATATGTGTGTGTGTGTGTGTGTGTGTGTGTGTGTGTGTGTGTGTGTGTGTGTATAATTGCTAAAGGGTATTATTGGTATATATTATACATTCCCATGTCACTTTCCATGTATTAACCAAACACAAAATTTTGATTCCCAATAGGAATTCATTGGTTAACCAAATAGAACAAAATGATTTAGAATCCTAGTAAAAGATTTCCTGGTAATCACTTTCTTGGTAATCACAATCCATCCAAAATATTACCGCGAACCAAATGGGGCCTAAAATGGAGTAATTTAACTGTCCCAGTTCCAGTTTCATTTTTGGAGACATCACCCTTGATGAGTTTCACCGCATCATGACGTGAACCATGTCTAAGGAAGCATAAGATACGCTCCAGATAAATCATTAGGGTAACAATGCCGTAAAAGGTTTTATTCTACAAAATTTCACCACACAATTTGACACCATTAGTATACTACAGTCTGAGTCATTTGATGAACTTTATGTATAATTGTCTGATATCTTGGGTGAGAAAATTCCTAAGATGTGCATTGTGAAAAAGATTTTGAGATCCCTTATGTCCCAATTTATTCCTAAGATTATTGTTCTTAACTCATTTGGAATTTTAGATATGCTTAGGTTAGAAGAACTTGTAGGAGAGCTTCAAACTTATGAGATCGATATGTTTCCCAAAACTGTTAAACCAAAGGAAAAGGGTATTACTTTAAAAGTTCAATCGAAAAACAAAGAGGAGTTTTCTTCTGACTCCTTGTATGATTTTGATCTCGATGATCTTGTCGTTTTGAAAAAAAAAAATCAAAAAATTTCTCAAGCTAAGAAAATAAAATACTTCCAAAGGAAACAAAATTTTTGAGAAAGATAAAAAATCTAAGTCGAGAAACAAAACTTTTGAAAAAAGGATAGGAAAGTACCCTAAAAAAGATGAGGAGAGATGTTACGAGTGTGAGGTCAAGGGTCACAAAGCTCACGAGTGTGCTACGAGTTTAAGAGACAAGGAAAAAGAAAAAACGCCTTCAATGTGACACTTAGTGATAGTGATGTTGAGTCTGTCATCAGGGATAAATGACCTCATGGACATAACTTCACCGCATCCATGGCTAGTCATGTTGGTACTTAGAGTACATCTCGTGCCGGTGAGGACGGTTAAAAGCATGATGACATCAAATAGTTAGTATAGGCATTCTAGAGAGAGTCAGGGAGATTAAGTTTTGAGTGAGGTAGAGTGAGTGGGCAACTAAGGCGCAATAGACTATGGTGCTAAAGTAAACATATGTCGAATAAATCCAAATTACCTACAAGTTTATATAGATTACCCAAGGGGGGACGAATTAAAATTTTACTTAAATTCTTAACTATAACACAAACTTAATATGGTTTGGCAAGTTAATTAAAGTCCTAATTATTATCTTGATTAAAATAAGTGGTTAATAAGATAATAATCAATTCAGTTTATTTAGGCGACTTTCTAGAATTAATTGCTACTTTTTCGTATTAGGTTGTTAGTGCATAAATTAAAGCACAAGGTGTTTATTTTACATCGCAAAAACCCTTCCTTGGGAAAAACGATGGACCCTCTAGGGTCACCTAGTCTACCAAACTCCACTAGAACAAATCAATACGGAACGAGTACACAATTACACACAAAAAAAGGAGAATGAATCAGAAGAAGCTAATACCTATCTTGACCAAGCCTCTATTTGTGCTCTAGTTGCTCTTTCGCAGTTAGCCTCACAATGAAGCTCTTGTCCACTTTTCTTTCTTCACGTCTCATCCTTCCCTCTAGCTTCCTTGGCAGAGGTTAGATAAGTGCCTATTGATTCTAATAGTGACTAGCGGTAGTGCAGTGCTCTTGTGATGTGCCATGTTCTATATGACACACTCACCCCTAATCTTACAACCCGAATGATTATGTAATAATTTTTTATCTCCTAAATATCATGAACAAATCTTATGTTCCTTTTTTCTTGTTTAAATCAAGTTGTCTTGATTTAAAATGATTTTCAGAAAACTTTCTTTTCAAAAATCAAAACAATCAGATATAGCAAGATATTTACAATAATATGTGCCTACGTGAATGTGTTATAAGTGAATGATTTACCAGTGATATGCACATATGTATCACGGATCCTGAAATCACTTTAGTAAAATGTTATGTCACAAATATATTCAAATAAAATAAGGAAAATCAAGAACACAAATAGTTGACTAATGAATATATCAATATAAGCACAAGTCAATAACAAAAAATTGTTTTAAAACTATTTTTATTAAAGAAAAATTAATAGAACAACCTAATATGCAAGTTCTTAATAGTTTTGATAAACAAATAAGTTTAAATAGTTAAACCTTCTAACATACGGTCAAAGAGATGGACACAAAAATAAAATCAAACGTGACTGTGTAATGATATTTTGTGTAAAATTTTCACTTACTTCAGATCTAAGCCAGATCTACAAACATATAAAAAATCCCATATAGTTTTTATAAATCCGTGTGTGTATGGTGTTCAAACTTAACCAATCAAGAAAACCAAAATATACATAAAAATTAATTATCAATTACTGATCGTGTCAATCACTGTGTGAAGTGTAAGAAAACACCAACACCAACATGAAACAATTACTATATGTTTTCTTGACAAAACCAAACGAATGAAAACTTGTATATCAATGTATAAACAAATACAAATAGTGCCAAGATTTAACTGTGTGTGATTTTTAAGATGAAAATAAATACAACACAATCAAATCATTACACACAAATTGAAAAAAAATATATCAACAATGTTTTACGTGTGTACCGATACCAAGGATAATAAATCTTAAGTCAGATATAAAAAAAACACATAAAGAGGAGAGGAATCACTTACAAACGATTTTTACTTTTGAAAAACGCAAGTGAGCATTTAGAACGAGATTGATCCATTCTTCATTTGATTTATGAACGGAAATACAATATTGGAAGAGAACAAAATGTTTAATCTGCTTTGTTTACTCTCTCTCTCTCTCTCTCTCTCTAAAAATGGATAGAGTTTGGTTGCAATTTTAATTTTCTCAACTTAATAAAATGGGAAACCTAATATCTTGTATTTATAGAGTGCTCAAGGGTGTTGTGATTGGTGAACAATATAATCACAAGGATTGTGAAAATGCACATACAGCCGTAGATAAAATTAGATCGTGTGGCTCTTAAAGAAATACAAACAAACTTGTTAAAATTTAGACACGTTGCATACACAGCTGTAACCAACTCTGAGATTTAGCATAGTAAAGACGGGTCTAAATATTACCGTTATAACAGAAGGGTAATTCCATTGTAACCGAAGTTTCTATCGAATTTTTGGGGACTGAATTACGTGGTGGTCTCATATTGCTTAGTTTTTGGGTCCCACTGGTGTGGACCTCCAAAATCAACCAATAAAAACTTGACACCTCAGAGTGTAGGAATTTATTTCCAAAATTTGATTCAGATAACATTTTTGATAACAGAAAGCACCTATACGGTGTCATCATTTGGAAACAAATTAAATGGTTTAGAGTAAAACCATTTTTTAGTTCAGTCAAAACTGTGGGAGAAAATTACCATTGCAGTAACAAAAGAAACGATAGCATATATACTTAGGCCCTGTTTAGTTGTCCCAAAATTGTAAATTGATCCATTTATAAATTGGTCCATTTACAAATTGATCCATTAGTTATGTTTGGTTTCATTAATGAAATGATTCAATAATTGCCCCATATTAGCTCATGTGTAAAATCTGAAATTGAATTCTTTTTACAAAAAATGTGAAATGCATTCATTTCAAATAGGAGACACATAAAATTCATGCTCTTATCTCTTTATCTCCCTTCCCCCCTCTCCCTCCTCTTCCTCCTCCTCTCTCTCTCTTAATTTGTTTTTAACTTTTTTTTTCTCATAGAACCTTAACATCAATCTCAGATTACTAAACATTACGTAAAATTGGATTTAAACTCATTTCAAATCCACTCATTTATAATTCACTAATTCACAGTGAACTAATTTACATAACCAAACAATTTGTACAACCAATTAGGACCTTAAAGAATAAAATAATTTCGAGAGATGGATAAAGCCATCTTGGATTAAATGATAAAACCATGGATTGTGATGTCGTTTGCTCAAATCGGAGATCATGCCAACATACTATGACAATAGACCTGCTAAGGTCAAATCAATGTACGGTACCAATAAACAAAATTCAAATCTTGAACAATTAATACGCATTCAACCAAAAGACCTGCTTGGTCTAAACACCAAAATTAATTTATAAAAGCAACAAAATCCATTACATGTATGGATTAAAATTCTTTATCCACGCATATATAAAAACATAAAATATAATATATATATATATATATATATATATATATATATATATATATATATATATATATAAAGCAGTATACATACAAACATATACAAGATAGCATACAAACTTACGATTTAGAAATTATAAAACTATCTTATCATTTAAGCTATTAAAACCCAAGATTTAGTTTCAAAAAAATATTCAAACTTCAAAATTAATTCTGAAATTTACTTTTAAGAAAATATTTAACCACATTAATAAATTTTAAACTATTTTTTAATAAATTATTTTTAATCACATCCAACACATAATGAAATGCAATGTCCTATATGGTGTAGTGCATCCTATGTGACATAGTTAAAACCTATGAGACAATATATGTCGGGTGTGAGATATAACATTTTCTCGAAATAAAAACTGAGTTGAATTCTGAATTTCTGAAATGCGCAGATGATCGAGGAGAGGCTTTGGCATAGGAAACAATACATGACACAATTAAATTATAAGTCTTGTCAAAATTAAAGTCCAACTAGATGAAGGTTTATATAGATGCATCACACGAAAGAGTGACCTGCAACGTTCCTACACCGATCTTTATGCCGAGTCATTTAAATGAAAAAAACAAAATAAAAGTTTAGCTCTTAGGATTTTTTCTTCAAAGAAGGATTTGATAGAGTCAAGAGAGAACGAGTCCTGGGTAAGAGTATCTTTGGGAGAGAGTAGTTTTGGTGGAGAGGGAAAATGGTGACTTGAACAATAAAGTGGCTAGTCTTATGAGAGATATTCAAGCTTTATTTGAGACTCATGAGAAACTTGAAGACCTTGTATACCAACTCAAGAAAGATTTCGAATGAGCTTGGGAGGTCAAGATCAGTATTGAAGATACATCGAAGAAGGTCAAAATTCCTCGTCCTTATTTTAGGTTTTAGTGAGATGTAAGGAATATGTTACGATGGTGCATCCACTTCCCATGCCGCATCAGAACCGGATCCTAAATTTTTGGTAGATCCTTATGGGACTCATCACAAAAAAAAATTCAACCCAATCGAGAAACCAAGGTAGACCCAAACAAGTCTATGTTTATACTTATTACAAAAGGAAAGGTCACCTTGGGAAATTTTGTTACAAGTTAAGGAGAACCAATTGTACACATACTCATGCACACCGCTCTAATGAATTTTCTAGTCTTACAGAGAAAGTTGAGTTCCTAGTCGCGACTTCTCAAAGCCTAATTGAAGAATTTCAAAGGATGTCTATGCTTTTTAGAATGCTTCTAATGCTACAACTATAGCAAAAAATGATAAGGTCAAATAAAAGGTTTCCTCAACTTGGTTACCTAAGCAGGATGACAAAACCCTTATTTTTCACGTTGCTCTTAACGTTCATAACACATCCTAATGGTATATTGATAGTGGGTGATCTAGGTACATGACTGGTGATAAATCGTATTGTACCGACCTTTTGGATCACAAGGAAGGCAAAGTCACTTTTGAAGGTGGGAGTAAGTCTAGTATTTTTGGACATAGTTGCATTGAAATACCTAAATTTCCTAAATTAGATAATGTTTTATACGTTGAGGGTTGAAAGCGAACTTAATTATGTTTATCTAACTTTGCAATGCAAAATTTGCGATAAAGTTCGATCGATTTGAGTGTAATGTATATGATCAATTCGATGAGCTATTACTTCAAGGAGTGAGAATCAACGACAATTTCTATGGGATCATTCTCTAATCCTCCTTTGTGTGAAATAATGCCATAGTCTCCTCCGTGGATGTTTGGCATCAATGACTGGGACATGTGAACTTTAGAGATATTGAGAGAGTGGTAAAGAAGGACCTCGTTCGTGGCTTACCATCACTTGGAAAACAAACTTCCTCGGGTTATGGTCCTTGCCAACAAGGAAAACAAATATAAAATCCCCATCAAAAGTTGAATACCATTACCACTTATCGTGTGTTGGAGTTGATACATAGGGATCTTATGAGTCTTACTCATATGGAGAGCTTAAGTGGTAAGAAATAAATTCTTGTGATGGCCAATAATTTTTTGAGATACTCTCTCGTGGGGTTTCTTAGAGAAAACTATGATGCAGTTGAGTTCCTAACAACCAAATGCCATGTCCAATAAAACCAGCCAATGTCTTTATTATTTGGATACATAGTGACAATGAGACTGAATTTAAAAAATCCAAAGTGGATAGTTATTGTGATGGAGTGGGAATCAAACACGAGTTTTTGGCCATTTGTACTCCTAAAAAGGGGATAGTTGAGAGGAATAACAGGACAATACAAGAGATGGATATATTCATTCTTCTTGGGAGAAAAGTACCTAGATGGTTTTGGGAAGAGGCGGTTTACACCATATGCCATACGGTGAACAAGGTATATCTTCATCCACACACACTACACACGCCATATGAGTTGTGGACAGGGAAGAAGCCCAACCTATCGTAGTTTTGTGTCTTTGGGAGTACTTGCTATATTTTCATAGATAGAGAGCACTCAAGAAAGTTAGACTCCTGAAGTGGCGAGGTGATATTTTTAGGTTATTCAACATCGATTTGGGCTTATAGGGTGTTTAACCTTGAAAGCTCTAAGATGATGGAGTCAATAAATGTCACGACTAGAGACGATGATCCACTGTTATCTATTGACCCTAGCCCCAAGTGTGAGAATGATTTACCCCCAATGATGATCCCATAATTCCTCGTAGTTCCTCAGTGGGACCCACTCTTGATTTAGAGGATGTAACGCCCCGTATTTTTAATGACCTTTAAAAGGGGATTAATTCAATTAATTGTGGGATAATGAAAAATTAATCCGAATTTAAATATTACTCATGGTAATTAGGTTGGGATGCGCATGTGAATCGTGTGAGGACTATATTTAAATGGAATGAAAGGTAAATTATTTTTATGTCATCTGAATGGTCGTTTTGACTGTGCCAAAATGTCTGGAAGGGTTTAAATAGTTAAAAAAGTCTACCTAGGGGATTACTTTGGGTCTCAGGGAAATTTGGAACCAAACAGACACCCCAAAGGGGTATTTTGGTCATTATCCAAAATGGGTGAATAGTACCCACGAAAATTGAGTGTTACTATCAAAGTTTAAATGGGGTATGGTTCAGAGTCATTCACGAAAAATTAGAGTAAAAGACTTAGGGGAGATTGAGAGACTTCTATGGGAAAGGAAGAGATTCTCTAAAAAACCAAAAGGCTAAAAGTCATCCTGCACCACCACCACCACCACCGGAGGTTGGCCGGAAAAAGGGAGGAACACTAGCAGAGCATAGTCCCCAATGGTCCAGACCTACAATATAAAGTCAAGTGATTTAACCTTTACAAACTTACCATGTATATTGTCTATATTAGGATAGTTATGAAATTATGAAAAATTGGATGATTCAAAGAAAAATAATGATGATTTTAATTGATTCCTTAAAATGAGAATTATTTAGGATTAATCTTTTTTTGAATATATATATATATATATATATATATATATATATATATATATATATATATATATATATATATATCCATGAAATTTGGAATCATTTGGTGAAGAAAATCTGGGATTTATAAGTTGTTCTTGGAGAAATGGTAAAATAAGAGGTTTCTGAATTTTAAGAGAAATAATTTGTGTTAATCCAAACTTCTTGATGATTCTATATTGTTTAAATGTTAGAAATAATTTAAACACCTTGATATATCATTTGGGATAAATTATGAGGAGTTTGGGATCATTTGGTAGATGTTTTGAGGATTGAATGTGTTAAAACCTATAGGTAAAGTTATACAAAAATATGGGCAAATATCTAATCGATCGATCGATCAACCCAAGAATGTCGATCGATCGATCAACTTCCCCTGGAAATGTGATTTATTTCCTTTTTAATTTTTGAGTAAATCCTAACTTTGAGAAATCTTTAGTGCTGGTTCATTGAACGTATTGGAACTTAGAGAAGGGCAATAGGAGATACTTAAGACCCAAAAAGTATTATTATGTATGGGATTGAATGGGGAAATTAACCAGAGTTAATTGAATGAATTACGCTGGAGAATTATACAAATTGAGATTAATATCCGATAAAGGGTGACTTAAGGTTAGTACCAATAGTAAGAGAGTTGTTCATTACTGGAATAACCTTAGGATTATATGGGATTAACCCCTTGAGATGGAATAAAGGGTTAAGATTGAATTACGAATTATAGAGAAATAAACCTAATTGATGACAATTGTAATTCATAGAAATGCGGGAGTTGTGATGACATGGACTGGTAGGGCGTGGATGCTTATCTAATGAATTTATATGAGAAATAAAATAATTACCCTTCGAATGATGAGAGAAGAATTAAAGTCATAATCTCTAAATACATAGGATAATAGGGATAAATATACCACGCATGGAAATGCTTATATGGGTTGTGCGTGTGCCCTATTGTTATTATATATAGGTGGGGTGAATACCTATATTATGGTTTATTATGTGTATGACATACCTACGTTGCTTGCTATCGGGGTGGAGGTTTCGCGTTGTGGACGATTTTATCCCGATGAGCCAATATAGGGGGATTTTAGAATCGTACCCTAAGCATAGGACATTGGACACGTGCTATCGGTGTGAATGATAGTTTTGACGGTTGAATGGGAGCGTAGGTATGTGCGTGATCCATTTGGTTGGGGAGTATGCTCGCCTCCAATATTGTGTGTTATGTTAATTATGGTTCGTGAGAGACGTCGAGCCAATAGCCCTTTATATAGCGAGAGATGTATCAGGACATGATAGCAGAGTATGCATACACCGCAACTGTGTCTGGGAGGTGCTGTATTAGTATATATAATAATGTGATGAATATATATACTCTGATGTAATATATTATGTGAGAATTATAGATTAAAATTTATACTGTGATGTAATCTACTATGTGAAATTATAGGTAAAAAATGAATAATGAGATCTAATTGAATTAAGTAAGTGTATACTTAATCTTAAAGCTGTGAAATCGTAGTTAATATTAAAGAGAAATGAACATGTTTAATTGTTATACGTATTATGTGAGAAATACAGGTAAATGATATGGGATAGAATCATAATTGAAAACCTTAATTTGGGAGATGATAAGGTACGTAGGCGTGCACACTAGATTAAAGGTGAAAATTGTCAAGCGAGAGCCCGAGAAGCTAACATGTACATAATAATTGATTAGTTTCACTTGTTATGCACTTGCTATTTTTAAAAATCGTTTACAATCGGGCTCTGACTTGTGTCCTTTCATATTCTCTTCTATATTGTTTCTTGTACATCAGGTGTCCAGTATCAGGGATGCCGACTTAATTTATGGATATCTTGACGGATTATAGCTGCTACTGGATATGAATACTTTATTAGACGCTGTCATTCTATTGATTCACACATCTGTAGTATATATTTTCATTTAAGGCATGTCGCCCAAGATTCTAGTTATTTTATTTATATTCTCGAGATTTTAATTACACATGTCAGCATTGTCGATATCAATTTTGGTCTGTTGGTAATGAGACATTTTAACTGGAGAGTTATTCTAGTCACCTTTATTCTTGTTATATGTAGTTCAGTTGCGATGTGATGTTGATTTTTATTATTTCATATTGTGGAATGATTTTAATTAAATTAAAAATGGAAAAGTTTTGACACTAGCTTAATTATTTATTAGGTGAATTAAGAAATAATTTGTTTTTAAACAGTGATGCTGGGAATGAACCAACTGGATATTTTGATTTAATTTAGTAAAGGATTGATCACCCAATATTTAATTAAGCAGGGTGTCATAGAGGAGTCACCCTATTGGGATAAAAAGAGTCATGACCCCTCGGCTATACTTGGTGATCCCACACTAGGTGCTAAAACTCACGCTCAACTTGAGAATGTGGTTAGAAACTTTTGCTACACCTCCATAATCGAGCTCAAGAATGTGAAATAAGCACTCATAGGCGAGCATTAGATATTTGTTATGCAAGAAGAGTTTGTTCAATTTTGAAAGAATGATGTCTAGGAGTTCGTCCCATGACCTAAAGAGAAAAATGTAAATGGTACCAGGTGAATTTATTATTATAATATGGATGAGAATGTTACCATAGTACACCATAACTCTAGGTTGGTCACTCAAGGCTACACATAGATTGATGTTGTAGACTTTGACGCCATATTCTCTCCTGCTGCTAGACTTGAGTCCATACGCTTAATACTCACCATAGAATGTCATTTACATTTCAAGGGGTCAATTTTCCACTATGTGTACGACTATCACATTTTACATGTGACAAGGTGTTTAGGCCAAAATTATGCATGCTAGGCTTAATTACCACCTTGCGAATGATGTAACAAATTTAAAAAAAAAAATCTATAAATAGGAGAGTTTTCCTTCCCTTATAAGAGATTATTTTCCTGATTACTTCTCAAATCGAGAGAGAGTATTTTTTGTGCCAGTAGTTAGATATAAGAATCTCAATCATCTTATTCATGTAATCCTATAAAATTGAGCAAAAACTTGAATCAAACCTAGATTCATGAATTGTGAGATTTGAGAGTGATTTGAAATTGATCACTTTTGTATAATATTTTCACATGTGCCTGCAGTTACATGTGATATCCCTATTTATATTTTCATATGTGCATATTATTCGAAATTAAAATCGTACTTAATGCACGATATTGAATTAATTATTATTTAATAAATAATTTAATAATGGATTTTGGACTCATACCGATTAGAATATTAATATTATTGATATGGTAGTTTGGGTTGACATTTGGGGCATGTGGAATGTCCCGTTAGGACTTATAGTGGTGGGTTTTAAGCCCAAGGGTATGTATATGACTTGGACTAGGTTTGGGCCATTTAGACATATATTTGGGCTCATTTATTTGGGGTTTAGATTTAACTTAAGCCTAATTGCGTGGATTCTTGGTTATTAGAGTAGTTAGACTTAACATAAACATTTGTTACACTTTTAATGAAAACCCTAAAACTAGAAAGATGAGGCAACATGGAAAAGAAGGGGATTTGGAGCCATTGAGCTTGGATTCCATCCCAATTGGAATTGAGGCAAGTTTACTTAGTGTTTGAATATCATTATTTTTGTATTATAATATGATTATACATTGGAATCAAAACATAATTTTAATAAAATCCTAATTTTGAATTAATTGACTAATTTTGTAATTGAATTAAATAAATAATTTAAGTTAATATTAATGTTCTTGAGATAATCTGATATTGATATAAATATTTATAAATTTGAGATGAAATTGATGTGTAATTTCTAGGAATCTGTTATACTTTGAAAATAAATCAAAATACCGTTGACACTTAAACGATTTGATGATTTATATGAACCTAATTAATCAAAAGTTGAATTCTAGGGTTCTTGGTGTTAATCTCAAATCGTCCTTTTAATTCTTGAGAACTCATGTAAAAACCGTAGTTATAAGTTAGGTTCAATTTTGGAACACATATATACGATGGAGGTTCTGGGGGTTGATTTATGTAATGCGAAAGAATGACATACGATCTGGGCAGGCTGATCGTAAGGTCTTGGGAGTCGATGGATTGACCCTTGTGTTTGGCCAAGGATGGTTTTATTTATTAATTAGTGGTATTTTTTTCAAAATATGGCTACAACTTAGAGACTTTATTCTTAATTAATAGAGATTAATTAAACTGATATATACGGATTTAAATCTTATAATGCTCATATGATTAGGATTATTGTTCTTGGGTACTATGTGCAATGACAATTTAAAGATTGTATTCTCAATTAAGAGACATTAATTAAGCTAGTAAATCTGGATTTAAGACTTATAATATTTACGTGATTATGATTAGTTTTCTTGTGTTTTATGTACAATAAACTTGGAATGTGTACTTTAGGGATATGTACCAAGAGATATCCTTATAGGGGTCATACGATAGAGACTGCGCTGGTAGCCCGGTAGATAGAGATGGTTTACCTTGGTCATGATTACCTCGGACACTACATTTTGAAAATACCCATTTTATCCGTATATATTTCAGGTGGTGATCTCGTCATATAGCTTGGGGTATGGGACCATATGATTTGTATAAAGGCATAGTGAGTATCCTTTATATATTCTTTTAGGTTTTAGGTGTGGGATAATGTATAACTATACCTAGCACGTGCGAGTGATCCCCGAAGGTAGTAGGGATAGATCTTCATTATATGAGGGCTTGATAGTACCCATTTGTGATGTAAATGGCATGGACCATACTTGTGTGGATTTATATAGATAGAATGTCTTCCTTTATATATGTTTATATACTTGAGCTATATAAATTTGTACATTTATGTAACCTTCACTTATGTTCAAATGAGATGAATAAAATGTAATTATGGTGTTCACTTAGGCTTGGATTAGACTCGTGTGATATTTAGGGTTATTTGGGTTGGAATAACTTAAATATAACTAAAAGACGAGAAGAAGATGTGTAGTTATATTGTATCCCAAAATCAGTTACAGTCTTACACTTTATAAACTTATTGTTAAGGTTGTTGCTGACTTTACTTTTCACAACCTAATATATCGCTACCACCTTAACCCTAATCTCTTTAGTGACATCCTCACCTGTTCTTGCTTACTAAAGAGGTTGATGTCGAGTCTTCCTGCTCAATCTCTTTACTACTCTTTATATTCAATTGAATTGGATTTATGAAGTAGTTTCATTTTTGTAGTTTGGTTTATGTTGATACAATTTTAGTTATGCAATGATATTATTATTGTTGGTTGGTTTGGTATCAAAATTTATGTAGTTTACCTCTATTAAATTTGAATTATTTATTTTATGCATTTAGTTTTTATTTACAATCATGGTTAGAATGATATGCAATTACTTTGATTTTCATGAGTTTGTAGTTGGCATGATTAATCTGTTATTAAATTTTATGGGGTGTCACAATTGGTATCAAAGCATTATAGGTTCTAGTGTCCTAAGGATCCTGAGTGCATATGTCATTTTTTTTTCATTTTGTTCTTTGATTACTTTAGATCTTTGATGTTTAGGAGTTGTACTTTGAATAATGATGACTTCTTAGGGAGATTTGTTCCATGGTTTCAGGTGAACAATATGAAGAGATCGAAGTGTATCAAGAGGGTTCCTTATTTAAATTTCTCTTGTGAGATGTCCCACGCATAGTGTTAATTTATGTGTTGAGTTAAAGACTAATGGAAGTGAGACTATTAGTGTTTATTTAAAGTATGGTTTGAGGTTAAGTATTTATACTCACCATCCGTAACATCATGAGATGTAAATTTTGAGACCTTGTTAGGGAAATCG
This sequence comes from Sambucus nigra, assembly GCA_949130495.1. NCBI lineage: Eukaryota > Viridiplantae > Streptophyta > Magnoliopsida > Dipsacales > Adoxaceae > Sambucus > Sambucus nigra. The sequence continues at coordinate 237,937,086 of OX422207.1, forward strand.
TATGGTAGTCATTATAATGGGGAATTTAACTATCTTTCCTTTTTAGCAATGGTAGAGCTTGATTAATAAGTGAAGAAATAATTTTGCATTATTTACAAACATATGAGAAGATTTGGGGTGTTATTAGAAGCTATGTGTAAAGATTCCGATTGGTGTTATGGGGTAACCGTCATTCACCACTTGTGTTTAGGTAGTGGAAGTTACACTTCTCCATCATCAAAAATTACTAAAAAAAATCTAAAGGATACAGTCCCAATATTAATAATATTGGGAACTGAATTATGTCCGAGAAACCATGATCAGTATAGAGTTATCCTGATCCAAGGATAAACCTCACCTGCATAAGAAACATCTCCAGGGGAATAGACCCTAAGAGGTTCCAATAACATACAATCAGAGTTATTTTGGGGCTAGTAAAGCCAAGGGCCTTATGATTAGTGAGGTTAGAGAAAATGAGAACATGGCCAATGAGGATGATTTAATTAGAATCGAACATATAGATGTGGAGAAAAAGGCCACTTGTAGAGACTCTATTTTGATAGTTCCTTTGGAGGTAAGTGTTACACTTGTGTCAACATGTGTTATTGAGGGTACCACTGGGGGATGGGTATGATTTTATTTATGTATCACATACACGAGTCCTATTTTTATATCGAGGAGTCCTTGTTAATTGATTTGTAGTACGTTCACTATAGTTTTGAGATATAAATATGTATATCACTAATTTTTTGTTATCTATGGATATACCATGGGGAGAGGTTCTCTCTTACATTATGATTGTGGAGATGTAGGAGTGTGATTGGCTGACTTGATGTCTAGCCGCTTTGTTGGCTCTTATATGGGAGATCATCATATTTTTATTGAACATTAGTTAGTAGTTATACTATACTCTTATATAAATTACCAAGGATGGGCTATTATGTTTTCTATTTTGGGGATTGAGTTTTTTTTGGGTTACATATAGGCTCGGGGAAGGGTTTAGTGCATAAAACTAAACTGTAGATGTGAGTACACTAGAAAGGTTATAATTTCTTAAGACGTTACCTATAGTCTATGATTTTGTAGTTATATGTGAATAAGTATAGAGTTACCACCTACACTAGAGTTTAGTTTTTCCTTAGTGGTGGCTTTATAGAACCATTGCGAAAGTACCTTATTAGGCTGACTCTATTAGAGAGATAAACTTTTGTATAGATTTGGTGTCGAGAACCAGACCCAGTACAAGGGAACTATATCAAATGGATCCGTTGGAGATGTAGGTGATGCATGAGAAGATTTAGAAGTTATTAAGCTAGGGGTTTATACAACAGAGTGAGTTTTCATGAGCAGTCCTAATCCTATTTGTGAAGTAGAAGTAAGGTTCACTCCAATTATATGTGGATTATTGGGATCTTAAAAAGTCCAAGATATTGTAACAACCCTCGATTCTGGGAGGCTCATTTTATACTAATTTTATCGCATAAGGTAATTATATAAAATGTGGAGACTGGAGTAAATATTAATTGAATGAATTGAAAGTTAATATTTACTAAATTGAAGCGTATTTATTGTATGAGAAAGTAAATATCATCAGGTTGCGTGTTTATAGTGTCATGTATTTGAAATGACATTTTGGTTTAAATAAAATTGGAACTAGAAATAATTTATAAAATTGTCGGATGCCAGTTTAGAGGGTGTAGTTAGTCTCGAAAGGTGCGAGACAGTAAAAATAAGTGCCATATTGTATTTTTGTATTTTGGGCGCTTTTACCAGGTTTTAACTTAAATGCGTATTTGCGAGCCATTTTAATGTGGTATTAACCACTTAAGTTGGACATTTTAGACTTAAGCCACGATTTTTTTTTTGTCTTACCCCTTATTTCATTTCCTCATTTTATGTCTTAAAACATTGAGAGAAAAGGAGAGAAAGAGAGATGAAGAGAAAAAAGTGGAGAAATAAGAGAAATTGGAGGTTGAAGATGGATTGTTGATCCTACTCAAAGAAATATGATATTTCCTACATCAAGGCAAGTTTTCTATTTGCTAATATGAGATTTAATATGAATAATTTGTATGATATTTATGTATATTCCTTTGGAGATCAAAAATGGAATTTATGGGATTTAAACCCTAATCTTAGTTTTTGATGACAAAATGGTGGACAATAATGGTTATAAATCGTGTAGGATACATTTTGGGTAGATAAATATTGTTGGTTGTGTGTAAAATGGAAGAGGTTTGGGGTTTGGAGAAATTAGGGTTCAAAACCCGTCTTAGCCATTCTTGGCAAAATCGCAGGACCGAATCGATTCGGCCCTTGGGGCAAATCGATTCGCTAAGAGTCAGTTTCCCAGGTCTAGGTACCCGAATCGATTCGGGTTAAGGCCGAATTGATTCGGAAGTTGGAGAATCCCAGGTCTTTATGTCCGAACCAATTCGCTGTTTGGGCGAATCGATTCGCTAGGCCGAATCGATTCGGAAATCAGGTTGTTTTTGAGTTGTTTTTCTAACTCAATTTTTATCCTTTTTCTTTAGGATTAGGTCCTAGGAACCTTCTATTATGAAGTAAACTTAGAGTGCTAGAGTGCTAGTTGAGTTCGTTTATTACCCTACATCAGAAATGGGTCATGTGGGGGGTTTTTCCGGGTTTATGCCAATTGGTGCTAGGTCATTCTTTCTTCTAGTTGATCATTATGAAACTAGGAGTCTTAGGGTCATGTTAGGGAGACTTTAGAAGCTCATTTAAGCTATGTTAGTCTTGATGAACTATAATAACTTCACAACGTATCTTGGGAAAATAAAATGAAAGTTTAATTATTCATTGAGGTTACTATTCTAAGATGTATTAAGTATGGCTCCGGGTATAATATGAGGCATTTACAATAATGTAAATGATTATGGTTTCGGATAAAATGAAACATATACATGGAAATGAAATGAAATGAAATGGAAATGGAATTGATTTTAGTAAATGATAATTTACTTAATCATAAAACCGGTAAATGATTATTTACTTGATTTTTAAAATGGTAAAATAAATGGTTTAAACACACCTCTCTAAATGACATCATAAGGGAAGTTCGCGAGTGAGGTGAAGCCCCCTAGCTAATGAATGTAGGGTGGATATAGTCCTATTCCATGTGAGCATTTATTGTTGTATATTTTTCTGCGATGGGTAGGAGATTCCGGGTGTGGTCTTGACTATCCAGCAGGCACATGGCCGTTTCCCGACGTCTTGCGTTAAAGGTGCCCAGGTTGTCTTAATGGTAGGCCCTGGAAGATGATGGTCATTTAGGAGCGCGCACAGTGGGGAAACCCAGACGGACGGTCTTAGAATCGTTATATGTATATAAATATAACTATTCATAATTAAGTGGGACTTGATGTATGAGATATGCCATAAAGAGCATGATGAAGTGCCACAAAGAGCACATATAAATGCCACAAAGAGCATTTGAAAATGATTATTTTCCTAATAAGGAAAGGATTTTTACAAAATGTAAAAGTGAGATAAAAATGCCATAAAGAGAATAATATTATGAATATATATACCTTCTTGTTAAGGAAAAAGATATATGAGATAATTGATGCACATGATGAGTTTTTATATTAATGTTACTTGTTTTATCTTCCTTCTTAGATTATGTTTTAAATTGTGTAGTTAGATTTTTATTTCTCTTTCATCATGATTCATCATTCATAACAGTCATACTTGTTATTCATCTGGTGATCACATAAAATCGGGCCCTGGTCCCTTCATATTTCTTGTTGTTCTTGCATGTTATCTGTTCAGGTACTCCGCCGCAAGAATGCCTGATTTGAATTCCTATTTCGATGTTTTCGGTGAGCCGTGATGCGTTGCGGGTATTACGGGACATTTTGTATAGACATTTTCATTTTTTTAGTTTTTCTATGATCGGGTCTCTTTTACTCGGGCGAGAGGCGCAAGCTTTTGTAATTGTTTAATGTAATGTATTATCTATATTTATTGAAATTTTTTAACAATGTTGTATGTATCAGCGGACCGATAACATATTTGGTCCTCTTATTTGTCACTTTTTATTATAGTAATATATATATATATTCATCCTTGAGGTTTCCCCTATATTTTCAGGATTTGGGTTGTTTAAATTCTTTCCTTTAACCTTAAAACAAAATTTTTGGCAACCCGTTTCTGAAATATTGGGTGGTTATCCTGGATACTCTATATTTTGATTGTGATGCTGAGAATGATTCCATCTATGATTCCTGTTACATTGGAGTATTGGGCTGGCCACCCCTTATTTTGGTGAGCGGGTTGTCACAGATGGTATCAGAGCATCAGGTTCTAGAGTCCTTAGGAATCTGTGTGGACACCTTAAGTTTTTAGTGTTGCTTTTGACTTGACATAGAGCCTTAGGATTAAGATCGTTGACTTGACATAGAGCCTCAGGTTCTAGAGTCCTTAGGAATCTTTTGCCCATTAGTGTGAGAACAGTAGGTCGATTGAATAAGGGAGACATGAGAAGGATTTTTAAGAACTGTAAATTGTGGTTGGGGATGAGGACCGCTTTGGAGGTCGCTCCCTTTTTGTAGCACTTCCTTGTCTTGCTACTATGACTACTAATTACAATTGATGTAGTTTTCCCAAGTACCGCTAGAAGTAGAAAGTGGTACTAAGTTTGAGATTTCAAGAGATGTTAAATTGAAGTGGAGAAGTTCCCTGAAGTAGGATGGAGGAAAATCCTTCACCCATAGGTGCAGTGTGAAGATGGTGAAAATATGGTCACCATATTCGTGGGTGCCGGAAGTTTAGCCCATGGAAAAGCCCGGTGGACACTTGCAACAACGAGTTTCTCTGGGAAAACTGGACGGATGAGAAAGTGGATTCTCAAATGTTCACACAAGGTTTGGTCAAAGGCCAGTTGTGAATAAAGTGTTGTACGGTTAGAGAGACCGCACACCATAAAATGATAGGCTCCAGAATAGGTGTCGTTAACACTTCTGATGGAATAATAATCATGAAACCCCATTGGTGGACATCCTCCTACGGAGGTTTCATTGAACTGAGGATGAGGAGGTCGAGAGCGTGTCCTCTTTTACCGATAAAGTAAGAGGGTCTGCGTGGACAATTGTTGTCAGCCAGAGTCGGAATAATGGCTATGATGTGGAGTGTAGAACCACTCATTTTGAATTTCGTTGAGTGGAAAACAAGGGCCAAGATAAAGTGCCTAGTTGGGGAGTTGGTGGAAATAATGTTGGTCCGTGTAAGGATTGAATATGGAGTCTGAGAACCATTAGTATTGACCCGGAGTGCTTGGCATAAATTGTTGTGGGGGGAATTCCACCTTATCAGTGGGTGGTGTATTCCTTAGGATAAGATTTTGTAGTATTGTATCTAATGTAGATTTGGGTGTGTATATTGACCTTGTAGTAGTATTTACACTATTATAGAGGGGTAATGATATGACTTCCGTGGTATGGAAGTTCTATCTTTTCTTCACTCGTTCTGAAGCGCGTGATGATATTTTGAATGTATATGTGTCATATGTGTTACTTGGTTTGAATGTTCTATTGTTTGTTTACATTGTATGTGATTGTTATGACTTATCTCCACGACAAACAAGGTTAAGTAGTAATGCATAGGAGGGGTTCCTTGTTTGGATAACGATGTTGGTAGTGGAAAGATGTTACTTTTACTTTCTCTTATTTTATGTATAATATGCGAGTAAATATATTTTGGTTGGTTTGGGGTGATAGCAAGCAAATAAAATTACAAGGCTATCTCACTTCTATTTCGAAATGGAAGTAGTTATTCTATAATTTCTCTCCTGGATACAGGTTGAGACCTTATAGAGGTGGATCGAGGTAGGTAGGAGATTTTTGTTATTCGTTTAGCTATCTTTTGTGAGTGTTTGATTGTTTGTTTGCTTTGTTTGTGCTTGTTACGCTTTATCTCCATGACCAACTAGTTAAGTAGGCATGTGTCGGGGGGGTTCCTTGTTTGGATTTCGCTTTGCGAGACACTCCGGCGCATGAACACTTAACGATGTTGTGAGTGGAGAGGCGCTATTCTTTTTATTTCTTTTATTTTTCTGTTGCTAGAAGTTGGGTTGAAAGGTTTAGCCGAGAATCACGTAGAAGAGTGATTAAGGGATATTAAAGTGCGAGATAGAAGCACTGTATGTAGTTCTCTCCTTTGATCGATGTGAGGGAGACTGAGATACGAAGTCAAATTGAGACTTCGGGTTATGCCTTGATAAGACGGCTATTGGAAAAGATGTATATATGTCATGGGATAAAATTTGTAAGACTTCATAGAAAGTGAATGTCTGATCAGTTAAAATCTTTAATGATGCTATGGTAAGGTGTAGAAGTAGAATTTTGTTAATAGAATTGTAAGTTAAAATTTATCGATCCCGATCATGTGTTTTAGACCGTCACATCTTAATGATCGACGATGCGAGGTAGTAGTGTAACGGGAGGGTTCCTTATTTGGATTTCGCCTCGACGAGACGTCTCATGCATGAAACCAAGCGAATGTCGGAAGTCGAGATTGGTCTTAGGAACTAGGGATATATTTTGTATTATATGTATATGACATAGATAGGATATATATATATATATATGTAGATCAACCTTAGGTTTATGAGAACGTAAGGCCCTTAGGACAGGTGATGTTGATTTAGGAAGGTGGTAAGGAGTTGACCACGAATAAGTTGTGGGTTAACTCTATGAGGGATTAGATCCCTAGGAACGAGATTTATGGGGTCCCGAGAGGTTTGGCAGTTTAGGCCGAAGGAGATAGGGCCTTTCTTTATGGTGTTACGTGGAGACTTCACTTACGGGGAGTTAATGGACGGGCTGACCTTCACCCCTGAGCCCATGATAGTGAGATCAAGAGTGGGTTTGATGAATAATTTTTTGCCAGGTTGGGGAGTAATAATACTGGAGCATAAAACCATTGTTTATGCATCTCACAAGTTTAAACTTGTGGTAAGTATTATCCCATATTTAAACTGAAATTCATTGTGGTAGAGATCGCCTGAAAGAGATGAGGCATTACTTCCTGGACAGAAATTGGTCTTTCTCACAAGCTACAAGTTATTGTAAAAGGTCGTAAGAGGAATATAGTTGGTGTTTAGAGTTCGGAAGAATTATCGAGTGGACATTCCCTCTCGCTAAAGGAATGCGATTGGGGTAGTAGATGCGTCGAGTAGGAAACTTGTCGGAGATATAATTGGTGGCATGGAAAGACAATTAGAACGAGCATAACAAGATAGATCTTGTAGCAAGAGAATTCATGTCGGTGATTGACCATTTCACCTACTCGTGTGAAAGAGAGTAGCAATGGAATGAAGAAGGGTATATTCACAGACGTTTGCATCGAAGTGCCGACACCGTTCTGGTCATGATCCTATTTGAGAAAATTGTTGATCGTTTGACCAGACTGTTGCATTTCCGGCCATTATGGATGAACTACATGTAGAAGAGTACGCCCCATTCTCGATGGAGGAATGGTAGAACCATAGGAGGTGCCTATTAATATAGGGTGGACCGAGGCTAGATATTCGTGTTGAAGTTTTGGTAAAAGTTTCCATGAAGAAATGGGAACCGGATGGAAATGGCGTATATCTTACCACCCTAAAGTGGAAGGATGAATGGAGGAAGTTGACTTAATGTCGAAATGGCATATCTTGAACGGGCACCTTAGGATACATAGCTAATGAGAGCATAGTTGCAAGGAGGGAAATTCTCGTACAACCATTAGGCTTTTGAATGGCCTTATGGATCATTTCCTAAGGCTTGGCACCGAGGGTGGCCTAGCATGGCCAGTTGAGTAATTCACATACTCGTTGGATGGAGTGAGATAAGTCAATGCGAGGGAAAGTTGAGTAGCGAGAGGTTTGTTTAGGATGGTAGAATCCTAGTTTAGAGTAGTATACCCTTTATGAGATTTGGGTAGGCCTAAATTTTGGGGGCAAAATTCCCTCATAAGGGGGGGAGTATGTAACAACCCTCGATTCTGGGAGGCTCATTTTATACTAATTTTACCGCATAAGGTAATTATATAAAATGGGGAGACTGGAGTAAATATTAATTGAATGAATTGAAAGTTAATATTTACTAGATTGAAGCGTATTTATTGTATGTGAAAGTAAATATCATCAGGTTGCGCGTTTATAGTGTCATGTATTTAAAATGACATTTTGGTTTAAATAAAATTATAACTGGAAATAATTTATAAAATTACTAGATGCCAGTTTAGAGGGTGTAGTTAGTCTCGAAAGGTGCGAGACAGTAAAAATAAGTTCCATATTGTATTTTTGTATTTTGGGCGGTTTTACCTGGTTTTAACTTAAATGCGTATTTGCGAGCCATTTTAATGTGGTATTACCCACTTATGTTGGAGGCTTTAGACTTAAGCCACGATTTTTTTTTTGCCTTGCCCCTTATTTCATTTCCTCATTTTCTGTCTTAGAACATAGAGAAAAAAGGAGAGAAAGAGAGAGGAAGAGAAAAAAAGTGGAGAAAGAAGAGAAATTGGAGGTTGAAGATGGATTGTTGCTCCTACTCAAAGAAATTTGATATTTTCTACATCAAGGCAAGTTTTCTACTTGCTAATATGTGATTTAATATGAATAATTTGTATGATATTTATGTATATTCCTTTGGAGATAAAAAATGGAATTTATGGGATTTAAACCCTAATCTTAGTTTTTGATGACAAAATTGTGGACAATAATGGTTATAAATCATGTAGGATACATTTTGGGTAGATAAATATTGTTGGTTTTGTGTAAAATGGAAGAGATTTGGTGTTTGGAAAAATTAGGGTTCAAAACCCTTCGTAACAATTCTTGGCAATATCGCAAGATCGAATCGATTCGGCCCTTGGGGCGAATCGATTCACTAAGAGTCAGTTTCTCAAGTCTAGGTACCCGAATCGATTATGTTAAGGCCGAATCGATTTGGCAGTTGCAGAATCCCAGGTCTTTATGTCCGAACCAATTCACTGTTTGGGCGAATCGATTCGAAAATTAGGTTGTTTTGGAGTTTTTTTTCTAACTCAATTTTTATCCTTTTTCTTTAGGATTAGGGCCTACGAACCTTTTATTATGAAGTAAACTTAGAGTCCTAGAGTGCTAGTTGAGTTCGTTTATTACCCTACATCAGAAATGGGTCATGTGGGGATTTTTCCGGGGTTATGCCAATTGGTGCTAGGTCATTCTTTCTTCTAGTTGATCATTATGAAACTAGGAGTCTTACGGTCATGTTAGGGAGACTTTAGAAGCTCATTTGAGCTATGTTAGTCTTGATGGACTATAATAACTTCACAACGTATCTTGGGAGAATAAAATGAAAGTTTAATTATTCATCGAGGTTACTATGCTAAGATGTATTAAGTATGGCTCCGCGTATAATATGAGCCATTTACAATAATGTAAATGATTATGGTTTCGGATAAAATGAATCATATACATGGAAATGAAATGAAATGGAAATGGTATTGATTTTAGTAAATGATAATTTACTTAATCATGAAATCGTTAAATGATTATTTACTTGATTTTTAAAATGGTAAAATAAATGGTTTAAACACACCTCTCTAAATGACATCATAAGGAAAGTCCGCGAGTGAGGTGAAGCCCAATGGCTAATGAATGTAGGGTGGATATAGTCCTAGGCCATGTTAGCATTTATTGTTGTATATTTTTCTGCGATGGGTAGGAGATTCCGGGTGTGATCTTGACTATCCCGCAGGCACATGGCCGCTTCCCGACGTCTTGCGTTATAGGTGCCCAGGTTGTCTTAATGGTAGGCCCTGGAAAATGATGGTCATTTAGGGGCGCGCACAGTGGGAAAACCCAGACGGGTGGTCTTAAAATCGTTATATGTATATAAATATAACTATTCATAATCAAGTGGGACTTGATGTATGAGATATGCCATAAAGAGCATGATGAAGTGCCACAAAGAGCACATATAAATGCCACAAAGATCATTTGAAAATGATTATTTTCCTAACAAGGAAAGGATTTTTACAAATGTAAAAGTGAGATAAAAATGCCATAAAGAGCATAATATTGTGAATATATATACCTTCCTATTAAGGAAAAAGATATATGAGATAATTGATGCACATGATGAGTTTTTAGATTAATGTTACTTGTTTTATCTTCCTGCTTAGCTTATGTTTTAAATTGTGTAGGTAGATTTTTATTTCTCTTTCATAATTATTCATCATTCATAACTGTCATACTTGTTATTCATTTGGTGATCACATAAAATCGGGCCCTGACCCGTTCATATTTCTTGTTGTGCTTGCATCTTATCCGCTCAGGTACTCCGCCACAAGAATGCCTGATTTGAATTCCTATTCCGATGTTTTTCGGCGAGCCATGATGCATTTCGGGTATTATGGGACATTTTGTATAGACATTTTCATTTTTGTAGTCTAGCTATGACCGGGTTTCTTTTACTCGAGCGAGAGGCCCAAGCTTTTGTAATTGTTTAATTTAATGTATTATATATATTTATTGAAATTGTTTAACAATGTTGTAATTATCAGCGGACCGATAACATATTTGGTCCTCTTATTTGTCACTTGTTGTTATAGTAATATATATATACATCCTTGAGGTTTCCCCTATCTTTTCAGGATTTGGGTTGTTTAAATTCTTTCCTTTAACCTCAAAACAAAATTTTTGACAACCCGTTTTCTGAAATATTGGGTGGTTATCCTGGATACTCTAAATTTTTATTGTGATGCTGAGAATGATTCCATCTATGATTCCTGTTATATTGGAGTATTGGGATGGCCACCCCTTATTTTGGTGAGCGGGTTGGCACAAATATGGAAAAGTATCCATTATCATATATCGATGATCTGTTTGACAAGTTGAGGTTCACATCATTCGTTTCCAAAAATAATTTTTTCTCGGGTATCACCAATTATGTATTTAGGAGGAGGACATTCTAAAGAACAATTCTTAAAGAGCTATGGATCATGTGAATTTTGGGTCATGCCGTTTGGGTTATTGGATGCATTGTGGGCTTATCGCACTGCCTATAAAACACCACTTGGTATATCCTTGCATAGGCTTGTCTATGGAAAAGCCTGTCACCTTCTGATAGAGTTATAACACAAGGCCTATTGGGCCATTAAGACCTTAAATTTCTATTTACTTGTTGTGGGAGAGGTCCGAAAACTCAAACTCAATGAGTTGGAAGAGATTAGGAATGATGCGTACGAAAATGAAAAATTGTATAAAGAGAAAATGAAAATGTTCCATAACAAGTCCATCCTACGGAAGTCATTTGAGCCAGGATAGAAAGTTCTCTTATATAATTCTAAATTGCATCTCTTTCCTGGTAAGTTGAGGTCTAGATGGTCCAGTCCCTTTATTGTTAGGACAGTCTACCAACATGGGGCGGTTGAGATAGAGAATCCTAAAAATGGTGAAATTTTCAAAGTTAATGGTCAAAGGTTGAAGCCATATCTAGAATTGCGAGAAAGGGAAGTGGAGGACATACTCCTCCAAGACTCTGTGTACCACAAGTGAATATGAAATTAGGTCATTGTTTTTGTATCATAGTTTTTGTTTTGTAGGAATTGTGCGTTGAAAAAAGTCCCTACTTACGGTAATATCTTTCATATATGTACCACCTTTTTCAATTTTCGTCTTTTATATTGAGGACAATGTAGAAATTAGGTTTAGGGGTATTGAGGTCATTTTTCTCCACTTTGAAAGAAAAAAAACAAAAAAAAAATCAAAAAATCAAAAAAGATTTTCAATATAATTGAGTTTTGAAACAATTTCTTAATATAGAATTAATTCATGGATCTCTTAACTTATGAAATTTTTACACATTAGCCATATAATATGATCGAAAATGGATCTTGAGGCGAAAATTAAAATTCTTAACGAATGAATGTGGAGATTTTAGCCTGGTGAGATTTTTGTGCCATTCATCATTTTCGAGAAATTTAAATCAATCCGAGTTAAAATAACTCAAACTTTACATTAGTGATAAATTTGTTGATGATCTAAAATTCATTGTTTTGTTCGATTATTGAAAACAAAAAGTCAAAATTTGAATCTTAAAGAACTAGAAGTCTTAGTAAGTCATCTTGAGACACGAATCAACTTAACGAAATTTGAGAAATGAGATTAGGCCATGATTTGAAAGCCCCAAACACTACACCAAAATGGCCAAAATGTCACCTTTCAACCGGCCACCCTTGTCAAGGTCAAATAATTGTCACGGTCAATGACCTTGACACGACCGTGACAATATTTCCAGCAAAACCCATTTCTCCCTTCTTTTTTCCCTCCCGCCGTTCCCTCCCCCTCTCTCTCTCTCAACGCTTCTCTCTCTCTCTCTCTCTCTCTCTCTCTCTCTCTACTTTTGTAAGGACACAAATTTCCAATTGAGTCCATATATAGTTTTGGCTCAATTCCGGACAAAAACATTTATTCATAGGTTAGTGATTTATTGTAATACTCTCAAGCCTATGAAGTGTGTGTTGAAGACGTAGCGTCAAAGAATATAAAGCTTCATCAAAATGCCGGTTTGCGTGCCTCATTTCTACGTCATCATCTAAGGTTCCATGCTCCCAAGGTATGAATGTAATTATATTTATATAGGAGCTTGGAACAATATTTATTGGGTGTTAGGTTTAATAAAAAACCATGTTTTACTTTCAGAATAATTTAATTGGAACTTTAAAATAAAGTACATAAAGTTTCTGGGCTAAAAATTGAATTTATCAAAAATTTCTGGAAGTCGTTCGAAGTCTCGTTCGAACGAGTTTTTTCGTTCGAACCCGGTTTTCGTTCGAATGAGTTTGTCGTTCGAGCCAGGTTTCGTTCGAACGAGTTTGCCAACGAACCTAAACTGGTCAGTCGTTCGATATGTCGTTCGAACGAGTTTGTTCGTTCTAACGAGGTATCTAACGAGTCCAGTCTGGTCGCTCGTTAGAAGTCTCGTTCGAACGAGACTCAAGTTCGTTCGAACGAGATGCCAGGCGGGAACAATTTTGAGCAGCTTTTTGGCAGTTTTTACCCACTTTCCCCACTTGTTTTTTAACCAACTTTTTCCTGACTTAATATGTGCAGGAAACACATTTTTCTAATTAACTTTTTCATTCGGTATCCATCTCATAGAGAGAGTTTGAGAGCTAATTCATTTAGTGAAAAAGTTCAAGTTTTGAGTGTTGTTTTTTTCAAAGAAAATTCTTATACCACTCTAGTGTTTACACCCAATTAATTGTTTATCCAAGTTCTCCTACATAAATATCAATTGCTTGGAGGTTGTTTTGGCACCGATTTTTATATACACCGAATTGAAGAGAAGTTCGTTTCATTTCTACCCGTTTTTAGAAAGGCTCCATGTTCGGGTGACGGTGACAGTTTAAAGTCCTATCGGTGGATTCCGAGACCGCGGTGGAGTTCCAAGGTTGTCCGCTAGGAAGATGTGTTTACAAGAAGGAGCAACAAGGTTTGAGAGGGTTTGAGTCGATGATGTAAGCCTTTTGTCTTGTAATTGTAATTCCATATCTAGTGGACTTGTGGCTAGGGCCGTCCGAGGTTTTTTTCCCGTCTTGGGTTTTTCCTCGTACATCGCGGCGTAGTGTGATATTTTTTATTTTATCTTGCGTAATAATGTAGAACGCATGCTTAGAATAATTCAAGATAAAATTCGGTTTAATTTATCACACTCATTTAATTTGGACTTTAATTAAATTTTGGGTAATGTTTATTTAATTCAAGTCATTTGCTAAAATTTGGTTTCGCCTAATTTTCTAATATCGATAAATATGACTTAGGCAAATTCTAGGACTTGGATTATGAAACCGTTTAAGTGAATATTTTTATTGAGTAATTTTATTGAACCATCATCTTCCTAACGCTTCCGCATTTATCTAAAAGGGAATTTACATGCCTTTTCAACTTTCAGGTTTAATTATCTCTCTCTCTCTCTCTCTCTCTCTCTCTCTCTCTCTCTCTCTCTCTCTCTCTCTTCCATTTATATATATGTTTGTGTGTATATATATGTGTGTATGTGTATATATATGTGCATGTGTGTATGCGTGTGTGGGCGGTGGGGTAGGGTGGGGGTAGGGCAGGGTGGGGGTGGGGGTAGGGGGTTAGGCAGGGTGGGGGTAGGGGGTAGGGGGTGGGGCAGGGTGGGGGTAGGAGGTTAAAAATGTAAATAAATAAGTAATTTTCTATAAATTTCCAAAAATAATATCCAAAAATGTAAATGTAAATAATATCCAAAAATATTGGATAACAATTTATTTTCATTCAAAATAAATAAGTAATTTTCTACAAATTTCATAAAAAAATGAAGGTCGTCTTAATATGTGATTTAAGTGTGAAATAATGGCTATATACTTATACTAATGGAGAAAAAAACCATATATGGAATTTTTTGTTGACTTTATATGGTGAAATAATCACATGACTTTATATCCATCAAATAAAAGCATGAAAACTAAAAAACTACAATAAGGGTTAAAATGGCATCCGAAGTTGCTAAAAGCATGAAAAATAAAATATTTTTTAAGATTTGTCGTGAATAACTGAAGTTAAAAAAAGTATTACTTTAGTCATTAAATTACTTTTTGAATTCGGGCGATGCGCATAAATTTGTAGTAATTGTCTTATAATAAAGATCAATTAGTCTATGCTGTTGAAAAATTTGATCAAATTGGTGAGCCCTTCATATTTTAAAAATATTATTTTTATTCCTATTTAACTTTTCTTTCTATACACCCCTAATTATATTTAAAGTTTAATAAAATAGGAGTTATAGAAAGAAAAGTGGGGTTTCCATAATCTTACTTTGTCACAATTAATTTATATGCCTCAAAGTTATTTTATCACTCTTAGTTTATATTTGTGATAATACTTTATTAAAGATTTTTACGGGAACTTGTTATACTAGAACTTAGATGAAGACTAAGTGATTAAAATAGTCCTTAAAATTGAAAATTAAATAAAGTTTATAAAAGTAAAGATGCTTGTAATACATCAAAGATAAATTAATAAGGACTAAATAACAAAATGTGTTCAAGTGTATAACAAGAAAGAAAATGTGGTATTTAGATTGGGTAAAATTCTTAAAGTAATGTTAAGGGACTAAAAGACCCAAGACAACTGGCCAGTAAGTCACAGACCGAAAAATTTATGACGGGTGATGAAAGCCCGTAAACATGTTGGGGTGGGGGTGGTGTGGGGGTGGGCTATGATTTATAAAAAGCACAAAACAATAGTAGAAATTCAATACCTGAAATTAACATTGAGATTATTTTAAATAGACAGTCACTACTGTGTGTGTGTTTAAATTGAAAGAAGATATGAGAATTTTATTAAAGATTTTTATGGGAACTTGTTATACTAGAACTTAGATGAACACTAAGTGATGAAAATAGTCCTTAAAATTGAAAATTAAATAAAGTTTATAAAAGTAAAGATGCTAGTAATACATCAAAGATAAATTAATAAGGACTAAATAACAAAACGCGTTCAAGTGTATAATAAGAAAGAAAATGTGGTATTTAGATTGGGTAAAGTTCTTAAAGTAATGTTAAGGGACTAAAATACCCAAGACAACTGGCCAGTAAGTCACGGACCGAAAAATTTATGACGGGTGATGAAAGCCCGTAAACATGTTGGGGTGGGGGTGGGGTATGATTTATAAAAAGCACAAAACAATAGTAGAAATTCAATACCTGAAATTAACATTGAAATTATTTTAAATGGACAGTCACTATTGTGTGTGTGTTTAAATTGAAAGAGGATATGAGAATTTTATTAAAGATTTTTATGTGTGTGTGTGTAATTCTCACTTTATTAATGTCAAACCCGAATCTCTTATAAGATATGTACTAATAACATTGTGATAATATTATATCTGTACTAATAACATTTTTTTACAGAAAATGTCTCCTTCAGATATTAAGGCGAAGATGATGATGCTGTTTATGATGATGTCGTCTGGGGTCAGTGGTAGTGGAGGCGACGAGGGCTCTTCCGCCCCTAGGCTCCCCAAATATGGGAAATATGGGATTACCGTCGAGAACAAATCGGAGATATTAGCGAGATCCCTCGTTCTGCTAAAGACGGTCATCGGCCCGGGGTTTATGAGTTGGAAGGAGGTGCCATATGAGCTCAAGTTAGCTGTTTGGGCGGCACTACAGGTAATATATTTATATTTATATTTATATGAATATTTCAATTTCAATTTCAATTTCAATTTCAATTTCAATTTCAATTTCAATTTCAATTTCAATTTCAATTTCAATTTCAATTTCAATTTCAATTTCAATTTCATATTTATATTTATATTTATATTTATATTTATATTTATATTTATATTTATATTTATATTTATATTTATATTTATATTTATATTTATATTTATTCGCAACTAACATTGTAATTGTTGGACAGGAACAATTCAACTTGGATCCAAAGCTACGCGATCCCGTGTTGGAGCAGATTAGGGAGCAACTCAAGTCGTGGAAAAAAATATGCGGGCACGGTACTTTGGGAAAACACGAGAGTCGATTATCCTATGGCGTGAATCCGTCCCCCCCAAGGAGCCGATCTCATTGGCACAATGGTAGAAGTTCATTGACAATGAGATCGAGGATCGACAATTGGCATCTCGCCAATTGGGGAGGGAAAATCGGGCAAAAAAGACAGGCGTGCACTACTCCGGCCGGACCTCTTACGCCGAGGTGAAGCATAGGATGCAGGTAAGATTTAATTTTTCTATAACTACAGAAATATATTATTCTTCTTTATTTTACTTTGCGGGGCCGATACTAATTTTACTTTACTTTATTTTATTTCAGGGGGTAGGTAGTGGGCCAGGGGGTAAGCCACATAGGCTCGATACTTATGTGGCTCTTCGGACGAAGAAGGGGAAGGACAAGGAGGTGTCCCCGAGCGTCGTGGCCACGATTGTAAGTAATTCGACAGTTTAATTTTTGTTAATTACGTTATAATTTTTTAGTTTACTTATTTTACTAATCATGTGCTTTTTATCGTTTCAGGCAAAGCTTAAGGAAGTGCATGAGTCGCATTCTGATGCCGACAAGGCATCTTTGTCCACAGATGCACTCAGCCAAGTGCTTGGATATGATCGCAAGGGGAGGACAAGGGGGATGAGCTCGCGGGTGGCCAAATCTAGGATCATCGGATTGGAGACGAGCGACACCGGGTTGGCTCGAACGATGGATTCACACGACACGAAGTTGTCCCATTTGGAGGCGACGGTCCAAGATATGTACGCATTCATGAAGCGTACGTTGGGCGGAGACCGTAAATAGAAAGGGAAAGGTAAGGAGAAGGCGGTGCAGGAGGAGGTGCGGGAGGACGAGGCGCAGGATGACGAGGATGTGGACCTCGCTACTTCATCACTGACACATTCGTACTTTGATGATCCACTTACCTATTTGGCGCCCTTCAACAGACCAATGTCGACACTTGGTTGGCCAAGCGTGTTCATATTGGACGTATTTGATGGCCACCGGATAGGGCGGGGGTTGAGGGACCCGAATATCGTCCAGGGTGGAATAGTTCATGGACGTGCGCTTCAAGAGATGGAGTCCAGGGTGCTCGTCACGCATGTCATACTCGGGAAGGAAAACTCCCTATTGTGGTTGCGCGAACAATGCGGCACGACGTATATTAGTGGGTGCGTCAATTCGTATGTTGTGTGGCCTACTCACCTCCTCAGTTTTAACAATACACCAGACATGTAGTGACATTATTTTAAGTTTGAATTGAATTGTTATAAGTTTGAATTGAATTGTTTTAAGTTGTTACATTCGAATTATATCGTGATGCATGTGGACTCTATTTGAATATATATTTGCATTATCTTTAGTTTGTTTGGATATATGATGTTTGGAACAGGTACAACGTTGCTATAACAGGTACAAATATACTGCTCGGCAGTGGCAGTGGCCATACTGCCCAACAAATTTTTTTTAAATTCTGCCCAGAATTATCACGGTCATTGACCGTGACAAGTCCGTGACAAAAAGTTGTCACGGACGTGTCACGGTCATAGACCGCGACAATTTTTTTAAAAAGGGTCACGGCTTTGTCACAGTTTATAACCGTGACAAACGTGTCACGGTCATTGACCGCGACACGACCGTGACACAAAATGCGAGTTTTATGTCAAGGTCAATGACCGTGACAAAAAAAATTGTCTCGCCTCGAAATGTCACGGTCATTGACCTTGACAAGTTGGATTTGTCAGGGTCAATGACCTTGACAATAGTGCAGATTTGCCAACCTTTTTACAATATTCCATTGCAAGCCTATTTGAGCCAAAAATAAAATAAGCCCTTTGTTGAAAACCCATTATCCTACCCAACTCGAACTGGGATTTTAAAGCCTATAAAAACAAGTCATACCTATTTTATGAGAATACTAGGGTAAAATTACGGTAGGAAAAAGGCCAAAAGAAAATGAGGTTGTAATAATGTGAGTATGAGAAAAAGGGAGGGGGGGGGGGGGGGAGGAAGAAAGAAAGAAAGAAAAAAAATGTGAGTTTGAAAAGAAAAGAAGAAAAGAGAAAAGACAAATGGAGGTTCGAAGAAAAAGTGCTTAAAATCAACATATCGAAAAATCTTTATATTCTCAAAAAAATTTCGACTCCAAAACCATTCTTTCTAGCTAAAATTCGAGCTTACAATACAACCAAAGAAAGTCTTAATCGATCTTAAGTGAAGTTAGTTAAAGAATGGAGAGAAGATGAATAGGATCTATGGTGTGATTCAGTGTTTTAAAAAAGTAATCGATTTTCTATTCATGAGATCATATTCATCCATTATAAAAATTTTATTTTCCATCATGTATATGTGAAATTTGTCCATTTAAATTTACTCTTTTATTCACATATACCGAGAGAAGATAACTCATTTTCGAATGTTCGATTGTGTGTGCATTCCGTGAGATTTTAAAATCAAGACGAACTTTCGGATAAGGAATGTAACGATCAAATCTTTTAAAATGGACGGTTATATTGGCTATGCACACCCACAATAAGTTGAGATTGAAAAATAAAGTTCTACTATATTTATAAAGTTTGCATTCAAACTTGGTAATATTACTTTTGTGTCTCTTGTATTGAGTCAAGTTTTTGAATTTTATGGGTATATTCACTACAAACCATCACGAGACAAAACTTGTCCACAAGGGTAACCTAGGGGTTTAACGAGTTGTTGCACATGATAAGTGCAATCGTGATTCCTACGAAAGTGATTTAGATTTTAATTTTTAGTTTATCTCGAGGACTAACAAAGTTTAGGTTTGGGGGTATTTGATGAGTGCATTATTTTGTATATTTTATACCCAAATTTATACTTTGTTAGTCCCATTTTAGTGTATTTAATAAGTTCTTAGGAATATTTAATTAAAAAGAGTAAAAAATGCAAAAATGATTGAATTCATATTGAAAATGGCAATTTTAAGTAAAAAATGGGCACTTCGATAATTTTATAATATTCTTGTGCTAATTTGTGAAAAAATTTGCCTAGTGAAATTTTTGCAGGTAATGACGGAATTTTGTTGCAAATTGATGATCAATTCAAAAAAGGCGCGAAAAAGCTAATTTTTATGGTCGTTAAAAAAAGATATTTTTACACGTGAAATCGTAAAAAAAATCAGAAATTTTTATTCTCCGATTTTAATGAAACTCGGCATGCGTGTTTAGTAATAAAAGATAAGAGTTTTCTAATGGGGAGAAATTTCATCCCTTATCACGATCCAAAGATTAAAGAGGTGGAGAGATATCTATCAACACCATTCGGCCAATCAGAAAGAGTCCCACCACAACTCAAATACCTCACCACTTGTCCTATAAAAAGGACCCTTGGGCTCATAATTTCGTAGACAATTAGAAAGGGATTTCGTGGAGGATTTCGGGGAGCAACTTTGAGTGATTGCAATCAATTTGAGGGCCATGTTTTATCATTATTTTTACAGGATTGAAGATTATTGTGAGAAAACTATTTGTAAGTTTGGTTTATTAATGAAGATCTTTACTCATTCTTGCAATTTCTCTTTCATTATGGTAGCTTGATTATTATATTAGGAGTAGGGTGAAGTTTATCGTAGTTAGCTAATATTGTCACATTAGTTTTACCGTTGTTTATTCCCTACTTGTTTTAATTGTTATTCAAGATTCGGTATTCATTTTAAAGCGACACGAGAGTGTGTTTTAGAACCTTCAATATTGTTTTGTCAAATCAAGTTTTAAGATTTAAAAATAGTAATTTTTGATGGATTATGCTTGCGCTTTGATTGTTTTGATAGTCCATGCATAAATACATTTGCGATTTTTAAAACTTGTATTTTCTAAGGGAATAGGGATTTTATCCGTCTATTAGAGACGTTAAAAATATTTTAATCATAACCATCATATTTTCTGAATTAAATGCGACGAGAGTCGATTTAATTTGAGTTATAAAAAGGGAGTGGAAACATTAAATTAGTGTGCAATATTAGTTATGTGATAAATGGACCCTGAATCCTAATTAGTTCCTAATTGTTTACAAATATCTTGTGCTACCCTAATTTATCGCAGTTGCTTATATTTAGTGTAGTTCATAATCATTCTCTATCCCATTTAGTCTAGTTGGACAACCACAATTAATTTGAATGAAAAATTGACAAATCTCCGTGGGTTCGACCCATACTTACACTCACTATTCTATAATAGCCTGTCCACTTGCAGTATTTTATAAATTTGACAACAAGAGTAGTCAAACTTTAATTGAAGGATAAGTGAACTCCCCGCTACATAGGACTCGGTGGAGTTTTTATTTCCTTACCTAAACATATTCAACATGTATATGATGTTTTCCACATGTTATTGTTGAGAAACTTGTAGCGGGATGAGTATGCCTATCCGCATATTAACCTCGTCACCTTGATAAAAGAGAATAAACTTTGCGATCTAAGGTCATGCCATTAGTTATACTCCAGTGGAGACACCAAAGCGAGGTTGAATCAACATGGGAGAGAGAGGATGACATACGGGAAAGATCTTGAGAGTTATTAAGGTAAGGTATAAAATTCAAATTTCGAGGATGGGATTACTTATTTTAGGGGGAAGGGTGTAATAACCTGTAATTTAAATTTATTAATCAAATGGTGAAATTTATTATTTATAATTATATGTTCCTGTAGTGTCATGTGTTGTCACTATTTATATTTTCATATCTGTATATTATTCGTAATTAAAATCAGAATTAATGCACGGTAATAAATTAATAATTGTTTAAAAATAATTTAATAAATATTTTTGGACCCATACAGATTAGAATATTAATTTATTTAGTATGGTAGTTTGGGTTGACATTGGAGGCATGTAAAATTATCAATTATGACTTACAGTGGGGTATTTTAAACCTATGGGTTGGTATATGACTTGTGCTAGGTTTTGGATCATTTATAGATGTATTTGGGTTGATTTGGTCGGAGATTAGATTTAGCCTAAGCCCAATTTCGTGGATGGTTTTTTTAAAGAGTTGTTAGACTTAACCTAAAGACTTATTACACTGCTGGAGAAAAAACCTAATGCTAGAGAAATGACACAACTTGGAGAAGAAAGGGATTTGTAGGAATTATGCTTGGATTTCATCCCAATTGGAATTCAGGCAAGTTTACATAGTTTTTCAATATAATTGTTTTTATGTTACAATATGATTATTCATTGGAATCAAAACATAATTTCATTGAAATATGAATTCAGAATTAATTAACTAATTTCATAATTGAATCAAATAGATAACTTAGGTTACTATTCATGTTCTTGATATAATCTAAAATTGGAAGAAATATTTTATGAATTTGAGATGAAATCGATGTGTAATTATTAGGAAGATATTATACACTAAAAACACTCAAAATCCCCCGGTGAATTGAATGATTTATATGAACCTAATTGATCAAAACTAGAATTTTAGGGGTTTTGGTGTTAATCTGAAATTGTCCCTTTAATTCTTTAGAAAATCATGTAAAAACCTTAGTTATAGATTAAATTTAATGTTAGAACAAATATATATGAACATAGTTTTATTGAAATATGAGTTAGAATTTTGGAATTCCACTAATGGAGGTTTTAGGGGCTTAATTCCGTAATGAGGAAGAAAGACTTGTGATCTGGGTAGGGTGATTAATCGTCCTTTGGAGTGAATCGATTAACCCCCCTGTGTTTGGACAATGATATTTTAGTTATTAATTAGTGGAATTTGTTTTGGAACATGGATAAAACTTAGAGACTTCAGTCTTGATTAGAAGAGATTAATTAAATTGATAAATAGGTATTTAGGAGTAGTAATCCTTATATGATTGCGATTACCATTCTTGGGTATTATGGTGATAGTTTAGAGTTGGTATTCTTGATTAAAAGAGACTTATTATGATATTTAATATGGATTTAAGACTTGTAATCTTTATGTGATTAGGATTACTTTTCTTCCGTTTTATGTGAAACATAGCAAGTGCGTGTACTCGTGGGATACGTGCAACGAGATATCCTTATGGGGTGCATATGACAAAGACCGCACTGGTACCCTGATAAATAGAAATAAGATTTAGCTTGGCCATGATTACCATGAACACTTCGTGCTTAAAATACCCATTTAATCTAGATGTAATAGAAGGGGTGGTACTTTCATTTGTTTTGGGGTATAGGGCCATATGACTGGTGTGAGGGCATAGTAATTATCCCTTATAGATGATTTGAGGTTATAGACATGGGACAACGTATAACTATGCCTAGTACTCATGAGCGATCTCCCAAAAAGGCTTGATAGTATAACCCATTTATGATGTATGTGGAGTGGACCATTCTTATATGGATGTAGACATAGACTGTTTCCCTTTATATTTGTTCACATAGTTGAGATGTATGGACTAGTACAACTATGTAACCTTTTCTTACATTTATTCGAGATGAATTAGATATAATCATGGGGTTCACTTGGGCTTGGGACTAGAGACATGTGATATTTAGGGTTGTTTTGGCATAACTTAAAAACATCATAAAAATGAGAGGAATATATGTAATTATATTGTAGATTAAACTCAATTATAGTCTTAATGTTTATAAACTTACTTTTAATGTTGTTTTTTTACTTTACTTTTCAAGACCTAGACCATCGTTGCTTCCTTAACCCTACTCTCTTTAGTGACATCCTCATATGTTACTGCTTATTTAGGACGTTGGTGTCGATTCTGCATGCTTAATCTCCATACTACTCTTTATATTTAGCTGAGTCAAATTTATGTAATACTTTCATTTCGTTAGTTTTGTTTATGCTGATACAATTGTAGTTATTCGATGGTGCTATTACTGTTGGATGGTTTGGTATAAAATTTTATATTGTTCACATATATTATATTTCAATCATTTATTTTTATGCATTTATTTTTTATTTCCAGTCATGCTTAAAATGATATTAATTTTTTTTTATTCCTGTGAGTTTCTATTTGGCCTGATCAATCTATCATTAAATTTTATGTGGTGTAAAATCACTAAAAAGACTAGATTCAATTCTAGTTATTTTATATCTGAATTTGAAAGTTTAGACTCCAATATCTAAAAGGGGTTTTTAATATTTTGAAGAGGTTAAGTATGGTGCAATTCGAGGATGGAGAAATCTAATTCCATCTCTGATGAATAGATCATTGAGCGTATTTCTTATTGGAATGGGAAGAGTCTTAATGTCCATCAGTAATTTCTTATTATGAAACAAGAGAGAGGTATGTTGTTGCATTATGTATAAAAAAATTTCAAATCTAATTAGAGATTATGATGCACCAATGTTCTTTACCCTCAATTCGGGATATTTCCTTGTAACTCTCGCCTCGTGTCTCTTTGTGTGATTAATAATTATTTTATACACATTTGATTGCATGCACTCACTTATATCTATGTTTAGATCCAAAACGATCCATAGTTAAATTGACTTGGGATTTGTCTCTAGTAAATTAACTTAATTAACTTAGAGTATATCTTAATTTGTTTAATTTGTTCATATCTATTAAGATTTAATTAGGCGGATCTAAAATTTGATTGAGAAATTTTATAACGATTGGTATTTCTCATTAAAACCTACTCACCAACTTCTTCTAGGTTTATTTAAGTTGAACATACTATGTAAAACACAAACCCTTAATTGGCATTAGAGTAGTTACTCTTTTAAGAACTAACGTGTTAGAGTAGATCTTTGTTATTTTCATTTTTCTATTATTTCTTATTACTCCAAGATCTATTTGGTTTCTATTTAGATCCTATGTTAAGAATTGATTAGTATCGTGATAGTAGATCCGCTAATCGTTTGTCATATTTTTATGTCTCTAACTATGGGCATTAGAAAGTGAAAATGTGTACACACTTGATATCAAATCATAAGAGAGTTTCTAAGAGTGTTGAGGATGGATTGAGTTATCCTATGATATAGGAAGATGGAATGAGAGAGAAGAAGCTGGGAGTTTTGTGGTCGAATGCAGAATTTGTAGATTGCGTGAAACAAATTGTATTTCAAGTAAACGGATTTTGTGTGATGATAACACAATTTATATATATGATCAGACTTTATTATATTCTCTCTAATGTACTTGATGTAAAACACACACCCAATACATTATGAGATATGTTACAAGGAACATACCAGTCATGTAACTAAGAAATGAGGACTCAAAGAACTCAAACCAACCCTATCAAGTTTAACTCACAAGCATTGTAAGTTTAATTCATAAAGATCAAACAAAATCATCAAGATAAGTTCAAGTGTGAACAATCCTATTCATCTCACATGAAGCAACATCAATGGTCCTATCAATATCAGAAGAAAGAGCAATGACCTGGAGATATTTTCATATAATGATGATCTTCAAGAACTATTGTAAGAAGGTAAATAAACTTATTTCATCTTGTACATCCTCAAAATCATCCATCCTAGACCTAACCAAACCATGGAACCAAGCCCCAATATTTTAGTACCTCAGACTAAAAGGATATATCCAACTATACTTTATGTATAGTCCACTATAACTTAACGTATAGTCAACTGTACATTGATTTATATCCAACTTTATTATGCTAAGAGGATCTGTCCATCAAGATAGAAAGAGTTGGTTATCTAAACCAAATTTATAGGCAATTATGGGTATTTGAAAACCCAAAATTCCATAATGGCTAGTTTTGAAATTTGAATTCCATATGTTCCTACAATTACCATACTCCCCTCCAACGGCTTGTACCTCATTGAAATCCTATAAAAGAATACCACTCAAACTTATAAATATAATCCCATTGAGTAAAGTTCCATATTCAAGTTTGTGTCAATATCCTCAATTTTCTTAGAGAGAGAAACCAAGTACCAAACCCCATTTGAGCTTAAATCTCAACTCTCAATCATTCTTTAACAAAGTTATAAACCCAATATCAACTTATGATAAAGATTTAATCAAAAACCCATTTGAACATCATACTTATGATTGCTTATTTGTTTACTTTTCTAGAGAGAGAGTAAAACCATTTCACCGCTGTTTTAGTAAAGACAATTTTCTTTACATTTTGGCTGAGAATCTCATTGCTGTGATTTACTGTAAAATTCATTTTATTTTCTAGGCCAATAGTGCCGTTGTTGGAGGGAATCAAGACATTTAATGACCTTGGTCTCTTACGGGGGTACCACTTAGGTAAGGATGCATTTAGAATCTTTTTAGTTGCGATTAGTAATGATTTGTTACTTGTAATAATTTTATCTCCACCTTAAGTGAATTGGAGATATTAAAGTTTCTAGAGTACCATCCCATACGTGGACGTAAGTAATGGCCAAACCACGTTAAAACCTTAGTTTACAAAGTTTCCTTAAATTCACTCTATTAAATACTTATGCATATTATTGATTAATTTTTCACACTTTATTTTATTTATGATATTGTAATTAATCTCTACACAAAGTTAATAAATTTCCATTAAACCCATATACCCAATTCACCCTCCCCCCCCCCCCCCCCCCCCCTCTTGGGTATATTTCTATGCCTATAATTGGTATCAGAGCCTAGCTCATAAATACTTATTTTTAAAAGTATATTTCTGTTCTAAAGAACACCCTTACGTAAATTATCTAGACAAAATCTCCAACAAGAAAAATATTTCTCCTAACAAAAGTTTTAAAAAAATAGCCTATCCTGCAAATGGAAACAACCCCAATTACTATGAACACATTAACTGAAAAGGAATAACATGGAGCAAACAATTAGGGGAAACACCTCATCTCATCAAACAAATATATCAGTTAAAAACCAACAAAGTTATACTATAAATGAAAAACCAAGTTAAAAAATGATACCTAATAATACTATTCTTTTCAACGTCATCATCACCTTAAATAAAATCCAACATATCCTTTTCATATATTTTAAAGTATAGCTTGGATCTAAGTGATTTAACCCTATGTATTGTCTAAAAATAGCCTCTAAAGAATCCCCATCATTACACCAAAGACTCCTCCTTAAAACTAATCAAATCACTTCAAAAGACATAAAACATCACACATGTAGTTAGTCACTTATAACTAATATATAGTCTATTATAATAGGCATACTCAAGACTTATTTTACATCAAACTCTTAAATCTTTCTCATTTCCCAAGAACTATCATTTCCTCTACTTATATCAGAGTTTCACTATTGTCTTCAAACCTTCACACTCTAAGTGCTTTTACGCTCTTCTATATTTATATGCATCCAAGATCAAAATTCAATCCCATCAAACATGTAAATAAAAAATATCATTCCATCACTTAAGCTAAATGACCATTTTCTTGAAAACATCAATGGTGAAATCGTTACAATACAAACTATAGTAATCATCTCATCAAACATGCGAGAATCCATTTTTCCATCTATCATAGAAATGAGTTACCAAATTTACACCGGATGCTCCTTATCCAAGTGTTCTTACGGTTCTTAAAAACATTGGATCTAATTTGTTCGAAACTTACACGAGTGTTTTACTCTAACTTTTTTAATGAAGAGACTGATATTAACCTTCCATTTTACTACGCCCATTTATGTATCCCAATCCTTATTAAAAGATCAGATAATCCTTCCCAAAGTTGGGGTAACTCTTTACACCACTTATTAATGGATTTTGATGCAAACTTTCAAACTGTCAAAGCCATGAATTGTTGTCTAATGCTTGATAAGGCGTAAATATTTCATATTTATCCCCTTAATTTTGGTCCTTTTATGATCCCATCCATCGTAATTAACTTGGATTTATCTCATATTTATGCTACTAACTCTCTTTGGCGAGTATTTCATGTTTTGTGTATCTCTCATGTATTTTACAGGTCTTTAATGCAAGTTAGTGCGGGAGAGAAATAGAAACAATGAAAGAAACCAAGGAAAGGGGACTTGAAGGGCATTTTTGTAAATTTTCAGCCTTAGTCCAAAAGTGGAGTCAACAGAAAAATTGAAGAGTATGAAATTTCAAGAACATTATAAGAAACAACATCTAATTATGTGCTACGGTGAAACAGTTATGCTCCATTGAAGTTGAGAACAAAATCTAGAAAGAAAAAAAAAGAGAAAATCAAGCTGAGGAGAAAAACTTGAGCCAAACCGCACCACAAACTAGTTTGAAGGAGATCCAGTTCGCCTACATATCCGAACCGGTTCAGAGTACCTGACACGTGAATTTTCACTTAATCCTGATTTTAATTTAAAGGTGTGTGAGAGTGGGACTCTTAAAAAAACGACCATAGGAACTTATAGTTTGATATTGGAGATAGTTTTTAGCAGTTTTTAACCTAGCATTAGAGAGGAGAGGAGGAAAAAATCATAGCTTTCAATTTCTTCATAATGATTACACATTTGTGGATTGATTCTCAAGATTTAATCGATAAAGTTTGTCTCCTCTACTTTATTCTAGAATCTTCTTCATCTTTGCATGTTTTATTTATTTTCTAGGATTTTAAGAACTTCATGCATGTTTAGATATATCTTCATACTGATTTTGATTATATGCAACGTTATAATCTTTTTTACGTTCTACATCACTATCTCGGGCTATGTTCTTATAGTGTTGGGATATATGAACGAAACTTAAGGTTTTTGGCATGGATTTAGAATATAATCCCTAAGTAAATGATTAATTAGAAACGTAATATTTTGTTGGTACTACCGTTATAGGATTTTTAACTACGTTTGCCCTAGGTAACTAGAGTGTTTAAGAATGTGATGTGCATATTGATAAATTTATTACGTACCACGGTTTTGATCTTGATCATGTATCGTGGGGGTTAATTGCCCTATATATATGATTCTTGAAAGTAATTGATGGTTTTTTTTAAATTAAAATTTTAATTCTCGCTATGTTCTATATCCAGTGAATTCACTAAGGGGCGAAAGAGTGTATCTCAATCCTATCTTTCTCATACAATTTACCATCTTGTTTCCTTAGTCTCGCATGCTTAGTTAGTTTATAATCTTGATTAATTTACATTAGTTGATAAGAGAGTCCCAAAAGCAATCATATTTTCTTTTCTTTCTCCAAGCCAAACTTAAGGTTATTCGTCGTCATGTTCTACATCTTATTCCTTGTGTTCAACACCAAGTTTACCGTATTATTACTTAAGCGACCAACTTGCACTTGAGCCATAATAACACGCATTAGCGATACATTTATTTAGTCACGTCAAGTTTTTGGCACCATTACTGGGAACTAAGTAGAAATTTAGGTTAGATCAAATTAATCCAAAATTTGACTCTAATTCATAAAAAGCCAAAAAAAAAAATCCAAAAACTTAAAGAAATATAGAACCTTTCAAATATTTACATCCGAAATCCTCAACCAACTCCTCAGTCAACTCCTACCGGAATTCATGAAAAATCTATAGTAGAGTACAATTTCGATATCCCACACACTCCACGCGATCCACAGTTTTAGGTTCCATGTCAGATCGAGGTAGTTTTGTTACGGGTGAGGGTGAGTTACCATACCCCCATAAGAAACCTCTTATATCTCTAACGTAATGTCACTCCGGCATGCATTATATTCCCGTATAATATAGGGAATTTTTTTTTCGAAATGGGATGATTCAAATCCTCAATACATTCCATGGTATTGAGTAAAAAAAACTCTACCTCCACATTAGACTGTTCGAAGATGCGTGCAAGAACTTCACCGATCAAATGTGCATTACGGATGTCGTTCGCCTCAAACCTTTTCCCTTATCCTTGAAGGATAAGGCCAAGACTTGGATATGGTCTTTGGCACTGAACTCGATTGGAGAGTAGAGGGACATGAAAGCAAAGTTTCTCCAAAAATGCTTCCCCAAAATCAAACCAATTTCATTAAATCTCAAATTCAAACGTTTCGAGAACTCAGAAATGAGCCTTTCGATAAATGTTGGGAGATTTTCAAAATATGTGCCCGCATCATGGTTTCTACAAGTGGAGACTTATCTCCTTTTTCTATCACAGGCTAAGCCTAATTTCTAAACAACTCGTTTAAACCATGTGCTCGGGGGAGTTTCTAGGGTTAGACATGGACGATGTAGAGGATCACCATAACTAAGTCGCTGAGACTACTAAAGCATGGGACACATCCGATCCAAACACCCAACCCAAGCCCAGACAAACGTCTACGACTCCTTCTGCATCTGAACTGTATCAATTGGATAAGGAAGCTGAATTAAAACTCCAAAAACTATCAAATAGGCCAGAGGACGTAGTCGAGGCTAGGGGAGAGTTGTATCTGACTCCACTCGAGCATTGAGAGATAATGTGTGCTATTTGAGAGATGCACTATAAGAAAAATGAGTATTAGGGACGGTAAAAAATCGTCCCTAAAAGTACAAAAACCGTCCCAAAAGAGTATTAAGGACGATTTTTGCAACGAAAAAAATCCGTCCCTTATACTAGGCGTCCTAAATATTTTAGGGACGGATTTTACGGTCCAAAATGTTAATTCATGGATTGTCTGCATTTGGCATTAGGGACGGATTTTTCTGTCCCAAATGGTGCTCCCGCGAAAAAACTCCCGCTCCCGCCAATAGTATTAGGGATAGATAAACCATCCCTAATACTACTGAGATTCTGTCAACCCAATTAGGACGGTAAAAACCGTCCCAAAAGGTAATTTCATTTATGCAAAAAAATGGGTATTAGGGACGGTAAAAACCGTCCCAAAAGGTATTCTCATATAATACAAATAAGTATTAGGGACGGTTTATAACCGTCCCAATTGATAAATAAAAAATATCATAAATAGTTATATTATTATATGTTTTATATTGCAATAATAATTGATGTCTAATATGCATTATAAATCAAATCATCCGATGAAAAACACAATATATCAACCACATTCATTGAAGCACGTCTCCAATAACAATTTTTTCCATTAAACTACATTCAAGTCGAAATATTTAAATGAGTACAAAATCATACTAATTAATAAGATATACAATTGTCAAAAAAAATATCATCCCTAAATTAAGATGATAAATATGGTTGTCACGCTTCAAAAACTTCTCTTAGTGCACATATAGTAGACACACTAAAAAACTTGTATCTTCAACTTCTTGTGCAGAACCTGCAATCAATAAATAATCATTTTATCAAAATAATATTATAGTAAAATAAAATAGCCAAATATATTAGTTAATCGTATCAACATCTTTTTACAATTTTTAAAAAAATTTGATAGAGTCTCCTTTGTTTATACATGAAAACCAACCTGTTTAATCAATACAAAAGTCCGCACGGCTATAAGAATCTTGCGTATCAACAATTCTTTATAATGTTAAAAAAAAATTGACGGAGTCTCCTTTGTTTATACATGAAAACTAACATGTTTAATCAAAACAAAATCCTGCACGACCATAAAAAAATTGAAAAATCTACCATATCAACAATTCTTTACAATTTTAAAAAAAATTCGACACAGTCTCCTTTGTTTATACATGAAAACCAACCTACTTAATCAACACAAAAGCCCGCACGGCCAGTAAAAAAAATTAAAACAACAGTTTCGCATATCATCAACAATAATAAATAAAGAATCTACCTGTCGCAAACCATTGCTTTGTTCATGTGTTCCACGCGAATAAAATATAACACTAAAATGTTATCGTGCAAAAAAATATGAGAAACAAAACAAAAGAGATATCAATAATAAAATAATGTTTAAGAAGTAAAAGGTACTACAGGAGTTACATGACAAAAAAGTGAAGTGAAAAAGAGAGAAATGGGGACTGTAGGCAACACTTGCATCAGCTCTTCACTAGTGCTAGTATCTCCACTTGAGAACAATGTGGTGGTGTCATATTTCAAGAAAAATGATAAGAAATCCACCTCCAATCTAACCTTGGTTTACAGGAGACCCAAATTGTTCAAAGTTTGTTGAGGAACCCCACTTATGATTTGGATAATAATGGCCCCAATAAAGAACTTTTTGAGAGTCTACCAAAACATGCTTTTGAGAATATAGCAGATTAGGAGAGAAAATTGATTCAGGATCATGTCCGAGGATACCTGTTATATACGCATACACATATGTGTATATAACAGCATATGCTTTTATATACACATGCACGTATGTGTATATAACAAGTACTGTTATATACACATATTTGTATGTGTATATAACATGTATGCTGTTATATACACATGTATAAGTGTATATAACGCTGCTGTTATATACACATATACATGTGTATATAACTGTACACCTGTTATATATACATATATATGTGTATATAACAACATATGACTGTTATATACACATACACATATGTGTATATAACAGCATATACTGTTATATACACATATACAAATTTGTATATAACAGTATACTATTATTTATACATATATGTATCTATAACAGGATACTGTTATATATACTATTTTATACACATATGTATATGTGTATATAACAGTATATGTTGTTATATATATATATATTAGAAAATTTTCATTTGGCACAACATGTTTTCATAATAGAATAGTGCCTCAATTCAACATATAAAAGCAACATCTTATGAACTACTATGTTGTATTATGAAAACTTCTATGTTCGATGACATGTTTTTATGCTTAAGTCTATTTTTTTGCAAATTTTTGTCGTACACATAAACCGGAAGCCCCGTGACTACGCAGTCGGTTCCTACGACTTACATTGGTTCCGTGCGATATGTTCTTGATTCTTACGGGACAATTATGTGGCCGTCTGGCATTTTCACCCTTCGACGGCATCTTTTTTATGCTCAAGTCTATCATTTTGTAAATTTACGCCGTACACTCAAATCGGGAGCCCCGTTACTACGCGGTTGGTTCCTATCAGTCACATTAATCCCGTGCGAGGTGTTCGTGACTCTTACGGGACCGTTTTGTGTTTGTTTTACATTTTCACCCTTCGATGGCATGTTTTTATGCTTAAGCCAACTTTTTGCAAATTTATGTCGTACACTCAAACCGAGAGCACCGTGACTACACGATCGGTTCCTATAACTTACATTGCTCCCATGCGAGGTGTTCGTGACTCTTACGGGACTGCTTTGTGGCTGTTATATGTTTTCACCCTTTGATGGCATCTTTTTTATTCTCAAGTCTAACTTTTTGCAAATATACACCGTACACTCAAATCGGGATCCCAGGGACTACATGTTAGGTTCGTACGAGTCACATTGGTCCCGTGCGAGGTGTTCGTGACTCTTACGGAACCGTTTTGTGCCTGTTTTATGTTTTCACCTTTCGATGGCATGTTTTTATTCTTATGTCTAATGTTTTGCAAATTTATGTCGTACACTCAAACCGGGAGCCCCGTGACTATGCGATGGATTCCTACGAGTCAAATTAGTCCCATGCGAGGTGTTCGCGACTCTTACGGGACTGTTTTGTGTTTGTTATATGTTTTCGCCCTTCGATGGCAAGATTTTATGCTTAAGTCTAACTTTTTGCAAATTTATGTCATACACACAAACTGGAAGCGCCGTGACTACACGACGGGTTCCTACGACTTACATTGGTTTAGCGTGAGATGTTCGTGACACTTATGGGACCTTTTTGAGGTTGTTTTACATTTTCACCCTTCGATTGCATGTTTTTAAGCTCAAGTATAAATTTTTTGCAAATTTACTTCGTACACTCTAACCTGGAGCCCCGTGACTATGCGTTCGGTTCCTACGAGTCAAATTGGTCCCATGCGAGGTGTTCGTGACTCTTATGGGACCGTTTTGTGGATATTTTAGATGTTCACTCTTCAATGGCAGGTTTTTATGCTCAAGCCTATTTTTTTGCAAATTTGCATCTTACACTCAAACTAGGAGCCCCGATACTACGCTGTCGGTTCCTACGAGTCACATTGATCCCGTGTGAGGTGTTCATGACTCTTACATGAACGTTTTGTGTTTGTTTTACATTTTCACCCTTCGTGGCATCTTTTTATGCTTAAGGCAACTTTTTGCGAATTTGTGTCATACACTCAAACCGGGAGCGCCGCGACTACATGACCTGTTCCTCTGACTTACATTACTCCCGTGTGAGGTGTTCGTGACTCTACAGGACCGTTTTGTGTCTATTTTACATTTTCACCCTTCGATGGCATCTTTTTTATTCTCAAGTCTAACTTTTTGCAAATTTACGTCGTACACTCAAATCGGGATCTCGGTGACTACGCGATAGGTTCGTACGAGTAACATTGGTCATGTACGAGGTGTTCGTGAATCTTACGGGACTATTTTGTGGCTGTTTTATGTTTTCATACTTAAGTCTAATTTTTTGCAAATTTACATCGTACACTAAAACTGGGAGCCCCGTGACTATGCGGTGGGTTCCTACGAGTCACATTGGTCCCGTGCGAGGTGTTCATGACTCTTACGGGACCGTTTTGTGTTTGTTTTACATTTTCACCCTTCGATGGCAAGCTTTTATGCTTAAGTCTAACTTTTTGCTAATTTATGTCGTACACACAAACCGGGAGCGCCTTGACTACACAACGAGTTCCTACGACTTACATTTGTCTCAGCGAGGTGTTCATGACTCTTACGGGACCTTTTCATGGCTATTTTACGTTTTTACCCTTCGATTTCATGTTTTTATGCTCTGGTCTAATTTTTTTGCAAATTTACATCGTAAACTCTAATCGGGAGCCCCGTGACTACGCGGTCGGTTTCTACGAGTCAGATTGGTCCCGTGTGAGGTGTTCATGACTCTTATCGGACCGTTTTGTGGCTGTTTTATGTTTTCACCATTTGATGTCAAGTTTTTATGCTTAAGTCTAATTTTTTGCAAATTTATGTCGTACACTCAAATCGGGAGTCCCAGGACTATGCGATCGGTTTCTACGTGTCACATTGATCCCATGCGTGGTGTTTGTGACTCTTACAGGACCATTTTGTGTTTGTTTTATGTTTTCACCCTTCGAAGGCGTGTTTTTATGCTCAAGTCTAATTTTTTAGCAAATTTATATCGTACACTTAAACCGGGAGCTCCGTGAGTATGCGGTCGGTTCCTACGAGTCGTATTGGTCCCAGGAGAGGTGTTCGTGACTCTTACCGGACCGGTTTGTTATTATTTTAGATTTTCACCCTTTGATGGCATGTTTTTATTCTCAAGTCTAACTTTTTTCAAATTTACATCGTACTCTCAAATCGGGATCCCGGTGACTTCGCGATAGGATCGTACGAGTCACATTTATCCTGTACGAGGTGTTCGTGACTCTTAGGAGACCATTTTGTGGCTATTTTATGTTTTCACCCTTCGGTGGCATATTTTTATGCTTATGTCTAATTTTTTTGTAAATTTATGTCGTACGCTCAAACCGGAAGCCCCGTGACTACGCGGACGGTTACTACGAGTCGCATTGATCCCGTACGAGGTGTTTGAGACTCTTACCAGACCGGTTTGTGGCTTTTTATAATTTCATCCTTCGATGGCATGTTTTTATGCTCAATCCTAATTTTTGCAAATTTGCATTGTACACTCTAACCGTGTGCCTCGTTACAACGCGGTCGGTTCCTACGAGTCACATTGATCCCGTGCGAGGTGTTCGTGACTCTTACGGGACCGTTTTGTGTTTGTTTAACATTTTCACCCTTCGATGGCATGTTTTTATGCTTAAACCAACTTTTTGAAAATTTATGTCGTACACTCAAATCGGGAATACCGTGACTACACGGTTGGTTCCTACGACTTACATTGCTCCCTTGCGAGATGTTTGTGACTCTTACGGGACCGTTTTATGGCTATTTTACATTTTCACTCTTCGTCGGCATCTTTTTTATGCTCAAGTCTAACTATTTGCAAATTTACATCGTACACTCAAACCGGGAGCCTCGTGACTACATGGTAGGTTCCTACGAGTCACATTGGTCCCGTGCGAGGTGTTCGTGACTCTTACGGGGCAGTTTTATGGCTGTTTTAGATTTTCACCCTTTGATGGCATGTTTTTATACTCAAGGCTAATTTTTACAAATTTGCGTCGTACACTCAAACTGGGAGCCCCGTTACTTTTAGTGGATTCCTGCGAGTCACATTGATTCTGTGTGAGGTGTTTGTGACTCTTACGGGACCATTTTGTGTTTGTTTTACATTGTCACTCTTCGATGGAATGTTTTTATGCATAAGATAATTTTTTGCAAATTTATATCGTACACTCAAACCGGGAGCGCCGCGACTACACGGACGCTTCCTATGACTTATATGTTTCCCGTGCGAGGTGTTCGTGACTCTTACGGGACCATTTTCTGACTATTTTACATTTTCACCCTTCGATGGCATCTTTTTTATTCCGAAGTTTAACTTTTTTGAAAATTTACATCGTACAGTCAAACCGGAATCCCGGTGACTACGTGTTAGGTTTGTACGAGTCACATTGGTCACGTGTGAGGTGTTCGTGACTCTTACGGGACCATTTAGGGGATGTTTTATGTGTTTCACCCTTCGATGCATGTTGCTATGCTTAAGTATATTTTTTTGCAAATTTACGTCGTACACTCAAATCGAGAGCCCCGTGCCTACGCGGTGGGTTCCTAGGAGTCACATTGGTGCCGTGCGAGGTGTTCGTGACTCTTACGGAACCGTTTTGTGTTTGTTTTACATTTTCACCCTTCGATGGGAAGCTTTTATGATTAAGTCTAACTATTTACAAATATATGTCGTACACACAAACCGGGAGCACCATAACTACACGATGGGTTCCTACGACTTACATTGGTCTCGCACGAGATGTTGGTGACACTTACAGGACCTTTTTATGGCTGTTTTACATTTTCACCCTTCGATTGTAAGTTTTTATGCTCAAGACTAAATTTTTTTCAAATTTACGTCGTTCATTCTAATTGGGAGCCCCGTGACTACGCGGTCGGTTCCTACGAGTCAGATTGGTCCTGTGCGAGGTGTTAGTGACTCTTATAGGACCGTTTTGTGACTATTTTAGATGTTCACCCTTCGATGGCATGTTTTTTTGCTCAAGCCTAATTTTTTGTAAATTTACATCGTACACTCAAATCGGGAGCCCCGTTACTACGCTGTCGGTTCCTACGAGTCACATTGAACCCGTGCGAGGTGTTTGTGACTCTTACGGGACCGTTTTGTGTTTGTTTATGTTTTCACCCTTCGATGGCATCTTTTTATGCTTAAGCCAAATTTTTACATATTTATGCCATACACTCAAAGCGGGAGCGTCACGACTCCATGACCGGTTCCTACCACTTACATTGCTCCCGTGCGAGGTGTTCGTGACTCTTACGGGACCTTTTTGTGGTTGTTTTACGTTTTCACCCTTTGATGGCGTCTTTTTTATTCTTAAGTCCAACTATTTGTAAATTTACGTCGTACACTCAAACCGGGATCCCGGTGACCACGCGATAGGTTCGTACGAGTCACATTGGTCACGTGCGAGGTTTTCGTGGCTCTTACGGGACTATTTTTTAGCTGTTTTACATTTCCACCCTTTGATGGCATGTTTTTATGCTTAAGTCTATTTTTTTGCGAATTTACGTCGTACACTCGAACCGGGAGCCCCGTGACTACGCGGTGGGTTCGTACGAGTCACATTTTCCCCGTGCGAGGTGCTTGTGACTCTTACGGGACAATTTTGTGTTTGTTTTACATTTTCACCCTTCGATGGCAAGCTTTTACACTTAAGTCTAGCTTTTTGAAAATTTATGTCGTACACACAAACCGAGAGCGCCTTGAATACACGACGGGTTCGTACGACTTACATTTGTCTCATACGAGATGTCCATGACTCTTACGGGACCTTTTCGTGGATATTTTACGTTCTTACCCTTCGATTGTAAGTTTTTATGCTCTGGTCTAATTTTTTTTGCAAATTTACGTCATAAATTCTAATCGGGAGCCCCGTGACTACGCAGTCGGTTCCTACGAGTCAGATTGGTCCCGTGCGAGGTGTTCGTGACTCTTACCGGACCGTTTTGTGGTTGTTTTATGTTTTCACCATTCGATGGAAAGTTTTTATGCTTATGTCTAATTTTTTGCAAATTTATGTCGTACACTCAAATTGGGAGTCCCGGGACTACATGGTCGGTTCCTACGAGTCACATTGATCCCGTGCATGGTGTTCGTGACTCTTACGGGCCAGTTTTGTGTTTGTTTTATGTTTTCACCCTTCGAAGGCATGTTTTTATGCCGAAGTCTAATATTTTAGCAAATTTATATTGTTCACTTAAACCGGGAGCCCCGTGAGTACGCGGTCGGTTCCTATAAGTCGTATTGGTCCCAGGCAAGGTGTTCGTGACTCTTACCGGACCGTTTTGTTGCTATTTTAGATTTTCACCCTTCGATGGCATGTTTGTATTCTCAAGTCTAACATTTTGCAATTTTACGTCGTAGTCTCAAATCGGGATCCCGGTGACTGCGCGATAGGATCGTACGAGTCACATTTATCCCGTGCGACGTGTTCGTGACTCTTACGGGACCGTTTTTTGGCTGTTTTATATTTTCACCCTTCGGTGGCATGTTTTTATGCTTAAGTCTAATTTTTTTGCAAATTTATGTCGTACACTCAAATCGGGAGCCCCGTGACTACGCGATTGGTTCCTACGAGTCACATTGGTCCCGTGCGAGGTGTTTGTGACTCTTAGCAGACCGGTTTGTGGCTGTTTTAGAATTTCACCCTTCGATGGCATGTTTTATGCTCAAGCCTAATTTTTAGCAAATTTTCATCGTACACTCTAACCGAGAGCCTCGTTACAATGCTGTCATTTCCTACGAGTCACATTGATCCCGTGCGAGGTGATCGTGACTCTTACGGGACCATTTTGTGTTTGTTTTACGTTTTGACCCTTCGATGGCATGTTTTTATGCTTAAGACAAATTTTAGTAAATTTATGTCGTACACTCAAATCGAAAGCACCGTGACTACACGGTCGGTTCCTACGACTTACCTTGCTCCCTTGGGAGATGTTTGTGACTCTTACGTGGCCGTTTTATGGCTGTTTTACGATTTCACCCTTCGTCGGCGCTGTTTTATGCTCAAGTCTAACTATTTGCAAATTTACATCGTACACTCAAACCTGGAGCCTCGTGACTACGCGGTCTGTTCTACAAGTCACATTGGTCCCGTGCGAGGTGTTTGTGACTCTTACGGGACCGTTTTAAGGCTGTTTTAGATTGTCACCCTTCGATGGCATGTTTTTATGCTCAAGCCTAATTTTTTGCAAATTTTCGTCGTACACTCAAATAGAGAGCCCCATTACTACGCAGTCGATTCCTACGAGTCACATTGATACCGTGCGAGGTGTTTGTGACTCTTACGGGACCGTTTTATGTTTGTTTTACATTTTCACCCTTCGATGGCAAGCTTTTATGCTTAAGTCTAACTTTTTGCAAATATATGTTGTACACACAAACCGGGAGCACCGTGACTACACGATGGGTTCCTACGACTTACATTGGTCTCGCGCGGGATGTTTGTGACACTTACGGGACCTTTTTGTGGCTGTTTTACATTTTCACACTTCGATTGCAAGTTTTTATGCTCAAGTCTAAATTTTTTTCAAATTTATGTCGTACACTCTAACCGGGAGCCTCGCTACAACGCGGTCGGTTCCTACGAGTCACATTGATCCCGTACGAGGAGTTCGTGACTCTTACGGGACCGTTTTGTGTTTGTTTTAAGTTTTCACCCTTCGATGGCAAGTTTTTATGCTTAAGCCAAC
Organism: Sambucus nigra; assembly: GCA_949130495.1. NCBI lineage: Eukaryota > Viridiplantae > Streptophyta > Magnoliopsida > Dipsacales > Adoxaceae > Sambucus > Sambucus nigra. The sequence goes on from OX422207.1 coordinate 237,976,293, forward strand.
TTTTTACAAATTTATGTCGTACACTCAAACCGGGAGCCCCGCGACTACACGGTCGGTTCCTATGACTTACATTCCTCCCGTGCGAGGTGTTCGTGACTCTTACGGGACCGTTTTGTGGTTGTTTTACGTTCTCACCCTTCGATGGCATCTTTTTTATTCTCAACTCTAACTTTTTGTAAATTTACGTCGTACACTCAAACCGGGATCCTGGTGACTACGTGTTAGGTTCGTACTAGTCACATTGGTCCCAATGAGGTGTTCGTGACTCTTACAGGACCGTTTTGTGGCTGTTTTACATTTTCACCCTTCGATGGCATGTTTTTATGCCTAAGTCTAACATGCCATGTTTTTCAAGTTTCTGATTTATCTAACATGCTGTGTGATGGCTTGTTTTTCAAGTTTTAGATTTATGCTTAAGTCTATTTTTTTGCAAATTTACGTCGTACACTCGAACCGAGATCCCCGTGACTTCGCGGTGGGTTCCTACGAGCCACATTGGCCCCGTGCGAGGTGTTCGTGACTCTTAGGAGACTGTTTTGTGTTTGTTTTACATTTTCACCCTTCGATGGCAAGCTTTTATGCTTAAGTCTATCTTTTTGCAAATATATGTCGTACACACAATTCGGGAGCACCATAACTACATGATGCGTTCCTACGACTTGTATTGGTCTCGCGCGAGATGTTCGTGACACTTACGGGACCTTTTTGTGGCTGTTTTATGTTTTCACCCTTCGATTGTAAGTTTTTATGCTCAAGTCTAAATTTTTTACAAATTTACGTCGTACACTCTAACCGGAAGCCCTGTGACTACGCGATCGGTTCCTACGAGTCAGATTGGTCCCGTGCGAGGTGTTCGTGACTCTTATAGGACCGTTTTGTGACTGTTTTAGATGTTCACCCTTCGATGGCATGTTTTTATGCTCAAGCCTAATTTTTTTGTAAATTTACATCGTACACTCAAATCGGGAGCCCCGTTACTATGCTGTCGGTTCCTACGAGTCACATTGATCCCGTGCGAGGTGTTCGTTGCTCTTACGGGACCGTTTTGTGTTTGTTTATGTGTTCACCCTTCGATGGCATCTTTTTTTTCTTAAGCCAAGTTTTTACAAATTTATGTCGTACACTCAAACCGGGAGCGTCGCGACTCCATGACCGGTTCCTACCACTTACATTGCTCCCGTGCGAGGTGTTCGTGATTCTTACGGGACCTTTTTGTGGCTGTTTTACATTTTCACCCTTTGATGGCATCTTTTTTATTCTTAAGTCTAACTTTTTGTAAATTTACGTCGTACACTCAAACCGGGATCCCGGTGACCACGCGATAGGTTCGTACGAGTCACATTGGTCACGTGCGAGGTTTTCGTGGCTCTTACGGGACTATTTTGTTGCTATTTTACGTTTCCACCCTTCGATGGCATGTTTTTATGCTTAAGTCTATTTTTTTGCAAATTTACATCGTACACTCCAACCGGGAGCCCTGTCACTACGCGGTGGGTTCGTACGAGTCACATTTGCCCCGTGCGAGGTGCTTGTGACTCTTACGGGACCATTTTGTGTTTGTTTTACGTTTTCACCCTTTGATGGCAAGCTTTTATGCTTAAGTCTAGCTTTTTGAAAATTTATGTCGTACACACAAACCGAGAGCACCTTGACTACACGACGGGTTCCTACGACTTACATTTGTGTCGTGCGAGATGTCCATGACCTTTTTGTGGCTATTTTATGTTTTTACCCTTCAATTGCAAGTTTTTATATTCTGGTCTAATTTTTTTGCAAATTTACATCATAAACTCTCATCGGGAGCACCGTGACTACGCGGTCGGTTCCTACGAGTCAGATTGGTCCCGTGCGAAGTGTTCGTGACTCTTACCGGGATGTTTTGTGGCTGTTTTATATTTTCACCATTCGATGGCAAGTTTTTATGCTTAAGTCTAATTTGTTGCAAATTTATGTCGTACACTCAAACCGGGAGTCCTGGGACTACGCGGTCGGTTCCTACGAGTCACATTGATCCCGTGCGTGGTGTTCGTGACTCTTACAGGATCATTTTGTGTTTTCTTTTTCACCCTTCGAAGGCATGTTTTTATGCTTAAGTCTAAATTTTTTACAAATTTATATCGTACACTTAAATCGGAAGCCCCGTGAGTACGCGGTCGATTCCTACGAGTCGTATTGGTCCCGAGAGAGGTGTTCGTGACTCTTACCGGACCGTTTTATTGCTGTTTTAGATTTTCACTCTTCGATGGCATGTTTTTATTCTCAAGTCTAACTTTTTGCAAATTTACGTCGTACTCTCAAATCGGGATCCCGGTGACTGCGCGATAGGTTCGTCCGAGTCACATTTATCCCGTGCGAGGTGTTCGTGACTCTTACGGGACCATTTTGTGGTTATTTTATGTTTTCACCCTTCGGTGGCATGTTTTTATGCTTAAGTCTAATTTTTTTGCAAATTTATGTCGTACACTCAAACCGGGAGCCCCGTGACTACGCGATCGGTTCCTACGAGTCACATTGGTCCCGTGCGAGGTGCTTGTGACTCTTACAAGACCGGTTTGTGGCTGTTTTAGAATTTCACCCTTCGATGGCATGTTTTTATGCTCAAGCCTAATTTTTTCCAAATTTGCATCGTACACTCTAATCAAGAGCCTCGTTAGAACGCGATAGGTTCCTACGAGTCACATTGAACCCGTGCGAGGTGTTCGTGACTCTTACGAGATCGTTTTGTGTCTGTTTTACATTTTGACCCTTCGATGGCATGTTTTTATGCTTAAGACAACTTTTTGCAAATTTGTGTCGTACACTCAAATCGGGAGCACCGTGACTACACGTTCGGTTCCTACGACTTACTTTGCTCCCTTGCAAGATGTTTGTGACTCTTACGGGACCGTTTTGTGGCTTTTTTACGTTTTCACCCTTCGTCGGCATCTTTTTTATGCTCACATCTAACTGTTTGCAAATTTACATCGTACACTCAAATTCGGAGCCTCGTGACTACGCGGTCGGTTCCTACAAGTCAGATTGGTCCCGTGCAAGGTGTTCGTGACTCTTACCGGACCGCTTTGTGGATGTTTTAGGTTTTCACCCTTCGATGGCATGTTTTTATGCTCAAGCCTATTTTTTTGCAAATTTTCGTCGTACACTCAAACCGGGAGCCCCATTACTACACGGTCGGTTCCTACGAGTCACATTGATCCCGTGTGAGGTGTTCGTGACTCTTACAAGACCATTTTGTGTTTGTTTTATGTTTTCATCCTTCGATGTCATGTTTTTATGCTGAAACCAACTTTTTAAAAATTTATGTCGTAACTCAAACCAGGAGCACCGTGACTACACGGCCGGTTCCCGCGACTTACATTTCTCCCGTGGGAGATGTTTGTGACTCTTACGGAACGGTTTTGTTGTTGTTTTATGTTTTCACCCTTCGATGGCATCTTTTTTATGCTCTAGTCTAACTATTTGCAAATTTACGTCCTTCACTCAAATCAGGAGCCTCGTGACTACCGCGATCGGTTCCTATGAGTCACATTGGTCTCGTGCGAAGTGTTCGTGAATTTTACCGGACCGTTTTGTGGTTGTTTTATATTTTCACCCTTCGATGGCATGTTTTTATGCTCAAGCCTAATTTTTTGCAAATTTTCATCATACACTCAAATCGGGAGCCCCGTTACTATGCGATCGGTTCCTACAAGTCACATTGATCCCGTGCGAGGTGTTCGTGACTCTTTCGGGATCGTTTTGTATTTGTTTTACGTTTTCACCTTTTGATGGCATTTTTTATGCTTAAGATAACTTTTTGCAAATTTATGTCGTACACTCAAATCGGGAGCTTCGCGACTACACGTTCGGTTCCTATGACATACATTGCTCCCGTGCGAGGTGTTCGTGACTCTTACGGGACCGTTTTGTGGCTATTTTACATTTTCACCCTTCGATGGCATGTTTTTATGCTTAAGTCTAATTTATTTCAAATTTATGTCGTACACTCAAACCGGGAGCCCCGTGGCTACGCAGTCAGTTCCTACGAGTCACATTGGTCCCGTGCGACAAGTGAATAAGTTGGGCGGTCACAAATTACAAATCTAGGAATAACTTTCGAACCATGACTAATTTTTATTCCCATTTTCACATCTCTTCTATTCATCTCGGACTAATCAAGAATATATTTAAGCTAATAAACAAATGGTTACCAATTAGATTAATGTGGACCATTGTAGAGAAATTGACACGCCTTAAACTTAGAAAGTGTCAATCCATTGGATAATGCCTTCTTTTTATAGTGTTCACCCTAACTTTTCTTTGTTCAAAAGTTATTTACTGTCCCCCCCCCCCCCAAATGGAAGTGACAAGAAACAAATGCGCCAACAATACCCAAGCGATAGGGGGAATAAAAGAATTAAAATTACGGGGTTTAGAAATAAATAGGATCCAAACCCAAAATAATTAAAAAATTGAATCAAGGCATACTTAACCTTAAAATAAATTTCATCATAGGTCTATCCATTACCTGGATATTTTGTTACACCCAACGCCAATCAGAACCTTCCCTATGCCAGCAGTGATGCAATTTCAGATTATGTTTTATAGTAGTTTGACCCCAACATCAATGTATCCTATGATAGTGAAAAAATAATGAATTCTATGCAAACAATTATGGTCAATTAAAAAAATGGTAGAACCAAAAAAACAAATTCAAAACCAAAGGAAGAAAACCAGAGCTTGTTCAAAAGGGGCACACACACCCCTAACTTATATAGCGCTAGTAAGTGTGAACTTGAAACAACATTAAAAAAATTGTAGTATCTTAACATCTAAACCATTCAGTAGATTCCAATAAATTAAATTCCTTGCACGTCCCTACCACATTTATAAAACTGAATCCAGAGCTGGGATTACTATTCTCTTCTAGAAAGAAAACACACAAATTTTGAGGTTAAACTCATTTTTGTATCATGATACTTCATTTTAACTCGAAAACCCCTTATATAGCATCGTGCGTTCAAAAAAATGGGGAGAAAGAGATGAGTATACCTTGACAAAAAAAATATATACCTAGACAAAAAAAATCTTTACGCCAATGTGGTCCTCGAAGACGTCATCTAAATATATATACCTAGACAAAATAAAAATGAAAAACATTGAATCACACCCCAAACACAAATAAGGAATTCATTTCCTATAATTTATCAACAACCAAATTGTAATGAACAAAAAACTATTTTTAGGGTTGCATACGGTTGTGAATCTTAAGGTTGTATATGATAACAAAATGATTATATGGACAAGGAATCAATATTTGAAGATGGGGAAGTATATTACATCTCAAATGTTGAAATAATTCATAAAATTAGTAACTGCATGTTACATTCTTCATAATATTGCCTCATGTGACAACCAAGTGAGGAAAATGACATGGAATTTGAAGAAGAGGCATTTATGTGATAAATTTGTTAAAGAAAGAGGAACTAAAATCAGAATCAATTGAGAATATATCCAAACAAAATTTAAAATTCCAGAAATTAAGTAAGCAAATAGCAATCAAATATAAGAGTGTGTCCATATGTAAATGTACAAATGAGAATATATACCTGAAGACTATCAATGAGATTTTCCATATCGGTGTAAGCCTTAGGAGGCGTCTCCAAGATTTTTCAAGATGCTCAACCATGCTCTTTAAAATACCTAATATTCCAAACTCCAATCATCAAATAAACAAAAACTATAAAGAGGAAAACATACCCAGACTAAAATGCATATGAGTATAAAGATTGGTAACAACTTATATTTTTATTTTATGTTTCTTTTTCTATTAAATACTGTTATTCTCTATCCATTTTTCAATCATGAAATTGACAAAAAATACCTTTATAACAACCTTAAACGTACCTTCCATCAATGTTATTCCATCAACCATTGAATCAACCAACACCTATTATCCCAAATTACAAGTGGAATTTCTAATCATAAAATCAACCAACACCTATTATCCCAAATTCTAATAAAAAATCAAACAACACCTATTATCCTACATTCTAATCATACAAATTATGTGTATATATATATTGTATATACTTTGTAAAAACATATATAATGTGTATATACATGTATCAATGGAATCTAGATAAATTAATGGAGAAAACGAATAAAATTTACCGGGGGAGAGACTGGGACTGGGGTGGCAGCTAGGGTAGAGCTGAGGCGGAGTAAGGGTGGGCTAGGGTAGAGCTGAGGCAGAGCGGAGCAGGGGTGGTCAAGGGCAGAGATGAGGCGGAGCAGGGGTGGTTAAGGAGGGGGGATATCTCTATGCTGGAGGGAGAGGGAGTGAGCTCTGAAGAAGAGCGAGTGCTCGAGCAAAGGGCGAGAGAGCTCTCAGTTCGGTAGAGAGAGAGAAAACGGGGGAATAAGGGAGTGAGATTTGAGAGAGAGTAGAGAGATAGAGCGAGCGAGCGATGAGTTAGGAGGAGAGAGAGAGAAAGCGAGGGAATGGGGGAAATGTTTTGTGGGAAAATAAAAATTTAGGTGTGTTTGATGAGAAGGGAGGGTTAAATCCGTCCCTTTTGCTATACCAAAAGGAACGGTTATTAAAAACCGTCCCTTTTGGTATAGAAAAAGGGATGGTTTTAAAATTCGTCCCTTATATTTTTTGGTGAAAGTCTAAAATTTTGAGATACGCCAAAAGGGACGGATTTTAAAATCGTTCCTTTTTCTATACCAAATGAGACGGATTTAAAATCGTCTCTTTGTATGCTGATGATGTTCAATAACTTGTTAAAGTGATTATTCAAGTTAAAATTCATTTGAATTGCAGATATAGTTCAAGACAGGACGAACATTCCATTGAGACATCTATTACCAACTGTTTCCATTGAAGTCGACTCTGATTTATCACGTGAGGAGATGACTATAAAAGGTACAAATATACTGGACCGAAGAAATGGATTATCATTTGATTATTGGCCTGTCCAAATCACTAATAATTTCAGCTGATTACATAAACAACAAAATCAAATCTATTCTGAATAGAACAAACTGCAAAGTAAAACTAAGAACCTGTAAATAATGGCAAGGGCGAAGGTAAAAGCTGGTATGAGTTTGCTCATGGCCGAAGCTAGACTGGGTGAATTGTACTCTTTACCCTTAAATCCACACATCTGAGTTAAATACATGCATACTAAAACTATGGTAATATAAAGACTTTTACTAAAAATATATACTACATGGAATTAAGATATTTATTTTGTAATTAGCAGGGTCATCTAGGTTTAAATGACAGAGAGAGGAAGAAAGTTTGTAGTGTGATGGACTACCAAAAGTTATCCCGTGAGGCCTACACCTATGCTCCTCGAAATGATCGCCTTCCTATTCATACTATAGTTCAAGTGCTTTACTACGAGCAACAATGCCTTAGAGAGGTCATGGATGGCAGCCTCGTTGAGGAAGAATCTCCTGCTTTTCACACAAACCCATATTATACCCAATAACTGAGACTAACCCCCTCATAGTTGATCTCTCAGTCTTACAAAAAGAAAAACCTAACCTAAAACTAGAGTTGCTGAAGATGAAAATGAAGTTGAAAGAGATTGAGAAGCCAACTGACAAATCAGCACCAAGCACATCCGGACCCACTTTTCGGACTGTTGAGAAATCTCATTTGCCTTGAAAGTCATTCATTAGCTCAGTATCGAAAAAACTTAGCCAACTTTATCCGTTTGGTTTTACACATATGATGAGTACTAAAGGTCGTACCAAACCAACTAGAGACTGAAGGCATTCAATTTCATGAGATAAAAGTCTTGTTAAGTTTTATGTTTATTGTAAAGAAACTGTGTGAGTTTAAAATTAGGCAGATTGTCTTGGTCACAACTTACAGAGGCTAGAAAAAAGGACTGCCAAGCCCAGTATTTTTTGTTCATGTTTATGCCTTTTTTCTTTTGGATGATTTTTTTGTAAATGTTTTTAGCCTTGTGATTTCCTTAGAATGCAAATACTACGGTTGTCAATAAAAGTGGATGAATAATTGAGCATATCGTCTATTTAGTGAGGTAAATGAATTTGAAATTAAAGGATCTGGAGTTTCAGGAGAATTATATAGTCTTGGGGTTTAGAATGTGACATGTGACACAAGTTACTAAAACTGCAAAATACTAATACATTTTTACGAAGAAAATAAGAGAAGCAGTAGATGAAATCTGAATTTGGGGTGTTTTGAAATTCAAAAATTTTCAATTATATTGACAGATTCAGAACCATCAAATTACATGAATTCTCACTAAGTTAGACAATGTCACTTTGGTGGTCAACGTTGTTATTCTCCTTGCTACATACACGTTTTTGATTTGGTTCTCAATTTCAATCCAAAAAATTAAAAACATTAAGACTCCCATCGGATAATTAAGGTGAAGTGTGTATGTGGGTGGGTGGGTGGGTGGGTTAGGGTTGTGGGTCTTTAGGTTAACATGTTGGACACATCATTCCACCCAATAGGTTAACCTCTTTAGTTGGATAGCTGATTCCTTACATATGCTATTAGAGACAAACCCAAGACATCGTCATTGTGACCTTATTTCAGACTAATATGGAACACACTATTGCATCTGTGTATGAGATAACAAAACATCCAGTAATTCAGACTCTTCAATACTGTATGGAATACAATCCACGAAGCGAAAATAGGAAATAAACAAATATTCAACGCCTTAAAAATAAAGAAGCTTCTTATTTGTGCCGATGGTACTCCTAACCATAGTTATTTAAGGTGCAAGGCACACCAAGGCGCCAATGTCTCGTTAGAGCCTAGGCACAAGGCGAGGCGCGCGCCTGATTGAAGTGAGGCGCACATTATACAAGACATGCAAAAAATGTATATCCATAATAAAAAGATTATTTCATGATCTAAAATTTGAAATATAATATAAATTTCTATTATACAAGGTAATGAAAAGACACATAAGAAGATATATCTAACATACCATATGGAAAAAAAATATAAAATAAAATATCTAAAATTATTTAACATTTTAATCATCAAATAATCAACAAAAGAAAAGATATTAATATATTTTGAAATATATGTACGCCATTATGTGAAAAGAAAAATTAAAATCAATCGGAGATGCAACAATGTGCAAGTTTTTTTATTTCTTTTGCCTAAGCAGTGACTAGTGAGAAAGATGAAGTTTCACCACAACTTATGCTCAACTTTGTTTGGTTTTGGGGTGGAAAATAGTTCAATTCTCCATATTTTAATGAAAAATACATAATGTCATACATATTAATTGATCCATTCTCGTATTGGGGGCAATTTGTAGAACAAAATTAATAAAAATCATCGATAATCTCAACTTATTTTCACGAGTAGCATCCTGCATGAAAGAGGTAATTGTTTATCGTTTTATACATTGAAAAGAGATATACATTCCCATTCTCAATAACAAGTTCTCACCAGTTTTGTTCTCAGAAAATTGATAAGTTCCTTAGTTCGTGCATTTTCAAAGATAAGATCCTTCTCTAGTTGCCCCAAGTCTTTAATCCCCGACTCCCTCATAATTTTGTTTACTTTTGCAGCAATCTTCATCCATCAAACCAGATTATCATTAGCCCTTGTTTACTTACAGAATTTTCCACTCAGTGCATATAATTTTCTTTGTAATTAACTTCTCAATTGAATAATTAAATTCAGCAATCAAGTTTCCAAATAGAATGTGTTTAAGCGAATTAAAATTGTAGTTCTCTTAGGCATAGAGACAAATTAAATGAACTTTATAGTGACTGTGAGCAACCAGGAAGATTTCAGGAAGGACACATACATCATCTAGCGTATGATACACCATAGCTAAGGAAACCACTATATGGAATGGAAGCATTGATCTAATTGATGTTTCACATATTAAAACCACGTTTGAGTTCCTCAATGGACATTATGACTAATTTTGCAGATAATATTGCTGAGTTACTAAAAATATTATGGGCATGTTGTATTAAATGTATAGAAATAGTATCGGGGCTCACTCTACTAACTTTTCATAACACGATGATGATAAAATAATTGCTCGCGTGAAAACAGTGGGAACAATAATTTATATGTTTGAGCAAACAAAATTTGAGAATATATCTGAATTTAAGAAATAATAATGGCCAATGGAGATAGAACACAACTATAGAGAAGTAGAAAATTTAAACGATTTAAGAAGATAATAGAAAAAAAATGGCACCACTCAAATAGGCTTTAATAGGAGGTAACACAATATAGAACCATGAATAGTAAAGTTAACGCAAGAGAGAGTCCACCATCAAAAAAGACAAGAAATAACATACAAAGGTTATAATAGGGGAAATCCTTACTACAAGACATAGTAGATGAAAATAAATGTACAGTTTGGAGGAAGAGACATTGGAGGAAAAAACAAACACTCAATTTGACGAGATAAATTCTAAATATCCAATGCCTTTTCCCAAATGGGGTTATACACTATATATAATAAATAACCATGGTTTGAGAGAAAGTGGAATAACTATGTTGGTGCTCCTCGATCTTGAGAGCGTGCTCAATGCCAAGGTCGGATGTAAGTCACTAAAGGTTGTGAATGAGTCGTTGATCCTCACTCTCACCAAGGCGAGCACTAGTACATAGGAGCTAGAATAGCTCGATATCTAGGTAGTGATAAAGGATGGGGGTCCTTAGACATGACACCAGTGAAGAGGTCACACTCATACGTGGGTGGTAAGAAAAAGGAACACATCTCTGCCTCCATCTACGACCAAGAGGTGATATGAGAAGATGTTGGGCTAGTGCCCATCTTTGAGTCGTGTCATTCCTCCACACATTGATGAACCTTTGGAGTTTTGTGGTGTCAAGAAGAAAACAATTTTAGTTGGATATATGCTTTTACTAACACCTTATAAATCAATCCAAGCCGATCAATAACTGCATCCGAATTGGTTAAGCTGACCGTTGAAGATCGACACATCGACGTAAATATCATTGTGGAAGCTATTGGCAAAGAGTCAAAGCATGTATGACAAGTGATCCCCACCCTATGGGTGTCCGAGTGAGTCTTCCTCATCCTCATCATCAATCCTAAGTTGATCTTAGCCTACAAGATAAAGAAGGGGGTGGAGTATCATATGCCTACTGCCTCGCTATAAGCGTAGGGGAATTGGGATCCTCTTTGCATTCCAAGGGATAGTCTTCCAATTTTCCCTTACTCCAAGCAAACAAAATGGCTTCGTATCTCAAGAGGCACATGAAGAATTACCTTAGGGCTCAATGACTCAAAATGGAGATGAATTGGAGCGCCACTAATCGGGAATCGATTGACGGCCCTTTCTTGAATCTCTTATTTGTAGTTCCTTGGAATAACTGGGTTGTAGCAATTGATTGAATGTCCAGCGGGACAATTGGAGATTAATGGGGGATTGGCCTACTCCAAGTAGTACATTGGAGGTGGTGGCCTGGGATGTTGAGTCTAGAGATGGTGCGGAGGCAGGGGTGGCTGGAGGGTGGGTCGCCTAACTGATTTAGAAGTTAGGATTGGGGGGTGTTTTGTGGGTCGTGAGTGTGGGGTTGTGGTCATTAAAGAGAGGTGGGGGGTTTAGAAGCATGCTCCCCTAGATCAAGAGTTGCTTGCCTTCGTGACGAGGGTGATTTTTGGTTTTAGGTAAAGAAGTAGTGACTTATAACAGGACACGAGGCTTTCGCCAAGATATCTTGGAGCGCGCCTTAGGCTCACAGCCTGGAGCCTAGGCGCGCGCCTTATTGAAGGGGCCTTGCTTGAGGTGAGGCGAGGAGCTAATGTTGCGCCTTAGTGAGCCTGGATCTCAGGAGTGCCTTTAACAACTATGCTTCGAGCCTTTTATACGTAAAAATAATGGAAAAATGAATTCAGTACGATATTAATAAGAACTAAACATACCACACATACTTTGCTAAGATGGCAAGGAACCATAACAATGCCCACAACCTCATTGGATGAGTGTTTTAGTTTGAAAATGGAATGCTACTAACCACACACACACACACACACGCACACACAGAGCTCTACAAAAGGACATTAAATGGTTGTTAAACAATCATCCATCATCCAACTATTATAAAAGTCACTAAATACTAAAAGTATGATTTGTAAAACAAAAGAATTAGTGATACAAAGCTTTACAAAATCTCATAAAATCAAGAAAAAAAATCATAACAGAGCCATAGCCTACATTACTATAAACCATATCTACAAAATCTTATAAAATAAAGACATAAAACAACATAAAAATTAGAGACTTCTATTAATTTTTTTATATGAGTGATCAATGCACCTAATACTCAAATATACTCACAGTGTTGATGTAAAAAATTAGATTATACCTAATTATTTAATCACAGATAAATAAAATGAGACAAAGAACTTTTAAAGTGGTTCAGCCTTATGAGAATGGCCTACGTCCACTGTTTCTGTTATTTCTGGCTATTTGGGAATTCTCGATTACAATTTTTCTAAGAAATTCCCATCCCCTTACAATGAGGATAATACAATGTATTTATAACCCTAAGGCTGTAATGTGAAAGGGTAATACATTCAATGCCCCTTAGGCGTATACATCTGTATGATAATAATAAGCATTTAATGCGCAGTCAATCTGTTGGTTATCCTGCTAGTAATGCTTTGTTCGAGGTGCAGCTCGGACCGCATAAGTTCCTCGTTACTCAAAAGTTACTCGGAGAGTTATTGTAGGTCGGAACGTCTGAGTTGATCGGGGAAACAGAGTTCCTCATTGCAGTATGGTTCCTCGGAGTCAAGGTGTTGTTCGGAAGTGTTTGTTGTTGCCACATAAATTGCCACGTGTCTTCACTCAATTGAGCCATGTCAGCAGACTAAATTTGGTATCAACATAAGCCCCCAATGTTTTATAGTTTGAAATTTGAGGAGTGTGGAACATTCTTTCTCGAAATATGGCGGTTTTAAATGGTCATCCTGAAATTTATAAGTATTTTCTTTTGTATTTATTTCTTCTTCCAAATTCATAGAATCGATCTTTTTGGAATTTTTCTAAGCGCTTCGGTTCCCGAGCCCCTTTTGTCTTTTTAGCCGCCGGTAACATAACCGTATCTTTTTGTAATCATTACTTTTACCCTTTCCCAAAGCAAAGTATTTAAACATTGCAGAAAATCCCATCGTCTTCTACTTTTTCAAATTCGTCTCTTTGAGTTTTCCATCGTCTCTCTCTCCTATACGTTCATCTCTTTCATCATTTGTTGTCAACAGACTCATCCCTTTCCTGTAAGATTTTCTTCTTTCTCTTTGATTTTATTCTTTCTCTTTGATTTTCTTCTTTCATCATGGTTTATCCTGTAGAATCGATTTATAAGTTTCGCTCTGATTTCTCTATTCCATCATGGGTTATTTTGGAAGAGCTTTCTGAGCCTTCAGACTATTTTCGTTTGGCTGAGGGACATTGGTTCCCTAGTCTCTTTGTTGCTGAGTGTGGCTTTTTTTTTCCCCAAACCCTCTATGTCTGGAATTCTGTCAATACTTTGACGTGGTTCCTGCAAGAATAGCCCCCAATACATGGGGAATAGTTAATGGTGTTTATAGATTAAATCAAATTCATGGAACTCGTATAGGAATTCCTGAAATTATGTTTTGTTATAGATGGGCTATGGGCGATAATACTTTTTATTTAAAAACTAGGTTTTTAAATAGAGCTTTAGTGGTCAATCTCCCAGATGCCAATAGGGACTACTTTGAGCACGGGGTTGTTATGAAAAATTGGAAACACCCTCCATTAACTGGAGATGATGTTTACCAGGGTCCCAGATGTCCTCCCTATGGCAATGGGATAGGTTGTTTTTATTTTATTTTTCAAAATTATGCTTCCTTTGTGTTTGATAAAATGTGCCACTGATATTTTAATTTTGATTTATTTGCAGTTGACAGCAAAAGAAAATCTCCAAAAGAGGCAGACGTTAATATAGGGCATTTAAAACTTATCTGGAGTTTGCATCAGACAGTTACCGATGAGCATATTAGGTCAGCTTCATATTTGCTGCAGTACAAGAGTTACACCTCCTCTTTTACTGCTCGTCCGGTGATAAGCGATGTAGAACCAATACTAGACTTTACAAGTTCTTCACCTGAGTCACATATTCCTTTGAGTGAAAGGATGAAGAAAATAAGACCTCTTACCCTTTTTGAGAAACCTTCCTCTGGTGCTGGAGAGGCAAAAAGAAGTAAGCTTGATGTCTCAGGAGAAGGGACAAAGAAAATTGATGCACCTCCCTCGGCTGCTCCTGTGAAAGTTGTTGAGAAGCCCCCAGTGGCCCCGAGCAACGCTGCGATTCCAGGCGAGGTGATTTTCATTTCTCCGACTAAGACTACATCGTTAGTAGAGAAAGTTGATGCTCCTCTGAGGAGGCTGAAGAAAAGCTCCTCTGTCAATTTGGCTGAATTCATCTCTCAGCCCCCGACTAGTGGTGTTCCCACTTTTGTTCCCCCGAGCTCTGCTATGAGCTCGGTGAAGACTTGGATCATTTTCGAGATCCAAGGTATTAAAGAAAACCTTTCTTGGGACACAGTTACCACATTAGCAGCTCGTCACATTACTTTTGTAAGTCCTATAGTCTTAAATTTTCATTCTTTCCTTTTTTTATCTGTGCACTAACTTACTTTCGTTTTCTTTTCACAGTTGGTGAGCTGTTTTAATACAATTTTGAAGAAAGATGAAGCTATTAAAGCTTCAAGCTCCTCGTCTGGTGTAAAGGAAGCTTTGGTAGGCTTGGCGCAGTCTCTGAAAGATTCTCGTCAGAAATATGATGATGATAAGGAAATTTGGGAGAAAAAGCTTACTTCGACTGAGCAGGAGAAGGCTCAGGTTATTGAGGTCTCCAAGGGGTTGGAGAAAAAAATGAATGATTTGGAGAAGAAGAATAAAGAGCTCAAAGGGAAGCTCAAAAATGCTGGGGAGCTTGAAAATAAGCTCAAGGCTGCTGAGGAGGAGTTGGGTCAACTTCGGAAAGTAAGTCGTCAGAAAGAGGAAGTTGAGAATAAACTGAAGACTGCTGATAATATTCTTTCCTAGAAACTTTCCTCGGAGAAGACAAAGAGGAAATTGGCTGTGAAAAAATATTTCAGTGCCGGCTGGGATAAAGGGTGGAATAAAGGTTTGGCTGCCATGATGTCGCAAGTGGAATATGGCAGCCTCAAATACTTTAGAGATGGATAGGTCGCTGCTCTACAGGAGATGAAGGTTGATGAAAATTCTGAACTCTTTCAGCGACACATCCCTGGTCCCCCTCCAACTCCTGAAGAAGAAGAAGAGGATGAAGATGCCTCTAAGGAATCTTCCATGGTGATGGGAGATCAAATTTCTCATCCCCTAACTATCCAGCCCACTGGTGAGGAACTTCAACTACCTGCTACTTCCTCCGAGCAACCTCCAGTACTTCTCGAGCAACCCTCTGCTCCATTCGAGCAACCTACCTCCTCGTCCCAGCCTCCCGAGAAAGTTTTGGGAGACAAGGAAAAGGTGTAGAGTTGTTCGGATTTCTCTATATTTTATTTTTCTTTGTCAAATGTAACTTCTGAACATGTAACTCTGAACTTTGTACTTCTGAACTTTGTGATGTAATAAAATTTAAACTTTTGCTTATGCATGTTGTTGATTCTCTTCTTCATGCTCTGTTTGTACTCTTATTTTTTATTACTTTTTGTTCCTCTACTAGTTTCTGGCCAGGATGGAACTATTGTCTGCTCATGATACAAAGCTATTACGGCAATGCAATGAATATTTTAAAGTCGTTCATACAGACATGAGTGCATCTCAAATCACTGACATCCTCGGTCATGGTGCTTCAGAGCAAGCCATTGAAGCCTATCAACATTTGAAGTTCCTACTCGACCGTGCAGTGGATAACAACGTAGCATACTATGATATGATTGAGGATCTCCAAGGCACTCTTGAAGAAATTCATCAACAATATAAGGAATCTACTGCTCTTTTGCACGAGGGGTACGAGAAGAAGTATCAGCAAATCTGTGCCGATAAGGGATATGATAAACGGTCTACTGCTTACGATGTGCGGGAGAGAAAGTTGAAGGCTGAGGTCGAAGAGCACAGACAGATAGCTGAGTTATTAGAGCAAGAAAATAATAACCTGCAAAGAGAGGTATCTCAGTTGAAGTCTGCAGCTTCCACCTTAAATGCTTTGATCCCAGTGACTGAAGAGGGATTCTCTGTCTTGGAGGTCAAAAACTCCAACCTGAGGGATGAGTTAGAAACCTTGAAGAGGTTTGTCCCTTCTACATCTACTCGGGGACGAGCAAGAGCTCCTCAGGGACGAGCAAGAGCTGCTCGGATTCCTGTTGAGGAACAGAGGACTCAATCTGCTCTAGAGAACCAGGCCTTCCAACTGATGGAAAAGAACCAGGCATTGGCTGAGATGTCTAAGAAGATCAGGGGTTTGGAAGAGCAGCTTTCTGCGTAGAAATCTGTATGTGGGATTACCATAATCCTCGGCTGCTTGACCTACCAGTGCCACCATTCAAGCTTGATATGAGTTGTATCCCTACTCGGGCCATCCCTCGGTGTCTGATTTCCAAATACCTTTGCGATTACAATCTCCATTCCAATGTCGAGATATCTCGTCCCGATTACCTACTAGATCGACCATCTGTGATGAATATCAGGATGCTTGAAGATCTTAACTTCATAAATTCCCCTCATGATTTAAATGATCCACCTGTTGGCGAGGAGCCTATTTCAAAAGCAGAGGGGAAGAAACCAATAGAATAGGAATCTTAATGTAATAAATTTATATTTCATTCTTGATGTATTTTGTTCTACATTTAATGAAATAATTTTATTTACAAATCTTGACTGCCATTGTCTTGTAATTATAAAACACTTTACATCTGTGCATGTATATCTGTTAAAAAGATAACAACATTGTGTTATTTGTCGATCAATTGGAGTTTGTTAAAACTTATTGTCGACTATCTTGAATTTGTGGTAATCATTTGATGACTAAACAAAATTGATGATACTTTGTTTCTCGACCAACTTGGAAGTAATTTAAAAAGTCACGAGTATCAAAAATTTTGCTCAATGACTTTCTCGTACTCATAAAATGTTTCCGACCAACCAAGGTCGGTAAATTTTTCTTCTCGACCAACTACAGTTAGTGGGTTTTTTTTACAAATCAATCTTTGGCACTTTTTGGAATAGTTTTACTTCCAGACCAACCTTAGTTGGCGTTTTCGGGAATAGATTTACTTCCTAACCAACTAAATTGGCATTTTTAGGAATAGATTTACTTCCCGACCAACCTTAGTTGGCGTTTTTGGGAATAGATTTACTTCCTAACCAACCAAGTTGGCATTTTTAGGAATAGATTTACTTCCTAACCAACCGAGTTGGCATTTTTAGGAATAGATTTACTTCCTAACCAACCAAGTTGGCACTTTTAGGATTTTAGGAATAGATTTACTTCCTAACCAATCGAGTTGGCATTTTTAGGAATAGATTTACTTCCTAACCAACCAAGTTGGCATTTTGGCATTTTTAGGAATAGATTTACTTCCTAACCAACCGAGTTGACATTTTTAGGAATAGATTTACTTCCTAACCAACCGAGTTGGCATTTTTAGGAATAAATTTACTTCCTAACCAACCGAGTTGGCATTTTTAGGAATAGATTTACTTCCTAACCAACCAAGTTGGCATTTTTAGGAATAGATTTACTTCCCGACCAACCTTAGTTGGCCTTTTCGGGAATAGATTTGAGTAGTCCGAGTTTTGCTGAGTTGAGTAGTCCGAGTTTTGCTGAGTAGTGTGTAGCACTAGTATTCCGCAAAAATTTCCAATAAAAGGAAAGAACTGGGAAGAACATTGTCACTTTATTCATACTGATGAAACTGCATTACATGAGAGTTTACATTACTGATAATATTTGCGCAGATGTTCTGCATTCCATGCATTCTTAAACTCCTCCCCCTCTAAATTTTCTATTTTGTATGTCCCTGGTCGAACAACTCCCTTAACTCGGTAGGGTCCATGCCAGTTTGCTTCTAGTTTGTTGTGCTTTTGGATCACCTTCTTTAGCACATAGTCTCCTTCTTTCAAGTCGCACTTCTTCACTCTCTTGTTGTAGAACAAAGTTGCTCGTTGCTGGTAAGTAGAATTTCTAATGGCTGCTTCTTCCCTAACCTCCTCGAGCATGTCCAAGTCTAACCTTCTCATTAAATCGCTGACAGGGGAATTGAAATTCAGTATTCTGTGTGTTGGGAGACCTAATTCGGTGGGTATAACAGTTTCACTTCCAAATGCCGGAATATATGGAGATTCCCCTGTTGTTGCTCGAGGAGTAGTTCGATAAGCCCATAGCACTGATTATAGCTCGTTGATCCAGTTTGCTTTTGCGTTATTCAGTCTCTTTTTAAACCATTCAGCAGCGTTCTGTTTGTAACTTCAGTTTGTCCATCGCTTTGAGGATGGCCTGGTGCCGAGTGGATCTTCAAGATATTTGACTGATGATAATAGGCAACGAACTCCTCGTTGTCAAATTGTGTTCCATGGTCTGTGATGAAGGCATGAGGAAAACGATATCGACAAATGATGTTCTTCCAAATAAATTGGTACACCTTATCGTATGTTATATCAATGAGAGGCTCAGCCACAACCCATTTAGTAAAATAATCCACAGTGACCACGAGATACTTAAATCTTCCACTGGTCGTCGGCAGTGGCCCAACCAAATCTATTCCCCATATGGAAAATGGCCAAGAGGAAGTAGTGGGCGTCAATAACTCTTGGGGAGTTCTTTGGATGGAGGAGAAGCGCTGACACTTGTCACATTTCTTAGCATAGGCTATGCAATCAGCCCTCATCGTCGGCCAGTAGTATCCTTGAGTCATCATTCTTTGCAAAAGAGTCCGACCTACTACATGGGCTCCACAGGACCCTTCATGGACTTCTTCAATAAAATATTTCACCTCGATGGGATGCACACATCTTTGCAAACCTTCTATAATTCCTCGTCTGTATAGAATACCATTAGTCAGTACATAACGAGCAGCCTTAAACTTCAGTTTCTTGGCTGCAAGTTTGTTAGTTGGTAATTCCCCTTTCTCAATATATGCCCTGATGGGATCCATCCATGATGACCCTAAATCGAGGGTATTAAAGTTTATCGTCAAATCTTCATCTATACTCCGACTAGCTAAAACTTCAATTGGGATTGTTCTTCGTAGCTCGGTATGAGTAGTTGATGCTAATCGAGCTAAGGCGTCTGCTCTTGCATTCTCCATTCTTGGTATTCTGACCAGCTGAATAGCAGTAAATTTCGACACCAATTCATTTGCCTTTGCATGATATCTGATCATTAATTCTCCTTTGGCTGGATATATTCTCATCATTTTATTTATGACCAATTGCGAGTCACTGAAAATAATAACTTGTTCTACCCCCATGGTTTTTGCCAAACTAAGACCTGCAATCATGGCTTCATATTCAGCCTCATTATTGGAAGCTTTGAATTTGAAGCGTAGGGCGTATGCCATGTCGACCTCGTCTGGACTATTTAAAACTATCCCTGAGCCACATCCTGTAATGCAGGATGAACCATCCACATACAGACTCCATATAGGTAACTCGTCTTCAAATTTTTGATCTGACAGAGTTCCTCAGTGGAAAATTTGTTGCTTCCTATCACCATCTCCTGATATTTCTTATTGTTCATCGATCATCTTTTCTTGTCCTTTTACCAACCTAAGCTGGTCTGGGCTTGAATTTGATAATCCTGTAACATTACTTGCCCTTTTACCAAGCTAAGTTGGTATGGGCTTGCATTTGATGATCCTCTAACATCCACAGGTTGATCAGCGAGCAACTTTTGCTCCTCGGGGGTATCAGGATAGGTAAACTCTGCTATAAAATCTGCTATCGCTTGCCCTTTTAGCGATGATCTGGGTTCATAAACTATATCATATTCACCAAGTTCTTTTGCCCAGCACATCAATCTTCCTGATTTTTTTGGTTTATGAAGGGCTTGCCTCAATGGCATATCAGTATATACTACTATCGGATGAGCCTAGAAGTATGGCTTCATTCTTCTACTTGCCTCGATCAATGCTAGTGCCAATTTTTCCAGCCTTGAATATCTGATCTCTGCTCCTCGGAAGGCCTTACTTGTGTAGTAGATTGGTTTTTGTACTCCATTATCCATTCTTATCAATGTCGAACTAACTGCATTCTCGGACACTTCCAGATACAAGTATAATATTTCTCCCATCACTGGCCTGGATAACAGTGGAGTTGCTCCCAAATATTTCTTCAAGTCTTGGAAAGCCTTCTCACATTCATCATTCCACTCAAAGTTTTTCGGAGCGTCTTGAAAAATGGGAGATATCGATCAGTTGCTCGCGATACAAATCTGTTGAGTGTTGCTACTCGTCCTGTAAGACTTTACACCTCTTTCTTCGTTGTTGGGGATCGCAGCCCTAACAGAGATTTGATCTTTTCAGGGTTAGCTTCAATGCCTCGCTGATTGACAATGTATCCGAGAAACATGCCTTCTCGTACTCCAAATGTGCACTTCGTCGGGTTCAACTTCATTTGATATTTATCTAGTTTATCAAAGGTCTGGCCTAAGTCAACTATATGATCAGCAACTTTCTTGCTCTTTATCAGCATATCGTCAACATAAGCTTCCATATTGCAACTGATTTGTTCTTCAAACACTTTGTTCATTAGCCGCTAATATGTTGCACCTGCATTTTTCAAACCAAAAGGCATAACATTATAACAATAAGTTCCTCTAGGGGTAATGAAAGAAGTACCTGTGACACCCCGCCTAATTAAATACCGGGCGATCACTCCTTTATTAAATTAAATCAAGGTAAACAGTTGGTTCATTCTCAGCATCACTGATCGATACAAAATTTTCCAATTTAACACCCTAAATAATTAAGCTAAGTGTCAAAACATTTTTCATACAAACTTCCAAATTTAATTAAAGAAAAGATTTATTTATACAAAACACATTTCTACAATATGGAACCACACCACGATGAACTAAAATAAAACCATACATTCGTAAATCGAATGTCAACATAATAAAACTAAACATCATAAACCATCCTGAATAAATCCCGTAAAACAATACTGGAATAACTGAAATATAAAAATCCCAACAATAAATGAAATGATGAAAAGGGCGACACGTGCCCAATAAATGAGAGTAATAGGAGTGGAGTCAATAACAGAAGCCGTCTACTCAAGTGACCTGCAACTCCCACCTAAGCTGCAGCTCGTTCTTCTCAAAGGATCCTAAGCAAGACTCCCCTGTGGCTGGGCACCTGAAAATATACATATATATACACAAGAGAGAGAGTGAGAAAAAGAAACGGGTCAGGGACCGAAAGTGTGTTTGATTTTAAAATACGTTAAGCAAGTATTTAAATTGATACAGGCCAATGCAACAACATATTAGTGCGTCTCTCTCTTGAGAAATACTCACCTCTCTTCTAATGTGCACACCTATCGCACTAACCTTCCCCACGGTTCGCTTATCTTAGCTTACGCATATATTTTCAAAACCGAACGATGTCAATGTTTTAAAAAGGTTACTTTCAATATGCAGTACTCCTCTCGTTTTAGCTTCATTAAATTATAAGGTTTCCCAGTGTCTTCTCATACTTTCACAAAACAAGTATTTATTTATTGCGTCAACAACCATGTCCTACTTATCACATTGTAGTAGGCAGATTAAAGTTTATAACCATATATATATATATTAACTACTCGTATAATATATATATAATAGCACCCCAACTAATCTATGGTGCGGGCATACTCTGCTATCCAATCCCTGTATCGCTCACACAAAGGGAAACACAAGTTCGGAATCACTCTCGAACTGTATTAACATATACAAAACAACGTTGAGGCGAAGCATAGATTCCAAGTCCAAGAGGTCAGTACATACCCACACGTCTCTTAGGACCGTCCGACTATCAATCTAATAGCCCATACCTAGGATCTCTATCTTCTAGGGTACGATTCAATATCCCCCATAAAGCAACACGGGATACGATCGTCCCAGCGCGGTAACCTCAGGGATAGCAAGTAGCGCGGGTACGTTTTTCACATGTATATAATATATGTACACACAATTATATAAATATACCCATTTCGTCATATTAATATAGGTTTCTCTCGTAACCCATAGTCACAACAATTTATCTTTAATTTCCCATTATTATGATTACGTCTAAGGTTTCGTCTCTAACCTTAACTCGAAGGGTTTTCTCACTAGCTATGTGACACTCGTAGATTCTATCCATCCAAGTAGAAAAATCAGTAGGTAAACATCTATTCACTATCATAAGTATTTGACGTAATCTCTCACTTGAATTACGTAGTTTCCTCATCCTTTAAATAATTGTCCCTAAAATACAATTATTATCTCCTAATAAAGTTCTCAACACTTAATCATATGCCCTACTGGTCTCTCCTATATCCCAAAACATTTTATTCATAAAGCCTAAAAGCTATTTCACGATGAATCATGTTCAATTAATTAAACAAGGGGAAACAAGAGTCTGTCAGGAAGGGTCGATCGATCGAGGTCTGGGGCTCGATCGATCGAACCTTCGACCGATCGAAGCTCTAGGCTCGATCAATCGATCAAGCAGGTCTGCGAAATCCTGCAGAAGTGCAGTTACGGGTTTTACCAAAATTCTTCACCCAAAACATTATTTTCCAACACTAATCGTCCCAAAACTCCTACTATAAACATAATAACATATTTCCAGATGTTTTTAACGTTAAGCATGCGTGTATACATCATTAAACATGGTTAAACAACCTAAAATCTCATCTAATAATCAAGAACCCTAAAGTTTTCTTAACTTTTGTTCTAATCAGTTTTCTCCACAATTTCCTTCTAACATAACATCACAAATTCGTGGGTTAATCATCTACTTCACATATTATTTCCAGAATATGGTTATAACGATTTCTACATGCAAATCCCTATCAAAAATTGGGGTTTTCTTCCATTGATTATACTCCTAATCATTCCTACACTAATATGATTATTGCACCAACGAAAATACACAAGTTAAACACTTGCCTGGGATTTCAGAGGTCTGCTTTCCTGCTGATATTGGTGTGGTTGCGTTCTCCTCCTCGCGATCTACGCATTGGTGGTGACGGCGGTGAAATCGGTGGTGTTTTGGGCCTTGAATCACCTTGAGAGCTCTCTCCTCTCTTCTCCAATGGCCGTTCTAGGGTTCTGAATGTTCTAACCCTAAAAGGCTGACTTAAATGGCTGTTAAGGATGGCTGAAATTCGTGGGTTTAATTACCCTATTTTGTAAAATGACCAAAATGCCCTCCCGGGTCACTAATTAAGCCTAAAAACATCCCGAGACCCAAACTAAACCCCCGGGTACACTTTTCTGACTATCTCGACCCTTCTGGACGCGTTGGCTCACTTAAAATGACCATACGGACAACTTATAAAATATTCACTTTTTAATTAACATAATTAGTCCCGACGTGGCACGGGCACGTCCCTACTTAAATTTCCGAAATAGTCATTTAATACACCTATGACATTCAATATAACCAATATAATATATTACTATGCTCATTAGTAATATTCAACAAGTTTCACATAATTACTAACTCTAGTCACGTTAATAATTATAACATAATTAATTTCCGGATTTTTATTAAATAAATCATCACATTAAATTTAATAAATCCCCAAATTAAATATAGCATAAAAATACGGGGTATTACAGTACTCTCCCTGTCTTCAGGTTTCATTTTAATCTCATTGTAACCAGAATGAGCATCCATGAAGCTCAGCAGCTCGTGTCCCAAGGTAGCATCCACTAGTTGATCAATTCGGGGCAGCGGAAAGTGATACTTTGGGCATGCTTTGTTGAGGTTGGTGAAGTCTACACACATCCTCCATTTGTTGTTCTTCTTTTTCACCATCACCACATTTGCTAACCAGTTTGGATAATTAACATATTCAATAAAACAAGCTTTCTAGAGCTTCTCGACTTCTTCCTGTATGTCTTGGTTCTTCTCGGGACTAAATACTCTTCTTCTCTGCTTCACAGGCTTGATCTCCTTATTCACATTGAGTTCATGACAAAAGAAATTTGGGTCTATCCCAGGCATATCCTCATAACTCCACACAAAAATTTGCTTTCTGCTTCTTAGGAAAGTTATCAATTTCTGCTTTAGTGAGTCTTCCAACGACGAACCTACTTGAGTAGTTTGTTCAGGGTGCTCGTCGTCCTGAATGATGTTTTCAGTAGCTTCCACCACTTGACCCTTCACGAGTTGTGACTCATCTCTAGGATCCAATGTTTCAATTTCTGGACCTTCATCCACTTGATAGGTGGTGGTCTTTTTCCTTGATTCCTCCATTTCCTCTTGCTCGGCGGATGAATAATAGCATTCCCGAGCTACTTTCTGATCACCTTTCATAACTCCTACTCCAACATTTATTGGAAATTTTAGGCATTGATGTACTGTGGATGGTACATCTTCGAACTTCTTCAATCCTACTCTTCCCATGATGATATTGTATGATGATTGAACATTCTTATCCATCATGAAGAAGCGTATTCTTTATGTTCAACAAGCAGGCCATGTACCAATAAATATATCCAACTTGATCGTCCCAAGTGGAAATACTTTCTCACCAGTAAAATCGAGGAGGGGTCTATGATAAGGCTCCAGTTGAGATAGCTTTAGATTTAAACTGTCGAAGCACGAGTAGAACATGATGCCTGTCGAGCTACCATTGTCTACTAGTACTCTTGAAATCATTACCTCCTTTATCCTCATTTTGATCACCAATGGGTCATCATGAGGATATAGAACACCTGCGAGGTCGTTCTTTGAGAAACCAATGACCAATTTCTCTTTTTTTACCTTTCTCGGGAGATCCTCCTCAGCTAGATTTAATTGTTGAATGTATGAGCAAGCTTGAGCCTCACAGAGGTAAGCTTTTCTCTCTGCAGTAAGGTCTCCTCCTCTTGCATCTCCACCTGTAATAACATTACAGTAAAATAACCCAAAGCGTATTGAAAATACTTTACGTTCTGGATGCCTTGGTCTCTTGGGAAGATTGGGATCATCTTTTGGATCAATTTCATGGTATCTTTTCTTGTTCTCCTCTGCTCGACGAGGAGATCTAGACCTCTCCCTCGTTCGGCCGTTGTTTCTTCTATCATTCCTCCGATCAATATATTTTTCCAGTTTTCCTCGTCTGATGAGTATTTCAATCTCATTCTGAAGAGCTATGCAATTTTTGGTCATATGGCCATGATCTTTGTGAAACTCATAATATTTTTCCTTATTTCTCCTGTCAGGGTCTGCCTTCATTTTCTCTGGCCAGTTTAATTCCTCGTTGTTCTTGATTTATTCTAGAACATGGTTGATACCTTTCTTCAAAGGAGTATAATTATTAAATTTCTTCAATACTTCCCATGATGACCTTGTTTTGAGTGTTTTTCATTACCATTGTTCTTATGCTCTTTCTTCTTAGCTTTATCACCTTCCACCTTGGTTTCTTTGGCATCCATATTCTTCTTCGTAGCTATAGCCTCCTCGACATTCATAATCTTGGTTGCTTTTCCCATCAGATCTGACATGGTTCTAGGTGGATCTTTAGCCAAAGTGTAGTACAACTTATTGGGAAGTAGTCCACTCATCAAGGCGGTAATCGTTGTCTTTTCCTCATAATCAATGACTTCGCGTTTCTCGCTATTAAAACGAGTTATATAATCTCTGGTACTTTCACCAGCTTTTTGTTTAACACTTAACAAATGCCCTACTCGTTTAACTGGCTTTGCCCCAAAATAGAAATTCCTAATGAATAACTCGGCCAGTTGAAAAAAAGTTGAGATCTTACCCTGAGGAAGATTATTATACCATATTTGAGCAGATCCGGTAAGAGTTCTCGAGAATGCTCTGCATCTCATCTCATCTGGAACAGCATAGATGTCGGTTGCAGCTTGGTATTGTTCTATATGAAGGACGGGGTCGGTCTTTCCATCATATTTGGGGGTCACAACAGGTGCTTTTAACTTTGATGGTGTTGGAAAATCTACAATGGCCTGGACAAAAGGTGTTCCTTGAACAAAAGTTCGTTGTAGAGGTTTCTTGGCTTTAGCCATTTCCCCTAATCTATCCTCCAGCCTCTGAATAGAGCCTTTGCACGCATCATTTCTTTCCTCGGGCATGTTGGTTCGAGCCACTGATCGCGTTGATGTGGCTTAATGGGATCTATCTTGACGAGCAGCTGGTCGCGACTGGCAGGTCCTTCCCTTAAGTCTGATGGTCGTCGAAAACTCCTCGATGCGGCTCTAGGAGGACTTTTGCTCCTCCTAGGACCTAATTGATCAAAAGGAGATACTCTTCTTAATATTTCTAGCGCACTAGTCCTTTATGGAGAGAGAGTGATACGTTGTTCAATATTTGTGGCTCATACAGACGAAGTTCGTCCAAGTTGATAAGAAAAATCTTCAAACTCCTCAGTGTGATATGAATCGGTACGCCTAGTACGCGAAGAAGGTAAACGGTTATTTCTTTGAATACTTCGCGATTCTGAATGGGTTGGTGCACCGCTATGAAGGGTTCGTATGAGTTGTTGCATAGTTTCTTACATGACTGTTTGGCCCTGGGCTAGATTTGTCATTATTCCAGCCAGATCTGGAATATGTGGCGGAGCAGATGGATTTGGAAGGCTTCCAGCGTTTCCATTGCTGGGTTCTGGAATATCAGCCATTTGTGATGAATTGTTTTTGATGAAAAATGATATTACCAGTCGCTTCCCACAGACGATGCCAATCTGTTGATGTAAAAAATTAGATTATACCTAATTATTTAATCACAGATAAATAAAATGAGACAAAGAACTTTTAAAGTGGTTCATCCTTATGAGAATGGCCTATGTCCACTATTTCTGTTATTTCTGACTGTTTGGGAATTCTCGATTACAAATTTTCTCAAGAAATTCCCGTCCCCTTACAATGAGGATAATACAATGTATTTATAGCCCTAAGGCTGTAATGTGAAAGGGTAATACATTCAATGCCCCTTAGGCGTATACATCTGTATGATAATAATAAGCATTTAATGCGCAGTCAATCTGTTAGTTATCATGATATTAATGCTTTGTTCGAGGTGCAGCTCGAACCGTCTAAGCTGCTCGGACCGTCTAAGTTCCTCGGTACTCAAAAGTTCCTCAGAGAGTTCTTGTAGGTCGGAGCATCTGAGTTGATCGGGGAAGCAGAGTTCCTCGTTGCAGTATGGTTCCTCGGAGTCAAGGTGTTGTTCGGAAGTGTTTGTTATTGCCACGCAAATTGCCACGTGTCTTCACTCAGTTGAGCCATATCAGCAGACTAAATTTGGTATCAAGACACAGGTATCCACATTTTTTAGCATTGTAGTAATGAACTACACTTGGTTTCCCTTGTTTGGTCCCAGATATCTTGTAATTTGGCAGATAACCACTAAAATTATGTTTTACACATTTCATGAAAAATATTCATTGCATTCAAGACACACCGATGACAATACATAAAAGTAAAAAACAACAAACTCATCATGTTAAGACTTACAACAGTAATTATAAATGATGCGTAAGTTAGCAAAACTCTCTATTGGATTTTAACAACAGTTGCTGTTGTTGCTCAATTTATTCCATTTCAATTTTTCACTGTGCTCAACATTAGTAACTCTACACCAAAAAATCCACAATAAAATAAAATTAAAGAAAATTAAACATTGAATATTTCATGTTTTTATATTCCTTGAATCATTGCACTAACCAAATAGAAAGAAAAATAAAAAGAATCATACTTCAATATTAGTATTCGTATCTTTTAAGTGACATCAAATGTGAATGTATCAATTCTTTCTCCAAGAATAATAAAATCACCATTCACTAAGAAACCAAAAATAAATAGACACATGGAATGGAGATAAATGTGGATAACATCCTTATTATATAACAAACCAAAACTAAAAGATTCACGGAATCAAATTTGATAAGAGAGAATACCTGATTAGGTTCCTTATTGAAGAGTTAGATCTGCAAAATAGAAGAAAGAATATTACCCTTCAATAAAATACTCTCAAAATATTATATACTAACAAAATATTATCCTTCAATATCCGATACTCCGAAAATATCATCCTTCAATAAAATACTCAAACACTCGAAAAATATCAACTTTATCATAACATATCAAATTAGGGGAAATCAATATAGAACGCTTAAGTTATTATTGCAATCAAATGCTGTATCAAACATAGTTCAAAGGAAAATGAACTCCATATGGAATCCCTAACTGAACCTCCATATATAAGACTCAAATGAATCTCCATATGTAAGCCCTAAAATTTAAGGTTAAATCAGAAACTTAAATCGATATTTAAATTGAAAGTTAAAACATTTCAATCAAACATGAATATAAATTGAAGGTTAAACCGTTTGAATCTTACCTGAGAGCAAGGTGGTGTCTACAGAGGTACGACGGGGTGGCGGAGGAGTGACTTGAACACGAAGATGGGAGAGAGATTGGGAGAGAGTTGATGAAAGGAAATGAGAAGAACCTGCCCTTTCTTTTCACAAAGTGACTTTTCCTCCCATTTTTTTAGCCTAGCGGGAGTGAGGGAGCTTTTTCATTTATCTTAGCTTTTGAGTTTCACAGGGATAAAACAAAGATAGGTATATCAAGGTTCTACACAAAATTGACATATATAATTTTTTTATAACAGGTTCATTTTAACTGACATAAAAACTAACCATTAAATTAAAACTGACATAAATAAAAACATTATGCCATTTAAACTTTAATTGACATAAAGTTAATTTTCAAACTGACATGAATGAGTGTTTTTCTTGTAGTGATATCAGGATAAACCTTAATGATGACTATTAAAATTTAAAATTTAAGGCGACCCAACCATTATACTCTAGTTGTGAGAAAGATCAAACAACTTTACATGCCATGGTTGGTTTGCATAGTTTGAAGACCCAATAAGGTTTGTCTGGAAATAGTATGACACGAATTCTGAATTGGCTGAAGGGCTTGCTACCTAAGGAGAATACACTTCCAAATAGCTATCATGTTATAAATAACAGTTTGAATGGTTTGGGAATTAAGTATAAATCGATTCATGCATGTGTGTGTGACTGCATACTATATCGAAAGAAATATGAAAATCTCGATCGATTTTCGGTATGCGGTGAACCTAGATATGTCCAATCTACTAGAAAGGAAGGCACAAGCTCAAAAGTGCCTAAAAAGAGTTGACATATTTTCTCTTTAGGCCTAGATTACAGCGGTTTTTCACAGTACCATGGATAGTGGAGGTAATTACCTGGCATGCCAGGGAAGAAGTAAGGGATAATATCATGCGTTATCCTATTGATTTTTCAAGTTAGAGGAGGATGAGTTATGCGTATATCGATTTTTCTTGAGAACATCGTAACATTCGTTTGCCAATATCAACAGATGGTTTCAATATATTTGGAAATCTAAACAATAATCAGAGTGTATGTCCAGTGATCCTAGCCCCACTCAACATCCCTTCTTCATAATGTATGAAACCTGAATTTTCGATGTTGTCTTTGTTGATACCTAGGCCAAAGGCACCAAATGATGACATCGATGTCTACCTGTCTCCTTTGGTATAAGAATAAAATGAGTTGTGGGAAGAGGGTGCGTAAGCATTTGACTCTTTTAGAAAAGAAGAGTTTATGCTGATGGCTATGTTGATGTGGGCAATTCATTATTTTCCAGGTTATGGGACATTATCTAGTTATGTAGTACATGGTTATTTAGGATGTCCTATTTATAGAGATGAGACTGAATCTCTTCGACTCCACACTAGCTCAAAAAATATATACCATTTCCATGGGAGGTTCTTACTCCCGCTCAAAGTTTCAGATTTGAGAAAGATTTCAATTTTTTATTGGGTGGAGTTGAACATAAGCTACCACCGAGAAAACTTTCAGGTTCAAAAATTGAAAGTAAATCTACTTATTGTGGTCCTAATATGCTAGGTAAGAATACTAAATTTAAGAATGTCAAGCATAAGGAGACCCCAACTGGGAATGAAACTGATACAAGAAAGGCATGGTCTAGGAGGTCAATTTTATTTGACTTGCCTTATTGGAAGAATAACTCGGTCCACCATGTATTGGATGTGATGCACGCAGAGAAGAACATTGTTGAATATATTGTGGGCACATGCCTTGGGGGGTCATTTGAAGGATGGAGAAAATTCACGAAAAGACCTTAAATCATTGAAACTTAAGCCACGACTATGGTTGAAAGAAGATAGTAGGGGAAGGATAATAATTCCCCTTGGTGCATTAACTTTGACGAGTGAGGAAAGGAAGGTGCTTTTAGACACAATATATAGTTTGAAGGCTCAATCTAATTTTGCATCCAACTTGTAAAGGATTGTTAATTATTCTACCCATGATTGACATAAGTGTAACTCCCACGATTGGCATGTGATCATGCAATTGGTTCCTCTATTGTTTAAGCATTATTTCTCCAAGAAAAGGATTTGTGATGGGATATTATGAAAATTAGTATCTGCTTCTCAATTTATGTGAGAAGGTAATCAATCGAGAACACATAGTGGCCGTAAAATTAGCAGTTACCGAAGCGATTTGTGTGTTGAAGAAGTACTTTCCCCCGACATTCTTTGACATAAGTGTTCACTTGTTGGTACACCTATGCTACGATGCACTTATTTGTGGTCCAGTTAGATATTGGTGGATCTATCCGTTTGAAATATTGATGAAAGGTTTCAAAGATTACGTCAAGAATAAATGATACTTTGTAGGATCAATTGCAGAGGAATACATAATCGCGGAATCATCAATCTATACTCGGGAATATGGATGACTCAACCAGTGTTGATGACACTGATGAGTTCTTCAATGAGGGTGGTCATGTGATGGGCAAACAAGTGAAATTAATGATTTTGCAAAATGAAAAAATAGCTCGTTATCTATTTAACACACATGAAGATGTCGAAGAATGGAAAAAGTAAGTTTAAATCATTTTAAGTTTTACATTATTTTAGATTATTTTATACGTGATTAATTTTTTAATACGTTCGACAAATTAATTTTATGCAGAAAATATGAAGCCTGTGAGAACAATAAAAGTCGAAAAACAAGGGCACAATCAGACAACAAATTTAGGTTGTGGTTGTCACACAAGGTAATTATATTAAAAATGGTTGTTATATAATGTTACATTACAATAAAACTTTACAACTAAACTAATTAGTTTATCTATATTCTCAGCTCTTAAAGACGGGTGATGCAACATCAAGGCTTGCTCGTCTAGCCACTAGACCCTTGTTCATGGCATAAAAGTAAAAAAAAAAGTATCAATTGAATGGTTACATATTCGGTACAAGGGTGTACGAGGAAGGTAAAAATGTACAGAACTCGGGCATTTCATACAAGGATTTTAGTTTCTTTTAAGCGAGCGCGAAAGATAAAAACCTCGTTGAAGCTGAAATGACTTACTATGGTGTAATTCAAAATATATTTGAATTGGACTATCTAATCTTCAAAGAGGTTGTATTTTACTGTGATAGAGTAAGAGTTGAGGAAAAAAAAGCTTGTAAAGTTGATCCTGGCACCAATTTAATCATGGTTGACTTGTCCAAGTTGAAGAGCAATGAATACGTGAGCAATGAGCCGTTTATTTGTACATTTTAAAAGGTTAAGCAAATATTTTACTCAGAGTATATCAACAACGATCCGTAGTTAATCGTCCTACATGTTCCATAGCATCTAAACAATATTGTGGACGACTTGGTCGCTCCTACAGAATATCAATCCATTTTTTAGGATAACCCAAATTTAAAATAATTTTTAGACTTGTAATAAGTATTCCAATTATCGAATATTAGTTTAATGCTTTTAATTCATTTGTACTTAATCAGTTTACTGCATGTATTATTTAGATTTAGTTCTTAAGCATTAATTCAAAGTCCATGTCCAGTATATGTATTATTCTAGTGTTTTATTATTATCGAACATCAGTTTAATGCTTTTAATTCATTTGTACTTAATAAGTTTAGTGCATTAATTCAAAGTTTCTAGTGTTTTGTTATAATATGGTTAGTGCTTTGTAATCTTCTAATTCATTTGGATTTGTACTAATAACAACAATTTTGATAAAAAAATGTCTTCTTCAGGGCTTGGCGGCAGCGAAGGCGATGAGGGATCCTCGACCCCTAGGCTCCCAAAATGGGGCAAATTGGGATCGACGGTTGAAAAAAAGACAGGAATATTGGCTAGATCCATCGAGTTGGTGAAGATTATTATCGGTACGGGTACACTAGTTGGAGGGAGGTACGAAATGAGCTCAAGTTGTCTATTTGGGCGGCACTACATGTAATGTATTTATATTTCAATTTCAATTTCAATTTATATTTATATTTATTAGCAACTGACACTTACTTTCTTTTTGTTTTGTATTTGTTTGATAGGAAAAATTTTACTTACCCCCACAACTCCGCGATTCCGTGTTTGAGTAGTTGAGGGAACAACATAAGATGTGGAAGAAAAAATTATGGGTTCGGTACTTTAGGAAAACCCAGGACTCCATTCTCAGACTACGTGAGACCGTCCCGTCGAATGAGCCGATCGCATTAGCAAAGTGGCAAAATTTCATTGATAATGAGATCGAGGAGAGACAATTGGCATCTAGCTAATCGGGAAGGGAAAATCAGGGGAAAAAGGCGTACATTCACTACTTGGGGTGTACGTCTTACGCCGAGGCGGAGCACATGATTGTAAGTTTTTATTTTTCTATAATTATAGTTTTATTTTATTGTGCATTATTTTATTTTGTGTTACTTACTAATTTTGCATTATTTTATTTCAAGAGACGAGGAGTGGCCCTCTCGATGCCAATGTGGAAACTTGGACGAATAAGGGCAAGGACAAGTATGTATCCCCGAGTGTCGTGACCACGATTATAAGTTATAAATGTTTAATTTTTGTTAATTAAGTTATAATTTTTTTATTTACTTAATTAACTAATCGTGTGCTTTTTGTCGTTTCTGGAAAAGCTTAAGGAAGGGCATGAGTTGCAGTCTGATGCCGATAAGGCATCTTTGGCTACGGACACACTCAACCAAGTTCTCGCTGCTGATCGCAAGGTGAGGAATAGGAGGTGAGATCATGGGTGGGCTAGTCTAGGATCATCGGAATGGATACGAGAAAAATCGGTTTGGCTCGTCAGGTGGACACGCATGATGACAAGCTATCAAGTTTGGAGGTGACGGTCCTAGATATGTATGCCTTCATGAAGAATGAGTTGGTAAAAGGGAAGGAGAGGACGATGGATGATTAGGTGGATGACGACGAGGATGTGGACGTCACTTCTTCATCGCCGATACACACGGACTCACTGCTTGATGATTTGGTTCCCATCTTAGCTCCCATCCAGCAGCCTAAGTCAAAAATCGGTTAGCCAAGCATGTTTTTACTCGACGTATATGATGGCCAGTGGATTGCGAGGGGGTTGAGAGACCCGAGAACCGTCCCGAGTGTTGGTTCATGGACGTATCCTTCAACACATCGAGGCTAAGGTTCTCGTCATGCATGTGATACCCAAAAAGGAGAACTTCGCATTGTGGTTGCGCGAACAATGCGGCGTGGCGCATATTGAGGGGCGTCTCAATGCGTATATCGTGTGGCCCTCCTTCCTCCTCCAACCTACTGATGACTCTATGCATTGATTATTTGTATTAATTTTATTTTTACACTCGAACTATATTTGTATTGTTTTGATTTGTTACATTTTGGTTTGGATATGGATTGTATTTCTATTTTATTTGGATATTGAATTATATAAGACATGATTTGGTGCATTTTTTCTATTTTATTTGGATATATGTTATTTGAACAGGTACAATTTAGTTATAATAGGTACAAATATACTACTGGGCAGTGACAGTGGCCATACTGCCCAGTAGATTTTTTTTAAATTCTGCCTAGAATTATCACGGACTTTGACTGTGATAATTATTTTAGGGTTTGTCACGGTCTTTAACCATGACAAAACTTGTCAAGGTCAAAGACCGTGACATGTCTAATGAACTTGTCACCGTCTTTGACCGTGACAAGTTCGTGATAAAAATAAATTTCACCCCCAAACTTGTCACGATCATTGGCGGTGACAAGTTTGACTTGTCACGGTCAATGACCGTAACAATCCAATAGTTTTGGTGTAGTGTTTCAGGGAAAAACCTTTTATTCAGCACTATAAAAAATTTAACAGACACATTCGACGTAGAGACTACGTAGCATTACTAAGTATAACATGTAAAGTATTCAATTCTTCTATAAAATATAGACCAGTCCAGTGTCGTCCATAAGAAGCGATATTCCCTCGGTATCCACCGATCAACCCTCTTCTTATTTAGCAGTAGACCCTCGGTTCCACAAGTCAATAGTAGATATGGATTCTAAAAAGTTTTATTCAAGGTGTATGGAAACGAGGATTTCATTAGCTCACAAATCACATAAGGGGATGTATGATTTGAAACAAGAAAGTGATTTTGAAAAATGAAATATGAGAACTTTTGTAACAGGTATTGGAAAATCTTTTTATCCAAAGTTCTTCGAAAATTCTAAAAAATAGGTTTTTTTTAGCAAAATCATGAATTTGGAGGCAACGGGGTCATTCGAAGAAAATTAGACCTCATTCGAACAAAAATAACAGTTTTGTTCATAAGATAGCCTATTTCGTTATAATAAAACCCTCTTCTAATTTGAACATACTTATTATGGGCTTCAAACAAGAAATCTATGTCAAGGCATGGATGTTTAGTTTGAAGGTCATTTGATGTTGGTTCTAATGAGACTACACATCTCGTTCGAACGAGACCTAATATCGTTTGAACGAGACAAAAAAACTTTTTTTCTTTTTAAATTCCTTTTATAAAAAAGACTCAATTTTAAAAATAAACATCTTGGAATATGATTTTGTAGGTCCCCAATATATATCTTTCAACTGTTGCTTGAGAAAAATCAAGTTAAGGATGAATGCAAACCAATTTTCTCTTTTTGAAAAAACTCATTTTCAATTTTATCAAACCAAGTTGTGACACAAGTTAACTTAACCAGATTTTATCTTGTTTAACCCTAAGCATGCAACTGATGATTAAAGTAGGTAAAATAAGGTAAAGCAATACTCACAACGCCGATGTACGAGGAAAAACCTAATCAGGAAAAAACCTCAGATGGCCCAGGCCAAACAATCACTATGACAAAGGAATTACAAAGTCAGACGGTAGTCTTATACAACGACTCGATACCCACGAGACTTGACGCTCCTCTGATCTTCTACCAATCTTCACAGTGCCCACGCAGAAAGTAACCTTCTTCTACGATGCTCGTCCACAACACGCGCCTCCACGAGTGTCTCGGTATCCATCGATATGGCCTTGTGTCATCTACGATGTTGAACCCAAAAGTAACCTTCTTTATTTCTCCACCTCAAAACCAACAATGTTCAAGAGTTGAACAAACCCAACATAGTGCAACAAAGATCACATAAACATAATTTAATGAAAAGTTCAGATCTTTGTAAACTCTAAGGATGTCTTTAAGCCTTTGAAACCTTAGAAAACATATGCAGAAAAAACGTATTATTTGAAAAGTGAATCCATTCTGCACGCACCACGAGAAAAGGACTAGGACCTGACTTAATAAAAAATTCAAGTCGGTGTAATCTCGTTCGAGCGAGATGACACGTCATTTGAACGACAGTGTATCTCGTTGGAATGACATGTAATGGCGTTTGAACGACGTAGTCAGATAGAGTTCCAAACTGTTACATATTTAATAAAAGACTTTTATTTAAAACCAACTCAAATCTAACTCAAATTCTTCCTTTATCTGATGTGTAAACAATTAAACATTTTGAAAATATTTTCCTTTAAAAAATAACATCCGAGTTTTAATAACATTATGCATTCATACCTGTGTGATCTCGGAATGGCATAAAACCTTTCTGATGAGAAATTGCACCAATTAAACTTGAACATGATTAATTCTTTATAGCTTTGCTGCAACGTTTTCAATTAAATCTTCGACAAGTTATAGTCTCGAGTGATCGAATGATAAAAATATACCTATGACTCAAACATGTTTTGTTCCGAGAGTAAGTCAAAACTACATTAAGACTCAATTGGAAATTTGGTCCTTACAAATCTCCCCCTTTAACCATTTCGGGACAAAACCAACAGTGAAATGCCTAAGTCAGGTCATCATATGACGCCTAAAACCCATCCCATAAACCCAAAATAAAAAAACACATCATCAGTACAGGATAAGACTCATAAGAAATGGATTGGCAAGCATGAAACTATCTCTGAATGTCTGAGTGTGATGTAGACTTGAAATCTTGAATCTCGTTAAGCATACCTACAGACATGAAAGAGACAAAAACCAGGCGAAGTATCGAGGAACAAATGATATAAATCAAACTGAGATCTTAACTCAAAATCGTTTTGTTATGTGAGTAAACATGATACCAATATGTAAACATGATATATAAACCATCAAGTATAACACTCACAAAACTCCCCCTACATCACAGATATATCTCCCCCTTTTTGTCTCAAATAGACAATCTGGTAAAAAGATAAACATATCTAGAATGCAATATACCAATATGATAACAATTTGTAAAATTAACAGAGAGATCCCAATTTGGATTAACTCACAATAGGCTAGATAAACATACAACAACCAGCTAAAAATGAGTCCGCAATGCCAAATCAGTAGCTAGCAAACAATTAATCATAAAAAGATATCAAGTTAAGCAGGTGTGATAAATGAATCAATTCAGTAAAATATATCATCAATCAGAAGTGAACTGCATAAACAGGAATTTAGTACCAAAATATGAAATAATATGCAGCACGATACTGAAATAGAAAGATAGCCAGCCAAAAGTCGAACTAGTCAAAGCAGGCTGTCGTTCAAACCAGCCAGGGATGTCATTAGAACGAACTAAGACATCGCTCAAACGAAATAGTATATCGTTTGAATGACATACTCAAAATTTCACAAAATCCCCAGAATATCAACCAGTGTTTCCCAGTGGAAAAATTTCAGAAAAATTCAAACTGGAAGGGGCTCAAAACTATGAAACAGTAGCAAAACATAAACTAAACTAGAAAACACAAAAACAAACTAATATGAGTAACATGCCAACATAGTATCGATGTGCCTAAAGATGAACATGGAAAGTATGGGTGTGAACTACAACAAATGAATCACAATTCCAACACATCGAAACGATTAATAAGCTCTAATCAATAGCAATCTATCATCAAACTTTATTATAGCCATTTATGACAATTAAAGTGTGAGCTTAATGAACTAAAAAACCATCATGCATATGAATCCGGAATATTGACGATTCTATAAACAATAGTGTCATGACATGAATTTTTAACCTTTAGGATTCTTTGTGCAAACCCGTTTATAATTTCTAATCCATCTAAACTCCCTCAAATATATATAACCTATTTTATTTTGAATGAACTAAACTAATTTGGCCCAATTTTTGGCATATGACTCTTTTTATTGCCATTTCATTTTTTCGGGGCTCTTTTAAACGGTGACTTTCACGACGAGTCAATTTTTCACTCTCGCAACCCTTTCCCGTACACTCATCATATTTTCAAATTAAAATGCTCACGGATAAACGGTTATTACATGCACACCTCCTCCTTAAGTCTACTTATGCATAGATGACAATATTGAGATAAGAACATCTCACTGAACTCAAATATGCAAGAGTAGTCAAATAACCATAAAAAACTCGTGTATGAGTGAAAATATGGCATATATACAAAGTCGAATCAAAACGCGTATCAATTTCGAAACAACCCCATAATACAATGGCTAAGATCATTCTACGCATCGATAATAATGACCAAAAGTCCTAACCACATGGATAATGGAAGGAAGGGGGGTCCAAGAACACCAATATGCCACATCAAACATGTTAACTCAATACACAAAAAAAACAAAAATCTTTTTGGCTTTTTCGAAATACTTCGACTCAAATAAAAGCAAAATCGTTTTGTATTTTTCAAATAAGATGCAATAAATGAAAAATATAATATAAATTGATAAACATGGTAACACCCTCAACCTTTAGATTTAGCATGAGAAGAATCAAGTGCAACCAAATGAGAACCATGAAGTTTTATTCCTAAAGCTACCAAATTCGACTTCCTAACCCAAGTAGGTGTGTAACAACGCATGGGGGTGGGGGGAATCGGGTCAACTTAATTCCTAAACTTCCTAAACATTCGATGAGCATTCCTAAGGTCATAAAAAAAACTTTCTAAGGTTGCCATTTCTACCACAAAACGTGAAAGTGTAGCGGTGGTATAGAAAGTGATCAACATGTGGACCTTTTCTAACGTTCCTACGTGGATCTCTCACATGTGTGGGGGGAATTGGAACAATACGGTCATCAAATCCAATACCTCCCCAATCTCTCTTAATTTGGACGGTGCCTAGCATCCTATCCAACTTCTCACTTCTAGACTCCAAGTCAAACTTAACTCTAGATGAGTCTTTCAAACTCTCCTTGAACTCCCTAATCCTAGACTCGAATAGACGCCTAGATTCCTCAAACTCTAGAAACTCCTTTTTCAAGGCCTCCATCAAACCTTTAAGGGTGTTTCTCTCTTTCTCGATGTACTCTATATTTTCTCTAAGCTTCTTCTCCCATGCCCTAATATCCTCAATTAACACATCATTATTTTCTACGGCATGCTCTTTCAACTTAGCTTGAAATTTCGAGTTAGCCTTTTTAACCTTCACCATCTCCTCAAACAACTCTTCAAATGCAACTTGCAACTCTCCTATGTCGATCTCCTCATCCTCGTTATCATCACCCTCACACTCTTGGGAAGCACTCTCAACAGCCTCACAAGAGTCATGCACATGAGTATCCTCGTGGGAAGATATATTGTCGTCGTTTACATGATATGCCATAAACGCAACAAAGTTACACTTAATGGGGGAATCCTTTCCCTCTATCGGCTCACTATCACTTAAGGTGGTGTTGTATGTTATAGGTTTCTTGCCCTCTTTCTTAAGTCTAGTGCGACACTCAGTTATTTTGTGACCATACCCCTTACTCCCGAAACAGCTGACAGACTCATATCTCTTAGATTTCTCACTATTATCCTTAGGGGTGGAGTCTCCCTTGTTATTGAATTTCTCAAAATTTTTGGCATATTTCTATTGCTTATAAATTTGAAGAAACTTCTTGAATTTTCTTGTCATCAAAATGACATCCTCAAAGTCGGAATCGGAGTCGTCATTCAAAACTTTAGTTTCCTCCTTCAGGGCTTTCAAAGCAATGCCCTTTTTCTTTCTTTGGCACTTGCTTGGAGGTAAACATATCGAGTTCATACGCTTGTAAGCCACCTACTACTTCTTCTAGTTTCAATGAGTTAAGGATACCAAGGGAATTCATAATGGTCACTTTAACATCAAACCTACTCGGCAACGATCGCAAAATTATCTTAATCACTCGGTTATCGAGAATCTTCTGACCTAGGTTAAACGTGGAATTAACAATAGTGGACAACCTATTGTAAAACTCATCAAACGTCTCACTCTCTAACATCTTAATCTTATCAAACTGTGTAGTGATATTTTGCAACTTAGACGCCCTAACTGTGACCGTGCCTTCGTGAGTGAGTGCAAGTGTATCCCAAGCTTCTTTCGAACTTTCATAAGTCATGATACGATTATATTATTCAGGTGTGACATGTGAGGAAATAACGTGCAGACCTTTAAGTTATACTGTGCAAGCCTATGTTCAATCTCAGTCCATGACTCAATAGGTTTCAAGCTAGTAACCTCACCCTTTCTTGTGACAGGTGGTGACCAACCTTTTTCAACAGCTAACCAGACACGCTCATCAATATATTTTAAATCACTTCTCATTCACATTTTCCAATAAGTATAATGTAACAACCCTCTTAATTAAATATCGGGTGATCAATCCTTCATTTAATCAAATGAGAATATCCAGTTGGTTCATTCTCAGCATCACTGTCGAAAACAATTTCTTTATTAATCACCTAATAGTTAATTAAGTTAAGTGTTAAAAACTTTTCCATTTTTAATTTAATTAAAACAATTCCACGACACGGAATAATAATATGCAACACACAACACAACTAAATTAACTACAACAAGAATAAATGTGACTAGAATAACTCTCCAGTTAAATTATAACATTTACACTGAACAAAACTGATCTCCACAATTCTTAAAAAATAATTACAACCTATAGAATCTTGGGTGACAAGCCCTGAATTAAGTAGACGCTACACATGAGTAAATCAACAGAAAGGAAGCGTCTATATAAAATTCGCATCTCTGCTAGTAGCTATAATCCATCGGAACATCCAATATCTATGCTGAACATCCCTGCTGCTGGATACTTGATGTACAATACATATAGTAGAGAAGAGAATATGCAAGGAAACGGGTCAGAGCCCGATTGTAAAAATAGCAAGTTCTTAACAATTACAATATAAGCATTTATTATGTACATGTTAGTTACTCGGACTCTCTCTTGAGAATTCTCACCTCTCATCTAGAGTGTACACCTATCGTATCTTTTTATCTTCCTAGTTAAGGTTCCTTCCTAACATAATTCTAACCCATATCATAAACTCGTATGTCCCATACCATACATAATATAATTATTCATATTCATTTCTCTTTAATATGAATTAGTCTTGTTACAACCTTGGAATTAAGTGTTCACTTTCTTAATTCAATTCAGATTTCATTATTTACTTCTATCTACAACATTACACAGTATATTAAATCAAAATTTATATTTTTAATCTACAATATCACACAGAAGATTACATCTCTATATCTACAATGTCACGCGGTAGATTACATCACAGGTTATATATATAATATCGCACTAATTATATATATACAATATGGCACCTCCCCAGTCATAACTGCGGCGCATGCATACTCTATTATCATGTCCTGATACATAATGTCACTGTATATAAGATTATTGATTCGGTGTCTCTCACGAATCAAATCATAACACAAATATATTGGAGGCGAGCATACTCCTCAACCAAAGGGGTCACGCACATACCTACGTTCCCATTTGACCGTCGAACTATCATATCTTGGATAACACGTTTCCAAGGTCCTATGCTCAGGGTACGAATAAAAAATCCCTCCCAATTGGGCGCACAAGTATAAGACCGTCCACAACGCGAAACCTCCACCCCGATAGCAAGAAGCGTAAGTATGTCATACATACAAATAATAATATAGGTGTTCATCACACCTATATAAATATAACATAAATAAGGTATTAACACAACCATATGATAATAACAGGCAATCATCTCTCCTCTATATATGATAACAATTAGTACTCAACATACCTATATATAACCATAGGGTATACGCGCAACCCATATAATAAATTCCATACGCAGTATAATTATATC
This sequence comes from Sambucus nigra, assembly GCA_949130495.1. Taxonomy (NCBI): domain Eukaryota; kingdom Viridiplantae; phylum Streptophyta; class Magnoliopsida; order Dipsacales; family Adoxaceae; genus Sambucus; species Sambucus nigra. The sequence continues at coordinate 238,017,905 of OX422207.1, forward strand.
CCGAATATCCTACGCATTTTTTGATTATGACTTTAATCCTCAAAGTATATATTTCTGAACTTATCTAACTGCACGATGGTGATCATTTGATCCTCAAATAAATTCAGTAGGTAAACATCACATCGTACAAATCCATGTCATCACGACTCCCGAATTTTTACTAATTAAATTCACTTTAATTAGGTTTAATTCTCGATAACCCTTAATTCACTCTTATCCCTTTATTCCACCTCTTAAGGTTAATCCCAATTATACTTAAGGTTATACCAGTAATTTATGACTCTCTTACTACTGGTCCCAACCTTAAATTATCATTTATCTGATTTAAACCCCAAATAATATAATTCTCTAAAATAACTTTTTTAATTACTCACTCGTTAATTTCCTCTCACTCACAATTCCAAAATAATATTTTTCGGTTCTTAAGTATATCCTACTGTCGTTCCCTAAGTCCCATTAAGTTCATTTAATCGTCATCAAAGATTCCTCATCAATAATTAAAAAGAAAAATATTTTGCATTTCCAGGGGGAGTCGATCGATCAATGATTCTGGTCAATCGATCGATGGACCAGTTATTTGCCCATATTTTCTGCATATCCTACGGGTTTCATACTTTTTAATCATCAAAATCCTTATCAAATAATCCAAAACTCCTCATAATTCATCCCATATGATATACCAAGATATAATTGATCTATAATAATCAAACAACCTACAATCATCAAGAAGTTTGGATTCAAACATATTATTTCTCACAATTTCCAGAAAACGCATATTTTATTATTTATCCAAGAACATCATATAAACTAAGATTTTCTTCACGAATAATTCCCAAATTTCGTGGGTTAAATTCTATACTCAAAAGAAAATTAACCCTACATCATTTTCCTTTCAAAGATTCAATTAACATCACCATAATTCATCTTTGATTATGCATATTTTCAAATTTTCTAAACAACCTAACATGGACAATATACATGCTAAAATTTGCAGTAATTAAGCACGTGACTTTAAATTGTAGGTCTGATCCGTTGGGGATGATACTCTACTGGTGGTTGTCTCTTTTTTCGTCCAACTTCCGACAGTGGTGGTGGTGGCTCTTGGTGGTGCAAGGTGGTTGTCCTTTGGTAAACTATAAAAGTATTTTCTTCTCCCATAGAAAGTCTCTCAATCTCCCCTCAACCCTTTCCTCTTATTTTTGGTGAATGAAACTAATCTCTCTAATTACTTTACTTATAAAATAAAATCAGATTTCAAAAGTTACTATTCACCTCCCTTGTAAAATGATCGAAATACCCCTCTGGGGTGTCCTTTCGGTTCCAAAGTGCCCCGAGACAAAAATCAAACACCCAAGTAGACTTTTTCAACTATTTAAACCCTTTCGGACACTTTGGCTCAGTCAAAACGACCATTCGGATGACATAATAATAATTCAATTTTATTTCATTTAACTATAATCCCGACATGATTCAAATGGACGTCCCAACTTAATTCTCATAATTGTCGTACACATAATTTGCGATAAGTTTATAAAGTCATAATCCATTGTAAATTCATAATCATATATATTACTTTAATAACTAAGTCATATTCAACACAAATCACATATTACTGTATTCTCGACTAATATTTAAATCCGAATTAATTTTCAATTATATCACAATTAATTCTAATAAATCCCATTTTAAAATTCATTAAAAATACGGGGTATTACATACTTCCCCCCTTACAACGGAATTTCATTTCGAAATTCGAAAAAACAAAAGTAAAGCAGGCAAGAACAATTATGGATAAGTATTACGCATCACATAATTGCGCTCCCAAGTAGACTACTATGTACTGCACATACTGTACGCTATCGAATACACCCAATATTGAACACCTCACTTATGATCATATTAACCCCATGTTACCCTTTCACGTAGGTTCTTGTCCAAGCCTTACAGTTTAAGTTTCACCACTTACACTTTATTCTATATATTCACTATCTAATCTTCTACTATATGCACTTAAATAGATTAACCGTTTTGTAGATAAATACCATCATGTCTTTCGATTATCATACAAAAGTAGGTTAATTGTGCAGTATATAATTTACACACAATATATACTATAAGTTTCAAATCATCTCTACTATTCGCAATAATTCCTGGTTCCTCACCTTTATCCCACAAGTAGGAGAAACAATAAGACTTATCATACCATACGTCAACTGGAACCATGCCTAACAGTAAACTTATAAGAGTTATAGTACTCCAACTTCACTAGTGGAACGTACGTCTCTCTTCCTCCCTTAAAGATTCAAGGTTAGAAACATAATTTATCTTCCAACATCAGATTTGTTCGCTTAGTCTGCCCATTATTTTGCGGATGATAGACCATACCCAATTACAACTCGGTACCCATGCCTCGTGAAAATTCTTCCAAGATCGGGAGATAAAATTTAATCCTAATTGGTCACAATATTAAACGGTATCCTATGTAACCTCACTATCTCGGTTATTAAGATCAAAACATATTATCTTGTAGTATGATAAACCCTAACTAGCATAACGTGATCTACTTTAGTCAAATGATCCACTATCACCCATATAGGATCGTAACCATCTTCGTCATAAAATCCTTACGAATATTCTCCCAATACTACTTAGAAATCCCTAATGGTTGGAGAAACCTCTCCTCGTTTCGAATGGTCCACCCTAATTCCAATAGATAGGTGGCCCGCTACAAGAGGAATCTAGCCAAATATCTCTTCATTTAAATCCTATTACCATAGTCATTTATATCCTGATACATTCGTTATTCTATCGACTATATCTCTAATCGTCATTAATGACCGGACATTCAAGTCTCGATATCTAAACTTCTATATTTATTTTCCTTATCCCATATCTCCAAAATGGAGAACAATATCAAATTTAATTACTTAGGGCGCCCATACACCCTATATTTCTCACATTGTTGCTCAAATAACATATACTCTTCTTGAATCTATTTTCGCTCACTTGGCATACTGATATGGTAGGGGTATACTCAATAACCCTAATAGTCATAACTTGATCACTCTATCAGTGGCATCATTGTTTTCTTCATAATGTTACTAGGACTAGGCGACTCTTAAGTCATAATAAAATTATCAACTCTAAATTTATGTTTGTATATTTAAAATGACTAAGGTACGAACTTATGTAATGTCAACCAAACTTCTTTCCCACTCCCAACATTCTCTAGTTTCATGTGTGGGATATCTCGCAAAGCGAAATCCAAATAAGGAACCCCCCGATACACTACTACTTAACATAGTTGGTCGTCAAGATTTGTAATGGCCCTCATTCCATAATTTGTACCTACCCATAATTTCTTTATGTTGACATAGTATACTAATCCATGCTTATATATCCTTAAAAATAACATAAAACATGTTTCTCTCACTATCCCAAATTCTCGGCGCTATATATAATGAGATATTTCTCGCTTTTCGACAAAAACATAATATATCCTGAGTCACATGAGTAGTATAAATTCCTATGCACACATATAACTAGACAACATTTTCACTAAGGTCTACGATATCATGATATGTAGGCCCAACCCTATTTCAGTTGGCGCCACACAAAATTAATTTTGTTCTCCCCGGAGCATACATCACGATAGTCTTAATACCCAAACTACTATCCTTTAAACATTTGGTAATTTATCACTACATATTACCATAATAAGTTCTATTATGATAACTCAAAGCAATATAAAATTATAATAAGAAAATATACTCTTAGGACCCACCCAGTTCACTCACAGGCGATACCAAAAACTCCTGCTATCAATGAGAAATACTTATGTAATTAGGTTGTTAAAATTATCATTTCCACTAACCTTGACTCACACGCGAATTTAGGGTTTTCAATTTATATATAACTATTGTGACACACCATGTTACTAGAATTAATCCTTTATTCACTAGGATGAAATAAAACGTCATCACTATCTCTTGATCACGTAGGGTCCTTACATGAACTACTTATGGTCAAAATAACTCACGATCACTTGCACCCATTATAAATTTAGGATTTCATCATATAGTTGTACCCACCCGTTGTGGACAAATTATTCACTCCTGTGGTTTACACACCCATTATTGAAACGTTGGCCCATCATATATAGGCCTCAATTATGGTCTTACTGACCTCTTTTTCTTTTCTTCTTGGACCCCGCCGACCTTAAAATACGACATGCCACAACTACCAAGGACTCCACTGGTCTTATTTAAACCTACCACTCTTGGGTCATAAATTTCTTGGGCCTAATTCTCTTAACCCAATTATTCCCCTAGAAGTCTCACTCGTCTAGTTGTTATGCCTAATTGGTATGGTTTACTACTCCCAAAGTTTATCAGTCTCACCGCTCGATGTGGACACATTTAACACTTGGTAGTCTATCTCTCTACACATAGGGCAATTTCCTTTACTATTTCCTCATTACTAAGCCTTTGAACGTCCTCCTCTAGGACCATTCAATCTTAATTCCCAATTGTTATTCCCATTTTTCGTTTGGCACTACAGGTCCTATGGGATACATTATAGACTACACTAGTCTTTGCTCATATCATCACCACTAAGTAGGGGTTTAATCATGTCACTTTAAATGGTTCCCCTAATGGGTACACTTGTCGGTGATGTTTCATTAACAATATAGAATTCAATATTGCCCTTCGGCTAGGTTTCCTAACCCTTCTAGTTCCCCTGCATTTGGAAGCATCGTCAAATTTCTTGGTGATGTTAATCCTAGTCGTCTTCGTCAGATCTCCACTCACACTAGAGTATTTCACTCACGAGTCATTTCACACAATGAACTCTATTTATCTTCTATGTACCCCACTCTTCCTAGGATAAGGAGTTCATTAAATAAGTTACTTCTCTCTTTCTTGCCCATAAGAGATAAGTTTCGAAATTCCATTCATATCCTGATTAAAACATCAAATGAATGATTTCACTATCGAACCATACCTGAAATTCTTATTCCAGCTTCACACATGTTCTTTATAGGTGATGTCTAACTCTTATCACTTAAGTTTTCTCTTCCTAGGAAAATTTTTATTAGAAAATTTTCAAATCCTGGGTGTCACTACACTTCACCTTTCACAATTGTCTTTGAATTCCTTCCTTCAAAAGAGTCCTTTTGACTCCCTCACCTTTCACATACAGTGCTGGGTGAGTTACAAACAGTACAACCATCAACTATGATGGTGCTTAGGAAACTACAGCTCCCACGCGACTTTCTTAATGTTCTCAGCCCAAACAACAATTATGATGGTATCTACCTCCAACACCAATTTCCAAAATACTCTATAACTTTGGCTAAGTCCTCCTCTCGTTGTCCTTCTAACGACTCTTTCTAGTCGTCCCAAAGTGTTTGGCGCACGATTCTCGACCAAACTCGTATAAGCATTACATCTCTCATACTTCGTGGCAGGAGAATGTAAGTTGAAATACGCAGAAGAATTCAACATCCTAATAATAGGGCTCTAAATCAAAGAACCCTATGCTAAAATGTAGTAAGCCGCACAGATCCTAAAGACACTAGAACCTAACTCTGATACCACCTATAATAACTCGCCTAATTAAATATCGGGTGATCAGTCCTTCATTTAATTGAATCATGATATCCAGTTGGTTCATTCTCAGCATCACTGTCGAAAACAATTTCTTTATTAATGACCTAATAACTAATTACGCTAAGTGTTAAAAAAATCCATTTTTAATTTAATTAAAACCATTCCACGACACGGAATAATAATATGCAACACATAACAGAACTAAATTAACTACAACATGAATAAATGTGACTGGAATAACTCTCCAGTTAAATTATAACATTTACACTAAACAAAACTGATCTCCATAATGTTTACATAAATAATTACAACCTCTATAATCCTAGGCGAAAAGCCCTAAATGAAGTAGACGCTACAGATGAGTGAATCAACGGAAAGGAAGCGTCAAAATAAAATTCGCATCTCTACTAGTAGCTATAATCCATCGGAAAATCTATGATCTATGCTGGGCATCCCTGTTGCTGGATAGCTGGTGTACAATATATATAGTAGAGAAGAGAATATGTAAGAAAACGGTTCAGAGCCCGATTGTAAACGATTTTAAAAATAGTAAGTGATTAACAATTACAATTAAGCATTTATTATGTACATGTTAGTTACACGGACTCTCTCTTGAGAATTCTCACCTCTCATCTAGAGTGTATACCTATCATATCTTTTTATCTTCCTAGTTAAGGTTCCCTCCTAACATAATTCTACCCATATCATAAATTCATATGTCCCATACTATACGTAATATAATTATTCATATTCATTTCTCTTTAATATGAACTAGTATTGTTACAACCTTGCAATTAAATGTTCACTTTCTTCATTCAATTTAGATTTCATAATTTTCTTCTATCTACAACATTACACAGTAGATTAAATCACAGTTTATATTTTTAATCTACAATATCACACAGAAGATTACATCTCTATATCTACAATGTCATAAAATAGATTATATCACAGGTTATATATATAGTATCACACTAATTATATATATACAATACGGCACATCCCCAGTCACATCTGAGGTGCATGCATATTCTACTATCATGTCCTGATACATAATGTCACTGTATATAGGACTATTTATTCGGCGTCTCTTACGAATCAAATCATAACACAAATATTTATGAGACGAGCATACTCCCCAGCCAAAGGGGTCACACACATACCTACGTTCCCATTTGACCATCGAACTATCATATCTCGAATAGCACGTTTCTAAGGTCCTATGATCAGGGTACGAATAAAAAATCCCTCCCAATTGGGACCACAAGGATAATGTCGTCCATAATGCAAAACCTCCACCCCGATAGAAAGTAGCGTAGATATGTCATACATACAAATAATAATATAGGTATTCATCTCACCTCTATAAATATAACATCAATAAGGTATTCACACAACCAAGGTTCTAAAACACGCGGGGCGTGATCGAGGCGTGGAGGCCAAGCCTTAAGCCTTAGAAGCCTAGGCGGGCCTTGGCGTAAAAAGGCGTTTAGGTCTTTTTAATATATTTTAATATTTTTTAACCATAACAATGCTATTAAAATACTAAAATTGTACATATCATAAAAATATGTCTGAATATTTGCAAATAAAAATACTATTTGATTATTTTGGATGAGATAATGGTTCGGTTTTTAAAAAAATCTTTAAAAGGGGATATCGTTTCACTAAAGCATTGTTGTTTTTAGAGAAAAAGTACGCCTTAAGGGTTTTACCAAGCATAAGGCGTCAAAATCTTAAGGCGGGGAATTTCCCCCAAGTCTCAAGCCTAGGCGGGTTTTTTAGAACAGTGCACACAACCATATGATAATAACAGGAAATTATCTCTCCTATATATATGATAAAAATTATTATTCAACATACCTATATATAACCATAGGGTATAAGCACAACCCATATAATAAATCTCACACGTAGTATAATTATATCCCGAATGTCCTACGCATTTTTCGATTATGACTTTAATCCTCAAAGTATATATTTTCGAACTTATCTAAATGCAGGATGGTGATCATTTAATCCTCAAATAAATTCAGTAGGTAAACATCACATCATACAAATTCATGTCATCATGACTCCCGAATTTTTACGAATTAAATTCACTTTAATTAGGTTTAATTCTCGATAATCCTTAATCCACTCTTAACCATATATTCCACCTCTTAAGGTTAATCCCAATTATACCTAAGGTTATACCGGTAATTTATGACTCTCTTACTACTGGTCCCAAGCTTAAATTATCATTTATCCAATTTAAACCCCAAATAATATAATTCTCCAAAATAACTTGTTTAATTACTCACTCGTTAATTTTCCGTCATTCCCAATTCCAAAATAATATTTTTCTGTTCTTAAGCATATCCTACTACCCTTCCCTAAGTCCCATCAAGTTCATTTAATCGTCATCAAAGATTCCTCAAAGTTTGGGATTTAATCAACATTTAAAAAGAAAATTATTTCACATTTTCAGGGGGAGTCGATCGATCGATGATTCTGGTCGATCGATGTAACACCCCGCCTAATTAATTACCGGGTGATCAATACCATACCCAATTAAATCAGAATATACAGTTGGTTCTCTTAGCATCACTGTCAAAAATATTTTCCTATCACCTAATACTCAATTAAGTTGGTGTTAAAACATTCTAATAAAAAATTCATTTTACCATTTCGAACAATTCTACACATTCCATTCCACAACAATAATAAACTGAATAGATATCACAATAGAATTTAAATGCAACTGAAATAAACTTTCCAGAAAATATCTCAATACATAAATCCCAACAATAGTAAATTTAACACAACGACACGAGTATAAAATCTTGTCTCAGGTAGAAAAGAAACAGCTGAAATCCTCTAGGGCGACATGCCCTAAATGAAAGATCACTATAGAGTATGAATCAAATAAATGAAGGCGTATAAATAATACTCCATAGCTCCATAACTCGTCGACCATCATAATACTATATGGCTGGTGTCCCTGCGGCTGGACCCCTGATATATAAGATACAATAGAGAAAAGAGAATATGCAAGGAAATGGGTCAGAGCCCGATGGTAAAATAGTTTTGAAAACAGCAAGTGAATAACTCATATTTGAATTGATAAATTCTTGAAATCTGGAAAATTAATTGTTGAATTATTTTGATTCATGTGGTATTATTCATGTTATTTTTGAGCACGTTGTCATGATATTTTAATATGGTACGGAGTTTGGGCACCTGCCAAAATTCCTGCTTCTCGGGCTATGGCTTGATAAAGCATATGCGGATGGGATAAGGCCTGGTGACCCATTGATATGTTATTGAGAAACTTATTGATAAATGATATTGAGATTCATATTTGATTTGAATATTCGTACTTGTGTTGTTACATTTTATTCATCACTAATATATTTGTTGAACATTTTTTCCATGGTATTGTGTACTTCCTCATATTTTCTTTTAGTTGGAAAATTAGCGTGGATTTGAGTGCTATGGACCAATTGGGATGATTTTAGCGTGGATTATTTTGGGAAGAATATTTTTGAAAGATTTGTATTATTTTATTTTATAGAGCATTGAGGATTTATATTATTTCGAGAGACTTTGTTGTATTGAATTTGAAAAATTGAGATTAGTGATTTCGTTTATATTGTGGGATTCTTTAGATGCTCTATGCACATTGTTATTGTGGAATTAGTTTAGTTTTATCGTAATAGCACGTCGAGTGTCTATTCGGGCGTTCGGGGTATACGATAACCCTTGGATCTTGGATTTTGGGTCTAGCGTGCGGGTTATACATGTTTTCTTTGAAGATAGAAAATGTTTGAGGATGTATTAGGTGTCATGGTGAGGATGTTAAGAATTAATTTGAGGATTTTTGTGTGTGATTTTGGGAAATAGAATCGATTAGCATTTTATTTCGAGCGTTAGGTTTCGTCGAATATCGAGGACGAAATTCCTTTTTAAGGGGGGAAGTATGTAATACCCCGTTATTTTGAGGATTATTTATGAATATTATGTAAGATTTTAGTAATATTACTATTTTATTAATCGGGGATAATATAATTTATTTTGGTTTGAAATCGAATCAAACATTTAAATTTAATTGGCTTTTGGACATTTTGTAATAGTTTAAATATGTAAAGTTGGCAATTATAAATTAAATGGCAATTTAGTAATATATGTTAGTTTAGGCACCAATCTAGGGTTTGAGAGAGGGACTATATAAGGAATATTATGGGTGATTATAAGAAAGGGAGATGAAAAAGAGAGGCCAAAAATGAAATCCAAAGAGGCAAAAAAGAGTAGAATGAGAAGAGCTATTTTGGAATGTTTAGATCTTCTTTTTAAGTGCATTCGAATAAGATTTGAGAAAAATCCAAAACATATACCTGACTCAATTTTTTGTGTAGAATCCAAATCTGAAGTCGGATTGACGATTCGAATAATTTTTGGAGCTGATTTTCTGGGTTTTTAAAATAGGCCTATTTGGGGTTATCTCATGTTGGGGCTAGAACATGATTTGATTATTTTTACTAGAGGAACGTGATGGTACGATCAGATTTTTAGGTTGAATTTATGTGGCGATTCGTGAAATAATTTTAAGGTATAGGGTTTTACACAATATGCTCTTTAAATCACTCGCGAGTTTATTCCGTTGATTTCATGTTTAATTGAACTCATATTTGAATTGATAAATTCTTGAAATCTGAAAAAATAATTGTTGAATTATTTTGATTCATGTGGTATTATTCATGTTTTTGTTGAGCACGTTGTAATGAGATTTTAATATGGAACGGAGGTTGGTCACCCACTAAAATTCCTGCTTCCCGGGCTATGGCTTGATAAAGCATATGCAGATGGGGTGATGCCTGGTGACCCATTGATGTGTTGTTCAAAAATTTATTGATAAATGCTATTGAGATTCGCATTTGATTTGAATATTCGTACTCGTGTTATTACGTTTTATTCACCGCTAATATATTTGTTGAGCATCGTTCCTGTCGTATTGTGTACTTTCCCATATTTTCTTTTAGTTGGCAGGTTAGCGTGGATTTTAGCGCTATGAACCAATTGGGATGATTTTAGCGTGGATTATTTTGGGAAGAATATTTTTAAAAGATTTGTATTATTTTATTGTGTTGTATAGAGCATTGGTGATTTATATTATTTCGAGAGACTTTGTTGTATTGAATTTGAAAAATTGAGATTAGTGGTTTCGTTTATATTATGGGATTTTTTTAGATGATTTATACACGTTGTTATTGTGGAATTAGTTTAGTTTTATCTTAATAGCACGCCGCGTGTCTATTTGGTCGCTTGGGGAGTTACAATCGATCGACAGTCTTGAGTCGATCGATCGATGGACCATTTATTCGCCTAGATTTTTTGTATAAAATTCCTACGGGTTTCATACTTTTTAATCATCAAAATCCTTATCAAATAATTCCAAACTCCCCACAATTCATCCCATATGATATACCAAGATATATAATTGATCTCTAATAATCAAGCAACCTAAAATCATCAAGAAGTTTGGATTCAAACATATTATTTCTCATAATTTCCAGAAAACTCATATTTTATTATTTCTCCAAGAACATCATATAAACTAAGATTTTCTTCACCAATAATTCCCACGAGACTTGATGCTCCTCTGATCTTCTACCAATCTTCACAGTGCCCAAGCATAAAGTAATCTTCTTCTATGATGCTCCTCCACAACACGTGCCTCTACGAGTGTCTCGGTATCCACCAATACAACCTTGTGTCGTTTAAGATGTTGAACACGAAAGTAACCTTCTTCGCGTCTCCACTGCAAAACCAAAAATGTTCAAGAGTTGAACAAACCCAACTTGGTGCAGCAAAGATCACATAAACATAATGTAATGAAAAGTTCGGATATTTGTAAACTCTAAGGATGTGTTTAAGCCTTTAAAACATCAGAAAACATATGCAAATAAATGTATTGTTTGAAAAGTGAATTCGGTCTGCACGCACCACGAGAAAATGACTAGGACCTGACTTATTAAAGTCGGTGCAATCTCGTTCGAGCGAGAGGACACGTCATTCGAATGATAATGCATCTCGTTCGAACGACATCTAATGTCGTTTGAACGGCGTAGTCAGATAGAGTTCCAAACTGTTCCATCTTTAATAAAATACTTTTATTTAAAACCAACTCTAATCCAACTCAAATCCGTCATTTATCTGATGTGTAAACAATTAAACATTTTGAAAACATTTTCCTTTAAAAACTAACATCCTTATTTTTTATAAAATGAATTTCGAGTTTCATTAACACTATGCATTCATACCTTTGTGATCTCGGAATGTAATAAAACCTTGAAGATGAGAAATTGCACCAATTAAACTTTGGAATGATTAATTCTTTGTACCTTTGCTGCAACGTCTTCAATTAAATCTTCGACAAGTCATAGTCTCGTAGTGATCGGACAATAAAAATCTACCTATGACTCAAACGTGTTTTGTTCCGATAATAAGTCTAAACTACATTAAGACTCAATTGGAAATTTGGTCCTTACAAACTTATATTAATTTATAAAAATACAAGTGTATATACCTCCATAAAGTGTCGGTGATGAATCCAAAAATCGAGCTCCGTCGCTAACATGCATTCGAATGAACTTGGTGATATAGTGTTCGATTTAAGATGTCGGTTTGTAACGGGATACGTCAAAACTATCAAAAATCCTAAGCTATGAGTAATTATAAATTCTTGCTCTTGCATAATCTTTTGTTTTTAACAAGGTTACATATATATGTCATGTTAGTTTTTCCCATTTCCTTGAATAGTTTGTCATGATGATGAGCATGTCTTTGAATTGTTTTTTCTTTTGATCTTCTCTTTTGGAAAATAATTAAAAAAATCAAAAATTAAGTGTGACACATATGAATTATAACTCAAAGCTCAATATAAAGTTATTTATATAATATGACGATAATATAATATTACATAAATAGTTTCTGGTAGATAAGTTGTATTAAAAATATAATTTTTAGCTTGGTTGAGGTAACTTTGTGACTAATTTTATATCGCACCCACACGTCAAACGTAACGGGTTAAAGTACCTATGCGATCCTCTCCGAGAGAAGAATAGTGTGGTATACTTATTTGTTCAAAACGGTTAAGGAATGGATGACAAATTTGAACACAAAGTAACACACTTGAACATAAGCTATTGTAGAAGTTTTGTTTCCCATTGAAAAAATGTGAGAAATTTGTAAAGTTAATGTACCCCAAAGCTAGGCCTAAGTATTGAATGCATTTGGGGTATCCCAACTCTTTGAAGGGAAAAGATCTTAAACTATGCATGGTTTGACTTTTGACCAAAAGGCCACACACGCGCGCGCCGCCGCCGTTTGGCCCGACCTAATATATGGGTCTTGGTTGAGCAAATATTAACTTTTTTAACAAAATTTAATAGGGCATTTAGGAATAATTTTTGGGCTAGTTTTAGTTTTCCAACTCGAATTAGATTTAATTAATTCATGAATTAATTAATAATGTTTTGGGTTGTGACAACATGTTTTAGTTATTTTAATTAATTAAAACATGATTTAATCTGGAGTGTTCTGTCAAATGGTCTAATCTTAATCTGGAGCCTTCTTTTCAAAGGGTCTAATTTGAACCATTGTTCATGAAAGTTTGTAACTGTTTGGAAGAGTCACATTTTTCCAAGAGAAGACACCCTTTCAAGGCTATATATACAAATCCTTCTGCCCGGAGTTCCAAGTCGGAAAATTTCCTTCTTCTCCTACTTTCGCTTTCCTTAGAAGTTAGAGAGTTTATCATGATTGTTGGTTTGTGTAACTACCACACCGCAATGCTTCTTGTGGTTGTTAAAAAATATTTTATCGTGGGAGATAGACGACCATTGTTCCTGCCATAAGCACCGTATCGGGGACGAATTCTGTCTTAAGGAGAGACTGTTTAATGATCTTAATCTGCTAAGTGATTGGATAAATTACAAACTATAAGTTCTATCTTCTTTTCCTATTTCGGAATAGCATACTATTTTAATATTTTCATTCTGCAATTATGTTTGATTTTTAATTAATATATAACCAATTATTCATATATAAAAGAAACAACAGTTTCCACTCCATAATCATTATTGGCAGCAGTTTTATCTTCTGTTTAAAAGTAAAAGTATGTCTTTGCTTTTTTCCATGGTTCTCTTCAATTGTAAACTCTTATTTCATGGCGTTGTAAGTTTGTTGTTTTTCTTGCAAATATATTCTCAAAAACACGGTGTGACCCAATTTAAATTAAAAGTCAATTATCTTAAAATCTTTATGCAACTTTACCACGGTGCAATATTACATACATAATTCAAATCAATCTGTATAGTCTATCAAATATTTGTTTTTTTTTTATCCAAACTATGGTTTTTTATCAGTTGTAGACAAATTTGTGAAATGCTGGCAGATCTTAAAGGTTGAAAAGTATAAGCAATTTTGAGGCAGACCAAAATATAAATTGCATCTCTTTCCCTTGAATATATAGTACGCAGATAATCATTGAATATTAGAGAGAAGGTGGAGGGGGAATATAATCATCGAGTAAAAGAGGATGCTCTCCTCGTAAAAACAAACAAAAATGAAAGGTCTTTCTTTCGGGGATATTACATTAAATCCAAACATTACTCTTGTGTGTGTATTCACAATCCAAACAAGTCAGGTATACATAATCAATCCACAAGTATATCGAATTAAGTCCAGACATTGAACTTGAGACCTGAGAGAGAGAGATGTGAATATAACATGTTTTACTTTGTTTGACACGTACACATAATATGTGTACACATTTACATACCGTGTTCATATTAACTGATGTTCTGAATCATAATAGTTGACATCAAATATCAATTAATGTAAACACCACACATCACATCCTACTCAAAAACCAGCTGCATGGAAAGAGGAAAACCATATCATCATCTCCTCTGTTAATTCTTCCCTCTTTCGAGTCTTCTCCTCATCATCCATAGAAAACCGGCAAACCGGACACGTTTTATGACATAAATCAAACCACCTATGGATGCACCCATTATGAAACTCATGGAGGCAAGGAAGAACACTTCTGTCTTCTCCCTCTTTCACTCTTGACAAACACACACAACACAACTCACCCTCATCCACGCCCTCCTCCACCCTCCACCCTCCTCCCGAAGAGTCATTTTCTCTCTCCTCCGCCTCGCTTGAAGTGTTGAATCTTCCTATTACCTCATAATCCGATGGTCCTTTGATTCTTTGCGCTCCTCTTAGGCCCAATATAGTGCATATGGAAGACACCAAGTTTTTAATAACCATTGAGGTTACGGAGATTTAAACATGCCTTGTTAGATATGATCTTTAATAAGAATGAGGTTTATATGATTGGGGTCCTTTATTATTAAATATTGGTATAAAAAATGTGTGCAAGTAATGGGTCACTTTGTCACTCATTTGTTTTGCGTGGTTTGAAAGGGTTGTTAGGTATTGCGAGAGACGATTTTGAGTTTCCAACACAAAAGCGGTTACACCTAAACCTGGAGTGTTACTTTTGACCATTATTATAGTTTTATATCTATATATTAACACGCATTGGATAAGATATATATATATATATATATATATATATATATATATATATATATATATATATATATATATATATATATATATATATATATATATAGCGGCTAGTCCGCACAAAAGCAGGACTGTATATATATATATATATATATATATATATATATATATATATATATATATATATATATATATATATATATACAGTCCTGCTTTTGTGCGGACTAGCCGCATGCGGATCAGACATGTGTCACCTGACGGTGATCCCAGAAAAGAGAGAGAGTGTGCGTATAATTTAGGCGATAATTTCTAGGGGCACTATTAGGTGACACATGTCCGGTCCGCATTCTTAAAATGCGAACTAGTCCGCAAAGGAGCATATATATATATATATATATATACACTTTTGTTCTTGTGCAGATCGGTCCGCATTTTAAGAGTGCGGATTGAACTTGTGTCCCCTGACGGTGAGCGCAAAAGAGAGAGAGTGCGCCTATAATTTAACCGATAATTTCTAGGCTCACCGTCAGGTGACACATGTCCGGTCCGCATTCTTAAAATGCGGACTGCTCCGCACAAGAACAGTACTCTATGTGTGTGTGTGAGTATGTGTGTGTGTGTGTGTGTGTGTGTGTGTGTGTGAGAGTATGTGTGTGTGTGTGTGTGTGTGTGTGTGTGTGAGTATGTGTGTGTATCTATATATATATCTATATAATATGGGGCAATGGTGTTATGAATAGTAACTCATGCATGATAAGACATGCATGGCATTTTATGTGTTGCATGCTTGCATGCATACACATGCATGTATGCATGCATACATATATACATTATTATTTTATTATTTTTTTATTAAAATATCTTTTTAAATTTTTTTTTATTTTTTATTTTTTTATAAGTTTTTTTTTTCTAAAAAATGGCGAGTTATTATGGGCTGGGTTTTATCACGGGGAAAAATTTATCGCCGTGCCCTCGAGCACGGGCATCCGCTAGTATATATATATAACATGACATGGACTGTAACAGATCCAAGATTAAAGTTCAGAGGGGACAAAATGTAAAGCTACTTTTTTCCTCGGCGCAAACCCCACATGAATTAGCAAGTTATGAATTAAGAATCTATCTCAAACAAATTTCATGTATAACAAAAAATTCAATTCTAAAATTTTTAATATTTATATATAGATTACAAATTGAAATAATATAAATAAATAAATTCAATATTTTTATGTTAAATAATGGAAATTGGAATATTAAAAAATTGAATGAGTATGAGATATTTAACTTTTGTTAAGTAATAATAAACGCATTGACTACATTCAAATATATACAAAATAAAACTAACATAGTCATATATTTTGTGATTGAATACCTGTGAGAGGAGCCAAATAAATTGAGATAACAAAAGAATGTTAGTGGGACCTCTAGTTCAAATTAAAAAATGAGAAGCTCCAAAGTGAAAGACATTGAGGAATATAAGAGGCTCTAAAGTTAGGCAGCAAGTGAAATGGAAATGAAAAAAGGGAAGAAAAAAGGCAGTGGAAAGAAACTTAACTTGAGTATAGACAAAATACCATATTAGCTTGAAACTTCCAAATTTTGCGGATAACACCCCAAAAAAATTAATACTATAAAACAGATTTTGAAAAGTTCAAGAGTCCCCCCCCCCCCCCCCCCCCCCCCACCCCCCACCCCCAATGGATCCATCCATGGACATGAATAAGAATTATATATCATCATTCTTAACTTTTATAGGATATTTAATATTTTCATGCAATCACCACATAAAATTAACTACAAACTCTTATGAAAAAATATCTTTCTCCATTGGCCTTTGACGTGTTTGTTGTTGATGTGCGTTATGAATAGCTTCCAAAAGTTCCTTAGCTCTTCCTTCCCAAAGCTGCTGAATTGTTCTTCGAAAATGGCTAGAAATCTGAAGTATGAAAAAATTTGGAAATTCGAAATTTTCCCTTCTTAGCGCAGATATATTTGTGTGTTTTTCAATGAACCATTTAGTAAAGAATAGTTCACTATATATAGGATAGAAGGGGACCCGAAATTCCCTTGGTAACATGTCATCTACTCTCCACAAAAGTAACCTAAGGGACTCACATTCATACCAAGAGTCATGTGTCTCTTGAAATAATTTTCTAAGGCTAATTCCATTAATTTTAATCAAATTCTTCCCCTTATATGGACCACACTAAATTGGAGCAATAATTTATTTAATTTATAATTACAAAATTTGGCCGAATTTTGTAATTAATAAATAATTAAATAATAATTTCAACATACACACACACACACTTAAGGGTGTTAATTCGAGCTAATGAGTTGTGTGCGAACCTTGCCCAATATGATTTTATCCGACACGAACACGACACGACACGACACACCATCGTGTTTTTTTTGCTAACACAAACATGATCCGTTAGTAACACGTGTTGCAAGATAAAAAAATCATGGTAATTTGGCATGATTGACAATGCCCGACACGATAACCCGTCATTTAGTTTTTGTTTTTATTTTAACAAAAAACACATTGCTTAGACATAACTTACCCATTCATATAAAATAAGCTTACTATCCATCATACAAAATCATCTCCCCATAAAAAAATTCATCTACAGATTATAGTTCTAACTAAAATCTCATCTGCACAGTGTAGCCTGAAAAACACTTTATTGAACACACAATAAAATTAAAACATCATTGAACATAAAAACAAATTAACACAACATAATGGGTAGTATGTTGAACATACTATGAAGATACACACCATTGAACACATTATTTATCATCACCAAGACAGCATAAACACAATATATTGGCACAAAAATAACATCTTTGAAGAAAAATATAGCGAAAAAAAGCTCCCTAATGTACAATATATTGGCACCTAGTTAATACATAAACAAAGCCTAAAAAGCACGATCATTATTCGGAGGAGGTGTCGAGACACAATCAACGGGTATCTCAAAAAATTTCTACCTTCTTGCTTACAGTTACTTTGGTTAGGGTTGATTATGGAGTTGGAGACGAGTTTGCTCTTTTTCCTCTATCCATGGTGCTAAACCGAAGTGAGATGAAGAGAGAAGAAGGAGGCGCCGAGAATCTTGTCGAGAAAAATGAGGAGAGGACGTGTCGGTCCTTAGAGCATCTATAATGCATATGTGAATTGGTTATTATGTGGCTATGGGAATTAGACAAAATGGTTCTTATGTGGAATAACAAAAATTATGTATACATTATAAATAAAAAAATCATCTACAATGCAAATGTCTAAAAGTAAACTTAAGTGACATGTGTACACAATTGATTTGTTTTGTAAAATGTGGAGAAGGAGTGAAAATGACAAGGTAAAGAGAGAAGAGTTTTGATTTGTTACTTCTACTCTTCACAATGTGAAACCGTGAATATTAATTAGTACCACATTCCCTATACATTTATTGTAGAGAGTTTCATTGGAGAACCCTTTTGTAACTCAATATATTAAATATATTTATCACCTCATATTCTCCAACTTCACGTTAGCATTGGCGGTGCTCTTAGAGGGAGAGAGAAAAGAGGACTAAAAATGTTTTTTTTTTAACTTTCCTTTTATACCATGCCTACCATTATGTTTTTATTTTCATAATTAAGTAATTGAAGGTGGGTTATTTCTTCCTTTAAATCATGAACATTATATATTAATACCACGTAAATTAGGTAGTAAAGCACAGAAACAAAGGAAATATGCCACTGAACTATATAAGAATATTACTATATCTTAATGCTTCATTTTTTCTAATATATCTCACGCCATTGGTCTAATCTCATTCATATTAAAATTTTGAGGAAAATAGTAAGAAAGAAGAAAATGTAATAAAATAAACGGATAAAAATATATGATATCAAACCTAAATCTAAGTCTATTTCCAGTTTATATAACAAAGTTATGAAAATTGTGGGTGTCAAGTACCTTCAAACTATAGTTGTCGAGTACCTTCATAAAGTCACAAAGTTAAACCTAATATGGTAGTTAAATTTAACCCATTACAACCTCGAACTTCATATAAATCAGGTTACAAAACTACGTATACATCACATACCAACATGTGAATAGACTTATATGTTAATAATTTCCAATCCACGATCTCTAATTAACAAAATCAAAGATAATAAAAGAAAGGCTAAATTAAGACAGCTTTATAAAATTCCCTGTAACATCAATCTTAAGAACACCTTAATATTAATCATGAACACATTAATATGATTAAACTTTAACAAACAATTGTTCTTAATAAAAGGATATTGGATCTTTATGTTTTCATAAAATTAATTGTTCAATATAACTATGATTGAAGAACAAACCTTTGTCCATTGTAGTTGATTGGAATAAAGCGATTCGAATGCTCATATTAAAAGCTCATTTTAATCCCTTGAATAACAACTCATAAATTGTCTTCTTGTATGCGCATAATTTTTTATGAGAAAATACGAATAAGGGGAATTTCGAATTTTCTCTCCCACCTTAGAAATAGTATGTTATGAGATGATCCTAGATGGTGTAGGACTTCTTTATTTATAAGGGGAAGAGGGCCGAAATCCTAGTCAAGGTGGGACTCTTTTTCAAGTCTCCCACTAATGCCACTAACCATCATGTGACTAACGGATAAGATTAACCCAATCCTTTATTATATGTATATATCACATGCCTAATTAATTATCTGATATTTATCAAGACCACGTAATTGAAAAATTCATAATTTCTGAATTTAATAAAATTGAAATTAAAAATTAATTTCAAACTTAATTATTAATTTCCAACAGTCTCCCACTTGATCTTAATAATCCTCATAATTAAATTTGGTACCATAACTGATAAATATAGTTTGCTTAAATTAATCAATTCATGGATGCGAGTCATGGTGATTCCATGCTATTCAAGTGCATGGTTCCTTCCATGTTCCACAACACCAATGATTCATTTAATTAAGCCTTTAATATTGGGTATCATAATGGCCTCATAATGGCCTTTTGAATAAGGACTATTTATGTCAACAATAATTTATAATCATATGCATGCATTCACAAAAGACAGAAATAATTAAAATCAGAAACACTTTTATTGAATTCAAGTAATAGTGTCAAACAACTAAGCCAAATAGCAATCATAATCTTACTAATCGAGACCTATCTATTTGACACGTTCCATAAGGTCTTTGAAGATGTTCATTTCGTAAGAGGATCTATTATGTTATCACTCGTACTAATGTGATTAATTGACACTCTTTGTTTCTGAATTTCTTCTTTCACTAATAGGTATTTCATTCAATGTGCTTAGTTACTTTAGGAATATTTAACATTTCTTCATAAAGAAGATTCAAGCGACATTATCATAATGTTTCATCGGCTTGATAATAGTGTCGACAACTCCAAGTCCTGAAATGAAGTCACGCTGTCAAAATACATAAGTTGTAGCATCAAGCATGCTACAAACTCAGCTTTCACAATAGTTAGTGGATGGATTATGTTGCACTCATTCATTATATTGGTTGATAAACCAAAACAATTATACTTAAGCAAGAGTGAACTTCATATTATCCGTACAACTAGTAAATCTGAGTTACAATAATTGTTCATATTTAAATAAACACATACATCATAAATGTGAGCATATAGTCTTTTAAGTATCTCGTTACTTCATACACAACTCTTAAACCCATATAAAATTATTAGGATTATCTACTTTCTAAATCCTTGCTTATATAGAGAGAAAATATATAAACTTACTCCCACTGATCTTAAGGTGTATATAAATATACAATGATAAAAAAAATGACATTATTTCTTAAAATATGTCATGCAAGAAACTTATATTTATACAATGATCTCTTAAACATATACACATGGTTTATTAAACTCCAAAAGTCATTTTCACATCTACTTAATGTAACGCTCGATCATAATGCGCTACTAATTTCATAAGAATTTCATGTCCTTACATATAATTGAGAATGTTTATTTATAACCTTTTCTTTGTTAATGGTGAAATATTTTACCACAATTCATCTTTATCTCGTTTAATTATCGTTAGTGTCGCGTTTGGTCTTGATGACCCCCTCATACCCGACTTTAGTACATCAATTATGTAATTCAACGAGATTCTAAACTTAGTTGTAGTCCATTAGTTTCACTTCTTATGACTTGTGAAAAATAAAACCAGGTTATTATTTATCCCTATGCCAAATTTATGTTCATGCAGATACACCACATAATCATCAAGGATAGTAGACCTTTTAGGATATTCTTAATATTGTTCCTCATGATTTTATCTACATTTCTCTCACGGGGACAATACTATCACTTAATGGTTGATCATTTATTTGTTCTTTGTTATTTAGACAATCTAACAACTAAAAGAACAAGTATTCAAGAAAGTTATCGGTAATGGGATAAGTACCATACCTTCCTTTATAACCATATTTCATGATGTTCTACTACCACTAATTTCACCATTCATAATGAATTTGACATTTCAATTTTTTTAATGCAATAAATACGTTGCAATGACAATTATATGATCTATATAAATTCACTTTAAAGAAAGTTTCTCATAATCTCCCACTTGGGCCACATAGGTCATTGTTATATTAGACATCGTAATACCTTAAGAGCACAACTCGACTATCAAGATTTATAAGAGATATTACAAAAATATTATCCGCAAAAATTATTAAAGGGAGTCTAGATTTAATTTTGTACAAGATTAATGAGTTTAATCAATAAGGTTCTGATTATGATGCAGGATCAAAATAATTAAAAAAAAGAAATATGTCTAAACTGTATTTTATACAAAACATCAAAAGTAATACCATAACCTTTGAAAAAATATACATCAAAAGATTCTTTAGAACATATCCCTCACGATCAAGTGTAGACAAACATTTTTCAAGAAAATTAAAATTTGAGGGTTTATAAAAAAACAAATGGCGATTTGATTTCCCAAGAACAAAAGAAAATAATTTTATTAGCACTTCTATTTTGTTTTGTAAGAAATCCTTGCATCAAAGTAAACGCTTTCTGTAACACAATAAGTATAACTTGCAATCTCTACTAAGATGAAAAAATCGTTTCAAATCATAAAAGATACATATTATCTCTATCATTATTAGTCCGAGTGTGCAACATGTAAACAACTTAATTTGTTTAACCAAATTAAATATGAAATTTTTAGAGAAACAAAATGGGACACAATAATATGATAAGATAATGAGATAAATTTCTCACTTCATTAATGCTTTGATTTAACAACACACCCATCGATAATAAAATAATAAATTTAGTGCATAACCGTGAGTTTTCTTCAGTAGTAACCGTGAAATATCGACTATATGATGCTTCTTGATTACTTTATTGGGAATAATGTTATTTTATTAGATGTACATGATATTTGTGGACAACTTATTTTCACATACTATAATAATGTGTGTGATCTATAATGTTTATTCAATCACTCAAAATCGATTCCTTGTAAAGAATAACCTTGCTTGAAGAAATAAACTCAATATACACTATTAATATCTTTATAAGCATCATGAGTTAATACTACCATCATCGTTACATTTAATATTCATTGCCATTCTAGTCGGGTGACTGACTACCAAACATTTCATAATATGAATTTTACATTAAGTAAAGACTTACGTACATAGTCAATAAGTTTTTCACTTATGTTAATTAAATATCGCATGAGCAATAAACTAAATTATTCATGTTTATTTTTTTCATAGACTTAATTGGTGATATCATAATGAAAGAAACTGTGGCATCTACATTTGATGATCATTATTACCTTTCAAAAATATATATCACCACTTACATTTTATTCAATTATTGTAATTGTACCTGTATGCTTCCGAATCACAACGATTGAATAAACAATAATATGTATGCAACATCATAAAGTATCATCATCCTAGTATTCAATATCAGACATAGACCCGTAGGAAATCAAAATATGCATGATATTAATGCATTAGTCCAATATTTATATCTTCTGGAATGGATCACTTTAATGAACACCAAACCTTATATTATATAAATATTAGAGATACGCATACATATTTGAAATACCCGTAATACATGAATAAATTATGTTATTGCCTATTCCTTAATTAAATATTCATGAAAAACTAGACATAATGTGAAAATCAAATAAACAAAGAGTTTGCATGAGATATTATACAAATAACAGTAAATGAAAAACATGAATCATTTACTTTTGCTTCATCACTTATGTATGAGTAACAAATCAGAAATATTGATCCAAATCATTTATGGTCATACTAATGCACAATATGGTTATAATCATAATGATCATACTAGTGACATATGTAAATATGACTATATAACATTGATGTTAATTATTTACAAAAATTTCAATGTTTATTTGATTCAAATTTCAGCATGTGTTGTGCTTTAATTTAACCTTATAATAAACATTATGATAATCTAAAATGACTAGAAGTATAATATCTTCACGTGTAATTTTGGCCTATATTTGGCATTTGATTAAACTAAATGAATACCTACTTATGAGTCTCAAAATTTGCAAGTCATGCATTCAAATATGCATGCATGCAAAGAAAAAAATAAATCTAGTATCCGCACATATGAATTGTAGCCCCTGTTTGGCATTTAATCCACCTCAATGGGAGTACTAGCATTAGAATAAACAATAATTCTGATTTTTAACCACATGAATCGTTGGCATGTGTTTGGCACGTGACTCATTAAAACACCAATATCATAATATTCGAGTCTATGAATTATTGGCCTGTGTTGGCACGAGACTCATCAAAATGTGATTATTAACAATAACATAAGTCTAATATCAGACCATATGAAATATGTTGGCTTGTATTTAGCACGAATATTCAACTAAAATAGGATTAATAGAACAAAATTTTATCAGAGTTCTAGATAAAACATGCATGAAATATAGGGAAACTTAAATTTTTTCCAAAAAATGAGTTAGCATCATGGAATTGTAGAAAATTACTCCAGAATCTCTAAACATTCGATGGAATTCAAAAAAATTTTGGATGTCGTAAACATTATTTATGTAAAATCAATGCCCCCAAAATATTATACTCAAAACATAATGTATAATTAATGGTCCAAATATAGATGCATACACAATAATCTAATATTTACAATTATAGATTAAGACACTTTCATGTCTTCCCCATCCAACATGATATAAATATTATTGTCGAAACATCAATTCATAATTACGTTAGAACCTCTGCGCTACCAAATATAGATTATGCACAATAACCAAATTTATCGAAATGTTATTGTCAAACACATAATTATACATCCAATATTCAAAATTTTATATTGAACCCTTTCATAAATACCAAATAATAAATAACATGAATATTAGAACAACCATGAACATAGAAAACAGACCCCGTGGTGAAAAAAATACATAATATTTGGGAAAATCGTATTTTTTGCCAAAAATAGAAAATTTGAGTTAGTACCACAGGGATATAGATAATTACTCCAGGTTCTAAAAACAATTTGCGTAATTCAAAAATCAATTTTCTGGAGTAGCACATTGACGTCAACATTATTATCAAAAATGGAAAAAATGCAATTTTAGTGTCCTTAACGACGTCAAAACGGAAAAGTAAGTTGGTGCCCATTGTTTACAATGGGTTTTGCTTATTTTGACGTTTCCAGTCGACCATATCAGTTTCATAAAATTCCGAGCAAGTTTTGAACTTTCATTCTAACCAGTGAGTATTGGCGATAGAAGAAAAACATCCCAGAAAGTCTCAAATATACTTTAAGAGTAGATTCAATAACATAAATTAAAATGTTGCAGAAAGTCTCAAGTATAAGAAAATTTAATGACATAAATAAAAACGTCGCAGAAAGTTTCAGGCACAGATTTCATTATAGACAAACATCAATAAACAAAATCATGAAATCTTAAACTATATGCTCTGATACCACATGTAAAATCATTCTTAAGAAAACCTTAATATTAATCACGAATGCATTAATATGATTAAACTTTAACATACAATTGTTCTTAATAAAAGGATCTTGTATCTTCATGTTTTCACAAAATTAATTGTTCTATATAACTATGATTGAAGAACAAACCTTTGTCCATTCCAGTTGATTGGAAAAAAGTGACTCGAATGCTCCTAGTAAAAGCTCATTTGAATCCCTTAAATAACAGCTTAGAAGTTGTCTTCTTGTATGCCCAGAATTTCTTATGAGAAAATACGAATAAGGAAAATTTCGAATTTTCTCTCCCACCTTAGAAATAGTGTGTTATGAGATGATCCTAGATGGTGTAGGACTTCTCTATTTATAAGGGTAAGAGCACCGAAATCCTATTCAAGGTGGGACTCTTTTTCAAATCTCTCACTAATACCACTAACCATCATCTGACTAACGGATAAGATTAACTCAATTCTTTATTATTTGTATTTATCATGTGCCTAATTAATTTTCTGATATATATCAAGACCACATAATTGGGAAATTTATAATTTCAAAATTTAATAAAATTAAAATTAAAAAAAATAATTTTGGCCCTAATTATTAATTTCTAACATTCTCATCTACAACCGCTAATCACGCTTACTCTCTTCTTTTATTAAATAATACACCAATCCATACAACATTTATCAACACAATGTAAACTATTAAAATACAATAAATTAACTACCCAAATCTGAATCGTCCAAAATATAAATTGCTTCTTACGGACATGATAAAATTACATCCAAGCCCCTATCATCGCATTACCCAAGAAAAGTCTTCATAATATTATTTTAAGTCCATTGGGTCGAGAAATAAAAATAATACATAATCAAATCTATATTATTACTTTAATATAATAGTATTAGAGGTGTAAATACAAATTAATACATAATTTATTTTTTAATTTTTTTAATTATGTCTCTTTTCATTCAGCTTCAAATTCTACTCCAATTCGTTTCTCTTTTCTCCACTTATCTTCGTAATTAATGTCCTTTTCATTACATGTCTTTATATCTTCCAATATATTATTACGAATAAGTCCTCTCTTCGATTCTTATAATGTTTGTTAAAGGATCTTTTGGAGAATACCCTTTTCTTGCCCACCACCATGTCTTTCTCTTCTGGCTTATGCCATTCCACTATTTCAACTATTCTCTCTATTTTATATTCCAGAAAACAAAGAACGTAAAATTCAATGAATGATATGCAAGGCAAAAAAGCTAAGGTACTAGGCCAAGACTAGCCATGATGAATAAGAATATATAAGGTACTATGGCAAAGAATATCCATGATGAATAAGAAAGCTTTGACGGATAAGATTCAATACAAGAATGTTTGTAAAAAAAAAATAAGGTATGGTATGTTTTTTTTTTCTCTTTCCTTAACCTTTTTTTTGTTGTTAGCCTTTTATTTTTGGTTCTGAAATTCTTTTTATATTTTGTTTATCCTTTTTTTAATAATGCACATCAAATATTTGATGTGTTGGAAAAATTGGACTTAAAAGCGGTCCAGAATTTTTTGGATAGAATTTTAAGTAACTTTCAGCTCAAATTTAGGTGGAACCCATATCACGATAATTTTGGGACCATATACGAACGCGTTCTCCTTCGAAAGGAGATTAACGTACTATATTCACATTTCCAATTTCATTAAGTTATGAATAATAAATATGTCTCCAAACTGACTCATAAAGCAATTAAGGTTAATGAATTGAGTATGTTTTAACTCTTGTCCCACATTGGAAGAGTAGTAGAAAAATGACGAGTTAATAAAACTCCAATGATGGACTAAGGTTTGGACGTCTTGGGGTGTCCCAACTCTTTGAAGGGGAGATGACCTACACTATGCATGTGTTAGGCTTAGTCCACAAGCCCACATGCACACGTCGTCTGGCCTTGTCGGTTCGGTTCGTTTCGGACTTAGGAAAATCTCTTAAATTTTTAGGCTTAGGACTTAGGAATTTAATTAATTAATGCAAACAGTTAGCAGTTAACTATGTTCAATGAGTACTAAACACATAAATTTGCAATTGATGGAATTAATACATTAGCATGCTACTTGAATTAATTGGAAAATCCGTTATATCTTGGGAGACAATTATCTCGAATTCTTTCCTATTTCTAGTATTTATTTCTGCAAATACAAGTAAGTCTTATTTTCTCTAATTTCGGTTTTATTTCTATAATTGTTATTATTCTCATAATTTTGTACTATTGTATTCATTAAATAGTAGACACAACATGATGAACATATGAAAAAGAGTGATTTGACTTAGCCATTTGGTAGTAGATAATCATTATAAATTAAACTAGATGGAAACCCGCGCGATGCGCGAGTTATATGTTATTGAATGCACAATAAACTAAGCTAAGTGAAAAAATAAAATTAGATAAAACAAAATGGGAAATAGGGTAAAAATGTAGAGTAGTATTGATAAGTAAACAGTATCTAGAAATGTTGAAAAATATTGTCAAAGTTTTACATAGGAGTCAATAAAATGGAAATGGAGTGGGAAAAAAAATAGGACTTGAGGTGTTGAAGAGGACGCTTCGCCTACCCAAGAGATCTCCTTCCAAACTGGGTTCTAAATTCAGAGGAGATTTCAATAAATATCATCCGTAAACTATTTAGAAAACATGCAAAAGTTCTCTCTTCCTTGTAATATTTTCTCTGAGTTGAACTTTCATGACAGAAGTACAAAAGAATATGGTATACTATCAGCTATATCACTCATAAGAGTGATTACATCAACAAAGTGAGGTTTCAGTTCTCCATATTGTTTAGCGAAGACCTCCATTCCAAATTTCAATAATATAATCTTCAAACTACACTAAACGGATGTTTTCTACTATTTCCATGCAAGGGTCTCAATGGCAAAGTGACTTTCATAACATGATTGCATAAGAGCCCTAGTAAAATTTGTAGATTAATTTGGATTTGGTAGTTAGGTCAATGTCACGTTGTGTACAAAGTGTTATCTTAACAAAAAGACTCATTTTGAGATAATTAAGAAACTGAATAGCTAAACATACTGGGTTAAAAGGTAAATAAAAGATAAAAACTTTGAACTTCTGAATGCGAGATTAATAAATGTGTAGTACAAACCCACAACAATAAAAAGACCATTTTATCATAAAAATTACATATAACTAAGGAGGAGTAGGTGTTATTTAAAGTCGTACAAAAAGTGGGGCTTCCAGTTTATAGCGAAAATTCATGTGATAATTAATATGCTTACATGAGATGAATAGACGATGGACCAGTAAAAGCAACAACTTTTTGAGCATTTTGGGCTTCACTTATGTATAGCTCCTTCGTTTCTTTTTCAAATGGCATGCCTCATGAATTTCATCCTTCACAGTAACCTTCATGGCAACAACACCAGTGTCAACATCCAAAGCACATAGGAATTATATTTTTATCATAAACGAATAATTTTCATTGAATGACAATGAAGTAATACAATGCAGAGGTGAACCAGCAGTCGACTCTAAACAGAAGAAAAAAAACAAATATCCTAGAAACATATACAAGATAACATGAAAAGGCACCCTGTAAGCATGCTAAACAATATGGAGAACTAATAAAACTACATACGCGTGAATACATGGAGTGGGAAAAAAAAGTTTAATTTTTCAGTTGAGAGGGTCTTCTTATTAGGATTTGTGAACTAACATTCAAATCTAAGAGATATTGAAGTGGGTTTTGATGGGTGTTTGTCTCTCAAATGATGGGAAATGTAATTAAAGTGAAAGTATTTTCATTTGACATATTTTAGGATCATTAGTTCCCAAGTCCTCTAAAACTGTAAATATGATGTAACCATCGTGATTTAGAATTTCTCTGTCATTTGATTGTGTTGCTTGCATAAAAATTATCGAAATTGAATTACGTTTTATCAATAAATTTCGCTCAGATCGTGATTTTACTCTGACCATTACTGCTACTTTAACAACACTCCAATGCATTTTATACTACAAAATAATAATAAAATCCTACAAACTTTAATATATATCAGAGTGGCAGTGTGCCACATCATACTTAAGTCTCAGTTTTTGAATATCTTTTAATTTCTAAGTCTCTAACTGTCAGGTCAGTTTATAAGAATCACTTATATAAATTTGTTTGTATGTTTAGTCCGACACATGGAAAAAACATCAAAGATCATATTGGATACCTCACTATTATTGCTTTACTTGTATAAGATATAAAACTAAACATTTATCTCTAAGTAACTGTACATTCATGGAATTACTTATGAATAAATTTTACCAAATCATAACTCTCATCAAAGTAATACTACAAAATCAAAGACCACATTTTAGTAAAATATTTACAAGAATACGAACACAACCATATAAAGAAAAAACTATTTGTTATTTACTTTGCCAGGATTTGAATAAGTTCTGGCCACATCTGCAATAAATTACACCACCAAAATATCATTGTAGTGAAAAGGAAAAAAACACTATGACACCATCAGCAAAAATATACCTCACCATCAACAAAAAAAACTATGCAACTTATCTCCCTTGTTACCTATGGTGGGAATATGTCATGTACCCATTCAACCTCAGCGAATCGATACCTTCATAA
The DNA here is from genome assembly GCA_949130495.1 of Sambucus nigra. NCBI lineage: Eukaryota > Viridiplantae > Streptophyta > Magnoliopsida > Dipsacales > Adoxaceae > Sambucus > Sambucus nigra. Next base: position 238,047,751 of record OX422207.1, read on the forward strand.
ATCATAGGAAAAAAATATTGAGGCAGTTCCCAAATCAGATCTGGGAAAAAATGTCAATATGCGTAGCCATCACCACATAATTTGATAATTTAACTGACCCACATTGTTCCCAATTTTGAAGAATACGACATCTCCGGGGGTATATGCTCATCAACTATCAAAATGGTCCTTGCTATGTACAGAAGAACATAACCCTATTTGTGTAATTATTTTACTGTCATCATCTTTGTAGCTCTGAAATTTAAAAGAGATTTTAGACTCAGAATCTTTGAAACTGTTGGAGAATATTATGATGATCTTCACAATAAATATTCCTATTAAACTCTAAACATGTTTACCAAATTGATTTGGGCATTTTCACAAACATAAAACATTCAAGAAACATGTTTGCCAAATATAACAACAAATCCATAATAAAGATGAGTTATTTGTGAACACAAACCTTTATTGAGAAAGCATAGAATAATAACCAACTGCTTGTCCACAACATGAGAAATCGTTCGTCTCTTGGACGAAGCATGGTTTATACCACCAACATAGTAGTCTTTAAAAATAGAACATGCCGTCCTCCTTAACGAAGAATACAACAGGAACTTGTCATTTCAACTTCAAATGAGTGGATAAACAGGGACTTGTCTTTTCAACTTCAAATGAATCAATGAATGTGCATCGAAAATGTTTAACTACTCTAAAAGTCCAAATCTGTCATATATCATATATATCTTTAAATATCAAAATCGTAACTTTGAATCCCTTATTTTGAACCCAAATGTATAGAGGGCGAGAGTACCATCTGGATCAATGTATGGGTTAGTTTCTTTGGAAAGAGGATCAATGATAGATATATCTGGATCAATGTATGTGTATTGTTTGACCTTCGTGGGAGGACAATTTATAGTGGCTAGGCAACAGTTAGCGTGAGAGGAAGGGGTAGAGAGAGGAAGAGGGAGAGGAAATGACGAAAGGCGAGTGGTCTAGAAGCATAACCGACATGGTGAGGAGGATGCATACGGAGAGATTATATCAATTGAATAGAGAGGAGAGAGAAAGAGGTGGATGATAATTTGGTGTGGTAAAGAAATGAACCACGTGGACATGTAAATTGAGAAGGAGCCTTAACTCCCTTGTATAGCATTTTAGAGTATATAGAGATATAGAGATATGAATATATAATCACAGAGGTCACAAAACAATGACAACATATTTTTATAGCTTAAAAAATAAACGTAAATAATTTTTTTTTCTATGATTATATTTTTGTAAGGGTATTGTTTTTAGGTGGTGTTTGGCATCACATCAAATGATAAGAACATTTAGATACGGACATGACACATAATTTTTTTTACCGCAAATAAAATCCATCTAAAACACGAGCACGTTTAATAATTTTTATACCAAAATTGAGTATGATAATGCACGAACCAGTGTAAAAACACATGATAACACGTGCATAATTTTAACAAAAGCACGACATGACTCAATTTCATGCCAAAAAATCTCTACACGAGCGCGACATGATAAAGACTTATGTCAATTTTGGATCAATATCGGATCGTATTATTGTGTCGCACCAAAATTGGCGCGCCAAATTTTGGATATTTTTTTTGTAGTCATTAATTTTAAATATTATGCATAATATATTTTTATATGCCATAAATTATTATCTATTTATTTTTATTAAGGATATTTTTTAATAGATTTTAAATATTTATATTTTATTTTATCAAATATAAAATAAATGAACAACTCCAAATTTTTAATAGATTTTAGTTGTCTTGGGGAACTGAAAGACAACACCAAATTTTATAAAAAAATAAATGGACATTATTTATAAAATTTATTAAAAAATGTTACAAAAACTGTATTGTGAAAAAATAAAAATAAAAGGTGTTTCATATTTAAAGAAGATAGTTGGATGTAACTTTTTTTTTTAAATTGTTATGTGAAAAAGTTTGAAAAAATATCTTTATAAAAAATAAATGTAGTTTATTAATTTTTTAAAAAAATATTACAAAAAACTATTTTTTGAAAAAGTTAGAAAAAACTGTTTTTATAAAAAAAGATTATAATGTTTTTATAAAAATAAATAAACGGACACTGTTTATATTTTTTTTAAATGTTACAGAATAATCGCTTTTGTGAAAAATTTATTAAAAAACTATTGTTTATAATTTTTGTTAAATGTTACAAAATAATTCTGTTAAATCATTTCCCTCCATCCATAAAAAAAATCAATTGTTTGTACATAGTTTTTATATTTTTTTTTGCACAAGAGTATATTGATTTCTTGAATTATATTTATTACATATTTATTACCATAAAGTTAAATAGATTTTTAAGAAAATTATAAAACGTCCGCGCATCGCGCGGGACACCTGCTGGTTTTCATCTATAATGCACCTCCTATTATCTCATTCTCACAATTTTTAAAACTAAAAGGAAGCTCTTGAAAAAAATGAACAAAAAAATCACAACAAAAACAATGAATTCCCCCAAATATGAAAAATTGGTACAAAAGATTGTCATTGGCATGAAAGAGACTCGAACTACTTTGGATACATCAAATTTTATTTTCCAAATAAAAATAAAGGTAACAATAGTATAAAATAGCCCAAAATGCAATGTGTAAATTACACAAAATTATAGCATTATTTACAGTTGAATTGAGACTTGCACATGTAAATATGAGTAAAGATGCAAAATACACAAATATACATATTTGAGCAGAAAACATTAACCATGGGAAAACTTCAAAATTATAAAATTTAAACATATAACCATTAAAAAAGTAAAAAATGCACTAAAAAAAATCAATACACACAAAATTATCATCACCTTCTGCCAAGAATCATATTGATGTATTAAACCAAATCTTTTACGTTAAAAGTCCTAAAACTCAGCATGTTGATAAATTTGAAGCCTTATAAATACATAGACTGAAAATGAGCAAGCAAAATCATAAATTTACAAATTAAATGACAATAGAAATTAAAGGCAATCGTAAAAAAGGGAAATATGAGAGGCAACGACGAAATATTTCTTTTTGAACTAGTAAGCCAAAATTTCGCCAATAAAATGAAAACATCAAATAAAGCATTTTTCAAACACTTGACACGCAACTTGGAAAAATACAAAGTACATGAACTTAAATGACGTAAATTATGAAAACAGCTAAGCCATCACCTGGAAAAAAAAAATAAGTAAAAAAAAAAAGAAATGTAAAAAATCACATCTAGAACAAAAGTTCTCTTTATTTGCAAAAGTGACAAAGGCGATTTTTTCTTTTCTATAATTAGACCCTTTCCTATTTAAGCCACAATTATAAACTCAACCATAGCATACGGTGTGCCAATTTCAAAGCAAATCCCACTTTCTAGTCCAAACTAAACATAAGTTATATACAGAATACTACATTGTAGAGAGAGAAAAAAAAAGATGACAAAATAGAAAAAATAACGTTCAATGAGAGGGAGAGAAATTACATGATCGATCAATTTAATATAAAAAAGAATTCGACAAAAAAGAGTTTTAAAAAATGTCAAATATACTTACATGTGGCATTAACTGCATAGAAAATGTGAAATAAAATTGTCTCCTTAGATTATTACATGTATAAACTTACACTACACCAAAAATATCAATCTGGCACGCTGACACAGTGAGAATCTGACACGGTTTAAAACTGTGCCAAAATTTGGCGCTGTTTCTTTACAATCTAGCACGGTTTTAAAGCGTACCAAAATTAGGCACGATTTTAAAGCTTGCCAAAAGCGTGCCAAAATTTATTAGTAACTAAAATACTAAAACTCAATTTACTTTTCATTTTGGAGCCATGACTCCCAACTCCCGCTCTTTCTTTACCTAACTCAATCGTCTCTCTCCCAAGACTAGGGCTATGTTCTCCCCTCTCTCGCTTTACCAAATCCATCTCTCTCTCTCTCTACGTTCGCTAAACAAGGTCGTGAAGAACCTGCCTTCAAGAAATTTGCTGAGGAGAATACCAGCTGAGAAAATTGTGGTGGAGAAGAAACCCCATAAACCTTGGTTTGGTAATTACCCCCTCCCTCTCTCTCCATAGTATTGTTATTACCTAGGTTTCATTTAAATTCAAGGTGGAGGGAATATGGTTACAGTTTTCATAAAACTGTCAAACTAATGCATCTTTGAATATTGTGTAATAACTAGGTTAGTTATATGTTTCTTAATTTGTTCTTTAATTTTCTAGTATTTTGTTGGGATTTAGTTGACTCGTCATAGAAGTTACAAAAAAAAAATCATTAGCTCATGGGGAGGTAAAAAACTATTAGTTATAATTTATAATCCTTCTTTGCTCCAAAAATTTGGGCTTTCTTTGTGAAACCAAAGGACTATTGTCCTTCACATCTCTGCAATCCCCAAATCGATCTTCCAAAGGTTCAATGAATTTTATATTCGTAATATTATTTTATATGTATGTTGTTCTTTTTATGTTTTAAATACGTATTTTTGTTTTGTTAAATTAATTGTGTTGAATAGATATGTATGTATATATTTGTTTGTATAGATGGAGAGGGAGTTGGTTGAGCTGTTTGAATTGGTGAAAAAAGAGGCAGATGCAGCCGCAGTTGACGGAGGGGCACCTGAGGAAGATCGATGTGTTGAAGAATTAAATCGTCCTAAGAAATTTCTAGTTAATTATCAGGTTTTGGTGTCCATACAGGTAATTTTGTCTTTTCTTTTCTTTTTTTGCTTTTGTATCGCATTATTACTTTTATATGAATTTAGCTTTTTTTATGAGTCCATGTTGGTGTATTCTATTTGCGGGATTCATAATTGGAACTTTGGAATCATTTAATTCTTATAAATATAATCTGGTAACCATGTTGGTGTATTCGGGTTGGGGGATTGACCACCCCCCACCCCCCCCCCCCCCCCCCCAAAAAAAAAAAAAAAAAAAAACATATACATATATGGGTAAGTTAGATTATATTAAGAATGCGAGAACTCATTCCATCAAATATTTCATGTGCTTTTTTTCTTTTCTTTTCATTAGGATGTTCAATGTAAATTAAGAAAAATATATATCAACCAATGAGCTCTATATATGGGACTCTATAAATTTTAGGGGCTCCATATATGGGTAAGTTGTTTTTTTCTTTTTTTTTTTAGCTAATAAGAATTTTTTAACAAAAGTTGCACACTTGTCTACTCGCACATATGATTATGTTAAAAGTACATTATAGATTGATAATTTGCACTAAGATTATAATTGAGGCAGGCTAACCCGAGCCTAACTATAACGAGATCATAAATATGTTTGGATTGACTCGTTTGTCTCACGAACCAAAATTGAACGAGCTTCTAAGCAATTGAATACGGTCCGAACTCGAATAACTTGGTTGTTTTATACTATTTTAGTATGATTTAGTAATTTAGCCGAGCTTAAAGTGAATTAGCCTTTTGGTCAGATTAAAAATGAAGATTGAAGCATATGTATGTATGATGTGATTCAAGCGGTTCTGCAGTAAGTAGGTAGGAGTTTCATCTTGTACATAATCAATGAGTGTATTATCCATATGTATGTATGAGTCTATTACTTGAATTTCTTTAAGTAAAACCTAACCCGAACACTTCAGTCAATAAATTAAGCACGTTTAATTACCCTCCTACATACATTTTTCTATTATTTGCTATGATGTCTCAAAATGTTATCTAGCTTGCCATATAGACTTAATAAACAAAAATGCAATTTTTTTATTGACATCCAGCTACTACTTTCATCTTCAATGGCAGGACAGTTAGGCTACGGGACATGGAAACACAGAGCTGTTGAAAATTGTTTGTGCACAATGCGTATGGTAAGTAGATATGCTCATGTTGTAAGTTTAAAATTAGACCTAGGATGTGCATCAATTGGTGTTTATGCAGCTAATGCTCATTCATATATTGTCATACATTATATGGTGTTTATGTAACTTTATAACTTCTTCAGTCCCATTTATGAGAAGCTTGGCAGAGAAATTGGAGACCCTGTTATAACTCCCATTAATGCGTGATTTACAAATGATGGTTACATATTTTAAAAAAGCGTTGGCCTTGTAGTAGGGACAAAAAGAAGAGGGGGAAAAACTTATCTTTTTCCCACAAAATTGGATTTGCCATGTTCCTCTCAAGTTTAAATGCAATCAAGGATATTTGTTTTTCTTCGTAGGACTCCACTGCTTTTCATGTGACATTGAACTTGAATCAGAGCTAATTAATTTACTGAATTTTCCATATCAAGTTAAATTTCGCTCCTCATTTGGTCCTTAGTTCATCTCATCCATAAAATGGATTTCTTCAACTTTTGTGCCAACAAAAGCTTCATCCTTATTTATATTTACACAGACATTATATCCCATCACAGTATGTTATGTAAATGTATCTGCCTTTAATAGCAGTAAATTTTTTATAATTTTCAAAGTAGTCATAAACTATTCAACTTTGTTTTAGTCAGCAATAGTATGAATTTATTACATATAGTTCAATGGCCTAGAGTTTAAACGTTTGCAAAATGAAAGATGCGCTAGTCTTACCCATATAGATGAAAAATGAAAGATGCGCGTCTTACCCATATTGAAGCAAAGTATCAGAATCAAAAAATTTATATTCAATTATTTCTTTGTTTATTTCTCTTACGCCAAGGGATGAATAATGGGTTGAGTGATGAAGTCTTAAGCTGGAGCGTTGCTTGCGCCTCTATATGTTATTTGGATGTCGAGCGAATCCTTTATTTTCGCATAACAATTGGGCTCGAGTTCTTGCCTATTCACAAATTAAATTTATTCACACCCAGGGAGTGTTGGACAAGTCTAAAAAGACATTGCTGTCCACATTTCAGTAGTTATTCAGAACCCATTCTAGATTCTTCCTCGGGAGATGTTAGTTCTGAGCTTGATTAAGATATAGATGTTCATACAGAAATTAATAAGATACTATTAGGTTCAATTGATACTGTGATAATTTGTTACAAACTGTTTTTCATTTCTTTTCGTCCTTTTTCTTTTGTTTTCTTGGGTAGAAAAATTGTAGGAGAAAGTTCGAAAGTATCATTGAACTTGCTAGAAATTCCTCCTCTTGTTGCACAGACTTCCCTGTGGGTACTTTTTAGCTTACACAGTGAGTTTTTGCAACAAAATGCATGGTTTAGTGTTTGTTTTTATTTTCATTATTAAGAGGACGTAAAAATAGTTTAGGGGATTTCTTGTAAAAATTGCATCATTCATGGTGTCTTTCATGACTACCGATACCACTGCCTCAAGTTACTAGCGAAATACAAAGCCCTGAAAAAATTAAAAATTGGAAGCATAGAAATGAGAGAGGAGGAACCTGCAGTCCTATGGTAGGTTGATCTTTTAATTTCCTGATTTCTATACATGGGGTGTGTGTGTGTGTGTGTTGTGTATGTAGAAATAAGTACGCACACCATTTGATCACTAGCATCGGTTTTAAACTCATTTTATAAAGGCTTAAGCAGGTATATAAAGACTTAAGCATCAATGTGGTACACAATGTACCACCTATCATTTGCCTAAGGATCAGCTCATAAGGCCCAAAAAGTAGAGCATCACTAGAGAGTTAGAGTTAACTCTCTCAATCATATGCTTGAGCATCACTTTAGCACAAAAGGTGCTAAAGTGAGACAGGGGAGACATGGGAGAAATCAATGGGAGAAATTTTTAAATCTATACCGAGTCCAAGCAATTTCAATGCCAGTGATGACAACTTCCATTTTAGCATAAAGGCAACATGGTTGTCAATTTTCTTGCAATAGGCACCAAGAACATGACCATGATGGTCTCTAAATAGACCTCCAATGGCAGCAGGTTCAGGAGAACTAAGAGCCATGCTATCTGAGTAGAGTTTTACCCAGAAAGGAGGAGGGGGGAGCCACTGGACAGTGATGACAACAGGGACTTTGGGAGGTTTTCTTGAGATTTTGAAGGCTTTGAGATTTTCCAGGTCAGTTATGGAGTTATACTTATGGCCAGGGGTGTATGGAGTTATACTTATGGCCAGAAGAAAACAAGAAAGAAAAACGGCCTAGTTTACTTGAAATTTTTGCTGTCAGACAACTTAAAAACAGTGATAATCTTTGAACTGTTGCTCATGGCTGCCTGTTATGATGTTTTTCTATATAGTTTATTGTCCACTTTTTTTCTTTTCGATCTTTACAGTTGTCTTATATTTTCAGGAACTTAGAGTGCTTCTATCTGTACTTTTTTTCATTTCTAAGAACATTTTCTTATCCCGTCTCCTACTCAAATTACAAAATACTATCTCATTATCACTTTAAACTGTACACCTTCGTGTCAGATTATAAGAATTAATTAATCTTGTTTTTTGTTTGTTTTATAGGTTGGAACTCATTGTAGAGCCTCATTTTTTTGCCAAGAAGATATTGAAATCTCTCTCTACACCTTCTTTGTTTCATATGCTTTGTTCCTTTGCACCCTCGACATTACTGAACACAAATATCTTTCTCTTGGCATTTCAAAACCTCGCTCCTCAAGGTAATTACTTTTTCTCTTCTCAATAAAATTAATTAATTGAGATTCGAAATGTCACTTGGTTTCAACATGAGTATTATTCGAAATGTCACTTATATTCCTACGATTTATGAGTCCCAAACTTCAAAAAGGCGAGGGGTTCATGTCGTGGTGTTGATTACTAAATAATTTGCCTACTCAATAGACGTAAGTTTTAGGTTAGATTGGGTGTAAAAGTGAGAAAATTACAAAATGACAAGTATGCGCAAGTTATATACTTGGGCTTAAAAACATGCCGTTAGAGGGCGAAAATCCCAAATAGTCCCCAAACGACCCCGTAGGAGGTACAAACACCTCCCACGGGACCAATGTAACTTATAGGAACTGACCGCGAAGTCCCGAGACTCCCGGTTTAAGAGTATGACGATAATTTGCAAAAATCACACTTAGACTTGAAAACAGTCCGTTAAGGGGTGAAAACCCGAACCAGCCCCCAAACGACCCCGTAGGAGGCATGAACACCTCGCGCGGGACCAATGTAACTTGTAGCAACTGGCCGCGTAGTCCCGGGACTCCCGGTTTGAGAGTATGACCCGAATTTGCAAAAACCACACTTAGACTTGAAAACGGTCCATTAAGGGGTGAAAACTCGAACCAACCCCCAAACGACCCCGTAGGAGGCACGAACACCTCGTAGGAGACCAATGTAACTTGTAGGAACTGACCGCGTAGTCCCGGGACTCCCGGTATGAGAGTATGACGATAATTTGTAAAAATCACACTTAGACTTGAAAACAGGTCGTTAAGGGGTGAAAACTCGAACCAGCCCCCAAACGACCCCGTAGGAGGCACGAACACCTCATAGGGGACCAATGTAACTTGTAGGAACTGACCGCGTAGTCCCGGGACTCCCGGTATGAGAGTATGACGATAATTTGCAAAAATCACACTTAGACTTGAAAACAAGCCGTTAAGGGGTGAAAACTCGAACCATCCCCCAAACGACCCCGTAGGAGGCACGAACACCTCGGACGGGACCAATGTAACTTGTAGGAACTGACCGCGTAGTCCCGGGACTCCCGGTTTGAGAGTATGACGATAATTTGTAAAAATCACACTTAGACTTGAAAACAGGCCGTTAAGGGGTGAAAACCCGAACCAATCCCCAAACGACCCCGTAGGAGGCACGAACACCTCGGACGGGACCAATGTAACTCGTAGGAACTGACCGGGTAGTCCCGGGTCTCCCGGTTTGAGAGTATGACAGCAATTTGCAAAAATCACACTTAGACTTGAAAACAGGCCGTTAAGGGGTGAAAACCCGAACCAGCCCCCAAACGACCCCGTAGGAGGCACGACCACCTCGTACGGGATCAATGTAACTCGTAGGAACTGACCGAGTAGTCCCAGGTCTCCCTGTTTGGAGGTATGATGATAATTTGCAAAAATCACACTTAGACTTGAAAACAAGCCGTTAAGGGGTGAAAACCCAAACCAGCACCCAAACGACCCCGTAGGAGGCACGAACACCTCGTACGGGATCAGTGTAACTTATAGGAACTGACCGCGTAGTTCTGGGACTCCCGGTTTGAGAGTATGATGATAATTTGCAAAAAATCACACTTAGACTTGAAAACAGGCCGTTAAGGGGTGAAAATCCGAATCAGCCCCCAAACGACCCCGTTGGAGGCACGAACACCTCGCACGGGACCAATGTAACTTGTAAGAACTGACCGCGTAGTCCCGGGACTCCCGGTATGAGAGTATGACGATAATTTGCAAAAATCACACTTAGACTTGAAAAGAGTCCGTTAAGGGGTGAAAACCCGAACCAGCCCCCAAACGACCCCGTAGGAGGCACGAACACCTCGCACGGGAACAATGTAACTTGTAGGAAGTGACCGCGTAGTCCTGGGACTCCCGGTTTAAGAGTGTGATGATAATTGGCAAAAATCACACTTAGACTTGAAAATAGGCCGTTAAGGGGTGAAAACTCGAACCAGCTCGCAAGAGGCACGAACACCTCGTAGGGGACCAATGTAACTTGTAGGAACTGCCCACTTAGTTCCGGGACTCCCGGTTTGAGAGTATGACGATAATTCGCAAAAATCACACTTAGACTTGAAAACAGGCCGTTAAGGGGTGAAAACCTGAGCCAGCCGCCAAACGACCCCGTAGGAGGCACGAACACCTCGGACGGGACCAATGTAACTTCTAGGAACTGACCACGTAGTCCCGGGTCTCCCAGTTTGAGAGTATGATGATAATTTACAAAAATCACACTTAGACTTGAAAACCGGCCGTTAAGGGGTGAAAACTCGAACCAGCCCCCAAACGACCCCGTAGGAGGCACGAACACCTCGCATGGGACCAATGTAACTTGTAGGAACTGACCGCATAATCCCGGGTCTCCCGGTTTGAGAGTATGACGATAATTTGCAAAAATCACACTTAGAATTGAAAATAGGCCGTTAAGGGGTGAAAACTCCAACCAGCCACCAAACGACCCCGTAGGAGGCACGAACACCTCGCACGGGACCAATGTAACTTTTAGGCACTGACCGTGTAGTCCCGGGACTCCCGGTTTGAGAATAAGACGATAATTTGCAAAAATCACACTTAGACTTGAAAATAGGCCGTTAAGGGGTGAAAACCCAAACCAACCCTCAAACGACCCCGTAGGAGGCACGAACACCTCACACGGGACCAATGTAACTTTTAGGAACTGATCGCGTAGTCGTATATGCAATTTTTCTTCTTGTATATGCAATTTTTTTGCTTGAATATTTTTTTATAAATGACTTGGTTACTAATATTGTATCTTATTTTTTTTGTAGGATGACATTCGATCGTTAGCTTTTATCCACTTGGAACACACGAAGAAGTCAATGCTTTACAACAGGGGGATTGTGTATTTAGTGTCGTTAATATTCAGGATTCTATTTTTTGTGTTGTGGCCGAGCAGGCTTCCGTAGTTTTATGGTTTATTTTTATGGTCGTGCTGGCTATAGTAGTTTTATTATTGACTTTTATGGCCGTGCGGGCTTTATATGGGCAGATTTTATGTTAGCAGGTTTTGGAATGCTAAAAAAATAGCGGAAACTCTGCCCAATTTTTTTTATATGAGAACTATTAACTCTTGTAATTTTTTGAAGTTATTGTCGACTTTTATGGTCATGTGTTGCTTTATATTGCTATCATCTCTTGTAATTTTTTGAAGTTTGTATGCACATTAGTTTATCAACAACCTGCGATATTCATAATTTGTGAATTTTCTTGATTTTGTTTTTGCAAATAATAAATATTTTTCCTACTGAATTTGGAATTTGCAGATTTTCCAGATTTGGTTCCTATTATTATTTTTTTTAATCGACTGAAAAATCTGGCATGGTTTTAAACCGTGCCAAAATCGTGCCAATGCATAAAAAATGAGAATGCTTATAAAACAATCTGGCACTCTTTATAACCGTGCCAAAAGCGTGCCAGAAAATAGATAATTTGGCACGGTTTTGGTATGTGCCAAAAGCGTGCCAGATTTAACATCTGGCACGGTTTAAAAGCGTGCCAAAAGTGTGCCAGATTAAAAAACTGGCACAGTTTAAAAGCGTGCCAAAAGTGTGCCAGATTGGAAAATCTGGCACGGTTTTAAACTGCGCCAGAAAATCTGGTACGCCTGATTCTGGCACGGTTTTGAACCGTGCCAGATTGCGTCTGGTGCGGTTTTAAACCGTGCCAGTTTCCTGTTTTTGGTGTAGTGTTAATTGACATTTTTCAATGACAATTACAAACTATTTAATAAGAATCCCATAAAACTAACTCGTAAATGAAAACAATACACACCTAAAAAGGGTTATGACCATCATTATTGATATGGTATGTGTGTGTGTGTGTGAGAGAGAGAGAGAGAGAATAAATGAGATATATTAAATGGATTTGTGTGTTTCTACAAAGAGTACAATAGTAAAATGTTGTAGTACAAATATAGTATGGTAGTACATGTGTAGTAAGTTAGTACAATTGTAGTACGTGTAGTACAATAATATAAAGTATACTATATAAACTACCCCCCCCCCCTTAAACTCATGGAGGTAAGATAGAAACCAACTTGAGTTTGGATACTAAATTTTGAAGGCGGTCAGGAGGATGAATTTTTATGAAAAGATAGTCTGATCGGTGGTTGAAACAGATTGAAGGCCAATAGTTCTGTGGAGAAGATGTTGATGAACAAGTGTAATTGATCTCAATATGCTTTGTTCGTTCATGGAAAATGTCACTGTGAGCAATCTGGATAGCACTCTGATTGTCACAATGAATGATAGTGGCCATGAAATGGATAATACCCATTGTTAGTATGTATCCAGTGTAGCCAAATAAATTTCTAGGTGGCATCACCAAGAGCATGGTACTCGACTTCTGTACTAGACCGAGCAATAGTGGTTTTCTTTTTTCTACGCCAAGAGATAAGGCAATTACCAACAAAGAAACAATAGTCAGTGATAGAATGGTGGTTAGCGGGGTCCCTTGCCCAATCTGCATCAGAGTAGGCATGAAGTAATAGGAAGGAATCAGCAGATAAGTGAAGCCCCCGTTGGACATAGTCCCTTTGATGTATCTGAGAATGCTAAAGATATCTTCATAATGAGGCGAACGGGGAGGATAGAGTAACTGAATAACAATATGAACCGCATATGCAATATCTGGGTGCATAATAGTAAGGTAGATAAGACTCCCCACTAACTGTCGATACAAGGTCGGATCATCAAGAAGAGTACCATCCATAGGAGTGAGCTTAGAATTCAGCTCAAGAGGAGTGGTGGAGTCTTGTTATAAGTGAGTCCAATGCGAGTGAGAAGATCTGAAGCATATTTTTCTTAAGACAAATAATATCCATCGGAGTTAGAAGAGATCTAATGAATAAGAATATTATTTATCTTTCCAAGATCTTTCATTTCAATATGTTGACTCAGATAGACTTTGAGATCGTATATACCGGAGTGATCGTCACCAGTAATAATCTTATCATCCACATTGAGAAAGGGAAGAATATGTGACACCATGCCTAATTAAATACCGGGTGATCAGACCTTTATTAAATTAAATCAGAATATCCAGTTGGTTCATTATTAGCATCACTGCTGAAAAATAATTTCTCTTATTAACTCACCTAATAATTAATTAAGCTAAGTGTTAAAAACTTTTCCAACTCTTAATTTAATTAAACCCATAAAAACATACTGAACTAAAATAAGTAACAACCCAACACAACTGAATTAAAATTCAACTAGTATAGATGGAATTGGAATAAACTCTCCAGTTGAAATACCTCAATATCACCATCCATAACAAAATGATAATAAATATAAAAAAAATACAATATCCGGAACTGAAATGAGATAACTAAATCCCGGACGACATGCCCTACATGAACTAAACTATAAAGATAGGAATCAAGAAAACGAATGCGTCTAATCCATCTTTGCATCTCCAAAAACTCGTCAAAATATCCATCCACTAAGACGGGCGCACCTGATGCTGGGAACCTGGTAATATAGATATAGTAGAGAAGAGAATATGCAAGTAAACAGGTCAGAGCCCGATTGTAAAAGGTTTTAAAAATAACAAATGCTTAACAAGTTCAATTAAGCAAGTATTATGTACATGTTAGTTCTCGGCTCTCACTTGAGAATCTCACCTCTGATCTAGTGTGCACGCCTAACGAACCTTATTATCCCCCTAAACAAGGTTCTCAATTATCATCCTATCACTTCTCATTATCTTGTATTTCCCTTGCAATACTTTATTTAATTAAACATGTTCATTTCTCTTTAAGATGAACTAGTACTTTAAATATTAAGTATTCACTTACTTAATTCATTTTAGATTTTATTATTCACTTTTTATTAACTAAATCACACAGTGGATCATATCATAGTATATATATATATATATATATATATATATATATATATATATATTCATCACACTATTATATATATATATATAGGTTACCCTCTATATACAGTTGTGGTGCATGCATACTCTGCTATCATGTCCTGGTACCTACGCTCCCATTCAACCGTCGAAACTATCATTCACACCGATAGCACGTATACAAGGTCATATGCTCAGTGTACGAATCAAAATCCCCCCAAATGGGTCCAATCGAGATAAAATCGTGCACAACGCGAAACTTCCCCCCCCCCCCCCCCCCGATAGGAAATAGCGTAGGTATGTCATACACAAAATAAATCATACTATAGGTATTTATCCCACCTATATATAGGGCATACGCACAACCCATAACAATTCCCTTACTTAGTATATTTATATCTCGAATATCCTACGTGTTTATCGATTATAACTTTACATCTTAAAGTATATTCCCGAGCTTTTCTCATCACTCGAAGGTTATGAAATACTTCTCATATAATTTCAGTAAGTATAAGTCTACTCCCTACTGGTCCATGTCATCACAAATTCCAAATTTAATCATTTGAATTAGGTTTAATCGTCGATACTCCCTAACTCAATTTTAACCCGTTATTCCCATTCCCTAAGATAAATTCGTCCTATTAACATTTTTTCGGGTTCTACCAATCACCCTACTGACTTTCCTTAAGTCCCAAAATGTTCAATTAGTCACCACAGAAGATTTATACAAGATGGGATTTAATCAAACCTTATAACAAAATAATTTTCAAAATCCAGGAGGGGTCGATCAATCGAAGTGAAGGGTCGATCGATTGACATTCTTGAGTCGATCGATCGATCCATCAGGTATGGCCATGATTCTTCATGTATTTGCCTACGGGTTTAGCCATTCTTCATATTCAATTCACATGTTTTAAAGTCCCAGACTCGTCATAATTTATTCCATATGATTTGGCAATATATATAAATGATTTAGAATCATTAAATAATCCCAAAACTTCAATAGGTTATTATTAAACAAGTTATTTCTCCTAATTTCCAGAAAATTCTTCTTTTATCATTTCTCCAAGAACATTATATAAAACCCAAATTTTCTTTATCCATTGCTTTCAAATTCTTGGATTAATATATATATATATATATATATATATATATATATATATATATATATATATATATATATATAATTATAAGAAGGTTTTATTCCAAATAATTCGCAAATCAATGATTCCATTAACATCATCATGGTTTATCTCTAAATCATGCAATTTTCTCAGAATTATATAACTATTCTAACATGGGCATTATACATGCATATTTGTATAGATTAAGTCACTTTCCTTTAAATTGAAGGTATAAACCTTTGAGGATGCTTGTCTACTAGTGGTCCTCTCTCTTTTTCGGCCAACTTCCGGTGGCGATGATGGTGTAGAATGGCCTTTGACTCTTGGTTTTCTAGAGGTGGCTTTTCCTTTCTTCAGAGAAGTCTCTCACTCTCCCTAAGTCTCTTCCTCCATTTTTGATGAATGAAACTCATTGTTACCAACTCTCCAAATTATATAAATCTATAAAATTCGTGGGTAATATTCACCTCCCATGCCAAATAACCACTGTTCTAAAAAACCCGCCTAGGCTCCGCCTAGGCACGCCTAGGCTTAAGGCTTGGGAGAAACGCCTCGCCTTACGCTTTTCACGCCTTATTCTTGGTAAAACCCTTAAGGCACATTTTTTTCTAAAAATAACAATGCTTTAGTGAAACGATGTCGCCTTTTAAAGAATTTCTTTACAAATCGGATCATTATCTCATCCAAAATAATCAAATAGTATTTTAATTTGCATATATTCAGAAATATTTTTATGATATGTGCAATTTTTGTATTTTAATAGCCTTGTTATGGTTAAAAAATATTAAAATATATTAAGAAGGCCTAAACGCCTTTTCACGCCTTTTTACGCCTAGGCCCGCCAAGGCTTCTAAGGCTTAAGGCTTGGCCTCCACGCCTTAATCACGCCCCGCGTTTTTTAGAACCTTGCAAATAACTAAAATACCCATTCGGGGTGTCTATTCAGCTCCAAAATGCCTTGAAACCCAAATCAAACACTTAAGTAGACTTTTTCAACTATTTAAATGATTCCATACACTTTGATGATGTCAAAACGACCATTTGGATGACATAAAACTATTTTACTTGTAATTCCTTTAAATTTTGTCCCAACACGACTCACGCGCGCGTCCCGACTTAATTTCTGTAATTATCGTATTCATCACTAGCGACATTTTTTATTAAATCATGTAAAGTCATAATCATATATTAATTTCAATCACTAAGTAATATTCAATGTAGTATTCAACTTATATCACATATTACTTTACTCTCGAGTAATATTTAAATTCAAATTAATTTTAAATATCTCACAATTAATCCTAATTAATTCCATTTTAAAATCATTAATCACTAAAAATTACAGGGTATTACATACTTCCCCCATAATAATAGAATTCCATCCCAAAATTCGGAAAAGGTATACCTAGAAGAAATAACTCTGGTTAGCGGTCGCGTATATCATCGTCGCGCTCCCAAGTAGACTCCTCCATATTATGATGTGCCCATTGAACACGAATAAGAGGAAATACCTTCGATCTCAAATGTTTCTCAGTTTGGTCTAAGATCGCCACTGGTCGCTCCTCGTAAGAACTATCTGGACGCAAATCAACTTCCTCCAAAGTAATATGGGTGTGAGCTAACTCATCTTGTAGATATCGCCTCAGCGAAGAAATATAAAACACATAATGTATACGATGCAAGTGCTCTGGCAGTCCAACTCGGTACGCGACAAGTCCAACCCTCTCAATAATAGGAAATGGTCTTACATATCTCGGAGCCAATTTCCCTTTCTTATCGAATCTCATGATTCCTTTCATAGGAGACATGAGCGGTAACACCTGGTCCCCCCATTAAACTCCCTAAAGAATCGCTTGGCATCGACGTAGATCTTCTATCTATCCTGGGCTACCCGAATGCGACTCATGATCATTTAAATCCTGGCAGAAGTATCCTGGATCACTCCCGTCCTAAGTAACTTGTTATCCCCCACCTTCAACCAACACGCATGAGAGCGACAAGGTCTACCATATAACGCCTGAAATGGGGCCATACCAATGGTAAACTGGTAGGAATTATTATAGCAAAATTCCACCAATGAAAGGTATTGCTCCCAACTCCCTCCAAAACCTAGAATACACATGCGTAACATATCCTCTAACATATGATTAGTACGCTCAGTCTTCCCATCCATCTGCGGGTAATAGGCCATACTAAATCGTACCTCGGTACCCATGGCCTCGTGAAAACTCTCCAAAAATCTAGAGATAAAGATATTGTCCCAATCGAACATAATATCAAGCGGTACCCCATATAACCTCACTATCTCGGCTATAAAGAGCTGTGCATACTGCCCCGTCAAAAAATCAGTTTGAACCGGTATAAAATTAGCTACCTTAGTCAAATGATCCACAATTACCCATATGGAATCGTGATCCCTCTGATTAGTAGCCAACATAGTGATAAAATCCATGGAAATGATCTCCCATTTCCACATTGGAATCTCTACAGCTGAAGCAACTCGGCTGGCTTCTGATGATTCACCTTCACTAACTGATAGGTAACACACTTAAAAATGAACTCAGTAATGTCACAAATCGGGATGCATGCGACTCTAACATAACTGCGTGTTGCAACTCTTCCCCTTTTGGAACAATCAGTCTACTATTAAAGCACAAGCCTCCCTCAGAACTCACTGAGTAAGGCTCTGCTCCCTCAACCAAAAGTTATCAAATTTTCTCTTGACAAAAAGGATTTGTTGCCTGAGCCTGTACTAACCACATCACAATCTGAGGAGTAACGGTCATAACTGACATAAATAACCTAACAACGCCATCCTGATTGCCCAATTCTTTCCATTTAGCCTTCCACTTTGCGGATCGTTCACCCTCAGGCCTCCGACTTAATGCATCTTCTACCACGTTAGCCTTACCTGGGTAATTTTGTATCTCAAACTGATAATCTTTCATGAATTCAAGTCGCCTGCGCTGTCACATATTCAACTCTCTCTGAATGAAGAAATACTATAATGACTTGTGATCCGTGAATAGGCGAAATCTTTCACCCAACAAATAATGTCTCCATATTCGAAGGGAAAATACGACTGCTGATAGCTCCAAGTCGTGGGTAGGGTAGTTCTTCTCATGAGGCTTAAGCTTCCTAGAGGCATAAGCTATAGCCTCCTCTTCCTGCTGTAGCACCCCACTAAATCCCTATAGCGATGCGTCAATGTATACTAGGTACTTCACTCCTAGCCTGGGCAGTGCTAGTACGGGTGCTGAAGTCAACTTATCATTCAATTAAATAAACGCTAATTGACACGCATCATTCCAAATAAACTTTATGCCCTTACAGGTTAGATTTTTCAATGAACCCACAATCTTCAAAAAGCCCCTGATAAGTCGTCTGTAGTAACCGGCTAACCTGAAGAAACTGTGGACTTCGATAGGTGTCGTGGGTTATCCCCACTCCCTCACTACCAATACTTTGCTAGGATCCACTGCTAAACCCCTTTCTGACACTATATGTCCTAGAAATTGTACCTCTCGGAGACAAAATCCACACTTTTCTTACTTGGCATACAATTGATGCTCCCGTAGTGTATGTAGGACCCTTTGCAAATGATCAGCATGTTCCTCTTCGGTACAAGAATAAACCAGGATGTCATCTATGAAAACAATGACAAACTGATCTAGGAACTCTTTGAACACCCTATTCATCAAGTCCATAAATACAGTCGGCACATTGGTCAACCTGAATGGCATAACCAGGAATTCATAAGATCCATACCTTGTTAGAAAAGTAGTGTTTGACACGTCCTTCTCCCTGATTCGCAACTGGTGATGTGACGCCCCAAACCGAAATTAGGGTAAACGTCGTCTGTAACCCACAACCAAGTTCGAGGTGATAATGGGGGAGGGGAAAATTACTTTTAATTTATTTAAAAAACATTTATTAAATTTGCCATTTATTAAAGAAAATCCATTTATTATCCAATTATTCAACAATAATTTTAGTCCATCAATTTGAAGAAATCTCATTTAACTATTTTTCAAAAGAGTCCAACTAAAATATCATTCAATCACAATTATTAGAAAACGCCCTGTATTATTACAAATCAAAGTTCCAAGTTCATGTCCGAATTTAAATAGTACAACTGATACAAAGTTAAATCTCGAACATCAAATATTATCGCTACGGGATAGCGGTAATCAGATCTCTAACAACGATCGAAACTCTCGGGAACCTTACCGATACAAGCTTTCACGTCCTTACCGAAGTACCTTTGGGTTTTGGAAAATAGGTATGAGCGGAATGCCCAGTAGGGTGGGAGATACTAAGTAATAATTTTGTACTAAAATAATATACTTATATGGTATCTTTTAATATTTCAAGAAAATAATTTATTCAATTTATGCAGATAAATGCAACTATATGCAATGCACCCAGACTAGGTGCCCAAACATATAATGAAGCCATTTCATGTCTCGTGTCAGAGACTTATTTAATTAAAGATTAGCCCTTAACAATTCATTGACTTAAGTACCTTTAACTTAAGAATATTCTCATCCATAATTATTTATCGCAAGATTTATCAATCTTTGCCTTAGAGTCTAGCCATCAGTCCTGGACTTCATGGGCTCCACACCATCGGTCTCTAGTTGCCATATGTTCTTTTGAACACGCTTTGGTGTCTTTCACCACTAGCGACGTCATGCCCTGCTTAATTCTTGGCATCATCCAAGTATCTTTTCTTATCTTTTCCACGTATTTCACATTTATCACATTTCATACATTTCATTATTCTCATCATTTTTCAAGTTCATTATTCTTTTCACTTTCACTTGTGTCACACTTTATTATTTATCACTTCCTTAATTTCTTCAATTAAACTCGGTCGAGGCCATACATGCAACACCGTCTTCAAATATCATCTCTATGACACTAATTATTTTTATTTAGCAAAAATGTATCATTAATCTCTTTTTATCAAACTCACTTAATACATTTAATTGCAAAATAAATTCATGACAGCGTACTATTTATTCTATTTACGACAATGCCACTACTATTTATTTTACACAAATGTTATCATTTTAAATGGGTTTAAACACACTAATTTTACCAAAAAATAATTTATAACTTCTCAAAGTATATTTCTATTTATTTCTAACATTTATTTCGTAATTAATTCCAGATTTCATAAATAGACTTTATTTCCATTTAAGTAGTTAGAATACCCACTTTTAAGCCTTTAGTTTTATTTCTGAAATTTATAAAATAGGGGCTGAAATTTTCAGTTTTGTAAAACATGTTGAAAACAATATTTTCATCTTTAAACATCTAATTAGTGAACCAATTAAATACTACAGCATTCTACACAAGTTCCATGGATTTCTACCTAAAAAATCCTCCAAAAATGCTACTAACATGCTCATAATTATGTAGTCTTTCATCATAATTATTTTCTCAACTTTTCATGCCATATTTATTCATCATAAACTTAATAACATCAATTATAATTATTTTCATTTCAAGACTAGTTTCTAGCATGAATCATGATTTTCAACAAAGCAAAATAGGCAAAATACTTCATTATTTTAGCATGAATTTCTTTATTTCTACTCATGAATTTAAACTTGAAAAATAAAGAGTTTAGAGGAGAACCCTACCTGGATAATATGGAGTATAAAGATAATCAAGAAGTCCAAGAATAAGCTCCAAAAATAACTCCAAAGTAAGCTCCAAACTTCTTGCTGAAAAATATTTCTTCAAGCTTTTTCACCCTTATGTGGTTGTTCTAAGGTGTTTATATGCCCAAAATAAAGTATTTGGGTGGTTGTATGGAGGGTAGAGAAGGGGGTTGCGGGGTTGGAAGCTTGTATGGGTAAAGAGGGAGTGTGTAGGAGGTAGTGAAACTTAGCGAAAAATTTGCTGAATTGAATTTGGTTATGACATCCCTCACCTCTCTTTTATAATCACACCACAACTCACCCTTAATGACAACCCAAAAGATGTTTTCCACTCTTTATAACATTTTAAGGATGGCCATCTCACTCCAGATCAAAAGTTGAGCTAGTGGGAATAAGGAGATAAATAACAAAATGAGTGGAAAATCAACCTTTCTTATTTCATTTTATATTTTACTATTTTCACAACTGAAAATAGCTCTAAACAGATCTAAATGATGTTTGTTGGAGATGTCTAAGAAGAGAAAGTTACTCAAAATTAAATTTTAAGTAAATCTGAATTTTTTTAGAATTTTCTGAGCAATTTTATTTTTTAACAAAAATAATAATATTTTATTTATTTATTCATTTTTTGAACTCTTAGGCCTATTTTTAGCATCCCATAAATATGGTCAAATTATTTTCAACCCTAATAAAACGTCCCATAAAAATCGCGCAAGTTGCAATTTACGCGTCGGTACTATTCATGTCACAATTCTAATAGTTCTAGAATAATACAGGGAATACGGATAAATAATCATACGAACTCGTGCAACGTGAAAATAGAGCGCAACGAATTAATATTACCGAATAATTTTATTACAACAAAATGATGAGTGTAAAATTAAAGGGGCGGGTATTACAGGTGATATCTGGACCTTATATTTGATAAGTATGCTGCTCCTCTCAACTGATCAAACAAATCAATGATGCGAGGTAATGGATAGTTATTCCGGATCGTGACTTTATGAAGTTCCCGATAATCCACGCACAAACGTAGGTATTCATCCTTCTTCTTCTTCATAAACAAGACTGGGGCACCTCAAGGTAAGGTACTCCTACAAATGAAAGTCTGTCCCAGCAACTGTTCAATCTGATCCCTGAACTCCCTCATCTCTGCAGGAGCCACACGACAGGGGGCACGAGCTATCGATTGAGTGACCGATGCTAAGTCAATAACAAACTCAATCTCTCTCCACGACGGTAACCCCGGTATGTATTGAAACACATCTGCAAATTCCCTAACAACAGGAATTAAATCAAGGGGAATCACAACTCCCATAGAGGTCTCCTCCGCTATGCAATACAAATGAGTGGATGATCCTCCCTCGGGGCTAGGCATTGCCACTAAGAACATCTCCTGACCTGGGAGCAAAAATAATGCTCCTACCAAAGCAATCAACAGTGGCTCTATAAGCAACAAGCCAATCCATCCCAATAATAACATCATACACGGACATATCTAACAAAAGCATATTAGCTGGTAAAATCAGACTCTCAATCTCTATACTCACACCCTGGCATATAAAGAAAATAATTATCCCACTACCCATCGGTGAGTCTACATAAGTAATAGTACGGCTGGCCGTGTCTAATAACCCCGTGGCCCATGAAAATTTAGTGTCTATGAAAGAATGTGAAGCCCCTGTATCAAACAAAATACGTCCCATAGCCCCAGAAATAGAAAACATACCCTCAACTGTGGGTGGTGGCTGCTGAACTGCTGCCTGCTGGACATTGTACACATCCCATATTGTAACTGCCCCTACTGTGGTGGGACGGCGGGAGCAATGGAATGTAAGGCTGGTACCTGTGCTGGTGTTGGAAGGGCAGCTAGAAACATAGGCCTCTATGGATCCTAATGAAAACCTTGCTGATGGGGTATCTTGCCCTTATCTGGGCAATCCTGCTTCCTGTGGCCAGTCTTTCCACATGTGAAGCATCTACCAGCAAACTAATGTAACACCCCGTAATTTTAAAACTTAAATAGTTCGTTTTAAATTAAAAGTCGAAAAGGTATTTTTTTTAGATTTAAAATTTTTGGACAAAATAGGTGGGCTATTTAAATTAAAATATTTTTAATCGATTAAGTATAAAATATTTTTTTATGAGGATTCAAAATTTTTTATAATAGAATAAATATCAATACATTCAATTAATTATCTTATGAAGTAGAAAATTTTGATTTAAGAATTTAGAAAGTTGGAATCATTGTAAAACTATTAATATTATATCATTTTTTAACCCCCTTGGGGGTGAGTGAGAGAGAGAGAGAGAGAGATAGAATGCTGGAAAAAAAAACCACCCCTTTTTTTCTTCCTTGCACACGTGGCTCCCATTTTTTTTTTTGGGGGGGGGGGGGGGAGGGGCGGGGGTGGCTAATTTCATCTCTTTCCTTTTATTTTATTTTTTTACTTTTTCCTTACCTTTGTTTCTTTGTGTTGGCTTATCACGAATGGGTTGTGCCCATTTTGCTGGGACACACATGGGATAAATGAGGGTTGCCTCCAATTTTCTTTGTTGCGTACATGTGTGTGACACCCCGACTAATTAAATACCGGGTAGCTACTCCTTTATTAAATTAATTCAAAATGCCAAGTTGGTCCAGTTAATAGCATCACTGTCGAAAACATTTTAATGATTACTAACCACCTAGTATTTAAAAAGTAAGTGCCAAATTTTAATTAAAGTCTGATTAACATGCAACAAGTGTAATAAAGAATAATAACACCATTCACTATAATGAAGTAAATAGAATAACCATCACATAACGTAAATAAAGTCTGGAGGAAAAACTCCTCACTACAAATCCCACAACTGATAAGTAAACTGAAAACTAAATCAATACATGCCAAAGTCTGAAAACTGTAATGTAAATGTAACTCTAATATAAATGGGCAACATGCCCTACAACTGATAGGTAATGAAGCTGGAATCCAAGTGAATAGAGGCGTCTACAAGCAAATCCCTGTAGCTTCCACAAACAGCTACAGCTCGTCACCTGAATGAATATCCTATGCATGGTGTCCTTGTGATTGGGCACCTAAAATGGTTTTACAAAGAAAAGTAGATTTGAAAGCAAACGGGTCAGAGCCCGAATGTGGAGTTATATTTTAAAAACCTGCAAGTTCTTTAAAAACATTTCAAATATTAAATGCAAAGTACATGTTAGGACGTGCACTCACCTGATATTCTCACCTCTCGTCTAATTGTGCACTCCTAACGTAAGTACCCATCTAGAGTGATACAAACTACTAGCTAAGTGACAACATATTTAGCTAGACTATCATAGGTCCTGCCCTTATTACTCGGTTCTATTAACATTATAACACTCGTAATTAAGTAGGGGTTTAACGTGAACTCAGATGCTCAATATGCAATATATATAACTATCAGTTAACTCGTTATATTTCTCGAAGCAATACCGTAATTATATTCACAACAATAACATGAAGGTTCCCATTAATTAAGTGTATATTATTCACATCATAAATATACAATACAATCACCCCGAGAACTAAGCTGCGGTGCACACATACTCTGCTATCCATCCCGGTACATCACGTACATAAGGATTACATATTCCAAATCTCTCAGGAATAGTTCACAGATAACAACATCACAAATAATGGAGGCGAACACAGTCACATCACATGGGTCACGCACATACCTACGCTCCCACGATCAGCGGACTTATTAATATCCCAATAAGTCTTTCTATGACCTATGTTCATCAAGGTAACCAGTCTAAATCCGGGCAACACAAGGATTAGAGGGCCCTAAGCGAACGCAAACCTCCCATGATAGCAAGTATGGTAGGTATGTCATACACACAAATCATATACCAATACTAAGTAAACACACGTCTTAGTAATCCCGTAGTTTAATCGTAGTACATATCGCATTTTCGTACTAACTTATAATTTATCACTATATATACTATTCCGGTTTATAATCATACGCCCCATAATTTACTCACGTCGTAGTAGACACTCACGTCTCAAACCAAACCGTCCGATTAATTTTTAACTCTCGTATATAATTTACTCCTCATAATAACCCAAAGTCCCAAATCCATCAATACATCATCGAAGGAATGTTAACTCTACCCTCGAACAAGTTTACGGGACTCCAAAAATCGAAACAGGCCAAAAAGGACCAAACTGTCAACTCGTTAGAAGTCTCGTTCGAACGAGACTATTCGAACGAGATTCCTCTGTCAACTCGTTAGAAGTCTCGTTCGAACGAGGCTGTTCGAACGAGATTCCAGTTCGTTCGAACGAACTGTACCTTCTAACGATATCTCGTTCGAACGAGATATCGAACAAAACTGTCCCTCGTTAGAAGCGACTGGTCAACTCGTTAGAAGCTCGTTCGAACGAGCTCGTTCGAACGACCTGGGTTGGTTTCTAACGAGCTACCAGCTGCGAACCCAGAATTCCCAAAATCGTTTTTCACCCAATTTCTACTTCTCAAATGTCCTCTAAACTTCATCCCAACTATGTTTTAAGGTCTCTAATCAATCCTCAACATATATAGTCACATCCTAACATGTTTTTAAGGGATCAATCCATCCTAACATCCATCAAATTTACAAATCTCTACACTTTTTCCCAATTATTCAAGAACATAAACCCTAACTATATGAATCATGAATTAATCCAATATAAATCCGTTTTAATTCCTTCCAACCACAAACATCATGAGAATAATTATCTACCTATCATTCTACATGCAATTCTCCTCAAGGTTTTCAAGTTCTAAGTCCTAAACTACATGGGTTTTTCATATTTCACCAAGAACAAATCATAAATTTGAATTATCTAACATGGAAAGAACATTCTCTGAAATTAAATGGAATAAAGTCACTTTCCTTGGTTGTCTCTGAGTTTGGATGATGGTTTGATAGAGCTTTCTGCAGAATTTCTTCTCTCCAAGCTTCTTCTCCAGTGGTGGCTTAAGGTGGCTAGGGTTTGATTTGGGGAACTTAGAAAACTCTTCTAATAACCTACGTAGCCTTCTAGGTTAATATAGGTTGGTTAGGGGCTTAGTGGGTCTAATCCACATCAGATGTAATTAACCAATTTTCGTCACTTTTAATTTCTCAAAATGTAAAATTACCAAAATACCCTTTATGATGCCGGTATGGCCTAAAAATACCTCGGAATCCAAACTACACCCCCGGCTAGTGTTTTCTGACTATCTCGACCCTTCCGGACGCGTTGGCGCACTCAAAACGACCATATAGTTTATAGATTTTAAATTCACTTTTATAATTAAAATATTACATCGTGACGCGGCGGTCTCACGCGTCTCAATAAAATTCTCAAATTGTCGTATATAAATCTCACAACAAATTTCATAATTCCAAGTTCATATAAGACATGTATGCACATAATCAAATACCAACTCGCATCTCGTTAGTATTTATAACCCGGATTAATTTCCAATAATTCACATTTAATTAATTAATCCCAAAAATAAATATAGCCAAAAGTACGGGGTATTACAATGTGATGATTGGATAATGGTATATTTTTTTTAATTAATCACCATTTAAGAGTTAATAAATGATGGGACTCTTTTATTCAAACTTATAAAAAGGAACTTTGACCCACTTTTTTAAAAGCTATGTTACTTTTTGTTTTCCACACCTTCTTTTCCTTACACAAAGGAGAATACTCAGACCCTTATATTTCAACCCCAAACTTCCATTAAATAAAACTTCAATCATATTTTGGGAGGTCTAAATTACTTATTTTTAAGAAGGTCCAAGAACGTAACTTGTTTATTTTCGCGAGACGAATGCAACCGAGTGTTCAGAATTTTCAACTGACAATTTTCAGGCATGAATGCTCTATTATTTTCCTTTAGTATTATGCGTTTTAAATGTCGCCTAAACCCTTAATTGCATATTTTTCTTAAAAGCAATTAGCAACTTAATTAAAGAAAGTGGACACCAAATATTGGGATTATTTTTATGAAACTTTTAAATATGAATAAACGTTTGAAACCATTGAGTGCGTAGGTGGAATTATTGGGTTTTTATGATTTTGGGTGTAGGTTCTCATGTAGAATTTTTATGAGATTATTTATACGATATGTGGGACGCGTATACACCTATACAAAAATTAGGTGACTTATAAAAGAGGGTATTTATGATGAGTTGAATATTTTTGGCATGTGGATGAATTTAACATTTTTTAATGTAAATAATTGTGTTGAAAAATCAACGACGATATTATTATTTGAATTCAAATTAATCGGGGCCTTTACGTTTGAATTGTTATGTTGCTCATATAAATTATGTGTTGTGTGATTTATTATTAGTCACTTTTGCCATTGCGAGGATCAGGGGCCTTTGGGTAGTATATTGCTCACATTAATTTTAGGATGCTAACTAGGTATGGGACTAGTGGGTAGGCCTTGGTTAAAATTTATACATTCTTGGTATGGGACTAGTTAGGGAAAATTCGTAGGGATTTTATATTTCGGGGTGGCAAATTTTTACGTTATATCGTCATTTTGTTAGCCTAGGCACGAGACTGGGACGTGTTTTATATTGGTGATTCATCATATATGTAGGATAATACGTATGTTTACTTGGGGAGTCTTAGGTATGGGACTAAGGGGTATTTTGAGGATCTCACATTGAATAAAAGGGTGGGGTAATTTATAAATTGAGAAATTGAGAAAATGATAATTAATGCCTATGATAAAAATGGGTATTAAAATTTTTGGCAACATAATGTGTCAGGGACCGATAGTTTAAATGGGTGAGCGGACAATTTATGTCGTGTCGTGTGTAGAACCTTGTCATGGGGCGGGGTCGACAGTTTAAATGGATCAGAGGCCATTTGACAAGCGGAAGTGTGGCACTTTGGTGGATTACCACCCGAGACGGGAGGACCTCCATAATAAAAAGTGGGAACAATAATAAAAAATGGGTTAATTTAATTAACTTAGCATCTTGGGAATTTAAAATCATGTTGGTGTGCTTTTGAAATGTGGATTTTTTAGGGGAGTTAGGGATTTATATCTATCGTGTTTAATTATCCCGTTTAATTTAAAATACTCTATTGTGATATTTATTGCGTATAATGCTACTGTCTGGATTCAAGGATCCTATTTGAAGGGAGTAGTGTGTATTCATGCTCGGGTCTCTAACCTCGTACGTTGACTAACTTTTTCAAGATAAGTTTTGGAGAAGCTGCATAGGATTATAGGAGTTTATCGTTTGGAGGTGCGCTGGAGTTCATTCATTTTATTGCTTTATCTAGTTAGATTTTCTTTTTCAGTCGTATTTAATTATGAGGCTTCATTTGAGTTTTTATTGGGCCATTCGATTCCAAAGTTGTTTAGAGGATTTTTCTTGGATTATTCACTAGGTTTATTATTCATATTTTATTTAATCATTATTGGAAATTGAATTTAATTATAGCTTTAGCATGTGATGGATCTTTTATCGCTCAGTTATTTATTATCATTTGGGATTGATTCAATTACTTATATTGTGGATTGATTTATTTCTGTCTCATATATATCTTATTCTAAGAATGGTATATATTTAGTTTGCACCCGGTGTATTCCGACGGTGGTGGTTGGCCACCCCATCTGTTGGATTGTGCGTGGTGTGACAACTGTCGCCCATTACGATCCTGTTGACCATTTCCATCTCTCCCCTAGACCTGCTAGCCCTGGTGAATGTGTTGTTGGCCTTGGTGTCCCCGTTGCCCCTGATTGCCCTGGTGGCCCTGCCTATTACCTCCCTGCCCAAATCGAAAGCCTCTCGATCTAAGTCGCTTAGCATAATCACCCGACTGGAAATTATGTTCCCCAAGCCTCTATTGACCCTGGATGGATGTTGTTCCACTGACACTACCTCCCCCAGTATTTCCTTGCTGACATGACTCAATCCCCCGCTTGATTCCCTTAGCATGAAGGCGATGATCTTGGCAGTTAAGCAACACTACATTCAATACATCTCCATAGGTCTGTAATGAAATATTACCCAAAAAGATGTTGGTGAATCCTCCAATTAAGACATCCATGGACATTTAAATTCTTTTTTCTTCAATGGGCATCTTTCCTAGTACCAGATTGTCTAGCCTAGTGAATTCTTCTTCGTACTCGGTATCTGATTTCCCTTCCTAAGTGTGGTCCAAAAGTTTCATCCTCATTTGGGTATAAATAGCTGAAAGAAAGAATTTACGGTCAAATCGCACCTAGAAGTCCCGAATAGTCATCGTATCCCTCTCCTCTGTTGTGGTAGTGGACTCCCACTACTGATGAGCTGCTCCAACTAGCTTAAATGTCGCCAAAATATGTTTCTGAACCTCCGTACAATCATACATATGCAGATCCCGCTGTATGTCTTTCTTGCATTGGCTAGCAATCACAACATCAGAACCCGCTTGAAATTCTAGTGAGTGTGACTTTTGGAAGGCAATGCTGACACGCTCCCAAGTAGTGGGAAATGCCGACGCTGGTACTGGTGGCACTCCTTACTGGACAACCACTAAGGAAGCATCAACGACTTGAGCAATAATGGTAGCAACCTCTGATGCGTTCATAGTGCCCCGTACTGGAGAGGGTAGTGGGGATGGCTGTGCCCCTCTAGGGTCTCGTCGTGCACGTCGATGAGGCATCTGTAATGAGGGAGAAGTATTTTTTAGCATTTAAGTTATCATAAAAGTAGCTGAAGTCATAAATGTGAAATTATGAATACAATAATCCTAATGATAGGGCTCTATATCAAAGGATGCTAAGCAGAAAGCATAGTAAACTATACATATCCTAAGGACACTAGAACCTGATGCTTTTAAAACCACCTGTGACACCCCACCTAATTAAATACCAGGTGATCAGTCCTTTATTAAATTGAATTAGAATATCTAGTTGGTTCATTCTTAGCATCACCGTTGAAAAATAATTTCTCTTATTAAGTCACCTAATAATTAATTAAGCTAAGTGTCAAAAACTTTTCCAACTTTTAATTTAATTAAACCCATATCAACATATTGAACTAAAATAAGTAACAACCCAACACAATTTAATTAAAATTCAACTAGTATAAACAGAACTGGAAAAACTCTCCAGTTGAAATATCTCAATATCACTATCCATAACAAAATGATAATAAAAAAATCAATACAAAACGAATATAATATCCGGAGCTTAAATGAGATAACTAAATCCTTGATGACATGACCTACATGAACTAAACTATAAAGATAGGAATCAAGAAAATGATTGCGTCTTATCCAACGCTGCATCTCCAGAAACTCGTCAAAATATCCATCCACTAAGTCGGGCGTCCCTGATGCTGGGCACCTGGTAATATAGATATAGTAGATAAGAGAATATTTAAGTAAATGGGTTAAAGCCCGATTATAAAAGGTTTGAAAAATAGCAAGTGCTTAACAAATGCAATTAAGCAGGTATTATGTACATGTTAGTTCTCGGCTCTCACTTGAGAATTTAACCTATCATCTAGTGTGCATGCCTAACGTACCATATTACCCCCTAAATAATGTTCTCAATTATCATCCTATCTCTTCTCATTATCCCGTATTTCCCATGCAATACTTTATTTAATTAAACATGTTCATTTATCTTTAAGATGAACTAGACCTTTAAATATTAAGTATTCACTTACTTAATTCATTTTAGATTTTATTATTCACTTTTTATCTACTAAATCACACAGTGGATCACATCATAGTATATATATATATATACGGCACCCTCCAGACACAGTTGTGGTTCACGCATACTCTACTATCATGTCCTGGTGCATCACTCACTCCATTCAACCGTCGAAACTCTCATTCACACCGATAGCACGTATCCAAGGTCCTATGCTCAGTGTACGAATCTAAATCCCCCCAAATAGGTCCAATCGGGATAAGATCGTGCACAACGCGAAACCTCCTCCTCGATAGCAAGTAGTGTAGGTATGCCATGCACCAAATAAGTCATACTATAGGTATTTATCTCACCTATATATATATATATATATATATATATATATATATATATATATATATATGGCATATGCACAACCCATAGCAATTCCCTTATGTAGTATATTTATATCTCGAATATCCGATGTGTTTATCGATTATAACTTTACGTCTTTAAGTATATTCCCGAGATTTTCTCATCACTCGACGGGTATCAAATACTTCTCATATAAGGTCAGTTGGTATAAGTCTACTCCCTAATGATCCATGTCATCACAATTTCCAAATTTAACCATTTCAATTGGGTTTAATCTTCGATACTACCTAACTTGATTTTAACCCATTATTCCCATTCCCTGAGATTAATTCCTCCTATTAACATTTTTTGGGGTTCTACCTATCACCCTACTGGCTTTCCTTAAGTCCCAACATGTTCAATTAGTCACCATAAAGATTTATACAAGATGGAATTTAATCAAACCTTATAACAAAACAATTTTCAAAATCCCGGAGGAGTCGATCGATTAAAGGGAAGGGTCAAATGATTGATCTAGTCGATCGATCGATCGACATTCTTGAGTCGATCGATCGATCCATCAAGTATGGCCCTGATTCTGCATGTATTTGCCTACGGGTTTAGCCATTGTTCATCTTCAATTCACATGTTTTAAAGTCCCAAACTCCTAATAATGTACTCCACATGATATGAAAATATATATAAATGATTTCCAATCATTAAACAATCCTAAAACATCAATATGTTTTGATTAAAAAAGCTATTTCTCCTAATTTTAGAAAATCCTTCCTTTATCATTTCTCCAAGAACATCATATAAAACCCATATTTTATTTATCCATATATATATATATATATATATATATATATAAGAAGGTTTTATTCTACATAATTCATAAATCAATGATTCTGTTAACATCATCATGGTTTATCTCTAAATCATGTGATTTTCTCATAATTATATAACTATTCTAACATGGGCATTATACATGCTAATTTGTACAGATTAAGTCATTTGACTTTAAATTGAAGGTGTAAACCTTTGAGGATGTTTGCCTACTAGTGGCCCTCTCTCTTTTCCGGCCAATTTTCGGTGGCAGTGATGGTGTAGAATGGCCTTTGACTCTTGGTCTTAGAGGTGGCTTTTCATTTCTTCAGAGAAGTCTCTCACTCTCCCTAAGTCTCTTCCTATATTTTTATGAATGAACCTCATTGTTACCAACTCTCCAATTTATATAAAATCTCTAAAATTCTTGGATACTATTCACCTCCCATGCCAAATGACTAAAATACCACTCTGGGGTGTCTATTCGGCTCCAAAATGTCCTGAGATCCAAATCAAACACTTAAGTAGACTTTTTTGACTATTTAAATGCTTTCAAAAATTTTGGTGCAGTAAAAATGACCATTTGGATGACATAGATCTATTTTAATTGTAATTCCTTTAAATTTAATCCCCCGACACGACTCACATGTGCGTCCCGACTTAATTTTCGTAATTGTCGTATTCATTACTCACGATATTTTTTATTAAATCATTTGAAGTCATAATCTTATATTAGTTTTAATCACTAAGTAATATTCAACTTATACCACATATTAGTTTACTCTCGAGTAATATTTAAATCCAGATTAACTTTAAATATCTCACAATTAGTCCCATTTTAAAATCATTAATCATTAAAAATTATGGGGTATTACAGAATAGTGCCATGGTCGGATTTGAGGACAAAGTTCGTGGATTTATGAGAACTGGAAGTAAACACAAAACCAATAATAATGGTAATAAACTTGGAAAACCAAGCACAGGGAGCCTATTTGATACCATAAACGGCAAGAGAAAGTTTGCAGACCTGATGGGTGGTATAATCTCGGATGTGGCCACGTGTAAATTTACTCAAATAATTCACCATTGAGGAAGTAATTTTTCACATCCATCTAAAATAGTTACAATAATGAATTGAAACAACTGCAATAACACTATGAATAAAAGTGAGTCGAGCTACTGGTGCAAAATTCCCCCCATAGTCAATCTCGTATTCCTGAGTATGCCTCTTTGCAATAAAGCATGCTTTGTAATGATCAATGGAGCCATCGGATTAAGTTTTAATTTTATAAAACAATTTACATTCCATTACCTTCTTGACACTTGGTAGATCACTAAATCCCAGGTGTGATTTTGTTCAAGTGCTCGCAGTTCATATCCATTTCCTTTTACTAATGAGGGTTAGAATTAGCCTTATGATAAGAGTGAGACTCGTGATGAAAAATAATAGTAAAATACACATGAAAATCACGAAGAACAACGGATGTGGTTTTAGGTCTTACACTTTTATGAAGTAGATCCAAATCAAAGAGGGGCATAGATCCATCAAGCAGAGCAAACGACTTGAGATATCCATTGGAGAGAAGCTCAAATGGAGCATTGAATGAGGAAATTGGAGGAACCAGTGGTATAATGGAAGTCAGGTCAGGTGAGGAAATCATATTAGGTATTGGAGGAGAGGATGGTGGTGGTGGTATAATATTTGGCTAGGGATCGGGTTCAGGTGAATCGAGAAATAAGTCTATTAAGGGATTAGTAAAGAATAGAGTTGTGTGTGAAGGAGGTAAGTGAAATTTGGATTGTGAGGAAAAAATCTTGTGTTTCGATAAGACATCATGAAAGGATACACGAAGACGTTTAGAGTAGGGATCCCAGTACCCTGTTTCCTTTTTTTTGTTCCATAGCCCAAGAATCAACATAATATGGATTGAGACTCTAATTTTTGCATTTGTGGGGTTAGAGAAGAACGAAACTAGTACTACTAAAAATCATGAGGTTACTATAGTCAAGATGGTGGACATGAGGACACTCATAGGGGGTCAAGTTTTTAATAGTGGAAGAAGGGACACGATTTATGGTGTGGACGACAGTGAGAGTAGCCTGTATCCAAAAATGTTTAGGACACACTATAAGAAAACTGATTTTTTGTTGCATTTTTTTCACAGCATTTATAAGATATGCCCAAAAAAACTTCTCCCGTCATTAATTTTAAATGCAGAAAATTCATAAGGTTTGAATATAAATTCGGAAAATTTAACGCACTTTTTAAAACATGACGAAATATTAATGGATCTTTGAGAGCAAATTATGGATACTTTATAAAAAAAGCTGGCGCTAACATTGTTTTTAATTTTGGCGGGCTCTTTTTTTTAGTAAATTTTTATTGAGAGGGTTTAATCCTCTTCACTTTCATCCGTCTCTCTTTCTTGCAACTATTGACTCAAAAACGTAGCACTTCGGACAACGGGTTCATCCCATGTGAATTAGCAGTTGTCGTTGTTGACTGGCAAGCTTCTCTCACTCTTGCCACTAATGACCAGCAAGGTAATACCTCTCTCTCTCTCTCTCTCTCTCTCTCTCTCTCTATAATATATATATATATATATATATATATATATATATATATATATATATATATATATATATATATATATATATATATATATATATATATATATGTGTGTGTGTGTGTGTGTGTATGTGTGTGTGTGTGGATCCATAAACGGATATGTATATATGCATATTTATACACTGTGTGTGTGCGTGTGTAAATATGCATATATACATATCCCTTTATGGATTACAAATCTCCTACCCAAATATGTTTCCTGCAAATAGAAGACTTAACACACTCTCAGTTTTACCCACAATCCCTTAACAATTACCCTAAAAAATTTCCAAAAATAAATAATTGGAAGATCAATTGGACTTACTAGCACCTACTGATCCATCCATCAAGGTATTAACCATTAATTAACTCATTTATTTAATTTTTGTAGTTATTATTACAACACTTTTATTAATAATTGTGGTTTGTTTGATTGGATAGGATGTGGTAATAATTAAACATGCTAATGGCCATGAAAGAGGAGGTGATCAACTGGTTAGAAAGGTTTATGATGATTTAATATCAATTGGGGATAAAATCTTTAATTTTGATTTTACTCTCAATTCAAATTCAAAAAAGGTTCAAAAGTTTATATTTTTCTATTTGATTAATTGTATTAACGTTAGTGACCTGTTTGGTGAACTTAATGGAAAACTATTTTATTTTGTATTAATTTTATTAAAGGTTTCCCATTTGGGATTCTTTAATACCTAAATCAATATCTTCAAGGTTTGCATTTTTGTGTCCGTTTTGGTTTCTCAAGTTTTTTATTTATCATTTTTTTAGCGTTTAGTTTTGTTCACTCCACATTACTAAGTAAAAAGTTAATTTTGATTCATTTTCTTTGTGTCTTTCATTGTACTGAAAAGTTTATTTATCTGGATTTGAATGTATATTACATTATTACTTTGTGTAAACTAAAGTAATCCTAACTAAATAGGAAGAAATGCTTTGTGTGCTTATCTTGAAAAGTGTTCAGGTGATTTGATTACTACTTTGTATCTCTCTACAAATTTGATTTGTGTGTATAGCATAGACCTTTCATCGTCTATTTCATGTTCTCTTGGATTGAAAAGCCTTATGTATTGGATTGTCGATTAATAGTGGCTAGTTCATATACGTATTTGAGAAGATGTATCATTTAATCTATTCATAGTCTTATCAACTGATTCACGTCAATGTTTAATAAATCTACTACATACACACGAATAGATGGATGACCCTATAATACAAAAAACTTTAATTGTATCTTACATTTTCTAAACTTCGAAGAAATCTGAAATGTTTTCCAGTTTGCATTTTTGTTTTTAATTATTATTTTCAATAGAAAATTGTAAAAATTAGGGAAACAACTTCATTTATTAGACAGAACCCATAAATTAGTTAGTAAATATTGATCATAGAAAATTGAACAAATTATATTAATGTGATCTAATTGAGCGGATCATATTACTAGTTGTTCGGTTATTTAAACATTATTTATAGATATTCTATATTTGATGATCATATAGTTATGAAGGTTTCTATACCTTTATTAGCGATTTTCATAGTAATGCATGAGTACTTGTTTTTAGTATTAGAGATTAAGTTAATGATACATACAATAATGATGAAATTGTTTTAGGGCACAAGCTTATGGTCAACTGCCCCAATCTATAATACTTTTATATTTATGATTTTTCATGAGATGACTCTGTGGTGGAGGTCCCATCGTCCTTGTAAAAAGCATTCATTCAAGTTGGTCTCGTTTGGCCAAAGTCCACCGAATTTGATAATCAGTTTTATCTCAAATCATCATTTTGGGAGGCATATTTCTAGCTCTGCATAAGGATATCCAATCTATTTCATTTTTAAAAATAATCAATGAACTATCTACTTAATTTTTGATTTCTCCCTTACGTGTCTATAAAATAGGTTTTTAGCAATTTTTAAGTTGCATACTGCTGGTAATGTATCTTTAACAACATGTGGTATCCTAGATAAAAAAATGGAGTGTTTTGGAGTACTTTATAGTTTTTCTTACATTTAATTCATCATCACTTTTATCACGCTCAAAGATATGGCTGAGTGCTACTGGAACTAAATGACATTAACTGTCTGGAGTCAAATAGAGAGTGCTACTGAAGATATGATTCAGTGAACATATCTTACTTAACATTGCCTAAGGGAATGGACTTTGCCTTGGAATGGACTCCTACTTGGAATCATCGAAGGTATTCAGTGAATAGATCTAACTTGGCATCACCCAGAAGTTATGAATCAGGTATTAAATCTCTCTCTCCAATCTTCTAAGTTTTGATTTATAATATCTTTGATGCACCGTATTTCAAATCTTGATTAATGATTAACAATCAATTGAAAAAAAACTTGCCTAGTTGTCTCATTACTTTCATAAAATTATAACTAAATTTCATCATTGATTCATAAAACACTAAGTTAAGATTGTATTGAAATTACGAAAATGCGAAGATGGAAATTTGGATTGAATTTTTTATGAGTGTATGAAAAATAGATGATGATTAGATATATAAACAAACTATTATTTATGTTTGAGCAGTTTCTTTGGGGTCTGGAGCTTCAAGAGAATGTGGCAGAGTGTTATGGCATGTGTGGATTGGATGAAAAACTACTGGAAATGTCCCCAAGTCAATACTTGTTGTGATGTTTCTTTATCCTCTCACCCACCATGTGCATTTTAGTACTTCATTTATCTTAATTATTTGATTTACTTTTTTAATAAGTGTATGCAATACTGATTTGAGCGGAATGTTATCTGTTTTGAACGTGAACAAGAGAGGATATTGCAATACAACGTAAAAACTGCGAGTCTTAATAATTTATAATATTCGTCTCTTATTATCTGTCTTGAATTAAGTTGGGTGTTATCCATTTTTTTTTCCTTATTAGTTGGCTTGAATTAAGACATTGAGTTTTACAAATGAGGCTTAGGTCAATGCCTGCAGAAATTTAATGACTTGATGATTTTCCCCTGGTCATATAAATTTCTTAGAGATTCGTCTTTTTCACTCTTCTCCCATTGTACCTGAAATAGTAAGAGATTTTCATTATCCCCAGGCATTGCACATATGACAACATGTCAACTCGAGAAAAAGACTAAGTAAAGAAAATAATGGGCTTCTTAATATATTTGCAATAAAGTACTTAATTTGAAGTCTTTATTGATAATAAAGACACCAATAGTTAGGATTGTTTAATATATTTTTCTTAGTCTTGGAGTATTTGTGAGCCCATGCATGGATTTGTGATGAGTTTGGCAGAGGGGTAGATACAGAGTAGAGGGTACGCGTGGGGTGTTAACAAATTGGTGAGGTTGGTTGTTAGGTGTTGGGATTGGGATGGTTTTAGGCGGGTATGAAAGCCACTGGGTAGCTGTGGCAGCTGGGATATCAGAGGTTAGAAGTGGTTAAGGGCAGGAGATAGGTTTGGGAGTAGTAGCAGCAGGGTTTAGGTGATGTTGGGTTGGAAGGTTTGCGGATTGGATGGTAGCAGGGGGAAGGTGGTTACAAAGAAGTGTGTGCATATAGGGAATATGGTATTTCCTTCTAATAAAGAAGATGATATCTATGTCCTTGATATTTACTCTCTTCATACCATATTAAGAGACTTCCTAAAATGTGAATAAGTTTGCAATTGTACCGAGTAAAGCAACTACACTCTGCTTACCCGAGATGAAGCAGCTTCTACAAAATAGCAAATGTTGATGATAATTTTCTTGTCTATACTCATCACTTGTTTATATCTATAACTAGAATACACTAGTATATCAAAACAACTTATATGGATCAGAGTAGTTCCATTTACCCAACCAACCAACCAACCAACCCCCCTCCCCCCCCCCCAAGATTAAAATCCCACATAACAGATAATGCCTTATATTATTGATCAGCTATGTTTGGAGTTGTAGTCTTGTATGCAACCAGAAATAACAGTATGTAACTCATGAGCATGTAAAGTTATTTAGGATTTGTTTGGTTATGAATTGTAATTAGTTATAGGGACTAAATTTTCATTATCACAAATCATGAGAATTTGCTATAGATGGGACTTGAATGACTACTGATCAACCTATTTATTCCCAGTGGGTAGAAATTAGGAAGCATTGAAATATTGGGACTGAATTTGTTCGCACTTATCATTATGTGTTATCGAAAAAGAATAAAGCATCCCTCTATACCAAATTATAAGTCTCTATCTGAAAGTCAGTCATCTTAAGGAAAAATTATTGTCAATCTTACCTACTATTATATACTATTTTTTAATAGGCCAAACATGACTTTTAATTTGGGATGGTTAAGAAAATAAAAACAGGACTCTAAATTTGATATAGAGGGTACATTAC
This sequence comes from Sambucus nigra, assembly GCA_949130495.1. Classification (NCBI taxonomy): domain Eukaryota; kingdom Viridiplantae; phylum Streptophyta; class Magnoliopsida; order Dipsacales; family Adoxaceae; genus Sambucus; species Sambucus nigra. Next base: position 238,086,795 of record OX422207.1, read on the forward strand.
TTTTATGTTCTAATTTCGAAGATCGTAATGTCTTTTGAAGGTTTAGTAGAGGTAGTGGTTGTTAGATGATGTTTAGTAATGTGAACTTCTATACACTCCACATATTTTTTATTAATCTCAACTGACCATCTATAAATATGATACATCTTGGTACAACCATGACATATAAGAAAATTTGAATAATAATATAGTTGGTGGGGGCAATAATGTCTGCTAGACTATAAGTCTGATAAACACATATCTAATTCTAGGTAGCAGAGTGTATAAGTCAAGGATATACTCTAGTTAGAATTTGTTTAGAGTTCGCAAATATGAAAATGTTTGTCCTTTGAATTAGTTGTATGCATGTCTATAATAAATGCTTGTATTATTTGTATGCATTAACTCATTTCGTTAAATTTTTTATTATTTGTATGCATTAACTCATTTCAGTTCTCTGAGTTTAGGAATTTTATTTTTGTTTTCGATACGATGAGGAATATATAATCAAGTGATGTTCAGATAAGCTTATATATATTTTTCAACCATTGGGTTTTTCTCACAAAGTGTATATTCTGGTGTGTTTATCTGGGATAGGATTCATTGTGTCCTCTAACAAATAAAATATTCTTGTGTGTTTGTTTGTAATCACAATTCAATTGTCCTAAATGAGAATGGGACCCTCACATGATCAATGTTTGGAAAAATAAGTTATAAGAAGACTCAATGACGATGTATGCAACAAATTCGATACATGTTGAACTTTCTTTCATGTGGAATGCTATAATAAAATTTGTATTATTTGCTCAATAATTGAATCCAAATGTTGTACTCCCTTTGTCCCAAACTAAGAGTATTTTACAAATTAAGCGTTCATATTCCTTTATTCGATGTAATCAAGGAACCAAATTACACGATCGTTAAATAGAAAAGCTCTTTTAAATAGAGACTAGTAATTTGGGCCCTTTTTAAAGATATAATCAAGTATGGAGTGATAACTTAAAGGGAAATTTTTCACTCATTTAACTTATTGAACAATAGACTAGGAAGTTCTAATATATATTTTATCATCAGTGTGTCTTTAGTTCATCTCAATACATAAATGACTGCAGGCCTATTCGCCGGTTTAGTTCAAGGACAGGTGGTGCATCCCACATTTATTTGGCTTGTTTATATACTTACTTTGGTATAATACATCATTAAAATTCATAAATTACCTCAGTACAATATTACTACATAATCAACATGCATTTGATTGGTTGTGTTTTATTTTTTACCTATAAAAGTATTAGAAAAATTAATTCACGCATGAATTCAGAGATTCTTAGAATAATGATTATAGTAAATGAAAATAATACATGTATTTGGTTAAATACATGTTATGACTTTTCAAATCCTGTATGCTTTTTTCATTTGACATCAACTAAGAATGCATGGAAGTAAATAGGACAGAAGTACTGTTTTCCATACTCTCTTCTCCCCCGACACCACCCACACACTCACACACACACATGTGCACACAATAACATTGGCGCTTATTGGTGGAAGCATATCAAAGACACTATAACATATTAACATTTCTTAACTTCCTTTACAATCAACATTGATTAAGTCTTGTATTTGGTATATCTGATCTCATATACCTGAGAACCCATGTTTTAAATTTCCACTTATCATCAATAACATGTGCCTTAAGGCACATATACTAATTGACAGAGAGGGTCAATATCTCAACTAAAAGACTAATCTATCCATACAAATTTCCAAGATTTGTATAATCCTTACATTCTCTTCCTCATAATACTTTAAGCAATCATCTATCATAGACTCATCATCCGTAGACTCAAATTGAATACGCAGATCAAGGGACTGTTGCCACTTCAGATGAATGTGAGTCAGTCTCTAATTTATATCTCCATGGTGCTTATAGTACTAAAACACTGATCACACACCAAATTTTTTTCTTGATTGCAGGTAGGAGAATAGATGATTTTTTTCTATACGTTGTAACTATACAGAAAAACACTGATGCCCCTGAAGACTTCAAAAAAATGTGCATAAAGAAGGTTGGAAATATATGGAATAATTGGAAAGCAGAGGTGAAGAAACATTATCATGCCTTTGATATCGACAAAGAGAGATTGAAATATTGTCCACCTAGAGTAAAGCTAGAGTAGTGGTTGCAACGTATTAAGTATTGGGGAACTCGTGAGGCAAGGGTATGAATTTATTACTAGCAGTAAAATTTTATAAATTCAAGTTAAACATATATTTTAAATATATTTTTATAACAAAAAACGAGGTGAAGAAATTTTCGAACTCATAAAAAGAAAAGAACACCACATACTTACATAAGAAAGAGTCATGCAAATGTTACTCATAAGGTGTTTTATAAAAGATCGACTTACGAGTCATTGGGCTTACGCATATGGAGGCCGATCAAAGGAAAAAGGTTTCGTCGGTTGATGTTTTATAGAAGAAAGAGTTATACGAAATAATTTATTTTTTGTAGATTGCAAATTATCAACACTTGGCTGCCCCCGAGACTGCTGCTCGTGTTAGTGAACAAACAAATGCTACTTCAATTCAGGTATGTTACTAATTTAAAGGATTTTATAGGGAACAATATATCTACGCTTTCTTGGGGAGTTTATGTATACTTGACATTGGGTTGTTGGTTTATTTGGATGTATATAGTCTTAAAATTTTTGGGATGTTTTAAAAATAAATAAAACTCTATCGATTTTCTTCTAGAAATATATAGTTGATGACATATTCATCTTGTTTGTAGAAAGAACCATCAAATAAGAAAAATAATCCCCATCAACTATGACAAAGGGTCTCAACTAATGCACTTCCTAAAATTGTAGATCTTATTACTTTCGGACTTCCGAAAGTGGTTGTGGCACGTGGATTCCTTGTGAGCAAGGACCCTTCAACAAAAGTAGGGGGTACGCCACTTGGTGAAGACTTTTGGGAGCTATATATTGAGAAAACATTTGTAACAAATGAACCATCGCCTAGACTTTATGGAAACAAGTCCACAATTGGAGATGCATATCATTCAACCATAGCGTGGCATATTGCTAATGTACTCATTTTTAATTTTATTTTTTAATTAAAATACTAAAGAATAAGTAACATTGGCTAACAATTGACTTTTTTATTTGTAGGTCGAAGAAGATGTCTGACTTTGATGGACAAGGATCGTACATAATAAAAAACTTCGTTTCATGTCATGTTTCCCCACTTTTTTTTATTATACACGTAATCCATTTTATTTTCTATATTAACAATTGTTCCAAGCTCAATTATGTTTATTTACGATGAATGTTATTTGTTTTAATTTTAATGACATTTTAATTTGATTACCGCCCTCTTAAGTTAATGTTATGGTAGTGTATTTGCACATAAACACAATACTTGTAATAAATGATTTTTTTAACACTTGTTCCCAATCATATATTGCAAAATAATATCAAAATTTTGTTTAATGCCGCTATTATCATTCTCGACATTTTTTAGTGCCACCAAAAGTGTGTTGAACATTTAATAGGTGTTGCAAAAGGTTTTTATCAACATTGTTTTTAATGTCACTAAAAGGTTATTACCAGCAATAATATAAATGCCTAAAAATGCATCTAACTTTTGCGGCATTTTTTAAAATGTCGTTTCTTTTACCACATTGTCTACCGCACTTGTCGAAATCCAATCAAAAGTGCCGCTAACTTTTTTGCGTCATTTTTTAAATGACATTGTTCTTTTACCACATTGGGTATTACCTCACTTGTGAAAATGCCGCCAAAATTTCCACAAATAGTGTTACCGACATTTTTAGTGCTTTTCTCGGCATTTAATTTATGCCGAAAAAAATCAATATCCCTGTAGTGACACGAGGTGAAGATGAGTAGAGAACGAATAGTATTTAAGATATGTCGGTGTTTGCGTTCGTCATGCCCATTTTGTTAGGAAGTACCGCGACATGATCGATAAGGAATGGTACCCTATTAGTGTAGAAAAATAATGAAACAGGAATTGTATATTTACTAGCATTGTCAGCAAGGAGTACCTTAATTTTATTCAAAAATTGGGCATTAACGATAATTGAAAATTCTATGTAAAGTTAAGGAAGTTCATAATGATTTTGCATAAGGAACAACCAGGTATAGCATGAATAATTAGCTATAAAAAATAGCAAATATCCGGGTTTACCTATGTAAGCATTAGGATATAGGCTCCATACATCAGAATGTATTAAGTCAAAAGGACTATGAGACACAAAGACACTTTTACTCAAAGACAAAGCTAATTGTTTTGCAAATTAACAAGGAAGACGATCAAATTTCGCATCATTAACAAACCCCAAGTGACCACAAGAAAGCAAAGACTTAAGACTACCAACAAAAGCATGGCCCAAATAATCGTACCATAATCTAAGAGAGTGTGCAAAGGATGCAAAGGCTACTCTCAGAATCGAGGTGGTAAGTGATTGTGGAATATAAAGGTTATCGAGCTAAAATAGGCATCTAACCTTATGGCATATCCCAAGAGTTTATCCCGTCTTTGGATCCTACGCGCAACAAGGAGAAATGGTAATAGTTAGGACAAGATCACAAAGTTGTCCAATAAATATAAGATTTCTTGAAAGTTTGGTAATCAAATAAGTATAAAAAAAAGAGAGGTATTTATGATGGAGATTGTTCTAATGTGAGAGACTAACATATTTGTACCGTCAACAATGTGAATTAATGGCGTGTGACAACTAGAACTGGTGGTAGAGAAAAGAGTAGGATCAGAAGTCATGCGATTGCAACATGCAGAATCAAAGAATCATGAAGAATTACCTGATGTGATCAAAAAGTAGTAGATGGAGTATTACTGGAATGGGCACAAACCTGTTTAAGGATATCTTCAAAATGATCAATCCTATCAGCATAGGCAATGGAGATGAAATTTCAACAATAGTAGAAACAAATTTAGGGGGACCTCCTCATGGGATAGAAAAAGTCCGGGATTTCTAATATGGGAACTTCGGTAAATCTCGATGGAGGTGACCACTGCCCATCACATGACAGAACTTTCGCACTCGAGTAGGGTAATTAATAACAAGATGATATGTTAGCTTAGAGTAGTTGAATGTCTTGGAAGAATTCCACTGTTTATTATAGAATTTGGATGGTGGACCTACGGGAGTAATAAGAATAATTTAAGGAAACGAGGTCGAACGAGTAACAGTGCATGTTTCCTCTGAGAGAAGTTATGAAACTACTTGCTCTAGTGTAGGAAGAGGATCTCTATGAATGAGAGATGTACAAACAAGATCAAATATATCATGAAGATCCATAAGAAAGACATACAATCGTTGACAATCTCGATACTAGCATCATCGGTAGGATCCTTCCAGTTGGGTTCCGATGAGATCAACTCGTCCTAGAAAGAGTGCATTTCGAATAGAATTTTTTTAATGATTTTTCTAAGTTGTTGTTTCATGCAATGAAGGGTTTTCATAAATTGATATTGATTAGAGAGTACGACCATGGTATATCTCTTTTGAAGAAAGTCAAAAAGACATTTGATAATGGTAAATCTGCTAAATTAGAGTCTAATAGAGGGTTAACAAGAATTACGGAACCACGTGATTACTTGATGACTTTTGAATTCCCACTCCTCAAGTCGATCTTCAAACTTATCATCAACTTCCCCAACAACCTATGTGGGTTCAATGATACTCCCGTGATATAACATCATAGATTTTTACCCTCGAGAAAACTTGATATTTCCTGAGACTAGGGGAAGTAGTTGGTACTATCGAGACTAGTACAAAGGAATTGATCGATGTCTTTGTGGCCCATATCATTGGAAAAAGGAAAAAAGTGAAATTAAGATTTTGTTTTACTGAAATAGAGGCCAAAAATGGATTCAAGATGTTCAAAACCCCCCGAAAATGAATTAAGATCGAAGAAAAATGGAGTAAAAATAGGTTGGAAACCCAAATAAGTTCATACAGACCTAAAAGTATAGGTCAGTATAGGTCAGTTTCCTGGTCGAGGAACGGGTTCGATCTCAGGCAAAAAAAGGGTTAACTCGCTAGTAATGGTGGCAGCGAGAGGACAAAGTCTTAGTGCAAAAGTGAGAACCTCACTAGTGGAGGTAGACTTGAGAACTACAGAAGGAAGGCCACCATGCGCGTTATAGCTCTAATACCATGATATGATATTAGAGAGAGAAAGAGAATTAGAGGAAATGAGATATATTGAATTGATTTATGTTTTTCTATAAAAAGATACATCACCTAAATATATTTAAATTAGGAGTACAAAAGTACAATGTGGTAGTACAAATATAGTACGGTAGTACATGTGTAGTAGGGTAGTACAAGTGTAGTACATGTAGTAAAATAATATAAAGTGTATTATGTACACTAAAAATTATGTGTGTGGCTTGTACTTTAATAGTAAAAAAAATAGAGAGACAACAAATCTTAAACTAATCACCCAATAACAATATCACATTAGGAAAAATAAATTTATATCTTCAGTAATGTTTAAAGTATAAAGCATGCAGAGATGTTATACTTGAAAAGAGTACCTGCACAAAAAATGAAGAAGAAGAAGAAGAAGAAGAAGAAGAAGAAGAAGAAGAAGAAGAAGAAGAAGAAGAAGAAAATGGGAGACCAAGTTAGTACTGAGACTCTGAAATGAAGAAAAATTTGTATCAAAACCTCCTCAAATTTCAATAAAAACTTCCAAACTTTCTACCCAACAAAAGCGTATAACCCAAACTAAAAGTCCAAATTTGAAGCCCTAGTACAAAACCATATATCAATATATAATGAAATCTAGGAAAAAAATAGATTCCAAACCTAAAATAAAAGAAAATCAAAACCTTGAACCCAAACATTTCGAGAAGACAATAAAAATAAAAATAAAATCCCTAGAACCCAATCTAAAAATCCAAAATAGATACCCTATAACTTAACTTGATCATATATAATTGTAAAAAAACCATAATAAAGTATAAACCTAAGTCAATCTAAACGAAAAATAATAGACAAAAATTTTGAACCAAAACCCAAAAAGCTTGATCCAAAATAAGAAGCCTAAAATTCAAAGTAAAAACTCGATAATCCTAATCCAAAATAGAGAAGTAGAATTGGAGAGAGAGAAATAAATAGCGTAATAGTAAACCTGGCCGAAGTGAGAGCGGGGAGAGAGGATAGCTGGGTGATGAGTGAAGACAAAGAATATTGTGAGAAGTGAGAGAAAAATGATACATGTCGATGGGGAAATGAAATTTTCTTATAAATGAGAGGGGGAAAATAAATTTGGGCGAAATATTCAATATTCAAAATTTGAATTAAAGTAGGAGACTTAATCTCAGCCCTTCATCCTTTGTGGGGGATGTGGCAAGATCTGGGTCGTTATTATGCTTAGAAATTTTAAAAACTTCCCTAATTTATTATATATGCACACACAAACCACTAACATCACCCCACCCCTTCAAAGCCACCATCTTCGTTAGTCTATAACTCAGGTCATGAGAACGATTATCGTGTATCTAGTCTTCTCATGAAAAGTGGAATGTTGTAGAAAAAATAAACATTTTGCAACGATTATTTTTGGATTAACGTCTAATGTTCCAAATTCAGTATAAAAAATGCCAATTGTAACTTAAATCTTATCTACTTTCTTACGAAATAATATCATCTTGATCCAACGATTGTCTTGACAGAGTTCTTAACGAGTTATCGGGCGAAGATTATGATGTACAAGTTATCCACATGACGAAAACTACAATTTCTCAGCCTTTAGAGGTCACAGAGAAATAAAAGTGGTTGTTTCATTAAGGATCCATACTCGATCGAAATGTAATCGAAATAAACATGGAGGGAGGGCACCTATTATAAATGAAAGTTTATTTTGTTACAGCCCAAATTATGCTGTCAATATCTTTTGACGTCATTTTCACATGTTGCTCTTGTTGCACCTCTACATCCTTGAAGGATATCTTCTTACGATAACTATTTCATAAGTAAGTAAGAATGGCACTTTTTCAACACACAATAAATGACCAAGGTGATATGAATGCTCGCATACGGGTTCTTGGGATGATTTAATTGATGTGTATGTCCGAATATTGAAGATAAATTACATTTAGATGTCAAAGAGTTTTTTCAATGCAATGTACATCATGTATTTGACTCAATTTGAAATGACATTTACGACCCAGGATGTCCATTTAATGCACATAAAAGGGAAACAACAATATTTCCCGGGCGTGACAGTAAGCATAGACTATATGCATTAGGATTAGGAAAAAATTAAGGTGGCTTAGCAGTGGAAAGATCGACATCACCACAAGAATGCTACGATCATATTAAAGGTCGTAGTTGATCAGTACCTCTGTTTTTGGAATTTTTTTATATTCCAGGTTCAAACAACGATTTGAACATTCTCAGCCAGATGGAAGTTTTTAATGAAATTATACATAGAAGATCCCCTTAATGTAACTGTGTTATCAGTGGAAGATAGTACAACATGGGTTATTACCTCATTAGTGGCATAAAATAGACATGGTTAACTTTTTTCCAAACAATTTCACAAGCTCAAAACAAATATATTTCACACATTGTCAAGACATCACTTTGAAGAATGGGGACAGAGCATTTGATGTTTTACAATCTCTTTTCACCATTATGAAAGACCTAACTTATAATAGCCCCAAATTTCTAAGTGAATTATTAATTGAATTAAGAAATTTATCAAGTAATTTAATAAATGCATATTATTAACTGAACATTTATGAATAGGGATAATTTAGTATGACTTAAATTTAAATCAGATAAGTGGAATTGGATTTAAATTACCTTTAAAACATTAGCTTTAATTATTATATAAATTAATTAGTTACATAATTGAGTTATAACGAGGAATTTGGTTTCAAATCTAGGGCATGAGAGGCATTTGGCATGTCTTCAGGTCTTATGTAAAGACTAGTATTGTTAGGACTTAGTTGTATTTTAAGCAGTGAGGAAGAAACCCTAAAGATAAAAGAGAAGAGTTAAAGGGGAATAAAAAATTTTTAAAAAAGGAAAAAATATGGAAATAAAATAGAGGATAGGAGAACTTGAGAAGAAAATATAAGGAGACATGTGAAAAGAGGGGAGGATTCTATAGTAGTTTCCAAGGGCCTCAATAGTTGTGTCAGGCCATTATAGAGGCAACTAAGGTCACTATAGCAGTTATGGTTGCTTAAATATCACATAGTTTTTTTTCTTTGGGGGGGGGGGGGGGGGGGCGATGCCTCTCATTTTCTTTGTGCTAACAAAACCAATAATGAAACCCTAACTAAACCCTAAACCCCACTAACACTAAAAATTCAAACCTATATTTGATGGCTTTAGGCTTGGATTTTGGGGGTTCTTCAAGAAGTAAAGGTTTTATTTTTTTTTATGGAAGAGGAATTATACACCCTATATTATTGATAATAGGTAGAAGAGCCCTAGTAAGACGGTTTCAAAAATTGCAGAAATAATAAAATAAAAGATCAAGAAAAAAATTGAAGAAAATTAATTAAAAAATCTAATTAAAGGGAAACCTTATAAATCCATTATTAATAAACCCCTAGCTTGTTTAGAAAGATACATAAATTTACAGAAGCAATTATACCCTTTACTTTGAGAGAATGGTTTGCTAAACTGTCTGCCAGGTAATTACCTTCCCTCCAACAATGAAGAACACCATATGAATGTCTATACCTTTACTCTCATTAATGATGTCAATAATAGACCAATGAGGTTTGAGAATTTTACCTTTTAGATTATCTATCACCACTTGAGAGTCAAATTTTAGAATTTATAAAAAAGGTAAGAATACTAAACTTTTCTCCTTTAGTACTTAGTGTTTGAAATAATTCTTAAACTATGTTTATTGATTAGTAAAAGCCAGTAAATGTGTAATTAGGGCTGAATTAACCTGATTAATTTCCTATTATTATTATTTGACATTGAAATTGGTGAAACCCCTCTTCCAACAACAATACTTAGAAAATATTTATATGAATTAAATGTTGAGAGTGTTGTAAAAATGAGAAAATTTATATAGCCATGAGTTGAGTTATATTCCATATGAACTTGAGAATAGAAATATGTGTTTTGTGTTTAGTTTCCCTGCAACAATTGTTTTGTGGGAAAATACATGTTATCCCCCCATTGAAATGTGTATAAACTAGAGATGTTTGGGTTTGTAATTATACCCGTGGGAATTGATATAAACTGCATAGAAATTGACTAATAACGTTGTGTATAAAACAAGATATTATTTGAGCTTATGAAATGTGTGTATTTACCGAGAGGATTATTGTGTTATCTCTACATTATTATTATTGAGACTTGGATGCTGAGTAGTTGTTATTGTTGAAGAAAAAAATAGGTTGAGACTTATTAATATTTTTTTAAAGGTTATAATCATTGGCGAATTTGAGGTCTTTGAGCATTAAAAAGGATATTAGTTGTATTGTTTTGGAGATTGGGATGTCGGGATCTATTGAATAAAGGATTTGTGTTGATAGCCCATTATTCTAAGATATTGATAGAACTTAGGTTTTTTGGATGATATTTGTTGTGGGTGAGATTTTGACCACAAGTTAATGCTAGTTGGGAATATGATTTATATTTTTTTATGATAAGTATTGAAGATCGGATGGATGATGTTGACTTGAGAAGTTTTTCTTTAGGATCTATGACACTTTGGGTTACATGTTAATTGAATTTGGCGCTATAACCATGTGAATTATGTACATGTAGGTATTTAAATGAATATTGAGAATGATGCTTGAGAATACTTGTTTCAGCCTAAAGTGTTTTACTTCATAAATTAATGTAGAAGTTTTTATACTAATTTTTAGGATAGATTATATGAATAAAAGGTTTGATTGAGGTGAGTTCGAATTCAAAAGTGATTCGAATTCTTGGGAGTGGGATGAATTTATTAAGGTTGGATCGTGTAATGAAGCGCATTAGGAATCATAGAGTATTCTATTGGATTCATGTGAGTGTTATGGTTTAAAGTTAATGGAGTTAAGATAGTAGATTGGACAACTTAGGTTTAGTATTTGTTCACTCTTAACAACTGCATACTCTATAAAGTAGTGTATCGAGGGGGTTCTTTGTTTGGATTTAATATATGCGACATCCCACGCATGAAATCTTGAGAATGGATGAGTTTGAAGTTTAGGCCTCACGAATATTATATGTATTTCTAGTAATGAAGTTATTAGTATTGGGTAAATGGTTATTGAAATGTATGACTTGTGATTTGGGTATTGAATTGTATGCCTTGTGAGTCTACCATTGAAATATATGGCTTATATATCGGACATGGGAATGTATAAATTATGAGTACACTTAATGAATTACAAGATGTGAAACCCTTCTTAATTAAATACCGGGTTATTAGGCCTTTATTAAATTAAAAACACAATACCCAGATTCGTTCATTCTTAGCATCATTGTCGAAAACTTTTTAATATTTACTAACCACATAGTATTTGAAAAGCTGGTGTAAAATTTTATCTTTATTATTAACATGCAAATATTTTAAACAATTAAACAAATAAATATCACATTTACCATACTGAATTAATCAACAGCACACATAATGTAATAATGAATCAAATAAAATATGACTGTAACACAATAATCCATATAAAAATTAAATTCACATTTGAATAATAAAAAAATACAATGTCTTTGAGGTAAATAATAACTAAGAGTGGGCGACATGCCCTGTCTGAAATAACAACATCAAGAAACTGAATGAATAAGAGTGGACGCTTCTCATATCGAGGACTTGCAAATTCCACAAGAGTTGCAGCACGTCAAGTGGTAGTGAACTCCTAAGATGGATGTCCCTATAGTCGGGCACCTAAAATAATTTGCACAAAGAAAAATAGATTTCGGAGAAGCGGGACCGAACCCGAGTAGAAAACAGTTTAAAACATTTTCGCACGTTTTTAAAATTCTTAAAAGCATATATTATATACATGTTAGTTTCACGGGCTCTCACTTGAGAAGTCTCACCTCTAATATAGTGTGTATGCCTAGCGTACTTCTAGACAATTCTAGTTACTGCTATCACGTCTAACTAGTTTAATATGTTAGGCCTTTTAAACTCTTACTCATAGTCTCCACCTGTATTTCTCACATAATATTATCGAATATTTCCATATCTTTTATCTCAAGTAAGAATTTACCCAATTAACAGTTAAGTGTTCACATACTTAGCTTATTTTAGATTTCTCTATCTCACTTATCTACTAAGTCCATACAATAGAATAAATCACAAGTATAAATACAAATCACACATATTGGAGGCGAACATAGTTCCAGGTCTGTGGGATACACACATACCTATGCTCCATATGACCATCAACACTATCGTTCTCATAGATAACCCGTACCTAGGTTCTATGTTCTGAGGCACCAATCTAAAATCCCCCTGGTAGGCTCATCAGGATAAGACTGTCCCCTTTCAAAACCTCCCACAATAGCAAGCAACGTAGGTATGTCATAAACATAAGAAATCATACAATAAGTATTAAAACCACCTATGTATTTATATCCACGATATAGATACACGCAAGTCCTATATCTCAAGCCCCATACGTAGTATATTTATATAACGAATATCCCACATATTAGTGAATTTCAATTTTTCTTTTCATCGTACGTTCCTGAGTATCTCTCACCACTCGTAGTGTGTCCACCATGCTATAACATAATATCAGTAGGTAACTCACTCATATCCTACTGGTCTAAGTCGTCATTTTTTCTCGAAATGCGATGACTCAAATTTTTCCTCAGATTAGATTTTTCTCTAAATTAAGCTTATTAAACATTGCCTTTAAATCCCCCTCATAGGACCAAGCCTAAAACCTAACCTTAGCCTACTGGTACTTCAATATAATCCTCATTATATTTTTGAAATTAATTTCGCAATTGAATCCCAAACGTTTCCCAAATATTCTAAATAATAGAAAAAAATGGTTAAAATTTTGGCCAACTGAATCGATTCAACACTACAAGTCTCCATCTTATTCTTTAAGAAACTACGGGTTTCACCATTTTCACCTCCAAAACTCCATTATTAATTCCCAAACCCAACCCATCATCCTAAACATTAAACTAACATGCAAGGGTGATTTCAAACGTACAAGAATCATTGAATAATCAATTGACATCAATAAATTTCATAATTCCCTATTAATTTTTTGAAACCCTAGTTCATCATCTTTTATTCAAGAACTGGAACAAAACCCAAATTTCTTCACATACGAATAAGCCCAATATATTAATTTCATTCTACATACATCAGACAGTTTAACCTAATGATTTTTACCGAAGAACGTGATTTAATCTCCAAATTTTAAATCAAATTTCTTTATTCATGCATGAAACCATTCTTATGCTAACAAGAATAATATATGCACTTCAATTTATAACAAGATAAACACTTGCCTCTTTCTAAAGGTCTGAACCATTGGAGAAGATGGTTAAGGATGTGATGCTCTCTTCCTGATCTAAGCATTGGTGATTTTGTGTGCAAGAAGGTGGTCTTAGCCTTCAAACTCATAAGGACACCTCTCCTTCTTCCTCATAGATTCTCTCCTAGGTTTTTTGTTTGGTTAACCTAATTACCTCACTATAGATGATGATATACACCTCATAATTTTGTGGGTCCTTTTTCTTCTAAAATAAAAATGACCAAAATACCCTCTCGTGGTGTCGGTTTGGTCTTAAACTTGCCCCGAAACCCAAACAAAACCCACAAATAGACTTTTTTTGACTATTTCGATCCTTCTGAACAATTTGGCACACTCAAAATGGCCATATGGATGACTTAAAAATAAATTACTTTTTATTTCCTTTAATTGAGTCTCGACACGACTCATACGCGTGTCCCGACTAAATTACTATAACTGTCGTATTTTTCACTCGCGATAATTTTAATATTTTCATAATCCTATATTACTTTATTCACTAAGTAATATTCAATATAATTCACATCAGTAAATACTAACCCTTGTCGCGCTAGTTAATATTTATTTTAATACAGATTAATTTCCAATAAATTTCTAATATTTAATTTAATTAATCCCACATTTAAAAATCATAAAAATACGCGGTGTTACAAAAAGTTGTTTGGTAAATGAGTGGAGTACTTGGAGAGTACTTATGGAGATAATATAATGAAGAGATTCTTTCGTGGTTATAGCATAGTATGAAGTTGGTAAATTCTGTTAGATTCCTTAGTGTTTATATTTGTGAGTTGATAGGTGTTTGTTCTCAATGACTACCTAATCTAGAAAAAAGTATATCGAGAGGTTCCTTGCTTGGATTACATTTATGAGATGTTACAAGAATGGAATCTTGATGAGGTTTGGAGTTGGGATCTTATGGAAGTAAAAATGTGTCTTGGCTAATTTAAATGGAAGCTTAGAAGATTGTGTCTACATAGAATCCACGTGTATTGGCATACGCTAGGAGTACGATTATATGTGTATTTGTTGGTGTATTATACGAGGTGCAAAATTCGTCCATGCGATTAACAGGTGGTGACAGCATAAAAATGGGGTATTTTGTTTCTTACATGAGTTTTAAATTCCCCCCCATGCGAACGAAGGGTGGCGACAGTATGTGAAATGGGTTGTTTGTTTGTTATAAGTTATTAAGGAATTCAGGCACTATGTAGTAAGGTGACTACGAGTTTTTTTGTACTGTGAAGTAGGCACATATGGATTTGTGTGATGAGTATTTATTGGAATTTCGTTGCAAGCAACAAGGGATTTTCCATCACTTCATAATAGAAAGTGACAAGTTTATATGATGACTTTATATCGGTGTATCGCTTATTCTTGAAATGGTTGGGGAGAAGGGGCACATGTCAGTTATGGTTTAACTAGTTAAGATGATAATTAATTTATGAGACTAAAGAGTTAGTTAAATATGCTGGGAATTTTTGGGTACGTGTGGTATGTCGGTAAATAATTGTAGTTAGATAGTTAAAGATGATATAAATGTGATAAGTAAGAGTAAGTGATTGATAATTCTTTGGACTTGATATTGATAATGATGCTTGTCTAGAATAGAAATGAAATAGGAAACAATATGATTCTTTAAAAGAGAAATGATGAAATTAGTAATATATGTAATAAAAATGTGGACAAAATACTTGTAATGATATTAATAAGTTAAACATTATGGATTTTAGTTCTTATACTGATTTATACACCAATAGTTTTTTTAGACCCTCCTTTATATAAAGATGTTATTAATATTGATTAATGAGTATATAGATATGATTGACTTGATGTTATATGGTTTGTTTTTACACGATGTTTCATTGGTTGATTATCTCTTTCTAATCTAGATATTATAAAACATTGATTAATCCTATTGCGATTCAAATAGTTATTATTGTTATACTCTCTGGTGAACCTTGTTAAAGGTATTGAGTTAAATCGTTAATGCTAATTACTAAACTCTAATGTAATATTTATTTCAGTTAGTACTTATGTTTGGTACCCATTATGGTAAACGTAGCTTATATTCCTGTAGTGGGCCTTAGCCCGTTGCATTGAATAATCTCTCAAGTTAAGTTTGAGCATTTAAGAGCTGGTTGGATCTTGGATAATAAATTGTATATTGGAGTTTCATTATGTATGATTTATTTTCCTTTCAATTGTATTTCATGTGAGACATCTTTTGACTTTTTGACTCTCATGTGACTCTACAATTGTATTAAAGATTTTTAAATCGAGATTTTGTATTATATTGGACTATTTGAGGACATTGATCTTGGACTTTATATCAGGGTGATCTTTCTTATTAATTTCTCTCGTATCTCTTATTATTGGGAAAAAAATTAAATGTCTCTCATTTATGTCACATGATAAGAATAGTATTTTAAATTATAGCATTATTTCAGTATTCACGATTCATAAACTCTAGTATTAAAATGTGTGAGGTGCTACATAATTGATTTTTTCTATCGTGATGTTCTATGGCGCATCATGATAGCTTGTAACATTCTTCACAACATGATTATTGAAGAGGAATATGACAAACATGATCTCCGACAACGGCAACCCAAAGACTGGGAAGGTGTTCTAGAGCTTTTGGAGTTACTCAACCACAATGACATAAGTTTTTTGGGCAAAATCTTTTTTCATTCCCGCCTTTATGATTAAAAAACAAATATTGCTTTGCACTATGATATACATGAGAATTTGTGGAATATGTGAGGCAACATATAGTGTCATTTTGCATATGTGTGTCCAACATATATTATGTTTAATTATATGGTCTCATTGATGAACTATTTTTAATAGTATGTGTTATATTAGTAGTAGATAAAAAAATTTATTGAGCTTAGAATTGAGTAACTGAAAAAGTATACAAAAGTAAAAGGGCATTACTCTTGAATTTGTTGGTTTAAGTGATAGTCTTTTGATCCATGCTCTAAAGAGGAAAAACAAGCACTATTTTTCTTGATGCTTTTATATAGTCTAATGATTTTATTTTTTTAAGTGAAAATATGGGCTAAGTGTTGATAATATTTTTCTCTATTGCAGTTACACTCTACTTAATTGGGATAAGAAATTATGTCTGATGAAAATGGTTGGGGCTTTACCAAAGAGCTATGTTTAGGTTATTTTTACTTGGATATTGTAATTAAAGTTAATCAAGATTACGAGCATGACATGTAAGATTTTTCATCTTTATAACCAAATATCTTATCTTATTTATAATATTAGGCGATTGTGTTGCGTTTGATGTTTCAATTAAGTAGGACTTTGATGGAAATGCTAAATTGTGCTAATTAACCGTGATAAAAAATTGTAAATTACAGGAATTGAAATTCAACTAAAGCATTGAAATTAAAGAAAGAAAAGGATGATAATGTAAATGATTACACTTCAAAATGTAAAGCAAGAAATTAAAGATAACTAAAGTAAAGGCAAGAAAATTTTAATAAACTTGAGGGAAATAATATACTTAGAATTGAAAGGAATGTAGTGAATAATGAAAAGAAAAGAAAAGGAAAGGAAATAAAGGATAAAAGTATATAAATGCAGTTTTTTTGGTGAAGGAGTCCTCATTTCCTTTGTGGGCTCATTACTTATTTATAGAGTTTATTTTCGTGCCATGTAACTTCTTTAGTAACTACTAGGTGGTTATTTATCCAATTGAGTTTTTCCTCTTTACGTGCACTAACACCCCAATTCAAATTATCTTCTTCTATTTTTTAATAACATGTGCAAGTTGTGACAAGTGTCATGCATGCATATTTCTAGTTACCTTGATTTTTATATAATACTTCATTTGTTATTATCGATTTATGACTGATGTCGAAATACCTCATTGGGTCATGATAATATGTCATAAACATACCCCCCCCCCCCCCCCCCGCAGAAAATGATTTAAGAAAAATAAATTAGTGGGATAGTGAGCTCTCTCATACCATTATCCCATGTCTGGTCATCATTACACCTCCACATAAATACATGATTTGTCTATTTGATAACATCATTGCTTTTAATCAATGATCATTTTGGTCTTCCACTGTGAGCTATTTTTCTTTTGATTTTCTCTCTCTTCTGCATGATGATGCTTTCATTAGGGGAAAAATAGTGGTTCTAGTAATACCTTCGAATATGGATGCACTTAAAATCCTACTAATATAGTTGAAGATCCTTGGGCTCAAGTCACTGCCATTCTTCATCCCTCCAAAATACTAACCAAGCTAGTGCTCACAGTTTGGAGTCTTGAGATATTATCATACAAGATGAATGTTCTTTCGCTTCCAAACCTGATGTTTCGCTTGTACTCATTGTGGCCATCTAGGATGATTCCTCCAAGGATGGATCACCTGATAAGGGGGAGAGAGAGGGAAATAAAAAATCTCCTCCCGTGTGTACGGGGATTTGAGGATGGAGATCCTATTTTTATCACTCGCGTGATCATCGTGGGCTACTATGGATATAGATCGGTCATCATCAAAATGGGAGGAAAAGATAGAAAAATGGATTTGCCATCATATTTTACTCAAAATTGGCAAAAGAATGTAGCCAACCTCGAAAGAACGATATCAAAAGACAAACTGATGCATATGAAACCAAATAAATCGGGGGTCTAGTGACTAAGTTGCAAAATGGGAAGTTGCTAGACGCTCATTCCATCCTTTCGGTCTCTCAAGGGCTATTATAATGTTCTCCTTTTTATATAAGATATGACTCGTGCATAATATGTGTAATGTAGAAAATGGATGAGAAAAAGAAAAAATCTTACTTATGCTATAGGAAGGACGGGGAGGAGTCATCCTAAGTAGTATACGAAGGAAGGAGAATAATACGAAAATATAAAGTTAGTGAGCACTGAATCAAAATTCAGTATGAGGAAGTGAATTTGCATGTCAGTTGGGAAATCTAATATATAAGTGTATACATACAAGCAATACTACGAAATATGAGTTTTTAGAAAAGGTAGCACAATCATCAAAATAAGACTCAAATTTCAATAATAATTTGGGACGCCTATGTAGCCACAATAGGCATTAAAGTCCATATAGTTTGACACATCACAAGGGTGAGGTTTATCCTAAAACCCAAATTCAGAACTCCTCTTTTGTTGTTTTGGAAAGATGTTTTCAAGTGCAAAAGTGTAGAAAAAGTGAGGAAATCCAACTTTGGGTTATAAGTAAACCCTAATTCTTCTTTTTTTTTTTTTTGATTTTATAAGAACATGTCTTGTGAATACTAGTAATAAAGGGGGATATTAGTTGATGTGTGATAATGGAGTAAGACTAAAAGATATCAAAAGTGGAATAAAAGTAAATAAGCAATAGTAATTGAATGAAATGAATTAGAGTGAGAGTAAACCTCCTAGAAGATTTTGCTACTAATATTTTGAAAAAAGTGGTTTGATTTTATGGTGGTGGGATGATGGTGGAGTAGGTATAAAGTAAGTGGAAAAAGGTGGAATAAAAGTGAGGTAATCAAAATGAATGGAATGTTGAAATTTTGGAATTTTAGGGTGGTGACGCACTGATTTCGAGGCAAGGAACATTCTGATTCCTGAAAAGGGGGTCATGGGAATGAGATCAGAACCTCCTTAAATTGCAAGAATTAGGGTTAGGGGTCTGTTAATAGGCATACATCTTAGACTACCTATCATCATACCTATGGCTTGCTGGTGAAGTAAAGTACACCTCTACCTATAGATAGAAGGTCAGGGGAGCCAATAAGTAGTCCAAAAAGAACTTTTTTGAAAAAATAGACATAAAATGCAAACTGCAAATTCGAATCATGCGTGTATAGGACCGTTGGAAATAGGATTCAGAGCCCTATGAAAATATATTAGGCCACTCTCAGGTTTGATATTTGACTGAAGTCAAATAGGAATAAAAAATGTCGAATGACCTCTAGACGGGGGTGTAGAGTAAAAAAGCAAGTACGCGCAAATCGTAAGGCCGATTTGTGCACAATATGGACCATTGGAATGATGA
This sequence comes from Sambucus nigra, assembly GCA_949130495.1. NCBI lineage: Eukaryota > Viridiplantae > Streptophyta > Magnoliopsida > Dipsacales > Adoxaceae > Sambucus > Sambucus nigra. Next base: position 238,106,339 of record OX422207.1, read on the forward strand.
TTTAGATCTCTATGAGGATGAAAGAGCTTATCTCAGGTTGGAGAGCAGATCAAAGTCAAACGGGGATTGAAAGCACCTAGTAGCCTCTAGATCAGAGTTTAGAGTTAAAAGGTGTGTACACGAGAACGATAAGACCAATTCTCGTAGGTTGTGGACCATTGGTGAGGATATTTAGAGACCTATGCGAGTTTAATAATATAGGATCGAGGTGGAGGGTTTACTAAAGTCAAACAAGTCATAAAAGATCCCAGTAACTTCGAGATGAAAGTCTGGAGTAGGACCCGGGGTGTTAGGATAAGAGGAGAATGTAACACCCCGCGCACTCAAAAAGAGACACGCGACGTACTACTATGATTAAACTAAACTAAATCCATCAATAATAAGTATAGAGAATCTAAATTCCACAATTTAAATATAACAAATCCATAATTTCTATTTCCACAATAATGATTACAATAACATTTCTCTCAAATACAAAATTCTTCAACTAAAATTACACCACTAGTTTATACACCAAAAATAAATCTTCCAAGCCATACTCTAAAATATTTCTCCAAAATATCCCATAGCATCCCAATTCATGCTAACCTGCCAACTAAAAGAAAATACGAGAAAGTACACAATATGACAGGAATATATGCTCAAAAATAATTAGCACGGTGAATAAATCGCAACAATACAAGTTCCATATACAAATCAAATGCATAACTCAAACATTATATCAATATTAATTTATCAACAACACATCCATGAGTCACCAGGCCTCACCTCACCTCACCGCGCCTATGCATTCTCAAATATATCCAGATTTGAGTTATTAATAGGCTTGTTGATGAGAAATACCTTTTCTTCGTTGGTTGTAAATCTTTACCAACCCCTCCCCTCGATCACTTCAGTGACCATTTCACTGTCATAGGCTCCCATTTTCCTCTTAAGTATTTTTTTCAAGTGGCATACCCTTCATTCAATCACAAATTTAGGGGATATTATGCTTTGTCTTTGTCCATCAAGCCATTTTATTCTTTTCATCCACCTACCAATGATTATCTAAATGTCTTGGAAGTTTGGCATTGTGCCATTTATGGCTCTCCAAGTATAGCTAAGGTTGTTTTACTTCTTGCACATTTATCTAACCAATATCTCAGGTTGTTTCAAATGGTATGTATAATTCTTTTTTTTTCTAAATACAACTTTTACATGGGTTCCTTAGAATCCCTAATTACTAAGACGGTCTTATCTCCCATCCTTTTTTATGATCTCAACTCTCATACTCAAACCTAGGAGATGGATGCTTTCAAAAATTTGGAAAAATATACAAATCACGACCCTCCCACTAGTTGTCCTCGCCTAGATTGTCCACCCTCAGCCATTGATGTTGGCAAGACTCTGGATGTTCTTCACGTCTTTTCCTATTTTCCTTCTTCCATTTTATTAAAGGATCATGCAATAAATAACTTTTCCTAGGCTGGTATAATCCTTGATATTCATCCCAACAGTCCTCATGTTCCTAAGACCCATATTTATTATTTCATTTCCTCTTACCTTTTTTTATTTGGAAACTCAAATAACTTTCCTCTCACCTTGATGACCACGATAGTGGAGTTGACATTCGTGCATGATTCCTTAAATGTGATCAAATTGGGCTTCAAACCTTTGCTTTCACATGTAATCCATTCAAGATAAAAGGCATTGAGGCTACAAGCACATGAAGTTGTGTCAAACTTCAAATCTCGTGAAACCTTGCTCTTGGAGGTGGCTCAAGCTCAACCATGTTTGGATCTTGAAGAACAATACTTTGAATATTTGTGGAATACTTTCCACCATTTTGTAACTTATTCTTATCATCACCAATTCACCTTTTTAGGGTAATAGGGTTGTACTTCATTTTTATTATGTAATTGCACCTTTTTTTAGTGACTAATGGAAAGAAGCTTTTGTTTTGAATGATTGTTGATGGTTTTGAATCAAACCAATTATTTTGTTAAATTTTTGCCTTCTAATTTTATTTTTCAGTTAATTATTTATGTTAACAAATTTTATTACCATGGAATTTAATTTTAGTTCAAACAAATTTGGTATGAAATGTACTCATAATAATTCTATAGTTTTTTGACCTAAAATGTTAAAATTCTAGAATCCTTTTGTGTGCGTATCTTGTTATTGAAAGTGGCCCCATCAAATCTCACAACACGTGTGGAAACATCCAAAAGATGATTTTAGTTGTCCTTTGAGATTAATTAATTTAGAAATGGAAAACATTTTTGTAATTTTCACCAACGAAATCAGCTAGTTGCTTCGAACTCTCACCACTTATTTTTCCATTTTTTGGGTCATTAATAGACCAAAAATCTAATCATGACCAAAAGTGCCACTTGCATCTGCACTTCCCCATAACTCTGCTTTTACGAGGGAACATGCACGTGAACATGTGTCAACTTTTGAATTGGCCTTTTTGCATTTCAAATGGTTCTCCTTCAGCTATTTAAACTCATTTTAATGAACATTCCCCTTTTAACCAGTTGTTTTCTCTCCGAGCTTTCACCACCCATGGTGTCTAGCTCTTAAGAGGCCAATCAATACCTTTTGTTCGATGAAACCGTTAATCTATTTATCTCTAATACCTCTATTATTGTTGGGATAATTGGATTCCCCATAAAATCTTCGTGTGGGGAATCTCTTACCACTGTTGGTCCTTATTTTACATAAGAGCTCTCATTGCCTATATCTCCTTATTATCCTAGGTTTGGGGTTCATACCATTCTTGTCCATTGACTTGTTAAATTATGTGTACCCCCACATCCAAGTTTAGGGTTCGTCCCAAAATGCTAGATGATGATTCGTCTAAATGGGTGAGTAGGAAAGTGGTCCTTAAAGCATAAGATACAGAGAGATATGATATTTTTGACGTCGTTAAACTTAGTTTATTAGACATTGATATTAACTCATTTGTGATCTTAAGTGCCATATGTTTTTGGCATGAATGATTTAATTGTTTCGAAATAAATTTTGGGATAGCATGTTCCACTATTTTGGATATTTATCAATTGAGTGGGTTCAAGTCCCTAGGAGAGGAAATTCAAATATTCATGTCATCAGTTGAGATTTTATGGACATTAAAACGTTCAAATTCTCACTTATTCATTTCCACATTTATGCGTGCACACATGAAAAACACTTTTGCTTTGACTAATATGGAATATTTTTGCTTTTTTATATTTTGGTTGTCAAGGTATATTTAATGTGTTAAGTCCCAAACACTGATGCTTGAGTACTCTTTCTTGGATGCCAATCTCATGAAAGGTAACGAGGTTTTTTTTGCTCCATATATTTTAGGCTCTCTTAAAAAGAGTTGTAGTGAGCTTGTTGAGGACCGTCTTAATGCCAAGAAAGATGGTCCACTATGGGTTCTTCAAATGTGGCTACATGCATACTTTACAGAAATGCTTTACAAAAACTATGGGTTCTTTAAAGGATTATACTTTGCAGAAACTAGCCATAGGTAAACTATTTGATTATTTTGTATATGCGCCACCTCTTAAACATCATGAATCTTCACTTAAGTGGAAATTAAACCTTAAATAAATGGTGGCTTTAGAGGAGGAGGTTTTTAGGGAAAACAGAGAAGAAGAAGAAGAAGAAGAAGAAGAAGAAGAAGAAGAGGCTCCTCTTGTTATAGTAACTAGGTGAAGGTCTTCCTGTGGCAATCCTACTAGTACTTCATCAGGTACTATTAGGTCTGATAAGCTTTTAATTTTTGCTATATTCATTATTCATAAGAAGAGACATGTAAAAGGAAAATCCATGAAACCTGTGCATAAAGACCAATTGGCAGGTAATCCAATTTTTAATAAATTCCTTAATTTTGGTATCATTAGATCAATAAATTTGACTTTTAACTGCATTTTTCCTTTTTATTGGGACAACTGTTATTTTAGTTAATATAGATGAGTCAATTTTAGTTGGAGATCCTTAAACACCTCTTCAAGCATCCTAAGTCCATGAACTAATAAATAATGTTGTTAATATTAGTGATTCGTCAATTAACCCTACTTTGAAGCAAGTTGAAAAGGAAGAGACAATCTCACAAATTGTTGATACATCCAATATCAATCTTCCCTCTCAAGATGAGGCAGCTAGAAACCCAATTAAGAGGGGTAAATATCTAATGGAGTAACTTAATCTTTCTAGCAATGCTCCAATATCACTTGCTCTCTCACCAGCTCTTAAATATGTTCCTAAATTAAAGGCTTCACCATTGAGTGGAGTATCCCTTGAGACAAAGGTCGATCCTCTAACTTGCACTATTACAGGCTTGATGACATCATTTGAGGTCATTGATTTCCATAGAAAACTGTAAGAGATTATGTCAAAGGCTCCCATTCAATTTTAGGATATTCTTTCCAATTATAGGGAGCTTAAAAATAATCCAATGATTAGAGATAATTCCCCTCATTAAGAAACTAGATGAGAAACTAGAGAAGGAGTTAACAAATAATAGTGAGATTTCAAAGGAGTGTGAGGAGTAAAGCGAGATTACTAATAGTGCAGCTCGAATGAAGATAGAGGAAGCTGGAGCAAGCACAAATAATGTTGTAGAAAGTACAGAGGAAAAAGGAAAGCCAAACCAAATAGTAGAAGGAGAAAAGAAGAAGATTTATCGAGGGAGATATTTAAAGGAAGCTTTGTATTTTGTTTTACTTATATTATGTATTTATAAGGTATATTATAATAGTTAGTGACGTTAGTCGGTATCTGTGAAGGACCAGGTCTGGCAGAACTTGGGAGAGCTTTCATGCTCTCTCAAATAACCTCGCCTAGGGAACCTATGAGGTAAATGGTTTAGAGAATTAAAAATCAAGGCAATGTTAAGGCATGACTAAACCTCTTTAAATACACTAGGTAAAACATCAATACATCCGAGAGAACATAATTTGAGGGAGAACCATCCGAGAAACCATGAGTTTCATTGTCCACTAAGTTAATACAAGTGGTCTTTGTTCGAAGTTATGAAGAACTTTCCATAAATATTAAAGTGACATCATGCGTAACCTTCCCCATGTCCAATCCAAACTTGAGTAAACCGTGGTGGTTTGGGGATTGGCAAATGGTTTGGTGTGCTACCACATGTGGGCAGTTTCCTAACACACCGTTAGTCATTTAAGCCTTATCACATCATTTAATTCTAGTGACATGGAATCTTAGTGGAACAACTTTGCATTTAATGCTAGTGATGTAGAGGCATAGTGGTCTGACTTAGCATTTTCTCACATCCCGATTTCACGAGTGTTAGGTTTATCATAACACATCCCAAAACATAATTAAAACCATCATGTCTTTCAAAAAAAGAAACTTTATTGATAATCCACGGTGTTACAATCCATAGTTTCAACTGTTGTATACATATCTCATTGTCTAACTAACAACTATTTTCGTATGCCTATTATCTAGACAAAATTATTCGTTATTTTCATATAATCCTAGCTTTAACTGCTCATCATATATTATAGGTACCTACTTAAAATAACTGAAAGGAAAAGAATAGGCAAAAAATTTGCAAGTAGATAATTCTATAACTATAACAATGTATATGCAGGAGTTTGTCTTGAAATTTACTCTATTCTCAAACTGATTCTCGTGGAGCTAACATCATCTAAAGTGTACACGGTATTCAAAATGAAGCTTATTAATTTATCAGCTACGAGTTTGTGTAGATTTATCACGTAACTATGGTGGTTTTATCGAAGTTGTTCCATCTGTGATTAGATATGAACAAAATCATATAAAGGATAATGATGTAACTCGGACTGAAAACAAATTGTGTTTCAAGCAATTAATCAGAATTTTTACAAGCTTCATAGGTATTATATATCCTAATAGAGGTTGATATAACAGGGGTCAATGTAACAAGGCTTTTATAAAATTCTTTGTATAGTTAAGGATATAAAGGAATAAAAATCAGTGTTTATAAGAAGCTTGATACGGTTTGGTTGTCTGAGGTTTGTTTCAAACATCATTAATATAAAAAGGGGATATCTGTAAGAGGATACCAGAGGTTGAACATCAATTTTGCAATAACGGTATTTTACCTTTGTTTGCCCAATAGGTACTTGGAGGTATAGGTTGGGCTTTCGATAGTTTATACTTGAAGCGTTAAAGGTGGGCTTCCTAAATTTGACTAACACTAAGTTGATCATAATCGAACCATAAATCACATTTTTCAAAAGGACTTAAGATTCTTATAATTAATAAAAAGATATCTCGTATTCTTCGCTAAGGATATATGCTATTAATACTCACTTGATCTAATTCCCGATAGTTGATATCTAAATGAAATGTTTCGACCTTTATTTTCATAATCAGAACTCATAATCCCTAAGGTTGAATAAAGGTCTTCTCAAACAATTTGTCAAGTTTGGTTCGAAGTTTTTCTAATTCTAGTTGTGCTTTGCAATTAAAGTAATAAATTATAAGGTGAATTCGTTCTTAAAGTTTGAATTATCAATTCAGAACTATTTTAAAAATGGCTAAAATTTCTAAGGACTTTCATACCTTACTAATGATACTAAATGTGAGAAGAGTCGATGATTAAATGCATATTTCGATAACTAAATCGAAATTCTTTTCTATCTAAAACTACCAAGTCAATTATAAGAATTCGAATCCCTATTCTTGTGGTACAGTACTTTACGCTTGTTTCTTCCACTGGCGTTTCTATTGGTATTGAACATTTTAAGGAAGTACTAGAGGTTTTACTATGTTTGTGAAATCAATTTTTGGTTCATTAGAAGAAATACATCGGTTGTATATTGTAGTTCATAACTCTGAAAGCGATTTATTTAATATTTTCACATACCGAGGGAAAAATGTATCTGAAATATTGATATGGTGTAAACTTAACTTCCTAACAACAAAAATAATGTATCTATAGGCTTTGAATTTTACTAAGATAATATTTTGGGATTGAAGGTAAAGTCCGATAGTTTTGGGGTATTTCAAATAGACTTGTTGATTCTTTTAGTTCTCGGGTTTGCATAGTAATAGTAAGGATTTCTAAGGTTAGGATGTCTAATATAATAGAAATAATTTTCTAAAATCCACCATGTACATACAAAGTCAAAAGGATTCTTTAATGTATATCAGAGCTATTCTAAATATACCCTATAAATTTGGAAAAATTAGACCTCATGGATGGATGGGGGTTTATGTAGTCTAAGGTGTACAAGTGAGAGGGGTTTTCCTAAATGTCATTGGTACAACTGTGTGAATGACGATACTACTATCTGAAGTATGTTTATAAAATTATACTAACCTCAGCTAGTGTAAATACTGACGTGTATGAACTCATAAGCACTAATGTTATAAGTCTTCCTATAAAATAATCTATACAATCAAGGTAGGATAATGTAAAGTCATAATGACGTTCAATATAAATTCATTCACTTGGGCTGTTTTATACCATCTAAAGGGAATTTCCTTATTGTAATATTCAACATATTTTGAGCCTCTTGTAAGGACAAATTTCCAATCGAGTCATTTGTTATATTGGTTATATTCCGTTGGACAAAACATTTTTGGGTCATACTGCATCAAGCTACATTCATCGCAAAGATTCAAGCATCGCATCCAAAGTTCATGCGCTATCAATATTCATGCCATGCTATCTATCCCACAAAGGTATATGACCAAAATACATTTTAATGTGTTGGAGTATTTTCACTAATCAAGAATTTTTCATATAAGAAATTGTTAGTAAATAAGCAAAAATAATATTGAAAAATCCTTGAAATAATTTTGTACAATTTGGGGCAAAATTTAATATCTCGTTCGAAGTGTAATCCAAGTCGTTCGAACGACCTGGATCTAACAACCTTGGCCAGCCTATACTGGTGCCTCGTTAGAAGTTCGTTAGAAAGGTCGTTCGAACGACCTCGTTCGAACGAGGTTTCTAACGACCTCTATCATTCTATACTGGCACGCCGTTAGATATCTCATTCGAACGAGAAGTCGTTCGAACGAACTCGTTCGAACGAGTTTTGCCAGATTTGAGTTTTTAAACTTATTTTTTTATGCAGTTTTTTCCCATAACTGTTTTTTCCCATAACTGTTTTTTCCCACTACTTGTTCAGTTATTTTCATATGGACGAAAATCAATTTTATATGTTAAGGAAGTTCATTTTTCATTTGAGAATTTTTTCCACAACTTCCATCTTTTTGATAAAAATCAACTCCAACATTTTTATCATCTTTTGAAACAAAACCCCTCCATTCAAATTCACTTTCAAGAAGCAAGTTTGCGGTGGATCTCTGCATTCAAGCTTTGAGGAGACGGTGGTTTTGGGCTTCGGTGGATACCGCAACACGAGGAGTGTTGAGCAACGCGTTGGATCTTCGCGGTCTACAACTTCAGAGGTCGAGGACGGCACAAGCGAGTCACGAGTGAGTTAATGTCTGTAAGTCTTTTGAGTCTCTTGTAAAACCTATTGTTGTAGTGGATTTTTGTCTAGGCCCAGCCGTCCGAGGTTTTTCCCATTTGGGTTTTCCTCGTACATCGGCGTGTTGTGGTTGGGATTTTCGCATTTCATTTTATATAATCACCTAGATGCATGCGTAGGATAAAATGAATATAATTGGAATTTGTTCTTGCAAACTTGAGAAACTGCATTTAAATTGAGATTGGAAAATACCGCTTTATATCTTATTTTAAAATTGGATTGCGTGTGTGTGTATTCTACGAATTAAACTAAGATCATATAACCCTGCAACTTCAAATTAGTATCAGAGCTTGTTTCTAAAAGTTATTTAGATGAATCCTGGAGGTTATATGGATAGTTTTTCGTCGAATAGACTACCATTGTTTGATGGAACAAATTATACCTATTGGAAAGCACGTATGAAATCCGCTCTTAAATCTATTGATGAACGTGTTTGGGTCACTGTTGAAAGAGGATGGTCCCCTCCCTCTATGGTTGTTAATGATGAACGTATTTTGACTCCTGTTGAACAATGGAGTGGGGAAGATTTAAAATGGTGTAACTTTAACTCTAAAGGATTGAATGCCTTATTTGGTGCCGTGTCTCCCGATGAATTTCATCGTATGATGACGTGCGAAACGTCAAAAGAAGCTTGGAACATTCTCCAAGTTACTCATGAGGGAACAAGTGTTGTTAAAGCATCTAAGCTTCAAAATTTAACTACACAATTTGAAACAATCACCATGAAAGAAACTGAAACTTTTGATGAGTTTTATGCTCGTTTATCTGACATAGTTAACTCTTGCTTTAACTTAGGTGAAAAAATACCTGAAAATCGTGTTGTTAAGAAAATACTTAGATGTCTCCCTAAGCAATTCATTCCTAAAGTCACTGTTCTTAATTCTTTAGGAAACCTAAATACTTTAAAACTTGAAGAACTTGTTGGTGATTTGCAAACTTATGAACTTGATATGTTTCCTACAGATAACAAAGGAAAAGATAAAGGAGTTGCTTTAAAAATTAAGAAAGTCGATGTGTCTGATTCTGATGAGTCTGACTTTGATTCTGATGATATAGCCTTATTCGCTAAAAAATTTAAAAAACAAAACTCTAAATTTGAAAAACCTAAATTTGAGAATAAAAACAAAGGAGGAAATAAAAAATTCAGTAATCAGGATTCAAAGAAGTTCAATAAAGACAAATTTAAGAAGGAAGATTCGAAGAGATGCTTTGAATGTGAGGGACGTGGCCATAGAGCTTTCGAGTGCCCCACAAAACTTAAAAGACAAGGAAAAGAAAAAGTTGTTTACAATGCTACTCTAAGTGACAGTGATAATGAGTCTGAAGACTCTCATGACTCTAACCCGCCTAGAAATAACTTCACTGCCTTTATGGAAAGCCTTGCTAGTAATTCGTGTGAGTCCTACCTTAATGTTGACAATTCTGAACAAAATCTAGAGGTTGTTTCTACTCATTCTACGAGTAGTGATGAAAAAGAGAGTGATAGTGATATAGATGAGAGTGAACTACAATCTTCTTCTGAACTCTACAATGAATCTCTTCGGATTCAAAAAGTCAACAAACGATTAACTTTGAAAGTCATAACTTTAGAAAAGGAGTTGAAAGGCCTGAAGGAGAAGGAGGCTTTAGTTAGTCAACTCGAGGCTATTAAAATATCTATTTCTGAAAAGCTTATCGTGATTGGTAAAGAAAAATTTGACTTGATTATCTCCCTAGAAAGTGTTAACAAAGATCTTAATGAGTCTCTAGAAATTAGAACATCTCTAGAAGCTAAAATAGCCCAACTTGAAAAAGATCTCGAGTCCTCTCGTGAAGTTAAAGTCACACTCGAGGACAATTCAGGAAGAATGGGAAAACTATTTCTAGGTCCTGTTTTAGGATATAAGGAGAAAGGGTATCAAGAGAGAAAGGGTATAGGATATGAAGAAGGAAATTCTTCAAAAGTCAAATCTGAACCTGTTGCTAAGTTTGTTACAAAATCTAAAGCTCCTAAAGTAAATCCCATTAAGAAACCTTTAAAAGTCGGCCCAAAGCAACCCTATGTATGCTCATATTGTCACAAACGGGGTCATCTTAAAGATTTTTGCTACAAACTTGGAAAGAACCCTCAATTCACAAATTCAAAACAACCCTATAGCTCCTTAGCTAATCTTAAGAGTCAAGTCGAGTATCTTGTCAATACTTCTAAAAATATAATGGAAGAGTTTCTTAGATTTTCTAAAGACCAAGAAAATAACTCTAATAATAAGACTAGATCCAATCAAGGGAAGAAAACTACTCAAACTTGGGTTAAGAAAAACCAAACCAAGAAAGCTTTCGTCGCTCATGTTGCACTAAAGGCACAAAATACCTCTCAATGGTATTTTGATAGTGGTTGTTCTAGACATATGACTGGCGATAAATCTATATTCACCACTCTCGAAAACCATAAAGATGGTAAAGTAACTTTTGGGGATGGTAGCAAGTCCCAAATCATTGGTAGAGGATCTATTGAAATCTCAAGATTCCCTAAACTTGAAAATGTGCTTTATGTTGATGGTCTAAAGGCTAATTTGATAAGTATTAGCCAACTATGTGATGATAATCTTGATGTGAAATTCAGTCAATCGGAGTGCATCGTTTATGATCAGTCAGGTGAATCGATTTTACACGGTGTTAGAATAAGTGACAATTGCTATGGAATCATTCCAAAATCTTCTTTAGTCTGCAATAATGTAAAAACCTCTTCTACCGATCTTTGGCATCAAAGATTAGGTCATGTTAACTTTAGAGATCTTGACAGACTCGTGAGAAAAGAGCTTGTTCGGGGCTTACCGCCACTAGGAAAGCCAACGTCCACCATTTGCGGACCGTGTCAATTTGGTAAACAAATTAAAAGTCCTCATAAAAAGTTAAACTCGATAACAACATCTCGTGTCTTAGAATTGATACACATGGACCTTATGGGTCCAACTCGTACCGAGAGCATAGGCGGAAAAATATACATCTTGGTTATGGTGGATGATTTCTCTAGATACTCTATTGTAGGCTTTTTAAGAGAAAAATCTGAAACAGTTGACTTTCTCACTATTAAATGTAGAGCTCTTCAAAATCTTCACGGTGTTACTATAAACCGCTTTAGGAGTGATAATGGAACCGAATTCAAGGAATACGGTGTGAATACCTTCTGTGATGAAATAGGAATAAAAAATGAATTCTCGGCCGTTCGAACTACCGAGAAAAAGGAAGTTACTCCTTGGGTGCGTAAAAAGGAAGTTACTCCTTGGGTTTGTCATGTGAGTGGCAAATGTTGAAAGTATTGATTCTCTAAATGATTTGGTTGTCCCAACTACCGAGAAAAAGGAAGTTACTCCTTGGGTGCGTAAAAATCATGACACTACACAAATTATAGGAGATCCCGAGGTAGGTGTCAAGACTAGGGCGCAATTAGAAAATGAAGTTACCTATCTTTGCTACACTTCTACAATTGAACCCAAAAACTATAAAGAAGCTTTAAAAGATGAACATTGGGTTAATGCTATGCAAGAAGAACTGTTTCAATTTAAGAAAAATGATGTTTGGGAATTAGTCCCTAGGCCTTCTAATACCAATATCATTGGCACTAAATGGATTTTTAAAAATAAAATGGATGAAAATGGTGTCATTGTTCGAAATAAGGCTAGATTAGTTGCTCAAGGATATACCCAAATAGAAGGTGTTGACTTTGAAGAAACTTTTGCTCCTGTTGCTAGGTTAGAATCGGTTCGTCTTTTACTAGCCATAGCATGTCACCTTCAATTTAAATTATATCAAATGGATGTCAAAAGTGCCTTTTTAAATGGTATTATTCAAGAGGAAGTATACGTTGAACAACAAAAAGGGTTTGAGGACCCAAAACACCCTACTCATGTCTTCTTTCTAAAGAAAGCTTTATATGGCTTAAAACAAGCTCCCCGTGCTTGGTATGAAAGACTCACCTCTTATCTCCTTTCTCATGGCTTTTTGAGAGGGGGAGTATATATGACACTTTTCGTTCGGCGTGATGAAAGGTATCCTTGTTTCTCAAGTTTATGTCGATGACATTGTGTTTGGGTCTACGTGTGATAAACATACTCAAATTTTTTCAAAAGAAATGCACAATGAATTTGAGATGAGTATGGTAGGTGAACTTACTTTCTTTCTAGGTCTTCAAGTTCGTCAACTCAAAAGTGGGATATTTTTGTCCCAAACTAAGTATGCTAAAGACCTCGTTAATAAATTTAACCTCGAATCCGCTAAACATGCTCGTACTCCTATGAGCTCCTCTATTAAACTTAGTAAAGATACCGACGGAAAGGATGTAGAGCATACTCTTTTTAGAAGTTTGATAGGTAGTTTACTTTACCTAACTGCGAGTCGTCCAGATATTTCATTTAGTGTAGGAGTCCGTGCTCGTTATCAAGCCACACCAAAAGAGTGTCATTTACTTGCTATTAAACGTATCATCAAATATGTTAGTGGGATCCTGTCTTTTGGCATTTGGTACTCTTTTGACACCAATGATTGTCTATCGGCATATTCAGATGCCGATTGGGCAGGAGATGTTGATGGATGTAAAAGTACATCTGGAGGTTGTTTCTATTTTGGAAGTGCACTTATTTCATGGATGAGAAAGAAACAAAATTCTATTTCCTTGTCCATGGTGGAGGCCGAATACATTGACGCCGGGAGTTGTTGCACTCAACTCATTTGGATGAAACAAATGTTGGAAGATTACGGTATCTCCCAAGGCACTATGACCATATATTGTGATAATACTAGTGCAATTCATATTTCTCGTAATCCCGTTCAACATTCTAGAACCAAGCATATTAAGATCCGTGAACATTTCATTCATGACTTGGTTGAAGAGAAAATTGTTTCTCTAAGCTTCGTTCCTACCGATCAACAATTGGTCGATATCTTTACTAAACCTCTAGATGCCCTTAGGTTTGAAAACCTTAGGAAATCAATTGGGGTTTGTTCCATTGATTGAGATCGAAGTCGTTTATCTAGTTTAGGTTGCTATTCTTGTATATTTTTATGCCTATGAACTAGATTTCTTTTGTATATATATTTTATTCAAAATCTCAAAAATATTTTTTCTTTATTTTCAAGGAAAATGGGAATGGTTAGAAAAGCTATCAAAATTTTTGTCCATATAGCTTTGTGGTCGATGTATTCAAATCCCTATCTTTTTCCATGTTCACGTGGCTTTCGATGAATAGTTAATCCATACATTGTTTATCTTGTGCACAATAATGCTCTTTTATGATATATAATTTTGTGATTTCCTCACATCTTTGCCTTTTTCACACACCGTACACGGAATATTACGAATATCTTGTTCACATTGTTCTTGCAAAGTGAGATTTGGTGTTGTCTTCTCAATCCTGTCACATTCCTTATAAGCAATCGAAATTGTGCATGATCATCCATTGCCCGGATTGAAACAAAATGATTATATTCTTCCGGTTGGTTTCCTTTTCTAGCAATGGAATCGGTCTGCGAAAAACATCAAAGTTTTTGCGTGAAAAGCTACCATTTGCATTCTCAGTTCTGTGGCTAAAATAGAAGCATTGAAAATGATATATATGCTGCCAAGGCCAAAATAATAGGCTTGATTGATTCTCAAAAAGATACATCTCAATCTATTGTTACTCATGGGAGATATAAGTTGAAGATCAACGGGCATGCACATTTCATCAATTTATTGCTTTCTCCTTGTGACTTTATTGGCGAGAGAATCATCTATTTTGTATGCTTGTTACATTCGTGGTTAAGTGTTCAACAATATTTCATTTTTGACACAAGGCTAATCTGAGTGAATATTTCACGTATAAATTGTTTGGCATTACGCACTTGTACAATGTTGTGGCTAACAACTTTCGCTCTTATTGTTCACACCCCTACATTCTCGCTCCCACTATTTGGATATGTTGCCTCAAGATAGGATTAATAAAATCACATTTTGGCATTATTCTGGCCATGCCAATTCCTGATATTTTGGTAATTTTCATTATATTTTATGCTATTTTTATTTTAAAATTTCTCATTTTCGTTAGAAATTCTCGTTCGAACGAGATTTCTAACGACATCCATAAGCCCCAATCTGTCTCGTCGTTCGAAATATCATTCGAACGAGAAAGTTCGTTCGAACCAACTTCTAACGAGGTATCTCACAAGTCCAAACTGTCTCGTCGTTCGAACCCCTCGTTCGAACGACATCACTCGTTCGAACGACCTGCAGTTAAAACGGTCATATTTGTCTTCCCAAAACTGCTACCCACGTTTCCCCATACCCAGTTTCCCCATTTTCCCTCTTTCCCTTCCCACATCCCACTCTCTTTCCTAGACCTCTCTGCCATGATTTTTTCCTCTCCCCACTCTCTTTCTCTTTCCCTATTTCCCTCTTCCTAAACCCTTCCTCCATTCCCTCCTTACCGATTGTGTACAACTCTTCCTCTCTCTCCAGGTATTTTTTTCTTTCTTTTTCCTTTTGCTCTCTTCCAATATATCTATATTTATATCTATATATATCTATATATCTATATACATATATATGATTATATAAGATTATATCCGATTATATCTCGATATACACACACATATCATATTTATATATATATATCAGATGTTGGGGCCTATTTTCAAAATCGATTTTCAATTTTTTTTTCCAACATTTCTATATATATGCATGTGTGTATCTCTTTTTTTGGGGGGGCTATCTTTTTGTGTGTATTTGTATATGATGCCCCTGATTAACATATTTCCCATGAATATTTCTTTTTCAACTAAAACTTCAATTACTATTCATGGAATTTATTTTAATCAATTTTTTACTTTTCCTCTAAATTCTTATTGTTAAAAGGAGATTGGGAATTATGCTGATTGGTTGTTGGATTTTTTTTGGTGTCTTTGGTGGTTTGGTTGGATTCTATTCGGATAGGTTCTAGTTTATCTCATTTTTCCATGGCATGCAATCGTCGCCTACGCCGCCTCAACGATTCCCCCGAGGAACGCACCTCGCCCTCGGATGAGGAATCCCGTGCCATTCCCGACCTTAAACTCCATTGGCGAACCCTTGCCAAACATACCCTCTATCACACCCAAGGGTTTGCTACCCGTTCCGTCGTTCGGGAAAAAGTTATTAACCTTCACTCACTCCACGACACAACTGTGCATTCGTGGATTTCTGATTTAGGGTGGGACCCTCTCTTCTCCCTCACGGATGTCGTTTTTCCTGACCTTGTTCGGGAATTTTATTTTGTCCTGAACCACAGGGATACTCACCTTTACACTAGGGTGCATGGTTGAGAGATTATAGTCTCTCCCGACACGATCGCTCAACTCCTTCCCCTCCCTCGGGTCACTAATCCCTCATTCCCTTGGACATCCGATACATGTCCCGATCCCACTCTTGTCTTTAACACTGTTTTCAAGTTCCTCCCATCCGGCACTGTTACCATTTTCCATAAAAATTTACATCCCGATTTTATGGTCCTTAATTGGATCGTCTGTGCCTGCCTTCTTCCCTGTGCCAACACCACCCAAATCACAAAACAGCATGTGGACCTTATGTTTGCTATAAGCATTCGGGCTCACATTGACCTCCCCTCCTATCTTTTTAGTGTTATCCGGTCTGTTAGGATCCTTCCGTCCAGCCCCACTCGCCAAGACCTCCCATTTGCGGCGATTATCACTCGTTTTTGTCTTAACGCCGGTTGTCCCCGTGTCTCCACCGATATCCCCACCACTAAATACCAAACCGTAGACATGTCCTCCATTAGCCGCTCTCGTGGTCATTTGCCACCCGATACTCCACCCATCACCCCCTTCACCTCTTCCCACTCCGCCGCTTCCTCTCACCCCGCCCCTAGTCGTCCCGCCCCCTCCCGCTCTATCCATCGCCCCTCCCCTTCCCATATTTCCGCACCCGTCGCGTCGGAGGATTTTCTGTTTGTTCATTCACAGGTTGAGCAATTTCAGGAGGATCGCCATCAGGACCGGGCACTTATACAGGAGCTTATACTGTCTATGCAGCAGGAGCGCGAGGCCCAAGCCCGTCGAGATGCCGCTCGGGATGAAGCCCAAGCCCGTCGAGATGAAGCCCAGGCTCGTCGCGACTCTCTCCTTTTAGAGCATCTTGATGCCATCCGTCATCTGGAGATGCGCCGCGGGGAAGGTTCTTCCTGCATCAGCTCTTTTCCCGATGACACTCCACCTGCTGATCCTGCCTCTTGATGTACTTGGCTCATTTCATATTTATTTTTATTTGTGAGGCTGAGTGATTTATTAACCTCTTGTATTGGATTCATTTACTTTGGTTATTTATTTGTATGCACCTTGACTATTTCCCATTTCCCCCTTCCTTAATGCATTCTCAGTATTTTCATTATTATTGTTCCTTATTCCTATTTCCTACCTTGTTGTCTATTCTATTTTATATTGCAGGCTCCTTATCCCTTTGTCTTTTCCGGACAAAAAGGGAGAGAACCTTTCATTCATAGGAATTCATAATTAGGGGGAGTTGGATAAATTTGGGTAAATTGATTGAATTTAATATTTAGGGGGAGTTGGATAAATTTGGGTAAATTGATTGAATTTAATATTCATTGAATTTAATAATAACTGAAGGTAATTATAATTGAATTTCGTAATTGATTTTAATGATTGCCCATATGCATAATTTAGGGGGAGTTAATATCTTAACATTGAATATTGAGACATTCATGCACCATTCACAACATATGCTATCAAATTGTCTTACATATAACTTACTCTTTATTTCCCCATGCGTTTATGAATTTGTTATTTCATGTGTGTAGGATACATCTCCTACTTCCTTGCAGCGCGTCAGTCTTATCTTTGTGTCTGTTTTTTTTTTTTTGGGTTTTTGGGACGGGCCTTAGAAACGGCTTGATGGCTAGCTTAGCAAATTCAGTCTTTTATTTATTTTTTATTATTTTGTTTTGTCCCGGAATAGCCAAAGGGGGAGATTTGTAAGGAAAAATTTCCAATCGAGTCATTAGTTATATTGGCTATATTCCGTTGGACAAAACATTTTTGGGTCATACTGCATCAAGCTACATTCATCGCAAAGATTCAAGCATCGCATCCAAAGTTCATGCGCTATCAATATTTATGCCATGCTATCTATCCCACAAAGGTATATGACCAAAATACATTTTAATGTGTTGGAGTATTTTCACTAATCAAGAATTTTTCATATAAGAAATTGTTAGTAAATAAGCAAAAATAATATTGAAAAATCCTTGAAATAATTTTGTACAATTTGGGGCAAAATTTATTATCTCGTTCTGGATCTAACGACCTTGGCCAGCCTATACTGGTGCCTCGTTAGAAGTTCGTTAGAAAGGTTGTTCGAACGACCTCGTTCGAACGAGGTTTCTAACGACCTCTATCATTCTATACTGGCACGCCGTTAGATATCTCGTTCGAACGAGAAGTCGTTCGAACGAACTCGTTCGAACGAGTTTTGCCAGATTTGAGTTTTTAAACTTATTTTTTATGTAGCTTTTTCCCATAACTGTTTTTGCCCACTACTTGTTCAGTTATTTTCATATGGACGAAAATCAGTTTTATATGTTAAGGAAGTTCATTTTTCATTTGAGAACTTTTTCCACAACTTCCATCTTTTTGATAAAAATCAACTCCAACATTTTTATCATCTTTTGAAACAAAACCCCTCCATTCAAATTCACTTTCAAGAAGCAAGTTTGCGGTGGATCTCTGAATTCAAGCTTTGAGGAGACGGTGGTTTTGGGCTTCGGTGGATACCGCAACACGAGGAGTGTTGAGCAACGCGTTGGATCTTCGCGGTCTACAACTTCAGAGGTCGAGGACAGCACAAGCGTGTCATGAGTGAGTCAATGTCTGTAAGTCTTTTGAGTCTCTTGTAAAACCTATTGTTGTAGTGGATTTTTGTCTAGGCCCAGCCGTCCGAGGTTTTTCCCATTTGGGTTTTCCTCGTACATCGGCGTGTTGTGGTTGGGATTTTCACATTTCATTTTATATAATCACCTAGATGCATGTGTAGGATAAAATGAATATAATTGGAATTCGTTCTTGCAAACTTGAGAAACTGCATTTAAATTGAGATTGGAAAATACCGCTTTATATCTTATATTAAAATTGGATTGCGTGTGTGTGTATTCTACGAATTAAACTAAGATCATATAACCCTGCAACTAAAGGGAATTTCCTTATTGTAATATTCAACATATTTTGAGCCTCTATGTACATCTACCTTTCACTACACCCAAAAGGCTAAATTGTCACCTTTGAGCTAGCCAACCTTATCACAGTCATAGACCCTGTCACTCTCAATGACCATAACAATTTTGTGACAACGGTTTGTCATGAACTTTCCACAACCATTGATTGTGATAAGTACAGTTATCACAAACTTGTCACGGCCTTTGGCCGCGACAACTTTAGAAAATCATTATGGTCAAAGACCTTGACAGGTCTGTGACCAATCTATAAATTAAAAAACTCTACCACCTCTTTTTCCCCATGTTTCATTTCCCTCATTTCTCTCTCTCTGTGCGACTGCTCTCTCCCTCTCTATATCTCAGGTACGTTTTTTTCTTTATCTTTCTTTCTTGTATGTGTGTGTGTGTGTGTGTGTGTGTGTGTGTGTGTATATATATATATATATATATATATATGTATGTATGTCTGTGTGTGTGTGTGCGCGCGCATGTGATTTTATGTGTATGTGTGATTTTGTGTTTTGTTTTTCTGTAGATATGTGTATGTGTGTGTATGTGCGATTAATTAGGTATAAAACTGAATTGGAACCCCTTTGTTGTGTTACTATGAAATTGTACCCCTTTTGTTGCGTAAATACTTCACCCCTTTGTTGTGTAAATATGAAATTAAAATTGATTGGGCATCTAAAATTGGGCATATTGTTGTGTAAATGTGAAATTAAAATTAAAATTGGGTATAATGTTAAGTAAATCTGAAATTGGACCCCGTCTATGGTGTAAATATGAAATTGAAATAGGGTGTAAATCTAAAATTGGGCATATTATTGTGTAAATGTGAAATTAAAATTGAAATTGGGTATTAAACGAAAATTGAGTATAGTGTTGTGAAAGTATGAAATTCGGTAATGCGAAATGAAACATAACTATGAATAAATCACCACTATAAATATTATTATTGAATATAAATAAGACATAATTAAATGAAACATTCAATAGGCCTTACATAAAGTGCGCATAGAAACTAGCCTTCTAATTTTTATGCGTACGTATTCAATAGACCTTAGACCCATTGGAGAGTCATTACCCCTGCAATGAGATATCTTGAATTGTCCCGTTTAGAGACTACATAGTTTTTGTATAATAATATTCTTAGTGGCTTAAACTTGTTACTTTGGGTGGAAGTTATGTTGCTGTATCTTAATGTTCTCTGGGTACATACTAGATGATGCTATGTTAAGGTGTTATTTCAATTGATAAATTTAAATAACACTTACACTTACGAATCTATGTCGTGCACTTGGAGAACTATGGAGATATCCTGTCGAATTTTCCTCAAATTGGACTAATGTGCATGAGTTGTTAAGTATATTACAGAAATAAGTGGTCTTGAATGGGATAGGACAACTCACTATTTAGAGGAGATCGAGGAAATATAAATTAGTATTATAAATTGAATTTTAAATTAAATTTCAAATTAAAATTAAAATTGAATTTGAAATTGAAATTGGTATTTTAAATTAAAATTGAAATTAGTATTAGAAATTGAAATTGTAATTGAAATTGGTATTTGGTATTTGGTATAGTGCCTATTTGATTTTTGGTATTCAATTATGAAATTGAAATTTGAGAGCAGTGTCCACCATCTCTCTCTCTCTCTCTCTCTCTCTCTCTCTCTCTCTCTCTCTATATATATATATATATATATATATATATATATATATATATATATATATATATATATATATATACATCTCTCCGTTACACTATTATTTTCATTCTTGTTTTTAATTCTTGAATTGTAGTTGACTGGTAGAATTGAGCATTTAGATGGCCCTTAAGTTTGTTGGCCTATGCATTCTCTAACATTTAGGGTTGTGATGCGAAATGAAACATAACAATGTAGAAATCGAATATAAATAAGACATAATTAAATGAAACTTACTATAAATTTCATACAACAAGTAATAAGTAATCATGCATTCACATGAGAATACATGCACGCATGTAGCCCCCAAAGCAAGTGTTATATAACAAGTAACGAGGGTAAAAGTTAATAATGTGAACCGCAGTAGATATACCATGTGTAAATTTACATTAAGTCAACTTCTTACATAACACTAGCTTCGAGGGGTGCATGCCTACTTGTATTCTCATTTAAATGCATGATATAATGGTTATGTAACATTTATATCTAATTTAAATTACATATAGTGTGCATAGATAATAGACTTCTAGTTCTTATGCGTATGCATTCAATAGCTCTTAGACCCGTTCGAGAGTCATTACCCCTGTAATGAGATTTCTCGAATTGTCCCGTTTGGACAGTTTGTGACTGCATAATTTATATATAATAATATTTTTCGTGGATTAAACTTGTTACTTTTGGTGGAAGTTCTGATGCTATATGTTAATGTTCTTTAGATACATAATAGATGATGCGATGTTAAGTGTTATTTCAATTGATAAATTGAAATAACACTTACACTTGCCAATCTATATTGTGCACTTAGAGAAATATGGGGATATGCTGCCAAATTTTCCTCAAATTTGAATCATGTGCATGAGTGGTTAAGTATATTACAGAAATATGTAGTCTTGAATGGGATAAGACCACTCACCCTTTAGAGGAGATGGAGGAAATAAAAATTATATTGTTTTTATAATATAACACTGAAATATGATATGTTAATCTTATACTAAATTATCTAATGGGAACTAAATGGTCACACTTTTGTTTATACTAATCCACGAATATATGCTTCGCACCCATAATAGGTGATTTTTGTAGTAGCTGTGATGGGATATCCTAAATACAAAGAGTGGATGGGTGTGACAATTAGATTAGAGGATGTATTTCGTAGAGGTGCTAATGAATTTATGAAATACGTAAAGAGATGTCATAATGACAAAGGGTTCCAGTGTCCATGTGCTAAGTGTAAGAATGCTATGGTGTTTGAGTGGATAACATTTGAACTACATTTGTTAAGATCGGGTATGCAGGATAGTTATCAATTTTTTATTTTTCACGAGGAATCAAAAGTTCCTATTATCACTGAGCAACCTTCATAACAACCTTTAATAATTAGGATAGATGTACATCTTGGAGGAGGATGAGTTATGAGTATCCCGATTTTTCTTGAGAATAGCGTAACATTCGTTTGGCTATATCAACAAATGATTTCAATCATTTGGAAATATAAGAACCAATCAAAGTGTATGGCCGGTTATCCTAACCTCACTCAAACTCCCTCATTCACAGTGTATGAGACATTAATTTTCGATGTTGTCTCTAGTGATACCCGGGCCAAAGGCACCAAGTGATGACATCGATATCTACCTGGATCCTTTGGTAGAAAAATTAAATGAGTTGTGGTAAGAGGGTGTGTAAGAATTTGACTCTTTTAGAAAAGAAGAGTTTACGCTGAAAGCTATGTTGATGTGGGAAATTCATGATTTTCCAGCTTATGGGACATTATTTGGTTGTTTAGTACATGGTTATTTGGGGTGTCCTATTTATGGAGAGGAGATTAAATCTCTTCGTCTCCCTGCTAGCTAAAAAAATGTATACCATACTCATAGAAGGTTTTTACCCCCCACTCATAGTTATAGATTTGAGAAAGGTTCCAATCTTTTATCGGGTGGGGTTGAACATAGGCTACTGTCGAGAAAATTTTCAGGTTCAGAAATTGCAAATTAAATCTTCTGATTGTGGCCATAATATACCAAGTAAGAATCCTAAATTTATAAGCATAAGAAGAACCCAACTGGTTATGAAACTGAGACAAGAAAGGCATGGTCTAGAAGGTCAGATTTATTTGACTTGCCTTATTAGAAGAATAACCCGATGCGACAAGAACATCGTTGAACATTATGGGCACATGCCTTGGGAGGCGGGGGTTCATTAGAAGGATGGAGAAAATGCATAAAAATACCTTAAATTGTTGAAACTTAAGCCACAACTATGATTGAAAGAAAAAAGTAGGGGAAGGACCATAATTTCCACTGGTTCATTTTCTTTTACGAGTGAGGAAAGGACGGTGCTTTAAGGCACAATATATAATTTTAAGATTCCATGTAATTTTTCATCCAACTTGCAAAGGATTGTGAATTATGCTACCCATGATTTACATAAATGTAAGTCCCACGATTTGCATGTGGTTATTCAATTGGTTCCTCTGTTGTTTAAGCGTTGTGTCTCTAAGACGAGGATTTGCGGAGGGCTATTATGCAAATTAGTATTGGCTTCTCACTTTTATGTGAGAAGGTAATCAATCGAGATCACATAGTGGCCACAAAATTGGCGGTGATCGAAGAGATTTGGGTGTTGAAGAAGTACTTTCCCCCATTATTCTTTGACATAAGTGTTCACTTGTTGGTACACCTATGCGACGAGGAACTTCTTTGCAGCCCAATTAGATATTTGTGGATGTATCCATTTGAAAGATTGATGAAAGTTTTCAAAGATTAAGTCAAGAATACACAATATATTGAAGGATCAATTGCAGAGGAATACATCACCATGGAGTCATAAATCTACACTCAGGAATATATGCTTGACTCGACCAACCTAGATGACATTGATGAGTTCATCTATGAGGGTGGTCATGTGATGGGCAAACAATTGAAATTAATGAGTTTGCAACATGAACAAGTAACTCGTTATCTATTTGACACACATGAAGATGTCGAAGAATGGAAAAAGTAAGTTTAAATTATTTTAACTTTTACATTATTTTAATTTTTATACATGATTAATTTTATAATACATTCATTCCGATCTATGCAGAAAATATGAAGTCTGTGAGAACAATAAAAGACGAAAAACATTGGCACAATTAGACAACGAATTTAGGTTGTCGTTGTCACACGAGGTAATTATAATGAAAATGGTTGTTATTAAATGTTATATTACAAGAAAGCTTTACAATTGTCCTTATTAAGTTATCTATATTCTTAGCTCTTAAAGATGGGTGACGCAACATCAAGGCTTGCTCGTCTAGCCACTGGACCCTTTTTCATAGAACAATGGTACAAAAAGTATCGATTGAACGATTACGTATTCGGTGCAAGGGTATACAAGGAAAGTACAAATCTACAAATTTCGGTTATTTTATACAAGGCTCTTTCTTATCTTCGAGCGAACGCGAAAGATAAAAATCTCATTGAATCTGAAATGACTTACTATGGTGTAATTCAAAATATATTTGAATTGGACTATGTAAGCTTCAAAGAGGTTGTATTTTACTGTAATTGGGTAAGAGTTGAGGATAAAAATTCTTGTAAAGTTGACCCTGGCACCAATTTGATCTTGGTTGACTTGTCCAAGTTGAAGATCAATGAACACGTGAGCGACGAGACATTTGTTTGTGCTTTTTAAAAGGTCAAGCAAGTGTTTTACTCGGAGTATATCAATAACTATTCGTGGTCAATTGTCCTACATACGTCGAAGCGTCTAAATAGTAGTGTGGATGACTTGGTCTCTCCTACTGAAAATCAATCCATTTTTTATGATAGCCCGAATTTGAAACTATTTTTAGATTTGTAATAAGTATTCCAATTATTGTAGTGACCAGAGGATATATTATTCTAGTCCTTTATCATTATCGGACGAAAACTTCCTTCCTTTTATTCATTTGTACTTAATCCGTTTAATGCTTGTAATAACCAGTGGGTGTATTCTCTTGTGCTTTGCTATGATCGTATTTGAATCAAAATTGGTTTTATGGTTGGTGAATATGTTAATTAGGATCTTAATTAATTTAAGCATTAATTCAAAGTCCATGACATGACCCGATATTGAAACAATATTTAGATTTATAATGTCGTTATCTTTTATTCTTCTAATGCCTTGTTATTATCGGATTTGAGCATTAATTCAAAGTCCATATACATGTTCGTACTAATAATAATTTTTTTTACAGAAAATGTCTTCATCCCATCGTGGTAGAGGAGGCGACGAGGGATCCTCGACCATTAGCCCCCCCCCCCCCCCCCCCCCCCCAAATGGGAAAAATTGGGGTCCGTCATCGAGAATAAGACAACATTATTGGATAGATCCCTAGAGTAATTGAAGGCGATTATTGACCTGGACTACATTGATTGGAGGGTCGTGCCTAATGAGCTCAAGATGGGCATCTGAGGGGCACTACAGGTAGTGTATTTATTATTTTATTTTATTTATATTTATGTTTATATTTATAAGAAACTAACACTTACTTTATTTTTGGTTTGTATTTGTTTGACATGATCAATTTGGCCCGCCCCCACATGTTCGCGACTCCACGTTGTAATAGTTGAGGGATCAATAAAAGATGTGGAAGAAAAATATGTCGGCATGGTACTTTGGGAAGACATAGGAGTCCATTATGAGAGTACATGACACAATCCCCTCGAAGGAGTTGATCTCATTGGCACAGTGGAAAAATTTTGTCGACAATGATATCGATGAGCGGAAATTAGCATGTCATCAATCAGGGAGGGAAAATCGGGAAAAAAGTTAGACATGCATTACTCCGAGCGGACGTCTTATGCCGAGGTGGACCACGTGATGGTAAGTTTTATTTTTCTTTAATTTTAATTTTATGTTATTATAATTTAGCATTACTTTGTGTTACTTACTAATTCTGCATTATTTTATTTTAGGAGACGGGGAGTGGCCCTAGGGGTAGGACACATAGGCTCGATGCCTATGTGGTAATTCAGACGATGAAGGGCAAGGACAAGGACAAGGACAAGGAGGTGTCACCGAGAGTCGCAAGTTATAAATTTTTAGTTCTTTAATTATGTTATAAATTTTTATTTACTTAATTAACTAATCGTGTTGTTTTTGTCATTTCAGGCAAAGCCTAAGAAAGTGCATGAGCTGCAATTTGATGCCGACAAGCATCTTTGGCTACGGACGCACTCATCCAAGTGATCGGGGAGGATCGCAAGGGGAGGACTAAGGGGATCTCGTGGGTGGGGAAGTCGAGGATCATCATAATAGAGACATGTAATACTAGGTTGGCTCATAAGGTGAACACCTGTGATGATAAGATATCAAGGTTAGTGGTGACGGTCCTAAATATGTACAACTTCATGAAATGTAAGTGGGGGTGCACCTCCTATGAGGGCAAGGCCAAGGAAAAGGACAAGGACAAGGGGAAGGAGAAGGAGAAGGGGCTAGAGGTAGATGAGGACGTCACTGCTTCATCGTCGATACACACGGACTCACCGCTATATGATCCAATTCCCATCTTGACCCCCGTCGAACGGCCTACGTCAATAATTAGTTAGCCGAGCATGTTTTTACTTGACATACATGGTGGGAAGCCAATAGCTAGGGGGTTGAGGGACCCAGACTTCCTCCCATGTATGGTGGTTCATGAACTTCCCCTTCAAAACATTAAGGCAAGGGTGATCGTCATGCATATTTTGGCCGTAAATCAGAACTCACCTTTGTGGTTGCACAAATAATGTGGCATTCAGAGAATTGAGGGGTGTTATAAGGCATATGTCGTGTGGCCGTCCTTCCTCCTTCGACCTACTCAAGACCCTATGCCATGACATTATTTTTATTTATTTTATTTGGATACTGGATTATATTTGTATATTTTTTATTTGGTACATGCTGGTTTTGATATGGATATTTGTATTTGTTTATTGATATTTACACGTTGGTTATTGATATTTGTATTTTTTGGTTTGGTTGCTCTATATGTATGCTGTTTGGAAAGGTAAAATTTTGCTCTAACAGGTACAAATATATAGATAGGCAATTATAGTTAGGGGTGGACAAAAAAACGATCGACCCGAATGGACCGAACCGAAAATTAAGGCTATTTTGAAACCGGTCTGAAAATCGGTTCACAAAAACTAAAAATCGATTAAACCAGTCCGGTCCGTGGTCCACTATATTAAAAGACCGATTTGGACCGGACCAGACCGATTCCCATATATATATAATAAAAATAATGTTACTGTGTTTCTTATAAATAGTTTTTTAATTAATATATATAACTTATGAAATTAATTTGGAACATTTTATATATGTATAGACATTTTTTTTATTTGGGTTAAGAAATCCCATGTAAATATCACTTGGAGTTTAGAGTATTATTATTTTTTTAATTTTCGTATATATATTTATGAGAGTAATATATAAAAACATTCATAAAAGTATATATATATATATAGGGTGAGGACCGAATTTTACCCCTGACCGAACCGAACCGAAAAAATCCCGGATCGAATTAGTACGTTAACCGAATTAATCGATCTGGTCTCGGTCCAAAAAAATTGAGGATTGTATATTCGGTCCGGTCTAAAAAATAGTCAAAACCCGGACCAGACCGTGCCCATCCCTAATTGTAGTGGCCATACTTCCCAATAGTTTTTTTAAATTCTGCCAGAATTATCACAGACTTTGACAGTTACACGTCCATGAAAAAAACTTGTCACAGACTTATCACAGTCAAAGTTCATGATAATTTTTTGGTTATCACAAACTTATCACCTTCCAAAACCATGACAAGTTTAAGTTTTTGTCACAGACTTGTCTAGATCTTTGACTGTGATAAACTTGTCAAGGTCAAAGACCATTACAAGTTTTTGATAACTCTAATGAACTTGTCACGATCAGAGACAATGACAAGTCAGTGATAAGGTCAGTTGCCACCCCCACACTTCTCATGGTCAAAACCATGACAGTTTGATTTGTCAAGGTTTTTTTTATCATGACAACTTAGTAGCTTTGACGAAGTGTTTCTACTCAAATGAGCTAAATGGGTTGATCATGTTATCCACCTTACTAAAATACTAGTACCGAGATTTGGGAAATAATCAACATCTGAAGAAAATGGAAAATTTGGAAGGTGTATCTACTATCATTTATACATAATTTTATCCTTGGGGCATATGAGAAACTCCTATAAAAATTCATTGTGAGATGATCTCATTTCCATTCCGGTATCGAAGGAGGTTGTAATGTTCTACTTGGACAATGGTGTTCTAGTTTGGACTCGGTGATAAGTAAGACATCTTCTCACAAATTATTAATATCACTCTCATACTGGGCTACTACATTTATTGCTTTTGTACATGATATATTCTTAAGATTTTGGGGTGTATCATGAATCTAGAACGATGAGCTTCTTCTAATATCTCCTAACGTAGTAATGATTCATCCAATACATGTAATTTATCTTTAAATCATAGGTTTGTTTCCATATCGTATGCTAATTCTTGGGTCTTACTTATCGTTTTGTGTTTCGTCATAAATGGATATTAAAGTATGTTATTCTTAAGTTTTTCTTTCTTAGGTTCGGATAAGCTATAATTTGGGTGAAATTTGAAAAGGGGCGGGGTTAGCTAAAGATCATATTGCTCTACGGTAGCAGCAACATTTTAGGAAATTAGATTACTAAATTTTCCAGTAGGGTTACGGTTTAAGATGTCGAGTACAATATTTCCTTTTTTAGATGGTAGTATAACCTGAATCTATAATCTTCTAAGAATTCCATTCATTATGTGTGTATCAAATTCAAGTCATATCAGTTGAAGATATATTTAAAACTTCTGAGTTTACTTAAAAATCTTCACCGTATAATAAAATATTATGGTTTCCTATATTTATGATAGCATAATATAAAAAGTGTGAATTACTCCGAAATGTGTATTTGTTGGATAACTGAGAAATTGGTAATAGGGTGGATGCAAGTAGTTAGGATAGGGTTCGAACCGATGGTTACCTTAACTTGGATGGTTGTTTCTAATCAGTCGGTGCTTATAATTATATAAAGTCATAAGGATACTATATTTGAAGAGTTTTAGAGGGGTATGTAGACACCCCATACTAGGACCCCCCTGCTAAGCACCTTTTAAAGTTCCTAGCACTCACTCATTTTCCACAAAACCTAGGTAATACTCCGAGTACAGATCAAGAGGCCATCGGTGCTCCTGGGCCCCATTTGACATTGGTAAACTTCCTCGCCTGAGAAAAAACTCAATAAAACTTATAAAATCTTTGAATCCCCTTCTTAATGGTCAACCCCGTGTGGGAATCAGCCTTATGGTTCGGACAAACGATCCATTTTACTATCGAAAACTGATGTAGAGGCCATAGAGTGCTCTCGGGCCCCATTTGACTTCAATTAATTACATTACCAGATAAAAAACTCAATGAATATTTGAAGGTCTCTACATCCCCTTTTTAACGGTTTGCCTCGTGCACGAATTGGCCTTATGATTCTATCGAACGGTCCGTTTCAATTCGAAAACTGATCTAGAAGACACTGAGCACTATCAAGCCCAGTTCTACCTTAGGAAACCCTTAAGAGTGAACAAAACTAAATGAATCATCGAAGGGATCTGAATATCCTTTCCAACAGTCCGCCCCATGCACGAATTAGTCTTACAGTATGGATGAATGATCGATTTTACTCTGAAAGGTCATCGGGCACTTTCGGGCCCTATTTCACCTAGGTCAGATCTCCGAACCTAATGAAGCTGAATTAAATATCGAAGGGCACTGAATAACCTTTCCAATAATCCATCTTATGCATGAATTGACCTTAAAGTTCGAACGAACGATCCATTTTCCTTTGAAAATTTCTTGTCTTGTGACCAAGGGAGACATTTCCGGGACCGTTTGACTTTAGTCAACTCTCAAACTCGAGAGTGGGTCAATATATTGTTAAAGGGATCTGAATACCCTTTCTAATTGTGCATCTTGTGCACGATTCTAACTTACGATTCACATTTTAAGGCCATTTTTTCAAAAAAATTGCCTCATACTGCAGAATGACAACCCTAAGGCCCTGCCAATCGGTAGTGTGTCTAGGGTTCTATGCTAATAGGTAGGTCTTGGAACATGGTGATCGGCACCCCCTTGGACCCACAAATTGATTCCATGACCTCACTTTGAAAAGCAACCCTTAACATTCCTCTCAACAATTTAGAGAACATTACCTCACTTTGAAAAGCAACCCTAAACATTCCTCTCAACAATTTAGAGAACATTCTCTCAAATTTAGAGTTATTCCTCCCTTAGAAACCCATTTCCCACATTCCTTCCATCCTTTTATACTCTTTTGATTAAATTCTCACCCATCTCCCCACATCACCATCATCTCATCGCGATATGAGCGCGTCTAAAATCAAGATCCATTTCATGTCTTCATAAGGAGGTCTAATTCTTCCCCTTTGTCTTTAAATTATCTTATTTTTTCATTAGTTACTTTATTTTCACTTTATTACTTTACTTCATCAGAACAGATATCTTAATTTCAAACTTTTTATTATTGTATTCGCACATACTTTATTTTCGTAAGAAACCCCAAAAATAAGAAAAAGAGGGTTTACTTGCAAATTCCAAGATGGTAATCCTCATATCATTTTCTCACACTGAAACACCTTTTTCTACACACACACACCCTATAAACAAAGTCCCAATTGGATTTATAGGTTACACCCCACCTCATATTTTCTTCGAACTACGTGGACTTTGATGCCCCTCAGGCTACGTAGGCATCTTAGGTAAATCCCATGACTTAAGTCCTCCCACATACAATTTGTTACCTTGTTCTTATTATATATTCATAATATATATATATATATATATATATATATATATATATTATAATTTTTAATTACTATTTTGGGAACACTCCTAATGATGACCTCACTACGCATTTATCCATGATGTGAGTCGAGCGATTCCATCCTCTATTTATATTATACACATATCATGAATTTTTACAGGAGAATATTAACACATGATCATGAGAGACTGAAAGGGCGGGATGGGTTCCTAACACCTTACTATTTCATAACTTAGTCCCCGAATCCTTAAACTACTTGGTTTCCCAAGAATCCGTATTTCCCTTGATGCCGTTCTCTCGAGGTGATAACAGTTGTTTTACTTGTTTTGTGAAAAATAAAATTGTGACTATATCTCTATATATCACCCCACATAGATGATGATCAAGCGCCCCGAGAAAGAATGCAATTCCGTGCACATGCCAGAAAAAAGGGAAGGAATGAGGGATCCACCTCAGGATATATCCCCCAGACCCCAAAAACCTCTTGGGGATGTCCACAGTGGCGACTCTGCTGGGGATTACATTAAGGGGACTAGACTTTATTCATGCATGGGTGTTATTCTTTTCGGCATGTGTGCGTATTCTTCTACCCGTATGTTCCATTTTCTCCTCTATTTACCTTTTTGTATATATGTCTCCCATGTCTTTATCACTTTCCACTCACCTATACACTTCACACAGTTTTATATACTCTCCATGTACACTTCACACACTTACACTTAAGTTTCACTTTATACTCACATGCTTCACATACCACTTAGAATATCAATGTGTAGGCTTCACTAGAACAACCCACACCGTGTATAGTCTCACTACCATACACACTTACTTATATATATATTCCCATGTCACTTACTCACTCACATATATCCATGTGTAGTATAGTCTCCATGTTAGATTCACTTTCCATAATACTTGTATATGCTCCCCATTAGTGTAGTTTTTCCTTTTACTTATCATGAAAATAAAAAATGATAAAAAAATATACTATCCCTCCATAATATGTTAATTAAGACTCGTGAATTTTTTCACACTACATCACTAAGAGCATGGATAAATTAACCAAAACATTGTACCGTACTAGGGGTCACTTTGTGATGGGCGTTGCTCCTTCAAGTAGTAATTAGTCTAAGTTATATGACTCTCACCTTCCATTAACCTCATACATTTGGCGTATATGAAAAGGTTCTCCTTGCATCGTACCGATTGTCCTTACTCACAACGAGATGTATATAGCAAGGAACTCATTTATGTACATCGAGTATATCAAATTCTCTCTCATACGTATTGTCCCCACGAAGTATATAGTGAGGTATATCACGTACACTCAGGCATATCAAATGGCTTGCCCACACATACCGAGGAATGATTTCCCTTATAGGCGAAAGGTATATCGTGGAAGTTATGCTAAAGGGGGAACCGTTCCACTATCCCAATAATTTAATAAACCTCATATAGGTATCAAACCTAGGACACTCATATTTATTTTTTCGATTACCATGTGAAACTCTGCCAAAATTCTGAGTCGACATACCGCTCGAATTTTCATACTATTTCGTCATTTTTCAAAATAGGATCCGTCCATGAGCCTGAAACAAGTCCAACCTTACCTTACATATTTTTAAACCCTATTTTCCTAAGATCGTGTCTTATCCAACATTTTTTTTATTTGGGAAAACCTAATACACGTCATAACTTAATAATAACATTAATAATAATCATGTTGAGATTCCTCTCCATTTTCGCTTTTTTTTAAACAATACTAAAAACATTTTTCTCCTCCTCCCAAAATACCAAAAAACTTCTCCCTCCTTACAAAATAAAATTCAAATCCTTTTCCTTCTCAGGTTGATGGCATACCCAATTTCGGCTTATCTTCCTATTGTCTTCAGTCTTTCGTCAAACCACTCCGAAGCTCCATCGGTTCTTCTTCTACTTCATGCAATTTTGGGATTTACCTTCATGATCTCCTCATGGATAACACTGACCAATAACTAAATGTGTAGACTGATCAGATGACCGTCTTAGCCCAGCTTAGTGCCAAGACTGACAACCTTCAAATCAATGTCCATGAGATGCAGCGTCACCTAGACCAGATTCCTTAAGAACCCGAGGTTCTTTTTCCTCGTGCCATGGATCCAACCGCTCCCGATCCTATTTGGGTTCTAGAGCGTATCAGCATGCTCACCCCACCTTCTAATGGGTCATCGCCATCTCAACTAATAATTTCAAACCTTGCCAAACTAGGGGCTAACCTACTAGTATCCACGGATCTTAAGGAGGAGGAACAAAACAAGGTCAAGGAAGACCTCAAGATGCGTTCAAAGAAGTTCAACCAAGTCAAGATATCAGGAATTACATGAACTACACCCATATGTCTCTTTATCCTAAATCCTGACCCCCAAGGAATTTCAAGATGCCAAACATCGAGAAGTTCAGGGGAGGCGGACCCCTAATTGTTCACCTTCAAATCTATCACCAAGACATAACCTTCCTTGGTACCTTCGAAGAGATAATTCTCCAGATGTTACGATAGAACTTGAAAGAAAGAACCTTCGGTTGGTTTCTGTCCCTTGAAGAATATAGAATCCATAGTTAGGAGGATGTCGCTCGATAATTCATGTCGAAGTATAAATACAACGAGGAGCTAGAGGTTACGTGCCAAGATTTGGAGCTTCTTAAGTAGAACCCTGGGGAAACAGTTAGTAGCTTCATAGGAAGATGATACCATGACCAACAGACCCTCCGAGGAGGAATAAGTCAGTATTATGAAGAAGAATTCCTTGCCTCACATTCGAGCGTCCATGAGAGGACATTATTACCCACACTTTTGAGCCCTCCAAGAAGCTGGTGTAGAAATTTAGGAAGGCGTTACCAAAATCAAATTTGAGCCAAAGAAAGTGGCCGAACAATTCACCTCCTGAAAGTATGAGAAGCCCGCCAGTGCTACAGTATCAACCATCAACAACATTTCCCAACCTACTACCTATTAGTATCGAAAATTCACCCTAATCAAACCAAGAAATAGTACACTGTGCTTCATGCTCCCTTATCCAACATCTACTAGGCCCTGTTGAGCTGAAACCTCATTAAAGCCTTGGACCCTCGTCCATTACAAAATCCACTCCCTAAAAATATCAAAGTCTGTAAGGACACAAATTTCCAATTGAGTCTATATGTAGTTTTGGCTTAATTCCTGAAAAAATCATTTGAGTCATAGGTTAGAAGTTTGTTACTATCACGCCTATGACGTATGAAGAACTTGAAAACGTAGCGGCCATAATTTATAGTACATACACATTATTACCGGTTTCAAGTGCCATGTTTAGTGTCCTCAACATTGTTTCATTTTCCAAGATCTACAAAAGGTATGAATGCACTATTTTATATATATATATATATATATATATATATATATATATAGGAGATTGGAAAATATTTTTGGGTGTTTTATATTTATAATTTAAGTTGAAAATGAGTTTTATTTTTTAAAGAAAAATAAAAAATGTTTCTTCTTTTTCTGTTCAAACGAAGCTGGGATCTCGTTCGAACGAGATTCCCAGGTCATTCGATGACATTTCTAACAAGATTGTTTTCCCTTTCTCTGTTTTCTCGTTAGAAGTTTGGATCAAACAAACTTTTTCAAACGATATATCAAACGACATTTTCCATTTAAACACTGAATTATCGTTAGTAATGTCGTTCGAGCATGGTCGTTCGAACGAGACCAAAAAGACGTTCGAACGACATTTCAACAGGAAAAATTTTATTGAGCAGTTTTCTTGTAACCACCCACTACCCCTTTCTTTACCAGTTTTATACACCTCAGGGCAACAATTTTTCAGATGACTTTTGTTACTTCTAGAGAGATTTTTGAGAGAAAAAATTCCAACAATAAAAGTCCTTTTATGTGTTATGATTTCTAGATAATAAATTTACCCAAAACACATGTTTATACACCCATAGGTTGTTTTAATTCCATGTTCATATATATATATATATATATTTGCTTTGAGAGTTTTGGCATTGTATTTTCTCTACACCAATAAGAAGAGAGTTTGGGTTCATTCTCTACCCATAAAAGAGAAGAAGTTTGTGATGCGGCTTTCTCACATGGTTAAAGGCACCATGTGTGGTTTACGGAGGGTTGTGCCTCCATTGTTGGACTCCAAGATTTCGGTGGACTCCGGAGTTATCTACAAGGCAGAGGTTATAAAACAAAGGAAGCTTCGGGACTTGAAGAGGTCGAGTCGAGTGTTGTAAGTCTTCTTGTTGTTGTCTTTATAATCATACCGTACCTAGTGGATTTGTTAGGCCAGGTTCGTCCGGGGTTTTTTCCATTTGGGTTTTCCTCGTACATCGTCGTGTAGTGTGATTGTGATTATTTTTATCTTGAAAAATAACCATCGATGCATGTTAGGATAAACAAGATAAAAATTGGTTTAATCATCACACTTATTTAATTTGGTGCTAATTTAAGTTTGAATAATTTGGGTAAGTTTAACTTCCAGAATTTAATTTGATAAAATTTGGTTTGGGCGATATTGAAAATTAGAATAAGTCTTTGTTAGGCAAATTTTAGGACTTGGGTTGAATTAATTTTGTTTAAGTGGAAATTAATTTGTTTGTGTAGTTTAATTTCACTTTTAGTTTACCTTAATTTTAATATTAAAGAAATTAAATTTTGAAGCTTGTTTTTGTATAAAATTCGAATTGAAATTTTTATTGGGAATCTAATTAAGCCATCACATTTATTTTAAGAATTTAAAATTTGGGGGCTTCCGCGACCTTACAAAGTCGATACACGTTCTGATTTCCACCAGTCCACTAGCCATACTACCAACCAATGCTTCCACTATAAGAATGTAATCCAAGGCCTAATTAATAGGGTATCATCGCCACACCATACAATACTAAACCCAGTACCACTCATAACCCACCTTTTGCCCATACAAATGCCATAGTTCTAGAGAATGACCTAGAATTTAAACCATCTTCTCAAATTGTGCTCAGCAAAGCACCCATCATACCCATAATCTCACATAAACCACTCAAGGTTTGCCCATATTTTCTCACTGGGCCTACAGTCCTTACTTCCACCACTCCCAAAGAAGCCATAAATATGGTTCAGTCCTTGACATCTTCCAGACTCCTAATATTCTTTGAAGCATGGATACCAAGGATTGTCCTGATCATAAATAGTCCCACTCTCACTTGTTGATAACAAATATGCCCTTAATGTTTTTCCTCTCAAAACCTTTATTTGTTTGGGATTGAAAGTAAGTGATCTCACTCCCACTTTTACCGTCGTGCATGCTTACGACAATACCCACCGAGGGGTAATGAGGTCTATAAAACTCACTAGAGGGGATAGCCCTATCAATCATGTCACTGAGTTCCAAGTCATTAACATACCTACATGTTTCAATTTACTCCTTGGTCGTCTATATAGAGGGTATTTTCTTCTCTTCATCAAAAACTGAAATTCTTCGCTAAAGGCCAAGTTATTACCATCTTGCCAGTACAGACAATGCCAGTACTTGAGATCTAGTATTGCAAATCCTGCATGGGATGAATAATATGATCCTCTATAACTTTAGAGTTAATCCATTTCCCCTACCAATAGGAGATAATTTTAAAGACTGAGTTTATTCAAAACACAACCTGGATGGCAATGTCAATGTAATTTAGATGTTCACAAACATGAACTTCATGCTCAAAATTAGGCTAGGGCGATGCCAATGAGGGATCATTGATCCCATAGTCCTGAAGGATACCCTTCCCCATATGGCCTGGCTTATGAACCCTCACCATAAGAACTCAAATCATTTCGATAGCCACAACCAAAAGGAATCTTAGAAGAAAAAAGGACCATTTTAAGGGATTCTTTGAACGAAAGGTTTATCAAGGAAGGCGAAGACTTATCTATCTATGTCTTCCCTAAATTATGGTATAACCATGTCGATAACAAGATGAAATAAAATCTTCAAATCTTCTTTCAAAATAGTAACTCTCGGACTGAAGACTGCCAACATGAAGTGTAACCTCTCATCGAGAGAGTCATGACAATTACCAAGGATTCTGTGGAAAGTGACTTCGAAAAATCATTCGACGTGTAGACACTGGGGCTGGGTCTCTGCATGATCTTATCTGATACTATGTCATTGGACCCATCTACTCAAATCAAATTTACTAACATACCTCTCCTCAACTAGAATGTCATGCCTGTCTAACTTGCTAAAAATCGACCTGACCATGTTATTCACCCTATACTAGTCTCTTCACTTGATGTTATTGTTCCTTTTTTTATATCAATGTAACTGATACCTCTTTTGACGATTTTCTCAATGTTTTTTTTCCTTCAATTAAAATAAATAAAGATTTTGAGTATCTTGTAGTGCCTTACATTAAATGTTTTGATTTTAATCAAACCTTTTATGATGATTATTTTGCAAATGAACGATTCTTAACTTAACAGGGAGGCTAACAAACAACATAATTGCGTTCTAATTAATGATGATGAGACTATTTTGTTAATCTTGATTCTAGTAGCCATCACCACGAGATTTGGAGGGGGCCTACCCATAACGAGTATGAGCTTGCATAATTTGAATAACTACTGAAAGAATTCGTGGACGTCTTTGCATGGTCCTATGATGACATGCTCGACACTGACCTAAAAATAGCTCATCATGAGATACAAACATTCCCAAAATAAAATTCAATTAAACAGAAGTTAAGGAAACTCCGCACTAAATGGTTGCTTAAAGTTAAAGAGTAAGTGGTCAAGCAATTAAACTTGGGTTTCATTCGCATAGTCAAATATCCTATATGAATTGTCATTATCGTCCCTCTACTAAAGTCTGGAGGAAAAGTCTGCATGTGCGTAAACTATCAAGATTTGAATATAGCATCCCATAAGGACGATTACCCATTGTACAATATTTACATGATCATGGATAACATAGCCAGCCACGCCCTAAAGTCCTTTGTCGATGGATTCACCTAATATAACCAGATCAAGATATACCCTGGCCATCAGGAGAAAAATGCCATCATCACCCCATGGGGAACTTTCCACTACATTGTTATGCTATTAGAATGCAAGAGTGCTAGAGCTACCTACCAAAGGGTTGCCACAACCATACTGCATGACCTGAATCATAAAGAGGTTGAGGTTTATATAGAGCATATGACCATGAAGTTCAAGACTCAAGAATGTCATAGTCTTGCCCTCCTAAAGTTTTTGAGCGACTACGACAATACCATATGTGTCTAAATCCACATAAATATATTTTCAGCATCACAAAAGAAAAACTCTTGTGATTCATAGTCATTGAGAAGGAAATTGAAGCAAACCCCACCAACGTGAAATCCATACTTGAGATTCCACCACCAAAGATGGATATGGAAGTTTGAGGATTCCTGGGTAAACTATAGCACATCAATCGGTTCATCAGCCAGCTGACTTCTATCTGCCAACCCATTTTCAAACTTCTCTGAATGTATTCGACTAAAATCTTGAATGAGGTCTTCCAAGAATCCTTTCACCAAATTAAGTGATGCCTTGCCCAATCTCCGGTGCTTAGGGCTCCACAGTCAGATCACCCCCACCCTTTTGTACGTAATCATCACAAATACTGCAGCATGGGATTTTCTCGCCTAATATATTGATAAATCACTTAAGGAAAAATTCATTTATTGAGTCAATAGAAAATTGGTCAAGTATGAAGTCAACTATACTACCTTAGAGAAAGAGTGTGTCCCCCTGGTCTGGGTCACGCATAAATTAAGACACTGAATTCTTGCCTTCCCCCATCAGACTAATATCCTTCATGAATCCCATCAATTTCTTGATAAAAAATCCCACTTTATCCAGTGAATGGCCCTTTGGTTGATGTTACTAGTCGATTTCAATATTGTGTACGTCATGTAGAAAGTTAAGAAAGGGACATCCATCTCCAACTACCTTGCTGATTACCCCATGAAAGAAGCTGATATTGGGTCTCTGAATTCTCGAATTAAGATATTCTCTTCACCTATCAAGAGGACCTCAGTTGGAAAATGATTTTTGATGGAGCTGATAATAATAAAGGATATGGCGTTGGGATACTTCTAATCACCTCTAATGACTCTCACACCCCTATCGCCATCAAACTAGACTTCCCCTGCACTAACAACATCACTAAGTATGAGGCATACACTGTAGGTTGCAAGACCTCCCTCAAGAAAAGAATTCATCACCGAGAAATTGACGGAGACTCTTCCTTCATCGTTGGTTAAATCCTTATAAAAGTGAAAGTCAAAGATGAGAATCTCTCACCTTTCCATTCCCACATAGAAGAATTGTTCTCCCAGTTTAGAGATGTCACCTTCCACTACCTACCTCATGTAAAAAATAGCCTAGCTAACGCCCTTGCTACCTTATCCTCGATGGTCTACATTCCTGAAAGAATAATAATGGTCACTTTATTAGTTCATAAATAAGCTAATCCTACCCATTGCTACTACATTGAACTCGTTATTGAGGAAGATTATGATATGGTCGGGTTATGGTATTAAATTATTTGGCACCTCCTCAAACATGGTAGCTACCCCCAAGATTCCAATAAGAAATAATGTGCTACCCTTCTTAAACTGGTTGTCCAGTATATTATCTATGACAAAGCACTGCTTAATAAAAACTTTATTGGAACTAATTTGCACTGCATAGTTGGGGATGATATGGAAGAAATAATGCAAACGATCAACAATGGGGAATGAGGGCCCCGCATGAACAATCACATGCTTACAAAAAAGATCATCTATCAAGGATACTATTGGACGACATCGCTTAAGATTGCATGGCCTATGTCCGAAGATGTTTCCAATGACAACAATTTTGCCAATATCCAAAACTTGTCTCCTCTAGAACTATATAACTTGACCTCTCCTTCGCCTTTCTCCACATGGGGAATTGACATCATAGGGAAGGTTACTCCCAAATCTTTAAATGGTCACGAATTCATCCCAATCACCACTGATTACTTCACCAAATGGGTTGAAACTGAGTCATACGCGATGATGAATGCCAAGAAAGTGGCCAAGTTTATCAGAAAGATCATCATCTACCGATATGGAGTTCCCCACTAGCTTGTATCAGATAATGGGATCTATTTTGAGGCTGAGGTCATACAAGAGGTTGACGAGTATGAGATTCAGAGACACAAATCTTCTCCCTACTGGCCCCAAACCAATGGCCTTGTTGAATCTATCAATAAAATCCTCAAACTATAATCATCAAGATGATGGAGAGTTAAAATATTGGATTAATCGTATCCCTTATTCCCTTTGGGGATACCGCACTTCAATCAGAACCCCTATTGGGGATACCCACTACTCTCTATTATACGGCATAGAAGAAGTCTTATCCACTGAGATGGAAATACATATCCATTGTGTCCTACTTGAAAGCAAAGTTGATTAAAAAGAATGGCATCAGAACCACTTTGATGAATTATCACTCTTGGATGAAAAAAGACTAAAGGATATGTATCATGTGCAGGGGTACCATCATCGGATAGCACGATCATTCAATAAAAAAAGTCAAGGACTGTGGTGTTCAGTAAGACCTTGACCTCAAGATATTATAGAACCCGTTGGGACCCTAGAGGGAAATTCAAACCAAATTGGAGTGGCCCCTACATCATGAAGAAAATTCTCTCAGGAGGTTCCCTGTGCTCACAAACCCCGATAGAGAAGAGATGGCGCATCCAGTCAACTTGTACCATCTCAAGAAATTTTACCCATAGTCCAAAATCTCGACGTGCTATAGCTCTTGTCATCCCCCATCTATTCTAAAACAATTCTTCATTTCCCCTACCCAGAACTACGTGGGAACTGATCCTCTCAAAAATCTTTTCTTTTTAAAAAGAAACTCATAAGAATCTTCAAAAACCCCAAAAGTACAAAAGGTAACCCATATGCCATACATGGGCTAGGTTCCCACAACAGTATATTTTGTCATTTACATGAACAAAAGGATTATGTATGCCTTAGTGATTAGTATGGATAATTCAAATGCAAAACTCATCAAGAGGCACAACAAAATATGATAAAATCAACTTTTACTTCTAAATAAAGAATATAACGCTATTATATGAAGTATCAGCGAAGCGAGTTAAAGCAACCACCCCTTTTCACTGACCAAACCATTCCTAAGAAAACTAACCCTTACCTAGTTACACAAAAACTATTCCGAAAATCCCCCGAAACACATAACGCCAAAATCACCATGACTTCATAAAAATCACCCAAGCTTCACAAAAGATTGCCTTCAACTACCTGATGGCCCTTATTTATCATCATTACAATCCCCTGGAGGTCCCCAAGTTTCCCACACATGGTTGACATTCTTTATGATCTCCATGGTGCTGTACGCCTGCAAGCCTAGAAAGAAACACAACACCGTCTTCCATGGTATCGAAGGAAATGAACCACCATTGATAGGTATCTTCCACCATTATTTTATCTACTACTCACTTCCATGACCACTTTAGGTAGTCCTCAGACACTGACGAAACTCAGAATGTGTCTCTAATGTGCATTCACTCTAGGCTCAAGCACAAGCCTGTCGCGTTAGTAATAAACCCGGTAAGACGGGATCGTATCCTCAGGGAAAAGGGACAACGAAGTTGTGACGACGGGAAAAGGCGGAGGAACCCTAACTCTGAATCTAAAAAGAAAAAGAAAATGATTTGGTTTTGAGGATCGATTACAACTAAATACAATGATAAAATTATGAAAAATGCAACTACACTAATTTACCTAAAGTATGAATGAAAAACGATTTTAAAACTTTTGAACTAAATGATGAGAGAAATAAGACGGGAATACATTCCCCCAACCCTAGTGAAATGCAGTTATAATACTAATAATAAATTTAACTGATTAAATACGGCCCGGAATTTAGTACTCCCAAGCATCATGTATACGAGGTTCAAGCCCGCGTCATACCTAATCTGAGGACGAGTAAATCGGTATCGCGATAGTACACTCAAATTGCATTCTAAATCATCACCGTTACCCGGGGGCAAACGAGATATAAAGACCTACAATTGTTATGTTCCTACGCAATACGGTCATCTTTAATCACCAAATTCAGAGGACTAATGTTATAAACATACAATTAACACATCAGGTTGGGTTCATGTATCCCGACCTTAGAAAATCTAGCCTAGCATGATGAAAACAGGGATTGAGATGCAGGAATTCATAATTCCTCTAAACAAAATTGTAATTAGATGTAGAAAGGAATTAGAAATAAGAAATACTCACTAAAATTATCCAAGCAGTAATTGTAATAATGAATGAAACTGGAAATCCACTAATCTCTGAATCAATCTTCAATCTATGAATTAAAACTGGGAAATTTTATCTAAACTAGGGTTTTCGGAAAGAAAAGAAAAACTACCTATTATCCTCTCTAAAAATCCGTCCAAATAACAATAATAAATCGGGTTTTTATACCCTCCATGAATTTAGGAACTACAGCTGCACTAGGACTCTTATTTGAAACAAATAAGATTTGTAAATCTCGAAGGGCGGACCGGTCCGCTTTCTAAGTGGATCGATTCATTTATTTTAGGGCGGACCGGTCTGGGGGCAGACCGGTTCCTTTTATTATTTCCTTCATCGGTTTGCTTGTGGTCCGGGTCTTCTGGAGTTTGGCATGGTGGACCGGTCCGGGGTAGGGGCGGACCGGTCCGGCTATTTGATTTTTTGGCTCAACTTTGACTGGTCACATCTTTTGTTCCGGGACTCCAATTGAGGTGTTGGTTCTTCCTATGTGCTTGTGAATGAGATATCTTCAACTTCTCTTTAGGTACCTCATATGAATTTCGAGTGGAAGTTACACTTTTGCTCTTTTGACTTTCCTTCTTTCTTCCTTGATTCTTTCGGTTTCCTTCTTCCGTTTCTTGACATCAAATACCTGTAAAATCACTACGAAATACCAAAAACTCGGTGTACTCATTAGGATCAGTAATTAGCAAGATTATGAGATAAAGTCAACTCAATTATGTTATTCGAGGTGCTAAAAGTGACTAAATCAAGGGATAAATTAGGAAGAATTTATGCCTAATCAAACCCCCTAACTTAAAACTTTGCGCGTCCCGAGCAATGTAAAAGAATCCTAGCCAGTCTCAATTATTATAAATATTTTATTGGGATAGAATACCTTTTTCGCGGGCAAGCGGTTGCATTTAGCGTATGCAACAAGCCTTTAAACCCCTAGGTTACCCTAGTAGGACGAGTGGTGTCTCGTGAGGGTTTGCAGTGAATATACCCAACAAATTCGACTCAAAGAAAATTCAAAATACGTAAAAATTGTTTAACTCAAACTTTCCCAGAAAATAGTCATCATCAAGTCATATGTACAAGTCTCAAATCATAGTGTGTGTGTGCGAAGCCGGAAATATAACCGCCAATTTCCACCGATTAATCATTACGTTACTTATTCGAAAATTCATTTTGATTTCAAATTTTCACGGGATGCTCTCTCAAACGAATCTCTCTCGGATTATGGCTATTCTCTCGGTATGCGTGATATAAAGAGTAAATGTAATGGATGAAAAGTCACGCATACAAATAGAAAGATGGAAATTTCATAGTGATAGGGTCTCATCAATGGATTATGGTTTTAAAAACGGGAACATTGCCTCTTTTTTGCGCATTCAATCTCTTTTATTATCTTTTGGTGTATTAGCTCTCCACGCGGTAACCAATTTCGCAATTTAGACTCGGTTAGGACTTTTTCGAGTTTTACCGTACATTGGGTAAAATGAAAATGGTAGGGAAGAATGGAATTGGAAAAGTCATTTATGATGTCCATTTGTGCTTTTTCCTGGCTATTGCTCCTTTTTTTCTTCTTTTTCTCTATTTTTTCTGTTTTTCACTTCTTTTCTTTTCTTGCTATTTTTGTTGAGCATATCTATTTTTTCTTGCCCCGTTTTTTATGCACTTTTGGGACTGAAATTCTGAAATTTTTTTCATTTTTCGCAATTTCGGGCTTACTTGGGTTTTTCGGGTTATCAAATGAAAGGGACAATTTGTGTTGGCTCAAATTGGGTTACAAAAAGGGTAATTTTTCGCTACTTTTTCTGGCCAATATTTTTGGGTGACAAACGATGGCTTACTTCATTGTCCAAAATGTCAATTGTGTTACCATATGCGCTTCGAGATGAATTTAAGTTTAGAGATCAATTTGGCACGTTTTTCAACGCAATATTACACACATTTTTCAAAACCGATCAAAATGCAAGGATTGAGATCCTTGACAACTTTTTAGGCGCTGAAAAGAACTTTGAGTTAACAAATAACTCAGATTGATTTTAAAACTCGCAAGAAGTGATAGGCTTGAATCTCACCAGGTTTGTTAATCTCCACAGTTATTCGTTAAGTCGTCAATTTTCGCTCAATTTCCATCTTTGGTCAATTTCGGCTTTGTGTATGTTGAATTTTTACAACTTGAGGCTTTAAACCGACTTTTAATGATATTTTTGAAAAATTTGAATTCCAATTTTTATTTATTTTGAACAAAAATATTTTTGGATTTTTCAAAGTTTTAAGATTTTTTTTAGATTTTTGGGCATTTTTGAAAATTTGTGAAGTTTTAGAAATACGCACTTGTGACCCCCCCCTAACTTAGACTTTTTCATTGTCCTCAAGCGAAAAGGACTAAAATCTAAATAAGGCAAAATAATAAGTGCGGAAAAATAAAACAAACAAATGGAGAAAATGCAGTTTTTATTACAACAGGACTGTGTTACATGTGCAGGAAAAAAAAACATACAACTGTGAACTGGAAAAAACAGGTAAAAAGCTTCCAGCACCATATAAAGCTTCACCGGGGTGGGGGATGGGAGGAACCGGGCACGTTGGGGTCATAGGGGTTATGGTAGTAGGAAGGTAGTGGCTCATTAGGATCCCCTAGGAGACGATAGATGTCCGCTTGGAAGCAGAGAACTACGCCCACGTCGCGCTCGTAGTTGGTCTGAAAGGTGTTGAAGTTCGTTTCAAGAGCCAACATGCGAGCTGATAGGTCGGTTCCCGCCCACTCAAAATTTGGGTCGTCCTCCTCATCCACCGACTCCTCGTCCGGACCGATATCCCCCATCTCGACGTCCTCACTGACTGCCCCTGCTTCTTTCTCGCTGTCGCTTGAGGCAGACTCTTTGTCACTATCACCTCCCCGCCTAGCCCGGAGGATAGCTAGTTGTTACGAATTTTTGGTGCGGGTCCCTTGTCCAAAAGGACCAGGGATGTGTGTATGGTCGATCGGTGCCGCTATGCCAGCATCCTTAAGGAGGGAAGTGATCAATCGGGCATAGGGAAGTGGGGTGGTGCCCTTCTCATCCAAGGACGCGTTAATGATATCCGCATATAGGGTTCGACCCAAATGGATGGAAGTTTGGGGGTCAATGAGGTGATACGTCAAGGTGGCTTACCGGGGCCGCATGGCAGAGTCGTTGGATGTTTGTAAAATGTTGGCGCACACAATCTGAAATGTGAGGTGCGCCTTCTTGTTGAGGCGTCCAACAGCGACGGTTTGCCCCGTCCAAGTCATGTTCGGTGCAATGCGGGCCATGACAATGTCCTTGTCGACCGGGGGGACATTTCGGGGATATGTAAATTCAGGA
Source organism: Sambucus nigra (assembly GCA_949130495.1). Lineage (NCBI taxonomy): Eukaryota > Viridiplantae > Streptophyta > Magnoliopsida > Dipsacales > Adoxaceae > Sambucus > Sambucus nigra. The sequence goes on from OX422207.1 coordinate 238,151,323, forward strand.
ATGTCCGGGACGTCATACTCGGCCAACTTGGCCATGGGACGAGCCAAGGAAAATGGGATGGGAGTCCTATCCACATAAGCTTCGACCTTAAATTGGCCCGTCCGGACTAGGGTGCCATAGAATGAGCGAACTTCGGTTGCCCAAACCGCTTCGTAAGGTTGGTTGAGGAATCAGAACTACCCCGAGCCATAAATAGGGTGGTGACGGAGTTGGGCAGCCCTTCCCATTGGATAGCGCACTCCATATGGAGTTTGCGGCCCAAACTAAAAAATTAAGTGCACCATCGCTCCTCTTGGCGAGAGAGGAATTCGCCATGACCGGAGGGTTGGATCTCGGTGGATTCATATTTGGTGGCGGCAACACGGGGGGCCATGGAAACTAGAAGGATATTTTCTAGGAAAAATTAGAGAGGAAGAAGAGAGTATTTGGGTTGAAGGTGTGAGGAGAGGGGGAGGGATGGGAGTGTATTTATAGTGGAAAGGGTGAGGGGAGGGGTTGGTTTTGGAGGGAAGGGGTTTGGAGGGAAAAGGGGGTGGATTTGGGAGGGAAAGGTTGGGGTTTGTAAGAGGGAAAATGGATTGGAGGGAAAGAATGGGATTGGGAGAAAAGGGGTGAATCTTGGGAAGGGGAGAAGACAGACCTGGAGAAGGCGGACAGGTCCGGGGTAGGGGCAGACCGGTCTGGCCCTTTAACTTTTCAAACATTCGCCAGGCGGACCGGTTCCTTTTAAAATTAAAGGAACCGATTCGGCCCCAGGACTTTTGGGCTGGAATTCTCCGAACTTGGTTTCGATCTCTCTTCTTCAAAAATTCTCACTTTCACAACATACTTTCTATCAATCTGGGTTAAAACCCTCTCGATTTCGCTGGTTAACACCTTTTTACTTGAAATTCTCGAAACAAACGAATGCTTCTCCTGAATGAAACCTAGTCCTAACGACTCTCAAAACACACACGACTCTCACACACACGACTCTCACCCCATACGCATCGGGGGTACGATGACCTCGCTGCAATAGCTCACTCTACCTCGTAAATGGGGTCTGACAACCAGACGGTGTCGACTTCTTCCGCACACGCCTCTAGATATGGCTTTAGGCACTGTTCATTCACTTTGAATGTATTTCCCCCTTTTAAATTGTCTAGTTCAACAGCTCCATAGTGGAAAACATTCTTCATGACGAACGGGCCAGACCATCATGATCGCAACTTTCTCGAAAAGAGGTGAAGCCGAGAGTTGTAAAGAAGAACTTTTTGCCCGTGAAGAAACTCTTTTCATCGGATGATGCTATCATGAGCAAGTTTCATTATTTCTTTTGAAATTTTGGCATTCTCATACGCATCATTGCATAGTTCTTCTAATTCATTCAATTGAAGCTTGCGGGCTTTACCGGCCTTGTACATGGCATAATTCAATTTCTTAATTGCCCAATACGCCTTGTGTTCTAGCTCAACGGGAAGGTGGCAAGGTTTTCCATAAACAAAGTGGAAAGGGGACATGCCGAGTTGGTTCTTATATGCGGTACGATAGGCCCATTGCGAATCGTTCAATCTAAGGGACCAATCTTTTCAGGTAAGATTGACGGTCTTTTCAAGAATGTTCTTGATTTCCCGATTCGCTAGTTCGGCCTGTCCATTCGTTTGTGGGTGATAAGTCGTTCCCACCTTGTGAACGACACCATACTTTCTCATGAGCTTCGCGAATGGCCTATTGCAAAAGTGTGTGCCATTATCACTAATTATCTCTTTCGGTGCACCGAAGCGCGAAAGTATGTGTTCCTACAAGAATTTTATCACCACCGTGTTGTCATTTATCTTGGTAGCTATAGCTTCCACACATTTATACACGTAGTCTACCGCAACAAGGATGTATAGGAAACCAAAGGACGAGGGGAAAGGGCCCATGAAGTCAATACCCCAACAGTCGAATATCTCAATAATGAGTATAGGGGTAAGAGACATCATGTCTCATCGGGTAATGGCCCCCATCCGTTGGCACCTATTGCAAGATTTGCAAGAAGCGTTCACATCCCAGAATATTGTGGGCCAATAGAGGCCGCATTGAAGAATTTTTGCGGTCATCTTTTTTGTCAAAAAGTGGCCTCGACAAGCTTCCGAATGACAAAACTGGATGACTTTTGGAATCTCATCATTCGGTACGCATCGCCGGATGATTTGGTCGGTGCAATATTTAAAAAGGAAGGGATCATCGTAAAAGAACATGCAGGACCAAGTAATAAGCCTCTTCTTGTCGTGCGGTGTCCAATCGGGAGGGATGGCTCCCGTGACAAGGTAGTTAACTATATCCGCAAACTAGGACAAAGAAGAGGTAGCAAAATGTTGCTCATCCGGAAAGTATTCGTCTATGGGTATGGGATCACTAGGTACGTCGAACGAAATTCTAGATAAGTGGTCGGCAACGACGTTTTCTACTCCTTTCTTATCTTTGATGGAGAGATTGAACTCTTATAGGAGTAGGATCCAACTTATGAGGCGCGTCTTGGAATCTTTCTTCGCGAGTAGGTATTTCAAGGCCGCGTGGTCGGTGTAGCAAGTAATGGGAGAACCAATGAGATATGACCGGAATTTATCAAGGGCAAAGACTACCTCTAGTAACTCCTTCTTCGTGTTAGAGTAGTTTAGTTGAGGTCCGGTAAGGGTCCGGATAGCGTAGTAGATGATATGAGCTTGCTTATCTTTTTATTGGCCCAAAACAGCCCCGATTGCATAATCGCTAGCATCACACATAATTTCGAATGGCATGGACCAATCCGGAACTTGAATGATGGGGGCGAACACAAGCATGTTTTTAAATTTTTCAAAAGAGCTTTGGCATGCTTCCGTCCACTCGAATGGGGTGTCCTTCATGCGTAGGTTGCTCAAGGGCCTAGAGATGGCGCTAAAGTCCTTAATGAACCTTCGATAAAACCCCTCGTGGTCCAAGAATGAGCGCACGTCCTTCAGTGATTTTGGTGGGGGAAGATCATCTATGACATCTATCTTTGCCCTATCGACTTCTATTCCTTTGGATGATACTATGTGGCCAAGAACTATTCCCTCAGTGACCATGAAATGGCATTTTTCCCAATTCAGCACTAAGTTCTTTTCCACACACCGGGCGAGTACTTTTTCCATCTTTTCTAAACAATGATCGAAAGAGGTGCCAAAAACACTGAAATCGTCCATGAATACTTCGAGTCCTCTATAGACCATGTTGTTAAATAAGCTCAACATACACCTCTGAAAGGTCGCGAGTGCATTACACAAGCCAAATGGCATATGTTTGTAGGCAAACGTACTAAAAGGGCAAGTGAAGGTAGTCTTCTCCTGGTCAAGTACATCCACCTCAATTTGGTTATATCCGGAATAACCATCAAGGAAGCAATAGTAAGGGTGTCCCGCTACTTTCTCAAGCATTTGATCAATAAATGGCAAGGGAAATGGTCTTTTCTAGTTCCCGCATTGAGTTTTCGATAATCAATGCAAATGCGCCACCCGGTGGTGGTATGTTGTGGAACTAGCTCTCCCTTGGCATTCTCAATCACAGTCATACCCGACTTCTTCGGGACGACTTGAATGGGGCTCACCCACTTGATATCCGAGATTGGGTAGATAATCCCGACATCCAATAATTTGATAATCTCGATTCTCACAACTTCTTTCATGTTGGGATTTAGTCTTCTTTGCATTTCTCTAGAGGTCTTGACATCCTCTTCGAGATGGATCTTGTGAGTTCAAATCAATGGACTTATCCCCTTTAAATCGGCGATGCACCAACCAAAAGCACTTTGGAGCTTCCTCAGAATTTTTAACAATTTACCCTCTTACTCATCGTCTAGGCTAGAGGAGACAACAACATGAAATGTCTCATCCTCTCCTAGGTATGAATATTTAATGTGGGAGGGTAGTTTCTTGAATTCGAGGGTTGGAAATTTGTCACTGGAGGGAACCATGCGTGTATCCCTCGGAGGTAACTCCTCGAATCTAGAAACCCAACTAACATCTCTCACGTCCTCGTCCGACGTGCTCTCATCGAGTAACTCTCTTCACTCTCCAACCTCCCTCTCGAAGTCAGTGTACGCCCCATCACTCTCATATCTCGCCGCTAAACAGGACTCTAAAGTGTCGCCACATTAATTTTCCTCAAAATACTCTTCTATTATCCCATCTATGAGACTCACCGCGTGAAAATCATCTTCCTCCCCCGTATGTTGGGATTTGTGTAAGATGTTGGTTTCCAAGGTCATGTTCCCAAAAGTGAGTTGCATTTGCCCATTCTGAGTATTGATGATTGCGTTAGCCGTAGCTAAGAAAGGATGCCCAAGTATGATGGGAACATGATTGCTGGAGTTAAAGGAGGGCTCCGTGTCCCAAATGACAAAATCTATCGGGAAGTAGAAAGTGTCAACTCGGACGATCACGTCCTCGACTATTCCTCGTGGGATCTTCAGTATTCGATCCGCTACTTGGAGAGTGACTTTTGTGGGCTTGAGGTCGCCCAAATCAAGTTGCCTATAGATGGAGTAAGGGAGGATATTTACGCTTCCTCCCAAGTCAAGTAAGGCTTTTCGATTTTATTCTCTCTAATGATGCAGGATATGGTGGGTGCACCGGGATCTTTGAATTTAGGCGGGAGTTCATTTAGTAGAATGGAGCTCACATTTTGTGCTAGGAAGACGTTCTTCTTCACCTTCATATTTCTCTTAACCGTCAACAGGTCTTTTATGACTTTAGCATCAGCTGGAATTTGCTTGATGGCATCGAGGAAAGGTAAATTCAGCTTTACTTGCTTAAGCACTTCTAGAACGTCTTCACGTGGGTTTCCTTTTTGGGAGGGAATCAACCTTTGAGGAAACGGTGCCGCGGAGGGTGGTTTCACTACCACTTCTGTCTCACTAGCATCTTCCTTATCACTCTCACTCAAGGGGAGATCTTCGGCCTCTTTCGTGCAGGGATAAATCACCTTATCTTTTATCGTGTCGTGTTAGGGAGGTGAAAAATCAACGACTCTCCCACTACGAGGAATGGTCACAGCTTGACATTGCTCCTGTTGTTCAGTAGAGGTGGAGCTAACACTAGTTTGACCTTGGGGAGGTCTTTATCCTTGGGCAGGAAACTTACCCTTCTCTTGGACACTCAGCGAGGATTGTATCTTTGACAAATTCACATTTATGTCGCGAATCAGACGATCATATTTGGCATTTGTTGCGGTCTGGCTTGCGATGAATTTATTCATGGTATCCTCGAGAGTTCTCCACAGTGGTGGAATATATGCTCCTTGAGGTGGTGGTGCTTGCACATGTCCTTGCATGTGCGGAGCTTGTTGAAAGTGTTGTGGTGGAGGAGGGGCAACATGTGAAGGAGGGTTCATTACGGCATGTTGTTTCCCATAGCTAAAAACGGGATGGTTTTTCCATGAAGGGCTATATGAATTCCCGTGCGGGGCACCAAAATTCCCTTTAAACCCTCCTATTCCACTAACTTGCTCCTGAAGGATAACTTTGTAGGCGGGTATCATCGGGCATTCCTCAGTTGAATGGCCCGCCTCACAAATAGCACACACCTTTTTAACGGGGTTTGGTACGGATCCAGCTGGTCCTTTTCCATATATCTCGGATAGATCTCAAAATCCTTTCTCAAGAGTCTCCAATCGACTATCCGTTATAGAGTTCTTGTCTACGTGGATGCCAACGGAGTGGTGGTCACTTAGCGATTCCGATTTTGAGCGTTAGGATTAGATGTATCCCAGGATTGGGTAGTCTCGGCGACATACCTCAGGTGAAGCTCAGCATCGTGGGCATCTAAATCGACAAATGGACCACTTCCCATGGTTTCAACAAGTTATTTGGAGTTAAGATTCAACCCATTATAGATGAAAGATATGATTTGCGCTGAATCAAATCCATGATGGGGTCATGAAGTAACTAACTCATTGAAACGTTCATAACATCGATGGAATGACTCATTTTCATCTTGTCTGAACGCTTGAATTTGAGCCTTTATGGAGATTGTTCGATGTGGTGGGAAGAATTTCTTGAGAAATCTCGACTGCAACTCATTCTATGATGGAATCGAGCTCGTAGGTAAAGACCATAGCCAGGTCTTAGCTTTATCTTTGAGCAAAAAAGGGAAGAGTTTGAGGCGGATTACCTCTTGTGTGCAAGTTTGATCATTGAGAGTATCACACACGTCCTCAAATTCCCTAATATGGAGGTATGGATTTTTAGAATCCATACCGTGGTAATGCGGTACCATCTGGATCATCCCATTTTTTAAATGAAATTTCTCGGCATTATATGGGAGTATAATGCATCCCGGAGTGACAATGCGCTCGGGATATAAGAATTCTCTCATCGGGCGGTATGGGGGCTCTTCCTCACCGGCGGGTGCACTGCCGTGTTGCGACATCTCTTCCTCACTTATTGACTCGGTGCTCTCACTTGGTGTGCTCGGAGTGTGTTCTAAGAAGGAAAAAGGAGTGTTATTGGAGATTGTGTGCGATGGTGTGGGAGGGGGGATCCAGAACTGTGGGCCGTTTGGAGTGTGGGGACTATCGGGATTATACTCAATAATTGGATTTTCGTGAATGTTGGCTGGAGTATTATGGGGTGTGGGAGTGGCTTCAGAATTTTGCATCAAATCTTAGGAGAGATGATGATTGTGAATCTTTTTGTGCTTTTTAAATTTTTTATGTATTTGGATTTTTTTGAAATTTTTGGTTAAAACTTTGGATTGACTCAATTTAATCCTAAGTCTACCTAATTCCCCGACAACGGCACCAAAAACTTGATGCGACTCAGAATGTGTCTCTAATGTGCGTTCACTCTAGGCTCAAGTGCAAGCCTGTCGCGTTAGTAATAAACTCGGTAAGATGGGATCGTATCCACAGGGAAAAAGGACAACGAAGTTGTGACGGTGGGAAAAGACGGAGGAACCCTAACTCTGACTCTAACAAGAAAAAGAAAATTATTTGGTTTTGAGGATCGATTAAAACTAAATGCAATGATGAAATTATGAAAAATGCAACTAAACTAATTTACCTAAAGTATGAATGAAAAACGATTTTAAAACTTTTGAACTAAATGATGAGAGAAACAGGACGGGAATACATTCCCCCAACCCTAGTGAACTTCAGTTATAATACTAATCATAAATTTAACTGATTAAATCCGACCCAAAATTTAGTACTCCCAAGCATCATGTATACTAGGTTCAAGCCCGCATCATACCTAATCTGAGGACTAGTAAATCGGTATCGTGATAGTACACTCAAATTGCATTCTAAATCATCACGGTTACCCAGGGGCAAATGAGATATAAAGACCTACAATGTTATGTTCCTAAGCAATATAGTCATCTTTAATCACCAAATTCAGAGGACTAATGTTATAAACATACAATTAACACATCAGGCTGGGTTCATGTATCCTGACCTTAGAAAATCTAGCATAGCATGATGAAAGTGATGAAAACAGGGATTGAGATGAAGGAATTCATAATTACTCTAAAGAAAATTGTAATTAGATGTAGAAAGGAATTAGAAACAAGAAATACTCACTAAAATTATCCAAGCAGTAATTGCAATAATGAATGAAACTGGAAATCCACTAATCTCTGAATCAATCTTCAATCTATGAATTAAAACTGAAAATTTTTATCTAAACTATGGTTTTTGTAAAGAAAAGAAAAACTACCTATTATCCTCTCTAAAAATCCGTCCAAATAACAATAATAAATCGGGTTTTTATACCCTCCATGAATTTAGGAACTGTAGCTACACTAGGACTCTTCTTTGAAACAAACAAGATTTGCAAATCTCGAAGTTCGGACCGGTCCGGGCCTTAGGCAGACCGATCCACTTTCTAGGCAGATCGGTTCTTTTATTTTAGGGTGGACCGGTTCGGGGGTGGACCGGTTCCTTTTATTTTTGCCTTCTTCGTTTTTCTTGTGGTCCGGGGTCTTTTGGAGTTTGGCAAGGCGGACCGGTCCGAGGTAGGGGAGGACCGGTCCGGCTATTTGACTTTTTGGCTCAACTTTGACTGCTCACATCTTTTGTTTCGGGACTCCGATTGAGGTGTCGTTTCTTCCTATGTGCTTGTGAATGAGATCTCTTCAACTTCTCTTTAGGTACCTCATCCGAATTCCGAGTGGAAATTACGCTTTTTCCCTTTTGACTTTCCTTCTTTCTTCCTTGATTCTTCTGGTTTCCTTCTTTCGTTTCTTGACATCAAATACCTGTAAAATCACTACAAAATACCAGAAATTCGGTGTACTCATTAGGATCAGTTATTAGCAAGATTATGAGATAAATTCAACTCAATTACGTTGTTCGAGGTGCTAAAAGTGACTAAATCAAGGGATAAATTAGGAAGAATTTATGCCTAATCAGGCACATGCCAAGCCCCTCCCATATATTATAATGCATATACAAATGATCGACGGCGCTGCAACAAAGAGCCCAACACCACCCTCAGTGATTCAGTCAAATCCTCCACTGGGAAGAAGCTTTTTATGCGAGGGGGTATAATTTGTTCTTACCTGACTTATCGCAAGAGATTCAAGGGTAAATAGAAGGAAGTCTGTGGAAGGTCCATCAATCACACATTGACAATCTTCAAGCAACAAGATAGGAAGTAAGACTTCCACCATGGCACTTGTCAATGAAGACACCGGGATCCATGATCTACAAACTAGTTAACCGAACTCTCTATAATTAGGCTAAAGAAAAAAAAGGATGGACAAAGAAATTGGTCACAATTTCCAAGGGATATTCAATAGGGATAATAAAAAAAAAACCTCTTTTCAAGCCACATGAACAATACTACCGGGATCCCACTTAAAAAGTCAGAACAACCCTTATTCTAAGCATTCAGACTATTCAGGATCTCAACCATCACCACCACTGTGGGATTATGATGGTAAGACATCCACACCCTTATCACAGCCACTTGGTGATCCGCTGTCAAGTCACCAGTAATATCCTCAGAGTAAGTCCTAAGGCGACATCTTTAGATAACTAGCATCCTCAAAACCCCTCAAGTGCACTGAATACATAACTGTCTAAAGATAAATAACCCCTTCAATAACCAACAGTTGAGCCGCCAAGGGAGAAATATGGAGAAACTCCAATAAGAACGCCTATAGATAACGAAAAAAATTAGGTAGAGCCTCTACCACACTGGGATATCCCCCAATATGGACGATAACTCTTCATTTGTGGGAAAGACCTCATCCAGGACAAAATGGAGGACATGGTCCACAGGTTTCCAGAATTGTACCACCACTGCAAGCAGATTCCAGTCAATGACTCTATTAAAGTCATCACCAATATAAACTCTTTGACTCACGAGAATATACAAAACTTAACAAAGGTGATGAGCTCCATTTTACATCAAGCTTTCTATTTCCTCATCCATATACCAATCGATCCTCCAATGCGTTCCTCTATCCAAAATTTCCCCAAAAAGACATTATTCTAAAAATAAATACTTTCAATGGGAGCTTCCGCAACCAAGTGTTCAAGGCCTTACTCTACTCTAAAAATACTAAAAAACACAGGTTTCCTACTCTTTCACAAAACAAAACCTCAGCATCAAATTAAGGTCCATGCAAAGTAAGACACTAAATCAAGATAATGAAACAAAAAATATGCATTTATTTTGCCTTTTGAGTCTCTTTTTAGGTACATAGACTCTACATAAAGCATATAGTATGGGCAACGCCACGCTCCTCCAGTCACAATAACATATCTGCATTTATAAGCCCTCTCAACCTAGACACCACCCCAAGCACCAGTAACCTCCTTATCTAAACTTGAATACTAGTAGCCCCTACGTCCCCCGAAGGAAGACTCCAAGGGTAGAAGGTCACCTATATCACGAGCAAATATTCAACAACCTACTGAGAAGAAAAACTCTGCAATCCCCTGACCATATCGATCGGCAGATATCTTTTTATCTTCCCAAGTAAGACCATGACTCCATGCCCTTTCCTATTGGAACCCTCCCAAAACAACCTTCCCAAAACTACCTATTAGCACCCCTTCCAAATTTTGTATTAAAAGTTCTTGAAAAATCTAAAAAAATCAAGAAATTGTCTAAAAAATTCCTAAAAAATATGGAACCTTAATTTCCTGTGGAAAATTATTTTTTGGAGAAATAAGCCACTTACAAACTCTCAGAATCACCATACGGATTAATCATATGCGCTTATCCCTAGAATAATCCCCAACAAGATTAATCTTACACCCATACCCTCAATAATTCCTCAGCCTAAACATCTCCCAAGTGAATTCTTAAAACAATGACATACCCAGCAGAACTGCATGTAACATAAATTTCCAAAGAGAGCAATCTCCGTGGCTACAACTTAAGGTCCCTAAAATTAAACTTGAACCTCAGAATTTTGCATCCCGACTTAAGGTCCTCGGAATTGACCTTGGAACATAAAATTGGTTGTCTTAACTTAAGATCCTCAGAATTGACCTCGGCCCGCGGAATTGGTCTTCCAAACTTTAGGTCCTCAGAATCAACCTCGACCCTCAGAATTGGTCATCCCAATGCAAGGTCCTCGAAATTGACCTCGACCCTCAAAATTGATCATTTTAACTTTAGGTCCTCAGAATTGACCTCGACCCTTAGAATTGGTCGTCATAACTTTAGGTCCTCATAATTGACCTCGACCCACATAATTTTTTTTCATAACTTTAAGTCCTCAGAATTGACCTCGGCCTTCAGAATTGATCATCATAACTTAAGGTCCTCAAAAAAGACCTCGACCCTCAGAATTGGTCGCAACATCTTAAGGTCCTCAAAATTGACCTTGTCCCTCAGAATTGACAATCCCCAGCACTACTTGAGACATAACCTTGACCCGCTAAACCGATCACCCATAACATCATTTTAGGTAACCTTGACCCGCTAAATCGATCATCCATAACATCATTTTAAGACCTCAAAATTAACCTCGACCCGTTCAATTGGACACACTAACCTCATAGAACCAATCTTAACACATCTTCAACCTACTAAATCGATCATCCTCTCCTACTTAGGTCCTAAGAACTACCTCAACCCACTGAATTGGTCATCCTTGTCTCCTTAATTCCTCAAAATTGGCCTCGACCTATTGAATTGGTCTCCCTAGATCCTTAAAACCAATTATAACACATCCTCGACCCACTAAATAATTCATCCTCATCTCCTTAGGTCCTCAGAACTGACCTCGACCCTTCGAATCGGTCAATCCCACCCTCTACATCCATAAAATCGACCTAGAAATCTCCTTCCCAACATCGATGTGGTGTCTATCATTCGACGACCTTCACTTGTTCCAAGCTCTCCCATCGAGGATCTCTCTGTATACACCCTATCCTAGGAACCCCCACCACAAGAACATTCTTAGGTACCTAGAACTCACTCATTAGACACAAAACTTAGGGCATACTTTGAGTATCGATCTAGAGGACATCGGGTGCTCGTAGGCCCCATTTGACTCTAGTCAAATTCCTTGTCTGAATGAAAACTTAATAAAGTTTTAAAGGGTTTTAAATACTTATACCAACGGTCTACCTCGTGCTTGAATCAGCCTTACAGTTTAGACTAATGGTCCATTTACTATCGAAAACTAATTTGGAGACCATCGGACACTACTAGGAACCATTTGACTCCGATTGACTTCCTTGCCTGAGTGAAAGCTCAATGAAGCTTTAAAGGGACCCTTTTCAAGGGTCCACCTCGTGCATGAGTTGACCTTATGATTGGGACGAACAATCCATTTTACCTTGAAAACTGATCAGGAGGCAACCGGGTGCTCCCGAGCCCAGTTTGATCCCAGACAACTCTTCATCTTTAATGACGCTAAATGAATATTCTAAGGTCTCTAAATACCCTTTCCAACAATCTACCACTTGCCCAAATTAGCCTTGCGGTATGAACGAATGACCCATTTTACTCTAAGGGGTCATCAAGAACTTTCAGGCCTCCTTTGACTTAGCTCAACTCTTCAAACTGAATGAAATCTCAAAGGACACTTAATACCCTTTCCAATGTTCCATCGCGTTCATGAATCATCCTTACGATTTGGATGAACAATCCATTTTCCTTCGAGAATTTCCTGTCTAATGACCAACGGGCGCTCCCGGGCCCCATTTGACTTCGGTCAACTCTCAAACCCTTATGTGGCTCAAGGATTATTAAAGGGGTTTGAATGAGCTTTCCAATTTTTTGCCCCATGTGAAATTTGAACTTACGATTGGCATTTTATGATCACTTTTTCGAAAAATCTACCTCAGACTACCGAACGGAACACCCTAGACCCTGCATATTGGCAGTGTGTCTAGGGTTTTAAGTCGATAGGAAGATCTAGGACCGTTCCGATCGGCACCCCCTTGGCCCTATAAATAGAGGCCATGACCTCACTTTAAAAAACACCCCTGAACATCCATCTCGGCAATTCAGAGGATATTCTGTCAAATTTAGAGTTATTCCTCCCTTAAAAACCCAATTCACACATTTTTTTTCATCCTTTTCAAACTCTTTTGAGTAAATTCTCACCCATATCCTCAAACCACCATCATCTCATCCTGAGATCAACGCATCTAAATTCAAGATCCATTTCAAGTTTTCATAAAGAGGTCCAAGTCTTCCATTTGTCTTGAAATTCTCTTATTTTTGCATTGGTTACTTTATTTTCACTTTAGTACTTTACTACATCACATCATATGTCTTAATTTCAATCTTTTTACTACTGTATTCGCACATACTTTATTTTCATAAGAAAACACAAAAATAAAAAAAATAGGGTTTACTTGTAAATTCCAAACGGGGAATCGTCATCACACTTTCTCACACTAAAACACCTTTTTATACACACAAACGCCTATAAACAAAGTCCCAATGGGATTTATAGGTTAAACCCCACCTCATATTTTCTTTGAACTACATAGACTTTGATGCCCCTCGGGCTACGTAGGCATCTTGGGTAAATCCCATGACTCGAGTCCTCCTGCATACATTTGTTACTTTATTATTATTATTATTATTATTATTATTATTATTATTATATATATATATTCTTTCTTACGTGTGGCTTCTTTGATAGATGCAATCCTTCTTCTATAAAGACTTATGAATCGACAAACACTTACTATATACTTTTTAATTACTATTGTGGGAACACTCTTAAGAATGACCTCACTTTGCCTTTATCCATTATGCGAGTTGAACGATTCCATCCTCCATTTATATTATGCACATAAGCATACACATCATGGAGTTTTGTAGGAATAGATTAACACATCCCCATGAGAGACCGAAAAGGCGGGATGGGTGACTAACACCATCTTATTCTATAATTTAGTCCCCGAATTCTTAAACTAATTGGTTATGCAAGCATCAGTATTTTCCTTGATGTCATTCTCTTGGGGCAGAAACATTTCTTTTTATTATTTTGTGCGAAATATGATGGCGACTCTATCTCTACGTATCACTCCACATAGACGATGGTCGAGCGCCCCGAAAAAAGACTTGATCCCGTGTGCACACCAAAAATGGGGAAGGAAGGAGGGATCCACCTTGAGAGATATCCCTCGAACCCTAAGAAAACTCGAGATGGAATAGGATATATTGTAGATCTACTTATAATAGCGTTCTAAAATTAATAGACTATTATCATATCTATTTAAGGATCTTACATGTTTTGAAAGCAGATGAGCTGCACAGAACTAGAAGAAGGAAAAATGTAATATTTATTTATGAAATAATGGAAACCTAAATTTCTGGGAGTATTGTATGTATAAAGAAGTAAAGTTGTTGGATGTGGTTAAAGGGGTGTTTTCAATCAAAGCATGATGTTAGAGTAGGTATCTCTAAATTGAATTGTTGTTAACAAGTAATTTTCTGATGATTCCTAATAGCTTAATAAGGAAAGTGAGGAGTAACATGAGGCTAAGGGTTTCAGATAATACAGAGTATGGTATAAAAGGTTTAATTGATTAAGATAATCGATAATTTTGGATAAATACTTAGGAAGTCTTTGTAATAGTTAGTGTCACAAGTTATTCGTATTTACATGGGTTATTTATGTTAAACTTAGAAAAATAAAGAAATTCTTAATTTTATTAGTTTCGTGCCATGGGAGAAAAGTGACACTATTTAATTAACAAGATTATCTTGGTTTCAGAATGGGGTTTCGGTATTGGAAAAATGGTTTATAAGGGAAATACATACGACATATGAAGATCATGTAGAGGGATTTACGGAAGGTTTCATCTGATCACAACAATTCTAGTTGTTTATTGGGAATTTAGTTTATGAGGAAGCTCGTAATGTTTTCGGCAATATTGAAATTTAAGAAATATTTTGAATCGCGATAAACTCAGAAAATAAGTAACAATAGTTATATGGCTGATGGTATTGGTAAAATAATTGGGATTCATAACCAGGCTTAACTAGGATTTAGGAAATTATAGTCATAGGGTAAGAGCCATTAAGTAACACTACAACATTTTAAAGAGTAGAATGGTCAATCGTAATATTTCCAATGCTTTCAACTTTATTTTAGAGAAACTTCCAATGTTCATTAAGGAACTCTTTCAATAATTTTTCATCTAATCCTGGACAAGTACCATTCTAACAATAATTCTTGTCGTAATTTAATTAGAATAGTATACCGTATAACAAGATTACAGTGTGAAAGACAATAACAAAAGTTTTATAGAGAAGTGTGATAACTTTCAAAGATGAAAGTCTTTGGAATTCCAAATGGAGTAATTCATTTTCAAGGGGAGTATCAATTGAATAATTTTGACACAGGGATAGTTTTGTAATTATAGACTCGTGGAGTATAATGTGTACAATCCTATCCTAAGATAACTTCTTTAGTATGCCTCTAATCCTCAACCGATAACTTCTTTAGTATGCCTCTAATCCTCAACCATATCATTGACAAACCCAGATTCATAATGATTCTTTCACCACATAAAATTTGAATATTATAATCAATCACATATCTCCAAAATTTAGTTCGAACATTTTTTTCTCGTAATCCATCTATAAATATCTTCACCTTACTAATGACCACTTATAACCTTTTCTAAATAATATCCTAGTATCTTATATGTAATTTCGAGATCGATTTCCTTACTAAAGTCTCAACATCATATCCTCATGATCCTTATGATTTGAATCACTCACTTGATGCTAATGCTCAACTTACGTCCAGAATAATCTACTTAAACTTGTTGAGTTCTGATACCATGTTTTCACATCCTAGTTTACCAAGTGTGAGGTTTATCTTAATAAATTCTAAAACAAAACATAATGAAAACTTTTCCATGTACTAAAACAAACATAATGAAAACCATCATGTCTTTTGATAAAGGAAACTTTACCACGATGTTAAAATCCATAGTTTCAACTATACAATGTTGTGTACATATCTCATTATCTAACTAGCAATTGTTTTCCAATGACTATTCTCTAAATAAAACTATTCCTGATCTTCATATAATCCTAGCTTGAACTGCTCATCATCTCTTATAGGTACCTGCTTAAAATAACTAGAAGGAAAAGATTAAGCAAAACTTTTCAAAGTAGATAATTTTTAATTCCATAACAATGTGTATACATAAGGCTATTTTGATAGAATAATTGGGACTGAAATCCTGGTAATATAACACAGTTTATAGTAATCTAAAGAAAAAGGAAATATAAATAGTACTGAACAGGGGTATATTGAAGTAAGCGATATATAAAAGAGTAGCAAAGTGATTATAACTGGATATGTTGTTTATCGATTTATAACTATAAGGGTTTGGACTATAACTAGATAACCCATAAATTTTCGGTTGTATGGCCTTCAAATGCGTAGACATGTCATTACAATATCGTCCAAATTCTTTGGACAAGCAATCCCAATAATTGGGGAATAATAAAATGGCTTGGCACACTTAGATAGAGTGGCACTCATACGTATGTAACAAATAAATATTAGGCACTCAACATCGGAGTCCTATAGGCTAGTTAGAACAACCGTGGTATACGGGAGTCTAATCTCTGAATCATAAGTTATGCCACTATGGGTTTCACTTCTAATGGTTAAAAATTACAGGGTTATTCTGTAGGCTTGGTAAAATCAGGGTTTAATAAAATGTAGGGGGTATACTACAGTCAGGGTAAAATAACTAAAATTATGATTTTAATCGAATGCAAGGGGTGCACTTCAATCCAAAAAAAATTGATGAAATCAGTGGGTTTACTGAAATCGCAGGCCATTATAGTTGGGATGACTCGAGTTTTATTGGATAATGATTGAATCAATATTCACGGTAAAGTTAAACTATACAAAAGAGTTCATAAATGAGAATATGAGTTCAAGGGCTATCACATAATGATATAAATAATGGAGAAATTTTAAAGGTATAAGCTTAAATTTAATAGTGAAAAAGAATCACATACCTATATTTGCATGGGATTGTCAACTGACTTGGTACAAGTTGATTCTAATGTTTCCCGCTATGATTTTTAATGCAAGGTTTTACTACACATAGTTTAAAATAGACATATTTCTAGTGTATATGTATTTATCATATTGGTTTTTTCGGTATAATGGTAAAAGCTTTACATTATACGGAGCTTAGTTCATAATTGAATTAAACTGATGTGAATATCTGAGTAGTGGATATATAGTTCAACACATTTTTCATTTAGAAACTGAGTTCAATTATATAATTTATTAAATTAACTTTTGGGGTAAAATGATAATTTAACGTTTTTGAGTGGGAAAATTGATAATTTGGTCCGTAGTAAAACACTTTAAATAATGGAGAAAAATTTATGGTACAATCTTTATAGGATAAAAATAACTTTTTTGTGACTAGTAATTTAGGACCTTTAATTGACACAATGGCCTAAATTTGGTTTTGTTGAAAATTGTGTCAACAATAAGATGTTTATATAAAAAAAATGTTCTATTTGACACTGCATATGGAAATAGTATTATACATAAATGTCTTACATATTTTTTTTAAAATAGTATTATATATGAATATATATCTAGCTATTTTATTTTAACTCTTGTTATTCTTAGTTTAAAGCCCTGAAGTTTTAAACCAGTTTATACTTTCCACTATATACTTTTTATAATTCTTTGGATTGCCACTAATTTCATGTTTGGTTAATATTCTCTTAGTAAAAAGAGTTTTTTACTACTAACAAGCATACGATTCTAATTAAATTGTGTCATAAATATTTTAAAAAATTCTTATTTGGTACTAAAGGTTTTTTATGCGAAAAACTTAATAGTTTTCATAGGTCCTTCATAAAACATATTATCTCTACTTTATGCAGCTTATTCTTTGTTTCGATAAAAAAATGTTTTTGAGGAAGCAATTTACCCAATCTTATTTTTAAATTGAGGATTGTTAACATTTAATTCCCCTAAGACTACTCGAGCGTACTTTACAGACGGTATGTACTATCAATTATCCTTTGAAAGAGAGGGACACTTTAGAATAGATTTATTACACTCAAACAAGAGTTTTGATCCAGATATATATACACTTTAAAATAGATTTATTATTGGAGATTTCATACCTTTTGGCCATGAATATTGTTTTTCAACCATTCACTAAGAATATATGCATTTAATACCCATTGATATTCAGCATTGAAGACCTTGGTGATTAAGTTACCTACCTGAGGTACGTTTAGAGTGCATGCTTCTCTCTCCCTCTAGTTTGTCACTTTGGAGGTTAATTTATTGACAATCAATAGTATTAATTATTATACAAGTTTATATAAAGAGTATATTCTATTCCAACTGAGTTTTTTCAATCTTTGTTAAGAACACTTTGACTGTTAAAGTATCTCCATTGATAGAGGTTATGCCTCAATTTATATTCAAACACCCTAGCAATAAGAGAACAACTCTTTTATATTTGGTGACTCGGCTGGGAAGTATTATTTTAACAATGTCTCGGGATAATGTTAATCGTGATATTATTTTCGATGATATACAATAGATAGATAAAGAAGAAGAACAAATATGTGAGGTTCCTAGGGATGGGGTCTGTCCAACAGAGGTTCCTTTAGTTGAAACTATTATAGATGTTTCCACGACGGCATAGGCTTCCATACATCATGTGATGGGGATTACTCAAATGGATCATCTCAAGGGAAAATTTATGTAGTTTTTACAAAGGCCAACAACCAGGATATAATTTGAGGAAATGGTGGACCCTAACTAGTTTGCTATTCTCATGGCACCTTCCACAATCCCTCTGAGTGGGCTCCTTCTATCTTTAAACAGACACGTTGGTCTTTCGATGACCAATCTTACATTAAACCTATCATTGGAGCACCTATTTCTGTCAATATTATAAATGTTTTTTCTCGGCCAAAAGTCGTGGTCATGGGAGAAACTTTCCCACCCTCCTTGATCATTGAGGAGATAAAGAAGGATATACTAAATATTATGGAAGCTTCCTTACAAACCACAAGTGAGACTACCTCTATTTATGATGACTATTGTACTCCTTATTGAGAGGAGTTTAACAGTGATCCATATCCCAAGAATTACATTCCCCCCGTCTTTGAGAAGTATACTGATAAAGGGGAATTTGAAAGAAAACATCGAGATGTTTATGCCTAAGGGAGTTTTCTACATACCTTACTGATAAAGCCTACACGTGGTACTCCCACTTAACCCTAAGGAGTGAGTCTATATAGGAGGAGATTCATGTTTATATTGTTTAAAAGTTCTTTTTTGGATGAGGATGAGCTCACCCTGACCTAGCTTGCACAGGAGAGTCAATGGTCGAAGGATGATGTGATTGCATATATATATATATATATATATATATATGAAGATTTATAGAAAAGTCCAATGAGTCAAAACTGCTTCAACTTTGTTCGAAAGGATTGCTCCTTGAGTATATTTGTCACTTGATAAATGAGATGCGTAAGGACACATTTGAATCTTCCTTTAAGCCTAATGAAATATTTCTTTGGTTGTTCACCCAAATCTAATCTTGAAAATATAGTAGTCAAACCACAAGCTGGGGCTGAAAGAGTCCAAGTTCCACGGGTGGGATATACGGACGGAGCCGATGAAGCTAGAATATGGCAGAAAAAGGATAAGAGGAGGAAGTTTGATAGAGACAGAGAAGACCCTCCATGTTGCCTTAAACTATTGAGGAACTCTTCAGCTATTATAATATAATGCTTCATGATGGGATAGTTTACTGACTCAATAATGCAGCCTAATATGAATCATGAGAAGGCGTTCAAGCTTATTCCAAATATTGTCATATACATTCACATGTTTTCCACCCTCACTAACTCATGCTTTACGTTTAAAAGGATTATAAACAATCATATGGCAGCTAGAATACTATATAGACCTCGGGGGAAACATCAACAATAATCCATTTTTGGTGCATTGGGAGAACATAGTGGTGGCTTATGATAAGGAAGCTGAGAATTAGATAAGGAACCTTAAAAGAGATAGGAAGGAGTTTGAGTTGGTGTTGGAAAGTTTCGCAGTGGTAAGGGTAAATGTAGTTATTATTTATGATGAATTAATCATTAGAGACATGCAGCAAGTATATACCATGGAAGATTATGTGGTTAACCCCATCTTGGAGTATCAAGATGTGTTAAAATCCCAAAAACTCACTTGGTTCTTTGTAAAAGTTTGGATTCCTTGAGAGAGAATGATAGAGATTACTCAGGGAATTTTAGACATCATAAGGAAAATTTTATTCTTCACTAAGATGTAAGGTAATAATGGTAAGACTAGTGAAAAAGTTTCTATAATAGATAACTTTCTCTTACATCGATAGAGCAATATGGTTCCTACACAACCATCTATTGTACATCACGACAAGCATGAACGGTTTAAACTTTGTTAGCTCTTTGATGGATGGAGGTGCCTCTTTCAATATCATGCATATTAGTTAGTTTAATGAGGATAATATATTAGAGTCAAGGTTGATAGGAATGACATTTGTTATTTCTGGTTATGATAACCAAACTTCAAAATCTATTAGTTATATTAATGTTGAGATTAAGATGGGGAATCTCACCTCATATATTAAGTTCCATTTGATTGAGAGTGACACTCCATACCATGTTTTGATAGGAAGAATGTGGATGCATAACCACATGTTAATTCCTTCAACATACCATCAGTGCACAAAAGCTAATGTGAAGGGCGTAATTCGGCCAACAAATAAGCCTTTTACAAAAGAGGAGGACGACTTGGTGAATGTCGGATTTTAGTACGATTTATGTGGAAGGAGTTAGAGTTCTAAGGGTTAGAGAGAGGCTGGGACCTGTGAAAACACAAGATAACGAAATGGTAGATTCAGATCAAAGGGATACAAAAGTAAATAATGTTATTCCTAAGCCTCGGACTATTTCTAAACAACTGAGTGGTAGAATGAAGCCAAGGATTCATACCATGGAATATGAGGTGAAACGGTAGTGTCCTAAGCAATTTGTTTAGAACGAAGTTAGCAAAAAATGAGAGAGATAAAAAGTGGAAGGTAGTTGAATCGCCCAAATGAAAATGCAAGAAAGTGAAGTTGGGGGGCGGAAGGGTGGTGTATCACCTCTAATTGGTGTGAAGGAAGCCAAAGAAGTTGAACAGGAAGTTGAACCAGAATATGAGAGTTTTATAATGGATAATTTAGGGCAATACCTTGTCATTAATAATTCCAAAATTCATGAATTTGTTGAGGAGATTTAAGATGAGCTAGAATGCATGAGAGATTTCCAGAAGTCGCAAGTCTAAGAGTTGAAGCAGATTGATTTAGCTGAGGGTGGAGAAGATCAAAGTCCAATCTTCATTTCAAAGGTCCTAGATGCTGAGAGGAAATAGGGGTTGAATTTGAATGGTTCACTTTTGTTATTCAAAAGTGTAATTTGAAAATGAACCATTCAAATTCATTTTTGGTGTAATGAGTGGGAAATCCTTGGGACTTGCGGTGGATCGACAGGGATTTCAGATAGACCAAGACAATAAGAAATTTATACTTGATATGCCTTGATCAAGAACGGTGAAGGATCTTAAGAGATTCGTCTTGAAGATTTCCTACTTGAGAATATTTATCCCAGGTTTGGCTGAGATTACCCATCCATTTATGGATTTGTTGTGCAAGGCTACAAGGTTCAAGTGGGAGGAACCTCACCTAGAATATTTTGACAAGCTTAATAAATTACTCACCTCCCTAAAAATCATGGTCCATGTACTGTTGCATCTTCATCTTACATATACTCCTATGTCCATCGGTGCACTGTTGACACTTATGGTTAAGAATGACTTGTCTACTATCTTAGTAGAATTATTCATGGGCCAGAGGTAAGATACACTAGTGTTGAGAGGCATTGTTTGTCCTTGGTATTTGTTGTCCAAAAATATGGGCATTATATGTATCTTTCACCTTTCACATTGTGATAAAATGTGATCCCATTAAGTTTTTATTGCCGTAAACCATTTTGATTAGAAGTGAAGCAAGGTGGTTCCTCATCCTTTCAGATTATGGTCTGAAATGTGTGTTCCCTTACGCGATCAAGAGTTAATATTATGCATATTACTTGTGATTTTTCCTTCCAGAATATTTGAGCCATCTTACAAAGACATTGTAGGTGATGATCTATAAGCCAACTTCTTGGAGGCTAATCTTGAAAAGTAGATTATAGAGTTTTATGGTTCTTTGGCTTAAGGAAAAGAAGGACCAGGTGTCATTCTTTTAAGAGGAAAATAAGAGATTTGTCTATCTTTTAAGTTGGACTTCTTTTGTTCCAATAATGAGTTAGAGTATGAGGCTTTGGATTTTATATCTCTAGAAGCTCTTCGAAGAAGCATCCATTTGCACTGCAACAAAGAGGATTATAACTTAGTGTCTAAGAAAGTTAATGGAGAATATGCATTGAAGCACCTAAACTTGGAACCGTATAGAGTAATTATCCAAAGGTTGATCAGTCGGTTTCATCAAGTCAAAGTGGAAAGGCATTCTAAAATAATTGACACGCGTGATGATTCATATACCTCCATTGCAAAGAAGGTATATATGAACGGAGAGTCAGCAATTGTGGTAATCCAATGAAGAATATATCCATTGATCTTGTTTGAAATATTACCAACTAAGGATGACTAGGACTAGAGAGAAAAATATAAAAGCAACTAGAGAATAAAATATGGCTCAGATGGATTTATTACAATATTTCATCATAACAGGAAGTTTGTACTTTAGTATCATTGGAGGATGACTGGAAAGATACATTGATCTAGAGGAAAAGAGCAAAAATTGAAGAAAGACCACAAGGACCATTATAAGAATACTGAGATTACTTTATATCAAAGAATTTAAATATGGGGTCATTTTTTCCAACAATGAGGTAACACGTAGAAACAATATAAAGAGAATGTGATATGTGTAAACTTTTCTTTCAGGTGGCTAAGTGTAATTTCATGGGAGCCTAAACATATTGGAGTCATCCTTACATTGATTTTATCAAAGATGGATTTTTTCTTGCAGAGAAGATTGTCCATATGAAGATTATAAGAAGATCCCTAAGGTTCTGCATTCAAGAGGAGAAGATTTATCACAGAGGATACTTCAAGAGACCCTTGAGATGCATCACAAAGGAGGAACTGCGTGAAGTTCTTACGTAAGCCCATAATCCAGATCACATCAAATGAGCCAAATTATATGATCAACTCGTGACTTTAGGCTATCATTGGACAACTATGGAGAAAGATATAGTTGAGTATTTTAGAAGTGTGAGGTATGCCAAGTTCATGCAAACCTGATCCATTGTCCTTTAATAGACCTTCATTCCTTTACAACTCCTTATCCATTTCACACTTGGGAATTTGATAATGTAGGGGAAATCAAACATCATTTAAGGGGAAAATTTTGGATATTCACGGCAACAGAGTGCCACGAAGAGATCAGCCCACGACGTGGTGGCACAGTTCATCAAAGAGTACATAATTTGCCTCTTTAGCAGTCCTAAGGTTATTTTGTCTGATAATAGAAGACCATTCGTTAATAACGAGGTGACCTTACTTATAGATAAATATTTGATCATACACCACACTTCAATGGTAGCTTATCCCAAAAGCAATGGTCAAGCTAAAGCAACAAACACGACGTTAGTCGATAGTTTGTCCAAGACAATGGAGGACTTTCCTAGAGTGTGTGATAGTAAAATTTCATTAGTACTATGGGCTTATCAAATGACCAAAAGTAAAACAACTGTCTATACATATTTTTCCTTAGTTTATAGGGTTGAAGCAATTTTTTAAGTTGAGTTAGGAGTACTTTCGGGTAGATATACCTTATGAA
Source organism: Sambucus nigra (assembly GCA_949130495.1). Lineage (NCBI taxonomy): Eukaryota > Viridiplantae > Streptophyta > Magnoliopsida > Dipsacales > Adoxaceae > Sambucus > Sambucus nigra. The sequence continues at coordinate 238,174,678 of OX422207.1, forward strand.
GTAGTATGCTACTAGAAGCATTATATGAACACAAAGATAATGTGAGGCAGCACTTTCGAATGTAAACGAAGAAACTCTCCAAAGATTATGACAATTTGGTGAAGCCAAGAAGATTTATGGAATGATATTTAATTCTAAAATTAATTATTACTCACGTTAGTGGACTCCCATTGCCTAAGTTTGTATCTAATGCACATGATTTCGGCACAATTTGATCTCAGAGATATAGGATGATGGGACTTTTTAAGTTAACAATAAGTGGTTGAAAGTTTACTATATTCAGGTGTGGTTGTACTTTTATTATATTCTAAATTTCTTTTAAGTTTGTTCGTGAGTTTTTTAGATGTATTTGATATTATGAAAAAGCACCTAAATAGATTTAAATCAAAATTTATCATACAAATACAAGTGCTGAAAGTAAATAAGGGGTATGAGTACACAAATAAGAGTTTACAGAACAAAATATTTCCTCTTTTATTTCAACTTCAATGGAGTAACTCCCAAGTTAGGACTATTGCCCAGAATTACAAGAAAGATGAAAATATTCCTAGCCTATGAGAAACTATAAGTCTAGAGAGGTGAAATATCCCTCATGCAGCGAAGTAGCATCTTAAACGCATTCCTACTGAACTTCCACAATAGTAGTGGGACTTGTTTAAACTTCATATCTCCATTTTTACTTTTCCTCGCGGTCACTCAGAGCCTTGTCTAAATCTTCTTCAGTTGCCTTGACTTTATTATTAAATTACTTAGTGATCTGGTCAAGATCCTTTAGTCTTCCCTCATCAACATATTAGGCCTCAATGTTCTTCAGATTAGTTCGCACTGAGTCTCCATATGAACATTCTTATGGAACTACAAGTTATTATTAATCCAATTGAAGTTGAACATATCCTAGATCTAATCCTTTGAGGTTTCTCGGGTGTTGATTGAGGATTACTCTATTTAGATTTTCCATTATAGTATTCTTGACATCTGTTATAATGGTTGTCATGCCTTGGAGTCTATACCTCAGTATAATTATGTCCGACCTTAAGTAGTCAACACTGAAGGTTTCTGGATGAGACTGAAGAAGCTGATTTATCACTACGCAATGGCAACCTTTAATGAAGGGCACTATTGAATCACATGCTAGAAGAATTTTGAAGGTTCAATGCTTGGATGTGGAATCTCACAACCAGAATCACTATCATCCACATTGGTAATTGTCTTGGAGCCATTATCACTGTCACCAGAGAACTTATCACAAGATAGCCCTGGCATAATGGGATCAATCTATGTAAGGACATTTTTCTCATGTTCAACATGTTACATTTATGTATGTCGTACGCCGCTACATTTGGCACGTCATCTCACGATCTCACATGACGGCCTTTATTCGAATTCCGAGAATCAAGCATTCAACATCTCCATTAATGTGTCCCACATCTGCCTCAATGACTTCACGTTCCACGATTTTAGGGACTTAATGCAAGTGGTACGCAAGGGAAGTCAAAAAAGTGAAAAAGGGCATGATAGGAGACTTCAAGGGAATTTTCGTAATTTTACAGCCATAGTCCAGAGGTCTGTTCAACTGTAAAGTTGAAGAACTTTACGCAATGAAGATACTAGAAGAAACGGCACCTCAATCCGAGCTACGGTGAAGGAGTTATGACCTTTTGAAGTTGTAGAAAATTCCTTGAAGAATGTTGATTTTTTTTAACCCCAAACCAGAAAGGTACCCCAAACCAGAGATGTACCCCAAACTGCATGAGGTACCCCAAACTGGTTCGGGGTACCTGACGCTGCAAGAGTCCCCAAGTTTTAAAACTCTTTTGGTTTCCTTGTAAAAGCCAACTTCGGGGGAGAAGTTTTGCAAGACTTTGATAGACGAATTTGAGAGTCCTAATACCTCAAGTCTTCATATTTTTTGAGTCCCAAGACTCATGTTTTGATTCACACAATTCTTCCAATCCTTTGTGAATCTTTTTGGTAACCCAAGAACACAACTTTGAGTTTGTTCAACCCTTGTGGAGAAGTCGTTCTCTTCTTCATTGCTGCCCTCCTGGAAAGGGAAACTTCCAGCCGCCGACATAGGAACCGACACCTGCGGGTATTTCTCTGTCACACTGTTTCTAGCCGTTTCTTTGAAGGTTTACCGAAGACACCGTGTGTTACACTTGTGGGCAATTATCAGGTTGTATGAAGTCAATGGTCTTGTAAATTCTTTAAAGTTCTAGAAATAAAAGGTTTTGCCCTTCGGGGATTTTTCCTTAACTTTGTGTCGCATGCTTTATATTTGATGGGTTGATTTAGATGCCTGTTTAAGGGTTGATTTTATTTGGTTTAAAAGTAGACGCTAATTAAATAAGGGTTCTTGAAAACTTGAGAATTTAATTTAAATCATTATCGTCAAATTGGTATCAGAGCGGGTTACGCTAATTTATTGCGTATTCCTATTCTCCGCAAAATTTGTGTGATATTGATTTTTTCAAATCAATTTTGTGAAAAATCGCAATTTTTTCAATGGAACGCCCGTTTAATGAGGAGCCTATTTTTGAAAAAGTTCACGACCATGCTGAAAATTTAAAAAGTTTGAATTTGAAACTTTGCAAAGGAATTAAAGTTTTGGAAAAAGAAAATTCTCGTTTTATTCCGCAATGGATCTTTTGCAAACGGTTCAAAATCAAAGAGATTTTTATCGTGAAAAAGTTGTTTCCTTGGACCATGACTTTGTTTCTTTAAAATTTTCCAAGAAGGAGAGTGATGAAAGGGTCCTATTTTTAGAAAAAGAATTGGAGGACCTTAAAAATTCGATGGTTTGTGTTTGTGCCAAAGAGGAGAAAAATATTTTAGTCAATGAGTTTGTGGCACGTGAAAAGACTCTTAGGAAAAATTTTACTTTAATTGAGGGAGAGAGAGATACGCTTTTAGGAATTATTGAAAACTTGAAAAAGGCGTCTATTAATTTGGAAGATTCTAATTCTTTGCTTGAGTCAAAAATTTTGAAATTAAAAAATGATTTGATAGACTCAAGTAGGTTTGATAGTGATGGTAATGGCTCATCTTGTTTTCATGCTTCTAATGCTAAAGCCAAAGCCATTATTTGTTTTAGAGGGTTAACAAATTTTCAGGATGTTAGAAAAGGTCAACCCATAGGTTCCATTCCACCCGTTTACACATGTTCATATTGTGGTCGGAAAGGTTATCTTAGGCATTTTTGTTTTGATCTTGGAAAATGTCCTAGGAAATTTATGTCTAGTGTTCCCGTGGTTCCCAAATCCCCCACACGTTGTTTCACATCTATTTGGATTAGGAAATCACTTTTGGATACACTAGATTTTAGACAAGTTGATTCTCGTTTGCTTGCACATGATTCTTCTCTTGCCATATCATATAGATGAGTGTGTTTGCATATTTGTCATACGCTAGTTATGCTTTTTGATATATGTTTGCTAGCGTTGTGACATGTACTTTTTGTATAGATTTTTGTTTTTGGAAATATTTTGAAAAATACAAAAATATTTTTGTTTTTTGTTTGCACCATTTATGGATGAGCAACTTTGGATGACCGAGTCACAGCATCATTTCATTATTTTCATATGACTATTTGATAGTGTTTTGAGACAATAGGTCAATTCATCCGTGTGCTTTATAATGTTTGGAGTCATTAAGATGTAATTAAGTGTTACTTCCTACATGTTTGACTCATATTTCCTTTATTTCACACATGCACGGATTTATTTGATTATTGTGCTTGTCTTATCACATGTTGGTTGGGTGTTTTCACTTCAATACTGTCCTTTAAAACGAACCAAGAACGATAAAATTTTGATAAGGAAATTGTGCATATAAGAACCGTTTTGTGAGTTTGTGTGTTTTGTTTGAACGGGGAAGGGCTGCGAAAGGTTCATTTTGCCTTTGCGAATACTAAGCCACCGTTAAATTGGACCTAAAAAATGGAGGAATTTTATTATCCGGGGTCCAAAGAGGTTTAAAAAAGCCCGAAAAATATTTAAAGGCAATAAAAAGATATTCATGCCAAATTATGGGCCATTTAGGATTTTGCACCAATTCTCCAAAGTTTGAGAATTTAGATTACCTCTAAAAGAAAATATATATGAGGGAGTTTGGTTGGAGAATTTAAAATGGGTTTGCACGTCCTTGAAATACTTGAAAATGCGCTACATAGTTTTGGACGTTATTAGTGTGGAAATCATTTTGACTTTGATTTGTTGATTTTCATAAGACGACATCATCTAAATTCAACAATCTTTTCACCTAAGGATACTTTTGATGTTCATTCGTTAGGAGTACACATATGCATCGTGCACATATGATTGATTGAGTTGATTTACCTATCGAATGTGTTCACACCCATTCATTCCATTTCCATGACTTGGTTGTTTGAGTCTAAATCCATGGTGTGATTTTTGTATCATATTTTTTTTTCAAATGGTATCAATTTTTTGTACGAAAAAAAAATTGAAAAATCAAAAATAGTTTGTGTATTTTTTGTATACCGTGACACCCCGATTTTTCTTGATTGATTCATTCTTCTTATTTGTCTATTTGGGGACATCATAAAAAGGGGGAGAAAGAATTATCTTATTTTGGGGGAGTTTTTTTTTTTTGATTTAACTTATGCTTTTTGTATAAATTAGTATCTATGTTTATCTCATTTCAAACTCGATACGTCACTTGGTATTTTTCTTTATCTCATGTGTGTAGGTACTACATTGATGATCACTGAATTGCACACCTTGATGAGAAAAGATTTGACTTTTTGAAGATTGAAGATTTGAAGTTTTAAAGATTTAAAGAACAAACGATGAAGACTTATTCATTTGTATCTTTCCAGTTTTGGGTTCATGAAAGGGTAAATTTGTATAGGCAATTTTTTTATTTGATAATTCGTATTTTTTATGTAAGTACCAGCATAGACATAGGGGGATATTTGTAAGGACATTTTTCTCATGTTCAACATGTTACATTTATGTATGTCGTACGCCGCTACATTTGGCACGTCATCTCACGATCTCACATGAAGGCCTTTATCCGAATTCTGGGAATCAAGCATTCAACATCTCCATTAATGTGTCCCACATCTTCCTCAACGACTTCACGTTCCACGATTTTACGGACTTAATGCAAGTGGTACGCAAGGGAAGTCAAAATAGTGAAAAAAGGGCACGATAGGAGACTTCAAGGGAATTTTCGTAATTTTACAACCATAGTCCAGAGGTCTGGTCAACTGTAAAGTTGAAGATCTCGCCGCAACGAAGATACTGGAAAAACGGCACCTCAATCCGAGCTACGGTGAAGGAGTTATGACCTTTTGAAGTTGGAGAAAATTCCTTGAAGAATGCTGATTTTTTTTAACCCCAAACCAGAAAGGTACCCCAAACCAGAGATGTACCCCAAACCGCATGAGGTACCCCAAACCGGTTCGGGGTACCTGACGTTGCAAGAGTCCCCAAGTTTTAAAACTCTTTTGGTTTCCTTATAAAAGCGAACTTCGAGGGAGCAGTTTTGCAAGACTTTGATACACGAATTTGAGAGTCCTAATACCTCAAGTCTTCATATTTTTTTAGTCCCAAGACTCATGTTTTGATTCACACAATTCTTCCAATCCTTTTTAAATCTTTTTGGTAACCTAAGAACACAACTTTGAGTTTGTTCAACCCTTGTGGAGAAGCCGTTCTCTTCTTCATTGCTGCCCTCCTGGAAAGGGAAACTTCCAGCCGCCGACATAGGAACTGACACCTGCGGTATTTCTGTGTCACACTGTTTCTAGCCGTTGCTTTGAAGGTTTACCGAAGACACCGTGCGTTACACTTGTGGAAGATTATCAGGTTGTATGTAAGTCAATGGTCTTGTAAATTCTTTAAAGTTCTAGAAATAAAAGGTTTTGCCCTTCGGGGATTTTTCCTTAACTTTGTGTCGCATGCTTTATATTTGATGGGTTGATTTAGATGCATGTTTAAGGGTTGATTTTATTTGGTTTAAAAGTAGACGCTAATTAAATAAGGGCTCTTGGAAACTTGCGAATTTAATTTAAATCATTATCACACAATAACACTTTTCAATCTACATTTGTTGAGGAGTCATAATGGATTGAGAAGGAACAACTTGAGGTACCTCAAAAGGTTCAACATGGTCCCTCACATGCTGTAAAAAATAGAGATACCATGATAAGAGTTATCCATAATTTGGCGTCCTTTGTTACTCGAGAGGTGACTTAAAGGAAAAAAAATCTTTACAAAGAATTTGCTAAGTCACCAAACAGGTGTGAGATATGAACAAAATCTTAGCAATGAGTTTTCTAAGTCACTAAGCAACTTGGACATTTAAAAAAATTATTAGCAAAAAATTTTCTAAGTCACCAAGGATGTATGAGATAATGAGTCTAAACATTGAAAAAATACCTAAAAAAGAGATTGCTAAGTCACCAAGAAGATATATTTTTCAAAAAGAATTTCACCTAGGAAGGGTATTCTACCAATTAGGTAGAAAAATTTAAATATTCTTTCAGAAAGAAAACTCACAAAGCTGAAATATGCCTCATGATTTTGAGAAATGACATTTGAAACAGATGGAGTTTTTCCATCCTTAGGTTCAACGATAGGAATTTGGGATAAGGGAGCTTTCGACGAAGCTGGTGTAGGAAACTCCATTTAAACTGGTACAAGAGCTAGCTAAGAACCATGTTCTGATAAAGTAGAACCAGTCTCGACATTAGAAAAGGAAACTTCCACTAAGGGTAGATTAACCTCAGTGGAAAAAGTTGTTGGTTCACCGCGAGGAAACTGCATCAGCACAAGAAGAGGAATTTTATTAAGAGTTAACCGATCATCAAGGAAGGAAACAGTTAGAAATATTTTTGAACTATACTTAAGAGCATACCTAATTAAAGGCCTATCGCAGGATCCGATCCGCAACTAGCCTCAAAATGCTATGAGGTAGAACGGACTTGTTCAAAGCATTCACAATTACCATAACATCCACCTGAGAGAACACACATTATTTCAGTATCATTAAAACAACTCCTTGAAGATGCATACTTGCAAGTTTTTAAGTCAAAACTGAAGCAACCTTTGACAAGATGGCTAAAATAATCATATCCAGTGGTAATTTGTGGGAAGATGGTGAGTCTAGTACCGTTAAAGATGGTGAAGCAATTGAAATTAAAGTTTCACCAACAACAACCGATCACCCCACTATTTCATCATCTATTTCCATCCTCCATGTTACCTCACTCACATGACCAAAGTAAGTGTGGCCTGAGTACGTAAGCCTGACCATCAACGAACAAGGAGCTAGAGCTAGATCAAGGATAGGTCCATCGATAATTAGGCATTGAAAGTCCCTTGGGGGTGATGGAGAATAACCTAGTGATGAATAATCTTAAATAGTAAATAGCAAAAAAATTCAGAGGTAGCATCTCAACACTTAGTTTTTTCCCGGGAGAAACTTGTACAAAAAAGAAATAATTACCTCTGGAGTTCGGGAAATGGGTAACATTGGAGCATGCTACATAAAAGCATCCACACATCCTCGTCAACATGACTATCTTCTAAAATTATGTGTTCAGAGGAAATTGGAGACATAGGAGTTGGACTTGGTATCATGACAACACGCTCTTAAGTTTCTATTTTTCTCATGGTCTTGGTGTATAAATGTTTATTACGCTACGAAGGAGCACCAATGGAAGGTCCATCTTTATTATTACCAAAGGTGGAAATTTTCTTTTAAGGAACCTGAGATGCAACAACATTATAAGGAGGCTATTTCCTAGGTACCTTATCTAAATTAATAAAGGAAATAATTGGAATGTTATTGAGGTTACGAAGCACTTTAATAACAATTAAGATCACCTTTTCCACCAAGTTTAGAGCAGGTGGTCGAATGGATTCTAGAGGTACCCCAACCATCTTTAGGGAATCTTTTAGGGTTTTTGATATCTTGAAAGATGTTACGGAAGCCACCTCCGTAGATGAACCAGCTGTAGAGGAAGCTTTCCTTTTTGTCGCATTAGTTGTGGGGGCAACATGCTTCATTTCTCCTGTTCAGGCACATCGTTGAACAGTGCAAAGGGAGGTAATTCTTAGGGTGGATCATTCTTAGTACTAGTTATCTCAAATTCAACCTCGTATCATTAAGTTATTTTTTTATCCCAATCTCATTGGGCATAATGTTTCACCCCAGGGTAATTAGGTGGAGTTTTGAGCCACTCTTAGATTTTACTAAGTTGAGGTAGATAAAAATGCACAAGACCAATTATTAACACGTCACCCTTCCTATTATTGCTTGGGATGGTAAGCTTATCTTTAAACTCGTAACAAAGAGCTACAATGTAGGATAATGTGATGTCTGAGCAAGTTGTGTGGAAAGAATCATCGAATTTGTTTCTTCAACAAGTGACGTGGGCACACCTTGGTCATATCCAAATTACCTTACAGAATGCTAGGGGTGATAGGATTCATTTTAATTCCAACTCAGTGAACGAGGGAAGACGACCAGGGGTGAGAACAAGCACAACAGCTAAATAAGGTCTCTCGATAATCATTTCTTCTATTACAGCTTGAACTAAAAGATTTGATTCATCGAATGACCACAATTGGACTAGGGTTTTCCCATAATAAGGACTACCAACAAAGGATTAGTATTTGTCACTTAAAAGAAACAAGTCATTTCTGCTTTATTTCTTATTCTAATAAAATAGCATTAGACATTATACGGGAATTTTTTTTATGGAAAGCTGTGAAAGGGAAACACCGGGGAACCTAGACTAGAAAAACCCATTAAGAGAATTATGTTTACAAACTTATAGACATTATAGATCCCCTAAGATTGTTCCATCTCAATTTGGTTCCAATCTAGCTAAGTGTAGAGGATCCCAAGAGTAATAGCAAAAAGAGGAAGATTGACCCCACGAGGCAACCTCACAGATATATTGATCAAGTCTCTATAAGGTTAATTATTAGGCTTGCCTGGTAAAAAGAAAAGAGAGCAGACATAAGATGTAAGCAACTAGCTCCATCGAGGAGCCTTTCCTATCACCAAAATTTGCATCGAGGAAAATACCTTTGGCCTTCTCATACTTGGTATATTTAGGGGCACACTGTAAAAAAATTTGATGAGTTGGGGCAAGTAGCTTTTGTTAGAATCCCCAACGCATTCATGATAAATTTTATCGAAGTCCTTTGGGCTCTAACTTAATCAAACTCAATAGCTTCATGTCCCACCCCGCCTTATTCTAGCGTCGGCCGCCACCAAAACTAAGTCGGGCATGAGTAAATAAAATACCATTCTTAGCATGAGACAGATGTGAGACATAAATAAACCAGTCCATAAGATACATAATTGAATTAATCTCAAATGATCATAAACAACTAAGCGATAAAAGATCCATCACATGTTAACTCCAAAAGAAATCCGTACTCCAATAATGATTAAATAAAATCTAAATAATCCCAACATAAATCCTCTAAACAACTTTGGAACCGAATGGCCCAATAAAACTCAAATGAAGTCTCATAATAATTAGACTGAAAAGGAAAGTCTAACTAAACTATGCCATAAAATGAATAACTCCAGCTGCTCCTCCAAATGATAACTCCAATAAACTTATGCAGCTTCTCCGATTCTCATCCTAAAAAATATTAGTCAACGCATGGGTCAGAGCCAAAGACCCAAGCAAGAATACACACTACTCCCCTCAAATAGGATCCTTGAATCCAGGCAGTAGCATTATACGCAATAAATATCACAATAGAGTATTTTAAATTAAACGGGATAATTAAACGCGATAAATATAAATCACTAACTACTCGCAGAAATCCCCATTTATAAAGGCACACCAATATCATTTTAAATTCCCAAGTCCCGCGGAGTTAATCTTTTATTAATTAACCCAAATTATCAAATTTCTCAATTATTTATGTTCTTACTTCAATAATTATTAGTTATGGCGGTCCTCCCGCCTCGGGTGATAATTCACCAAAATTCATTATAGCGGTCCTCCCGCCTTGTGTTATTTCTCCACCAAAATACACATCCCCTTGTCAAAACGCCGGATGGCCCGTTTAAACTGTCGGCCCTCGCTGATTGACAAGGTTCCACACACGACACGATATAAAACATCGGCTGGCCCGTTTAAACTGTCGGTCCTCGCTGATTATGTCGCCAATATATTTTAATACCCGTCTTATTATCTTAGGTATTAGTTCTCAATTTCTCAATTTATAAACACCCCACCCTTTAATCGATGTGAGATCCTCAAAATGCCCCTTAGTCCCATACCTAAGGGTCCCCAAGTTATCAATACGTCCTAATCTATGTATAGGAGGATTTTCTAACATAATTCATAACCTAGTCTCATACCTAGACTAGCGTAACGATGATAAAGTAATAAAAACCATCCCACCCCCAAGGTGATAAAAACGCAATAATCTTCCCTCACTAGTCCCATTCCTAGAAGACATTCTAAAATATAGGGAGAGCAATAATACTCAACAACCCGTCGTCACAATGATATTTAATAATACGAACAAGTCATACCAACAAGAATAATTAATCATCGTACAAAACTACACATGATAGTCCAATTCAATTAAATCTTTAATTTAATTATCACAACGTCAACAATACCCAAATAATCTCATTTAATTATTTTAAATTAAATATACAAAGTGTTCATCATATATTCATCAAAACCAAATTTTATTATCTCTACATGTATTACATGAGTTTAACGCACCCAAAAATCATTTATTTTAAAGCTAGGGTTTTTCTACATGCAACCTACACCAATAAAACCCAAAATCACTCATGAATCCTACGTACCCAAAGGGTTATGAATATTATTCAGATTAAAAGATTTTATAAAAACAGCCCATAATTAGTATTCACTTTTTCTAATTAAGTTACTAATTATTTTTAACAAAACATGTAATTAAGTGTTTAGGCGACACTTAAAACGCATAATACTAAAGGAAAATAATAGAGTATTCATGCCTGTGAAGATTGTGTTGAAAATCTGATTAGAAATCTGAATTCCTCTCGAAAAATTAGCAAACAAGTGTTCTTGGACCAATCTTGATTAAACCCCAAATAATCCTTCAAATCTGGTGACAAAACCTTGATTATGTTGGAGGTTGATGATTATGGTTGAGATGAAATATTTTTAGAAGTGTTCTCTCGTGAAAAAGTTGAGAAAAAGTGATTATGAGAAGTCCCCCCACAAATTAGAGTCATTATATAGTCATTAGGAAACCTAATCCTAATAGAACTCTAATAAGATACAAACACTAAAAATTTTATTCCGGACGATCGGACCGTTGGAATTAGATGAAATTTTACAGAGAATTATCTGAAGACGAGAAGAATCTGCAAAAAAAATTCAACTAGATCGGACCGTTCAATATTTTTAAAAAAAATTTCTAGAGAGTTTTATGCTCCGAGGACTCTTAGAGAGTTTTATGTTTTGAGGACTCTTCTATATAATAAAAATTCAATTAAAACTATATTTTAAATCCGATTTCAATTTCACTTGAAGTTATATTCTTCTAAAATCATAACCAACATATTTAACCAATAAAAATTATTAAATTCAAAATTTTATTTTTCCCGAAAATTCCAATTAATTAATTAAAATAAGTAATAAAAACACGGGGTGTTACACTTCATCATTATAAGAGAGGTCATCCTAAGTACAAGGCCAGTCATCTTATAAACATTTTCAAGGGTGATTGTGAATTCACCCTAAGCATCAACAAAATTGTGGAACATATGGTTCCATCGAGATATTAATAGGTGGAGGGATCCATTGTTCTTGGGCAAAGTAAAGTCCCCAAACCAACAAGTGTTGAGAAGGCCCATCTATTTGAGGGTTCCAGTATATATGGAGGGAATGTAAGTTTAGTGGGTAGTAAATCCCTCTAAGGAACCTCAAGGTTCTTCAAAATAATGTAAGAGTGAGGAAAGTACCCACAGTTGAACCACAAACGAAGAATCCTAATAGGGTAATGATACACCCATTCTTCTATTTCCTCAAGTTCTTCAAACAGCGTCAAAGTATCAACTTTGGCTTGTAACTATCCAGAAAAATCTTTTAAATCTTCCCTAAACTTATTGTTTTACCCAAAGTAGTGGCATGATAGTATAAAACTAGTTTGGATTGGTGAGTTGCCTATTAAGCCTCTAGGACTTGCCCGAACATTTGGTCAAAAAATTTGGCTCAGTGGATAGAAGATACCACTGATGCTAAGTGAAGCTTTTAGCGGACGAAATGATTTTCAAAAAACATAGAATTGGAGGTGATAAGAAATTAGTTGTGGAGATTGGATTTTACGACAGTTTTCGATCAGTTTCAAGAGAAAATAGGACTTTTTCTCTCTAAAAAGGCTTAAGCTCCGAGTTTTACTAGCAGGAGATTTAAAGTTTTAGAAAAACATTAAGTGTTGAGCTTTTAAATGGTTGAGCACTAGCAGTTTGGATGCAGACGATTTGATTTCCCACATGTGGATATTAGAAAATAAATGATAGTTTTTGCGTAAACGATTTGTGAACAATTCACCCCAACTCGCCTCATGGCAAATGGAAACAAAGATGTCAGATTGTGGGATTCCAGCATTAATTATTGGCATGTGACAAAAAAGGATAACTTGCCTATAAAGGATGGGTTTTGCGGTTCACCATATTCCCATTTTCCAAATTTTTATATCAACCCATGATGAGTTCCCACTAATAGAGTTTGTTCGCAATGAGTTCCCACGGATTAAGTTTGTTTGCAATGAATTCTCACTGATCAAGTTTGAACGTAATAAGATCCCACGAACCAAGACTATTCATGAGTAGTTTCATTAGATCCGGAATTTTGTACTAGGATAATGGAAAGTCATAGTTTATTCTTTGAGTTCGCACTAGGTGAGGTTTGTTGGACTGGAGGTTTTTTGTAGTAAGGTGTTTTCAAAGATATCTCTTTCTAAAATAACAAATTTCTCTACGAAGGGTCAAATCTAGGGGGAATAAAAATAAACCCATGATTAGATATAATTCTCCTAATTAAGAAAATAGATGAGAAACTAGATAAAGAATTAACAAAGATTACTAAGATTACTAAGGAGTGTGAAGATTCAATCAAGCTTGCTCATAAACTAGCTCGAACGAAGACAAATAAATTTGGATCAAGCACAGAGGAAGTCGGAGAAAGTATGGAGGAAGCCGGCAAACTAGTCCAAATGATAGAAGGAGTAAGGAGGAAGCTTTATTTAGGGATTTGATCGAAGGAACCTTTGCATTTCATTTCACTTACATTATGTATTTATGAGGTATATAGTAATATTTTGTGACGTTACTTTGCACCCACGAGGGACCAAATGTAACATGACTTGGGAGAGCTTTCATTCTCTATCAAACGACCTAACTTAAGAAACCTACGAGGAAACTGGTTTGGAGGATTGAGAAGAAAGTCAATGTTAAATCACGACTTAACCTCTTTAGATACACCATGTAGAATACCGGCTCATCCGAGAAAACATAATTCGAGGAAGCACCATCCCAGAAACCATGAGTTTCCTTATCCACTAGGTTGATACAGGTGGTCTTTATCATAAGTAACAAAGATCTTTATACAAATATCCCAGTGACTTCATGCATGAACTTCACATTTCCAATACAAAATTGAGTAAATCGTGGTGTTTTGGGTATTGGAAGACAGTTTGGTGCGCTACGACCCGTGGGAAGCCTCCTCACATAAAGCGAGTCACTTAAGCCTTCTCCCAGCATTTAATGCAAGTATTGTGTAAGCTTGGTGGCATAACTTTGCATCTAATGCCAGTAATGTGGAGTCATAGTGGTCTAACTTAGCATTTAATTTCATTGAGACTATTCAAGTGTACTATACAAACTATATACACCATCAACTATCCTTTGAGAGACAAGGAGTTTCGAAAGATACTTACTACACATAGACAAGAGTTTTGAGCCATATATATACACTTTAAAACATATTTAATACCAGAGGCTTCATACTTTTTGGCCGTGAATTTTTTTGCTCAATCTTTCACCAAGAACATAAGTGCCCCGTCTTTCTTAGACTTTTATTTTTGGAGATAGACGACTTTTATTAGATGATGAGCCCCTTTATTTATACTGATGTCGGAGTGGTGAGGAAAGGAAGTTACCCTTTACTTTGTTTGATGATATGTCAATAGACTTTAGACGTTTATTTGGAATTGGAGTGTTATCCCTTATCTCAAATAAGGTGCCATTTTATAGGGAGCCTTTAGTGAGTTTGTCTGTTGATGATTCATCCCATGATGCGGGGTGATTTTCAGGGGATAGTGTTTGATGTTTGTTTTTCTAGGGAAGAAGTGTCTATGGATAGAGTTTTTTCCATTTCTGAATTCTTTTAACTGTTGCTTTAGTATCAATAGCCTTTATGTGATGTATTTCCATAAGGATGCATGTGGAGTCTTAAAATTCCCTTAAAGCACTTGTTTAATTATCTTATGTTTAGTTTCTTTATACCATACCATATATTTTAGAGTGACGGCACAATGACCGTAAGTGGGATTTTCCCATAACATGGGGTTTTATGGTATTTATTTAGACCGACCCCTAAGTGATATCTTGGTTTGCCTACGTATCTCCGATTTAAGGATAAATGGTTGTTTATATTGTGGCATCCTCATTGGGAGATATACATTTATTTAGAATTTGGTAAAAAAAAATTAAGTGTTTTAATTACTTTAAGTTTGTGGATTTATCATTATTAGGTGTGAGTTATAATCCATTTCTTAATTCATAATCATCTCATGCAACACATGTAGTGAAATACTGAAAATCACCATATATTATGGCATCAAAGGGAGACATTAGAAGAGGGAATAAGGGGGGACTCTTTCACTACCAGGACAGACTCAAAGCGTATCTGAATGACAGGTATCGGAATGCATTTTATAGGAGTCCAATTATTGATTACTATTTCTCCCACGGTGTTGGTGATTAAATGGTTAGGGTACCTTTAGAGTGGCCCTTAGGAGCTCATAGACCTTGGAAAAAAATGTTGGCTAGGGCAGGTAGTGTTCCTTGAGTCGAACTGTTTCTTCCTCAGATTTTGTAGTGGGATTCTTTATTTGCCCGACCATGGAGTTAGTTTGTAGGAGTGCCTTGGAAAGGGCTTTTAGTTGAATCTAGTGGCTTTACTCATTCCACTGATAGTTCCAATAAGTATGGCAGGTCATATCCTAAGGCTCGATTGAAATCATTGTTTCATTGGGAGGGGCTTTCAAGTTTGGTACCCAGAGGTAAATATTGAGTTCAAGGATGTTGAATAATTGTCCCTTTTCAGTAGTAATACCTTGGGTGGCCGAGGTGGAGTACGAGTCATGGAAGCATCCTACCGGAGTTAAATGTGAGGTTCCTAATATGGATATCTGGGCAAAATTGATTATGAATTGGTGCAAGTAGTCCCCACTCTAGTTTGGGTTCGGATGTATTTTTATCTTCCTCGGTGACCCAAGAGATGTTGATATCATTCTGGCTAACCTTATGGATCTTCCTGTAGTCTACGTACAGTCCTTCCTTTAGAGGATATCCATTCCTATTTACCAGTATTTCTTTGCTTCATCCCTCCATGGTTTGGGGAGTTTGTGATATGAAAATTCTTCTCCATGGAGATGAAAATGACAACTCCACCCTTGATGGGGGTTTTTGGGATAAGCGGCGGGAGTTTTATGATTAGGGGAATACCCAAGATTAGACTTTCCCTGATGTTCTCTAGTAATGATAGCTTCAAGGTTTCCTTATTGGTTTCTTTCATGTCAAAACCCTATTTTGTGAATTATTTGAGTGACTACACTGTGAATGAAAGACTCTACTTCTATCTTGTGAGCAAGTGGGATAACTTAAAATTCACAAGGGCAGTTGTTGCTATTGTCATGATGCGAATCTAGGAGGGGAATGGTTGTAATGCTAGCAACTGTGGCCGAACTATCGTCACCATAGACTATGATGACTTTTGTATGAACTGAAAACCTGACGTTGATGTGTAGCGAAGAGGGTAATGCCCCCATAAGGTGTATCCAGCCTCTCCCGAGTGACTAAAAATCCATGTCACATTTGACGGGTCCTATTATGATGGTGAGGATAATGACCCCTAGGACCTCTCAGTGAGTGTTGTCATAGGCCCTAGTGGCTATAGAGGAGGGTTTGAATTTTAAGGTGATGTGTCCTAGATCGTTGGTGGTAGAGAGGGGGAATGCATAGATGGTGGTCCTATTGTCTATCATTGATTTTTAGTGTGAATCAGTAATTGAGGCCTTATATGTGTAGTCTTTATCGAATAAGCTGATGTGATGCTTCATGATGATGGAATATATGGCAGTCGAAATCTCAATGAGAGTTAGTTCTGTAGGACCATAAGCTTAGGATAGCAGATGGATGATGGAGGTTTAGTGTTCTCTAGATGTAGCTGATTATTTCCAGATAGTGATGATAGTTGATGTCTACCGGAGTTGCTCCTAGATCTTATTATTTTCCCAAGGAAGTGGTGTGACAACTCTTTCAGGGGGATTTATCCTTACTATCTTGGTTCGAACGAGTGGAGAATTACCTAACTTGGTGAGGAAGTCAGCTTCTTTGTCTAGAGATGGTGGGAGTTCGACCCAGGCTTTGTGTTCATATTTTTCTAGACGAACTAGAAAATCAGCCAAGGATGCAAGGTTCTCAACAGGTGATGCTAGCTTTGAGGACATTACTTCGGTCTAATTGAAATTATAGGATAGCTTTGGGCCTTTCTTCGAGACATTGATTAATCTATCCATTGCATGGCTATATTTGAGTCCTCGACGGAGGTGGGTACTTCCGCCACTTTTTATAGAACTTGTTCGTCTTTTATGTCTGTAGTATAAGGTGATGTCTTTGTAGACACGAATAACCCTGACCATAAATTGTTATAAGAGGTTGTCTCCTAGTGCTCATCCTTATCGGAGAACATTTCAGATTCTCCTGGGTTTATTTCTTTAACGATGCTAGCAGCTTGGCAGAAGATGTCTTCGTAGTTATATATATATTCTACATATTATGGCCCCTAGGGCGAGACTTCTTAGATGAATATAGCATGGACCATTATAGTCATTGTACTGTAAAATGTCTAACTTTCCTTGTTCCTAGTCATAGGGAAAAGGTTTGACTAGTTCTGTGTCAATAGTATATAAATATCTTCGAAAGGGAAGAACTTCTGCTGAAGGACGTCCTTGGAAGGTTATCTCATCTTGGAATTAAATTATGCCCACTATGTGGGCGACATAGAGGTAACTTTTCACATGGCTATATCCTATAATGGTGTAGTGGTGGGTCCAGGGTGATTCCTAAAGTGTGAAGAATTCAAATGCTAGTTGCATAACAAGCAAGTAGATCTCACTGTAGGGATCGAATGGATCTTCCATAGGTGTATTGACTTCAGGAGGGGTAGACTCGATCTCTATGGCCCTACAGATGGTGTTTTGTGTTTCTAAGGGTAAGTCTCCCCATCGGGTAAGCTAGATGTTCTAGTATATGTTGATGTCAGGGTGTTTCAGTTCTCTCAGACTATTGAAGAACTAGAGGGGTGGCCCTTCTTATGAGAGGCTTAGTTATAAACTTTCGATCATTTAGCCTCTATTTTTCATGTGGAAATTCATGTGCTAGTGATTTTCAATTCAGTCAAGTTCTTTTAGGTCGCTCAATACCCGATCCCGAACTTTTAATCCCAAATGCTCAGAGCTTCAAAAGACGTGGCTCCTTATTCATGGAGTCCTAAAACCTTTCCCTAAATAATAGTCATACTTCATCATCATATTTTAGATTTAAAGGTTGAGGATATATTAATATCTGGACCCAAGGGAGGTGTTACCCTCGATGATCAAGAGGTGGTCAAAGTAATTTGTGATGCCCTGCTCGAGCAGGTGGGCGTAGTAAACTGGCTTAATTCTTGTGACTGCAGGATAAAGGGTGGGCTTCAACTTGATAAAGGCGGTGTTTTTCATGGTGGCTTTTAACCCAAGATTTTTACCTTTCAGTCTATAAGTAACAATTCCACCTTCATGATTTGTTATCATTATATGAATGGTACCCAAAGGAAGAACCCATGATTCGTTCCCTAATGGATTCGAACGAGCAATCATTCCTCATTGTCTATAGTATTGGGCATGGAATAATATTTAAGATCCCATGACCCGATGGACTTCATGGAGGATGTTCCATATTTCTTTCGAAAGTATCGTGTTCCGAGCGTATGCTATAAGTTAAGGATTTTCCCTCAATTTGGCATTCCAATCAACATCCCTTTGAGCCATGTGGTACATGACTCTTTCTTCCTCTTTGTACAACAATTGGTGCCGGGTTTAAAATTTTTGCGTGATGAGGTAGTCATCTTCCCTGAGTTTTTTGTATCGTTCTCTCATCTATATTGGAGGTCTAGGATAACATGGCATATGAATCATGGGTCCCCTTCTTGATGACCAGAAAAAGTGGTCCCCAACTATTTTCTAGAGTGATGAATAAAAGGGTGTTAGATGTAATGGATTAGTGGCTACCATTATTGGCCCTGAATCTGTGAGGGTGAACATGTTTGCCATAAAGTTGGATCATTCCCATCAGAAGGATTAGATTGGTTATGTGAAGGAGATATATTAGATGGCTTGGATAGATTCATTGCACTTCTTTTCCCATTCAGCTAAGTTACCTGGTTCTTCTTGAAATAGAGTGAGGAGTGTGAGATCTTTTAATATCATCAATTATGTGACCATAAGTAAGTTCGATCTTCAATTATTAGTTTGAAGGAACTATATGGAAATGATGAAGAATGTTATAAGGTCAATGGTGGGATCCATTTCTACGATGATTTTCAGGGTCGATAATGGTGAGCCCAGAGGGGTGGTTATTTGGATTTAGGAGTGTTTCCTCATCCTCAGTATATCATGAATGGGAACTATCAGGGTAGATGAGCCAGTATTTAGAATGGGAGCATCTGGCAAGGCATTGGTGTTGGGGTTTGGATGATATGGTAGTGGATTATTAGTGACATTTTATTTTGAAAGGATGAGGCTTCCGGCATCAATGAGGTCTTAGATGGAAATCCTCAGAGCCTATCATTTATCGATAATGGGATTGGTTCCTTGATGGAAATCGTAGTAGGTATTGGATTGTTAGTTGTTGTTTGGTAATGCAGGGATGTTCTAGGGTTCATAGGTCTTAGGCGACCATCCATTTTTAGGATGGCATATACTCGGATGAGGGGATCCTGAAGGTCAGTGAGTTACTAGGGCGAAGCTTTGAACTCTTTGGGAGAGGGAATAACTTGGTAGTTTTTAGGAGGGGGTTCGTGTTAAAAAGGTACAACGGTGGCTAGCATAGCTTGGATGGGTATGATTCTAGTTATGGAATGACCAAGAAGGTGGTGATATAAGTTTTGGAAGCTCCAGGTGAGTTCTTTCGGGAAAAGAATTGGTTTACAGCTCAGCAATATTACTCCATAGATTTAGAAAACCTATCAGTTAAACTCTCCTCGATATGGTAGAGTGATTCGATGTCAGAGATCGAGGTGAGCCCGAGTTCATTTGGTACTTCTCTCTATAGGTTTATGATTAGAATATCTAATCGAATGTCTCTCTTTAGTGAGTGACAAAGGTTCTAACTACCTCTCCATCTTCCTGTTCTATGATTTTTAACTCTTTACAGGTGATGCCAAGTTCCTCAATTTATTATTAAGGATTTAGAAAAGCATGACATAAATTGTCCCAAGTTTTGGTAGTTCCCTCATATTTTAGTTCCATATAATTAGTAAGGCTCCTTCGAACAAAGTGAAAGAGAACATGCTCTCTAGAGCTTCTAGGCCTACATTTCGAACTTGCATTTGAAGGTGGTAGTTGGATACGTGGTAGATTGGGGAGCCTATTCTTGTATAGATTTTGAAGATTGGCATCTTAAATTTATCCAACAATCGATCTTTAGGATAGAGATCCATCTTCTTGAAATGTGTGAGTGATTACCCGCGTGAAATGCGTGCTCGTGTAAGATCACAGTCGTTGTTTTCATTTCACCGTGATAATACAAAAACCTAAATTACGACTACACTTGCGAGGCAAGCACAACGGTAAGTCGGGTATCGAAACATCCACTGGGACGAGTTGCTAGAATTTGGTTGATTTAATACTTCTCAATAAAACTGTAAAAGGTGATTACAAACTAAAAAGGAAAATATGCATAAAAGGGAAATGATTAATATAGGCGAGGGTATTGAAACTAGATTAACAAAGAGATAAAAGCTATAGGTTGCGTCGAATATCCCTCACCCGAGTTAATTTGTACAAAATGGATACATGGGTCGACGAGTTATTACGAATGCGTCTCGTTTTGACAGTTATTTAAATCAAGGGTTGTCATGCCCCTAAATCTGCATAAAATCCAAATAAGATTTTGGCGTCAACCCGCATAACATGCCTCGTCAAATCTCCTAGACATAATAACTAGGACAACGCACCTGAAATATACCCGTAAACACCATCACCAAAGCAAAGCAATGCGTCAACCCGAGTGAGTTCAATTCAAACACAACCTAATTTAAATTAGCTAGAAATCATGTTAAAAATGCGGTAAATAAACGTGGTAAATCTACACTAGAAAGCACGGGAAGAAAGCATGTAAATCTAATTATGAAAGCTTGTAAACCTAATTATCAAAGCAAGAAAGAATGAAATACAAGTTAAATTAATGGAGAGGGTAATTAATAGTTAACTTACATACTAAAAAGGTTGTCAATTCAAAGAGAAATGAAGAAGAACTCTTCAAAAACCCAAACCCTAAGCTAAACTATCTTCTAAAACTATCTAAACTAGAATATCTGATTATAAAACAAAAATTGGTATTTATAGTAAGTTGGAATAAGTAAAGAAAAGAAAAGGAAAAAGAAAATATAAGGCAAAATATCCCTAGGAAACAGGGGATCGATCGATTGATCCCCTGTGATCGATCGATCAATGTCCAAAATATCAGTCCAGTGTCTCCCCACGATTTGGAAAAACTGAAGGATCGATCGATCGACCCCTTTGATTTATCGATCGATCAAGCAGGTATGAGCCAAGTTGATATTTTGGATTATTTGCATATCCCATACGCCAAAATCGTCGTAACTTCTTCATTCTGAATCAGAATTGTGCACCGTTCACAGCCACGCGAAGCTTGTGAGGAGGGATACAAATTTCGTGGAGATATTGGGCCAGGTGCCCAAGCTGTGAATAGACTAAAATGCCCTTGAACGTGCGATTGTGTATGGAAATTGAGCAGAATGCGTCCGAACTTCACACTTAGCATCCATATACCTATAAAGCTCAATTAACCCCTGCAAAACATGTTAACATAAAAATCCAAGGTTGTCTGGTTAACGAGCATAAATATAGGGAATAAGATACCCGAGGGGGCTAAAATGTGTAGGTTCGAGGGAATAAATATGCAATATTTGCGTCGTATCAGTGCACTCATCAGTGGTTTGCATCTTGTTGATGGATTCCATAAGGAGACGCAGTTCAAATTGTACCTGCATAACTTCCATATTTAGAGGCAGGGTAGAATTTTGGTAACTGATAGAGGACTTACAGATTTATCTCGCGAGGGGGGCTTGGAAGGCGGTGAGTGGGTACTTGGGGTACTATTGGTAAGGTTAGAAGTACCCATGTGTGGAAAATAATAATTTAATGCAAGGGGCTCCGACATTAGCAGGGGTCTTCGATACTAAAATTGGTGTAGGCAGATCCTAGGGATTAAATAGTACTGCTTTGGTAGCCACCGCAGGTGGTGTTTCGGTATTGGGTATGGGAGGAGAAAGTACGTTATCTCCTATTTTGGGCATAACAGTGGCCTCTTGTGGGTCCCTGATCCAGACTTCATGGTATTCTGTGAGGTAGTGATGTTCTCCATCTTTCTTAAAATCTGATCCATTATTAATGCAACATGGTCTTCTTCCGTAGACATGGATCGTACTATGGAGCAAACTTGACAATCATGGGTGGGGAGATACTAATGAAAAATAATCATCCATACAGAGTGTGGGCTCGTATTTCTGGGGTAAAGACTTCATGTAGTCTCTTTATTGATGACATAAACTATAGAAAAATTCAGGACACTTTTGTTTAGGTATTTGCAGACAAAAGGACAATATATTGGGGTAGAAGGACTCACATATGCATGATTTTTCAATGCCATTATTTTATCTAAATTTAATTGTATGTGGATGGTACTTATTTTTTTTATACTTTTGGTTTGGTAGTATCTTCTTGAGGAAGAACAGAAAGGAGTCCCATTGGATTTTGGTATACGAGGTGAGCTCTCGTTTTAATGCGAGGAACGAGGAAGTGATAGGCTGGAGTCTATTATTTTCTCAAAATAAAAGTGGGTAGGGGAACCCAACATAAGAAAAATTTCCTTTGGTGTTATTCTTGCGAATTCATATTGTTTATCTTCCATTTAAAAATGAGAAAACATTCAGCTTGGAATCTGAGGGGTCTTGGACCAACATCCAGCCACCTCATGATTTTTTCAAAATTTTCGTCAAAGAAAGTGGCCCATAAGTATCTTTTCTTTTTTGTGCAATAGGGTGTGTTCCTATATTTTTTTCCTTTATGAAAAAGGGTGATGTGACTCACTGATTGGTGGATCGCTTTTCATTGTCATGGATCATGATATACCAAGATGCTAGAACTGAGCAACCTTTATGGTATGTGTGAAACCACTTTACCCATGTATTGAATAACTGCGAATGCCTATTTTACATACCTAAGTACTGAACAAACATCAAACATCCCCTGTCACCGAGACATTGGGAAAAATAAAAAATAAAGTTGCTTAATATACCAGATGGGTGGGCAAAAAGAATGAGAATTCATCAGCGATTAGCCTTCCGGAGAAGCAACTTTTCAAATGTATGCACTTCAATCAATGAAGCGATTTTTATAAATTACGAAGTTATCTTTTGGCAGAAGTGACTTTTATGAAATACGAGCCTCTTGTAGGGTGAATTGACTTTTCTAAGGTTCGAACTTCCTCTCAGCTAACTTTTTTTGGTCTCAAGGGTATAGGGTTCAAATAAATTTCAAAATCAATACTATTTAGTGTGTGATGCAAAACATGTAATCTTTATTTTTACATACTTTGATGTTTATATTTTTGCGAGGTCCTTTGCACATACCTATATGTCTAGGAAAATATACAATTCTACACATGGGGACAAATCATTTATCTACGTTATAAGAGACTCAAAAATTAAGATCGATAAATAGTTCAAAAATTATGTAAGGTAGTCATGTAGGGGAGCAATATTAAGCATATTAGGACGGAATCATTATTTGATGTACTCGGGGGGCCATTAGCATTATTGCTCCCCTATATTAGGACAGAAGCATAGTTTGGTTCTCTTGCGTTATCCCTAGCAAAGTTTCATGTGTGGAGTTGCGGGCCATTAGCATTATTTGATGTACTCGGGGGGAAATTGCACACGGGACTAGGAGAGTGATTTTCTCTTGTTTCGCCCCTTCACCGCGGGGTCAGGTTATAGGTTCGAGGTTGGACTCAATGTCTTGTCCTAGAATATGTTTAACACCATGTCCAATTTGAGTTGCAAACTTAAGGTTTTAGGCTTAGGCCTAAAGTTGTTTCGTGCGATAAGGGGGTTCGGTTAGTTAGTTCAAAGTCGCCAGTTTGTTTTAAACAAGAACAAATGAAAGATTTTGATTATCCCTTTCAAGATAATCCTAAGGCAGTTTTAAGTTTATGGTTTGTCCAAAGATTCTTGTTATGTGGGCTTCGTAATCGGGTTACGACTGGGGAAGTTATTAGGCCCCCCACTTGTTTTTATGATTATTATCGCTCTTAACATTTATTAATTACTTTTTAGTTATTTTTAGAACTGGTTTAAATAGATTAGGTTGAGAACCCTTTAAACATAGATATGTGCTTATGTATGAAATGGTATTAGTGAGAGGTGTAATAAAGTCACTTCAATCGGTGCAGATACACAAGGGTTCTTATATATGACTTCATGCATATATAACGAGTGACCATTGGGATGCAATGTAAGTGTGCAATAGAGATCGGCTTTAGCGATAGAATGATATCTCTTTCAAGAGTGTAGGATGGATAAAAAGGAAATATGATAGATGGGTGCATCAATGTTATGATAGCGTATCGAGAGATATGTTATCGAGTCTCGAGGTTATGATAAGAACCCAATATTTTTCCTATGTGGCCAAGTACACTTGGGATCAAAGCCTATATATATCAGTTGTATATGCGTTTGAAATTTTGTGTGGGGTGCGTGAGAAGATCGTATCTCTGAGATAGTTTGATATATCATTTGTAAGGTGTGGGAGAGGGTCTAAGAGAGGTAAGAGATGATTGCATCTCTATGGGGAATGATATATGATGAGACATATCATCGAATCTTGATCTCATGAGAAGGACTTCATATTGAGTCTATGTACTTGTGTAGCCATGATATCAAAGCTTATGTAGTTTGGATGGTCATGTATTTCAACTTGATGTATGTGCAAATTTAGGGCTTGACATGGGAGATGAAGACTCTATCTGCGGGATAGAAATTAACTTTAGTGGATAGTTAGAATGGGAGTTGACCTGAAGTCATGGAAAAAATCATACATCACATGTGGGTGGGGTCACTAACTCAAAGGGGTTGTTAAACCTTCAGTTTAGTTTGGAATTGTAGCGTTAACGATATCATGTTTTAGACATCCTCGGTTAGGGTGGTAGAGGTAGAAATCGGGAGAGTATGAAATGGGGACGGATGCATCCATAAGAAATAATACACCAAAAGACGTATTATGAGGCTTAGGCTTCACGAGTTTAGTTCGTTATAGTGCATACATACCCAAGGAGACTTAGGCTCAAAGCCAATATATTTTTAACAAACGGAGTATATTTAGGGGTGTAGGCGCCAAGATACCGAGTATACAATATACAATATTATGGTATTTATGGACACTAGTCCTTAATATAGCATTTCCATTGATTTGGATTGATATTTTTATATGTTAAAATTTATGTCTAATCAAAGGCCAGTATTTGACAATCATTTGTTATGAAAAAACATATTTGGAATGTCGTTGCGCGAACGGCCTTGTTCCTTTGGAAAAGTGATGAGTGTAATCGGATTTTTGATTTTGTCTCGTGAAAAGCTTATGTAACGCCCCCTAGATTTATGGGTTACCCTTGGTCAACCCAATCTAACTCGAGCATTAGGTGCAAAATGCGATGAGATACCCTAGATAATATTGGTAATTTAGTTTAATTTAATTATTGTTTCAACTGTTTGGCATGTGATTTTAATTTACATTAATCTATGTGAGGGGCCCATGGTAAGCGTGACCGGAATCCAAACATACAAATATACTAATGTAAAATAGAAAAATATACTTACCTATACCACACACTCAAAATACAGAACCTCACCTAACCCATCATAACAAAAAGGGAGGAACAAGGTGAATGCCCAATGGGAAAATACAACAATGCAATATAGAATCGAAAGATAGAAATAAGACTCTAACATGTTATGTATACAAGCACATACAATATATATATATATATATATATATATATATATATATATATATATATATATATATATATATCCATGTGTGTGTGTGTGTCTATGTACTTATATATACTTTCATACATGAGACCATTTTTATTCCAAAAACATTACTGATTCCGATTAATTCGCCTTAATCATGTAAAAGAGCATATTTTTACTTGACTCAGAATTTATTACTTGATCTAACACGCCCAGTTAAGTACTTTAAACAAATGCCCATTGTTTACGAATAAACACTTATTTTATAGAAATTGTCCATTTTCTCATACCAAATTTACCTTAGTATTCTCCTTGAAAATCATCTTTTGACACGTGCAAGCACTGTGTTAGAAAATACTTATTATTCATTGAAAACCTTTCATAAATACACTCTTATGTTACTTATAGGTTAAACCTCTTTAGGTTACTTAATTACCCATTTCATTACTTCACTTTACCATTCCTTTTACTTCATGGAAATTACTCAATTTCTTCACTTTACTAGTCCTCATTATCTTTTACCCAAAACACTTATCAATTCCATTCAATTTAGATTGTCTTTTTTCTATTTTCGCTTTTCATTATCTTTTTCTCAAAATCTTCCAAATATCCACATACTTGAACGGGCTTCACACCACCTACCATGCTACCTTATGCTCTGGCCAGTGATTTTGGATCTTTTACCCTAGGGCTTCGGGCCCTTCTTAACTATTACCGATGTCATTTGAGTCCATATTAACATGTTTTTAAAAAAATTCAAGTGCCCGCGTTATCCCACATTTACCAGCCGAAGCCAAAAATTATGGGGTTTCACCCCCACCTTGTGTTACACTTTGAAAATTGTCATTTCTTGTCCTATATACACTTGCACTGATTTATTACTAAAAATCACTTTCATTTAGGACCATTTTGTGTAACAACTTCTTCAACATTTTTATTTCATAAAAATATTCCATTTTACGTAAAAATACCATTTTACCCATGTGTTTCCAAACTTGTCTTTTCCTCCATTTTCACAAGAGTTATTTCCCAAAAACAATATTAAGTTACCCACATTAACTTCTTAAATGTCTCTAACTCATTAACACTTATTTAATACTTTAGAGTAACAGACCTGTCAAGTTGGAAATCTCTTTATTTCATTATCGTCTTTACTAAGAAAAAACTTTTTGGACTTTTGGAGACTATTTAATAATAATAATAAAAATACTATTT
Source organism: Sambucus nigra (assembly GCA_949130495.1). Classification (NCBI taxonomy): domain Eukaryota; kingdom Viridiplantae; phylum Streptophyta; class Magnoliopsida; order Dipsacales; family Adoxaceae; genus Sambucus; species Sambucus nigra. Next base: position 238,201,502 of record OX422207.1, read on the forward strand.
TGCCTTTATTTCCACATGTAGTCTTAAAATATCTATTTATCCTATTTTCCACACCTTTTAACACACTTTAATGGCTAAAATTTTTATTTTCTTTATTTCATGCTTAAACATAATAAAACCTTTATTAAACTTGTTTATATGCTAATCATCAAAATACTACAAGTTTATATACATGAAAAGATGGATTTTTAGTCAAAAAATTCATTAAATGGATCTAACACGTCGTGCGTTCTAGAAATTTCATAATATTGACATAAACATGTTTTTCAAGCTAAAAGATATTTTTATTTCTTCAAAATTTGTGTAAATGTCTATTTTTTTTTAAATCCCAATTTTAACAAGAAAACCTTAAGACATTTGCTCATAAAATATTTTCAACAAGAGAAATATCATTTCAAAAATTTTATTCCACAAAATGTTTAGATATGAAGATTTCTTACCCTAACAATATTCTCTAAGATTCATAGATTTCCCAACAATGGTTTAAATGGGTTTATAAGGCTTAAATATGGTATAAGATGGTTAATACATGATAGTCTTAAGGTGGAGTAATGGTCGTGTTTGGGTGGTGGTGGAGGAAGAGATCCAAGAGCTAGAGAGAGAGAGAAAAAAAAATCTTATTTAGGTTTGTTCAAATGAGTTAAAACTCACATTAAATACTTCCAAAAATCTAAGGGTTAAGTTCCACAAATTCCCCTACATTTAAACCTTTAACCAAAGGGCGGTTAAGTCTTTTGTCCCACGTTTTGATCTGAGCCGCTGAGAGCTTGACACATCATCCAATTCAACACCACGTCATGACAGCACATTAAAATGTGCAAAAAAATTTAATTCTCTTCAATCGTTCGAACAACATTGGGGCTTATTTGAACGAAAACCCCTCTCGTTTGAAGTAGAGATCTAATGAGGTACTGACAAGCCAAAATCATAAAGTTAAAAGGGACGTGAGAAGGACCTCGTTCGAACGGGAAGTGCCTCTAGTTTGAACGACTAGGCACCTCATTCAATCATGGGCATCTAATGATATTCCAGAGAGCGAGGGACATCAACTATTTCCATGTCGTTAGAAGTGCTTTCGAATTCGTTCGAACAACTAGTTCCAAATACATAAACACCTTGTTCGAACGACTTCGTTTTCCACTTTATAAACTTTAGTCCACAAAACTCCAATTCCACAAGATCGAAGTCCATGAAGTTACCCAAATCTGATTCAAAGTCCAATTTACTAGGTCTAAATCCTAATTGGGTCCTATCAAGTTTCTAAATCAGAGGGGCACAGTCAAAGTCACGGGCCTAGTGTTATAGTTTCAAAATGACTCATCTTATGGACACTTTCCTTAAAACGATTTTGAAAAGTATGTTTTCATATTTTTTAATGGTCGTTATGGAATTTGATTAGTGGTTTTATATCATATGATCATGTTAAGTTAATTAATAGAGGTACTAGGAAATAATTAGGTTTTAAAATAGAAACGTTGTAAAGTACGTACCATGTCCCCAAAATGGGGTTTAGGTTAGAAGAGATGAATACATGTGGAAACTTTATCAAAATATATATGGGGTACTTAACATGAAATGAGGGTAGAGATTATTTAATTTAAATCTATATAGGGGTGCTAGACCTATAATTCAGGTGAGTTTCATTACACTTATAGCGTGAACTGAATTTTTTCCAAGAGAATGTCCCCAGTTAAGATACCTGAGGTGGGCAGAGCTCCGTTTAGTCAGGAAAATCTTTATTTAGAAGATTTGACATTCACAGAATACGTGCAGATGTCTCCCTTTATTTTCTGGAGTTGAATTTTCAGAAGTACGAACCTATTTTAAGACCAAAGAGACTTTATAAAAGTACAAACTTTCAAAGGGGTAAAGTCACTTCTCCAAAGTATGAACTTGGTCGGGAATCTTCAGTATGATCTCGAGAATCTGGGATGCTCGGGGGAGAAAAAAGTAAGAAAATCGGATCGAAGTAAAAAAAGTGAGAAAATTAGATTGAAGTCGGGTTTTAGTGCCTATTTTAAGTGGAGTTATAGGGTTTGGGTCAAGCCTTATACCAATAAGTATGAGGATGAGGTCCATTATATTTGCATGGGGTGCCATGTGGGTGAAAGGGGAGGAGATTTCCTAGATTTGGTAATGATTACCGCGAAGGGGGGATTATTGGTCGGTAGAAGTAACTAGGGATTGTTTTAGGGCCTTTTTTGTAATTTTTTAATTTTTTATTTTTGACCCCAACAAGTTTTATTTTGTCGAGTTTTGGTCCCTCGGGTTTCCATTTTTAGTGGTTCTGTCTTCGGGATTTTGGTGAGTCTGGGTTTATTTTATTTTATCGAGCGGGATAAAATACGTCACACCCTAATTGTAAATCGGTCCACACCTACCAAGTAAAGTAGTGAAACTTGTTTTCCTTCAATTATAAAGAAAACGGTCTGGGAGTTTCTAGTTTTTACTTAAATATCGTTTGGTAGTACACCTTTGGTATAATTTTTATCCTCGTTAAAGCTTGAGATAATTATTTTAATCTAAACCAATTAAGTATTATGTTTTTTTATCTTAGATGACATGGAAAATGGAATTATGTTAACAGTTACACCATATTCTATTAATATTTTATTGATCAAAATACCATTTATCCATGATTTTAGAAACAAAGATTTAATATGATTAGTCATGTTCTTAGTAGCATCTTCGAACCCATATACATGGTTAAAAGTAGAGACAAATAAATCAAATTTGTTTACCTATGACTTTTCATCACCATTGACTTCTATGGAAGGTACCTATTTGTTGGCCTGAAAATCTACCCAATAGGGTGGGTGAATTAGGTAATGTGTTTAATGATAATTTTAAAACTTTCTTAACTTTTTGTTGTGAGTAATTGCGATATGATACATAAATTTATGAGTAATCAATTAATCAACAATAAATATAATCATTTAAGAGAGATAGAGCGATATTAATAAAATCTTTCAAACTGAGATTTTAACGTGGTCCGGCCATAGCCTATGTCCACGTTCGAGACGGTACTCTAGAGATTCACTATCTCTAATTCATTTACGATGGAACAAACACCTTACAAGGAACTTCATTTTTTATTCATATAAAGTATACTATTGTAGAACGGTGTTTCAAGCCTTCCCATTAAATCTGGGGGCGAGTGACTCTCAAGTCCCTCCCCCTCAACTACCAAAAAATCTCAGGGTGAAGCCCTCCCCCACAACTGCTAGAAAATCTTAGAGCGAAGGACCCGCAAGACCCTTCCCCTCAACTTCCAAAAAACTATGGGGCAAACCTCAAGGCCCTCCCCCTCAACTTCCAGAATTATTTAGGGGAAAGGGGCCCTTAACTCCCTCTCCCTCAACTTCCATCATTTTGGTTGAGGAATCATCAAGGGCCTCCCCTTCAACTTCCAGTATTTTGGTCGAGGAACCCTCAAGGGCCTCCCCCTCAACTTCCTGCATTTGGAGCGAGGAACCCTTAAGGTCCTCCCCCTCAACTTCCATCATTTTAGGTGAGGAACCCTCAAGGGACTCCCCCTCAACTTCCAGCATTTTGAGCGGGGAACCCTCATGGGCCTCCCCCTCAACTTCTAGCATTTTAGCCGAGGAACTCTCAAGGACCCCTCCCTTAACTTCTAGTATTTTGGGCGAAGGACCCTCCAGGACCTCCCCCCAACTCCCATGACCAACTAAAAATGTGAAATCTAGTAAGAAAGTCCACAGTAAAGGATTCCTCCAACAAATGCTCAGAAAGTCTTTATTTTACACTAAGAGGGTCTAAAGTAGTGACCCAAAGAACAAAATAGGACATGATGAGGGAGGGGTTACAATGAGCAACCCCTCATCATGAAAAGTTATTCTTTTAAAGAACAAGAGTACTACCACTTACTTTTTTGTACAGGTAGCCTATTTGAGCAAGCAGTGCTCAAATAGGCCAGCTAGGATCTCTTGGGACTTTTGGCTTGGTGGATGAGGAACAGAGTTTATTAAGCAAGCTCAACCGCTTAGCATATTGGGATTGAGCGAATACTGGTACGAAGACCATAGGGTTTTACACAGTTCACATCCAGTCATAACTGAAATGAGCAACCAAGAGGTTGCTCACCATAAATGAACTTTTTTTTATAAAAATGATTTTGGAGAAGGGGGACCTCAAGGCCACCGCCCCCTCAAGAAAAGTAGTTTTAGAGGAGGTGGTCCTCGAGGCCTTCCCCCTAAATTTTACAAAGTTTGTAACACAAGTTACCATTTTAAAAAATATTTACCAAATCAAATATTTTGTCTCCATTAGGAGACATATTTTCTTTTTTACTTTAGCTCACACCAGATGGAACCTGTCAGAGAGGACAGGAAGTTGCACACAGGTAGGGACAAATGGTACATTTCAGACCTTGTCCCTCACCAACCCTCTCAATTTTAGCGCCCAAGTATAAATAGGACCCCTGGGCAAGGTCAAGTAACAATCATAACTCAAGTCATATTGTTACTCTATTAAAATCATGCCAGAACCTCCTAGCATTCTCTCCCTGCTCTTTCTCTAGTGCTAAATCCCTTGTTCTTTCACTCCTTACTGACAGCCATCACTCTCAGGAGTTCCTCTTGAGAAAAGTAACTATTTTTGTTATGAATTTAATCTTCTTTTTAGGAGTGAGTTCTAGATTGGGTTCCTATTATACCAAAAGGATAAGGTTTTACCAGAAGCTTCTCCAAAAGTTCTTGAGAATCTTAAAGGTAGAGTTCATTGAAGTTGGTCATGCCTCACCCGGTTCAATATCTTTCCAGACCCCAGTTACACTACCCTCCTTCGTTTTGCGACTCTATTGGGGAAGTAACCTTACTTCAATGGACAAAGAAGGTTTCAATATTTCTAAGCAGCCAATTTTTTAAGACATTCCACCTGGAAATGGAACTCAAAGTGACCAGACGACTCTAGAGGATGTGGTGGTTACCAGACCTAAGACACCTGCTCCTCATGGGGGGCGGACCAGCTCACTGAAACCATCTCCAATGATAGGTATGATCCTTATGGGCATGTTTTTAGAGTGTTTGAAGCAAAACAATGTAGCCTGATAAGTTTGGGTCAAGGATGTGTAACACCAGCAGCTTCCCCCTCTGAAGGGGCAGCCACTCCAGCAGCAATTCTGGTGGAGGTGGTTCCGCCATGGAAAGTGGTGTCGAAGCAAGTTTTGGCACCATCAGGTTCACCAGCAGCCAAGGGCATGTGTTTGGAATAATCACCCTCCAAACCGTTACTATAGAGGAGGTAAGGAAGTTACTCACCTATGTGAGGAGTTGTAGGACCCCTACCCACAAGAGGTGAATGAGAAGTCATACCCATAGGGGTATTTTACATCAAAGCTTATCAAGTTCAGTGGCAAAGGGGAAAATCCAAGAGAGCACATGAAAAGGTTAGTTGAGTACCTGGAAGTGCATGCAAATGACAAAAATCTGAGGTTGAGGGAGTTCTCAAAGACCCTCATAGGGAAGGCCTACACATGGTACTCCCATTTAGAACCCAAAAGTATCCCTGCATGGGAAGAGATGCACCGGTAGTTCCTCTAAAAGTTTTTTCTGGCTGAGGATGAATTCATGTTGAGATAGCAAAAACAAAAGTTTCAGAAGCCTTGTGAGGAGTTATTGAAGTATATCAAACATTTTCATGAGAAGGCACTGGATGTCCATGAGGATGTAGCCGAGGCAAAGCTAATACAAATATGTGATGAGGGGATCTTGGAGGAATATAAGTTTCATTTGATCAATGAAACCAGAGATGGAACCTTTAGAGAGTTCACCAGTGTTGTCGATAATATAACTACAATAATCAAGCCAAGGACCTCGAGTTGGAGGACGGAAGTGCCACTGACTTCTGGAAGATTTCTAGTCTTTAGGAGATAATTAGTCAACTATATGGATAAAATAACCAATGGGAAGAAGGGAGGCTCGAGATCCAAGAATAATAGCCCAGGTAACAGGAGGAAGTTTAGGGAAGATAGGGCGATCCTCATAACTTGAATGGGGAAACCCCAACAACAGTTGACAAAGCCAACCCAAAATATTACCAACTACACCAGTAGGTGCAACACTCCATCAAGGATTATTACTACTTTAAAAGGATCATTGGTGAGCAGGTGGGTAATAGTACTTTGCAGATTCTCCTTTGGATGTCAATGAAAATACACTTTCGACACATCACTTTGGCACTGACAACATGGTAGCGACGTATAATGAAGAATAAACTCAAGAGTTGATGGAGTGAGTAGCAAAGAAATATGTGAAGGGTTGAAAAATCTATCGTTGAGAAGCAAGCTGAGAACTCAGCTATAAAGGAGACGCAAAGAGTTATTTTTCACCCCCAACCAAGAAGAGCTTAGAGGTGGAGAGTCTGAGCAAGTGAAATTCCCATAAGGTGTAGTGGATGTTATCTTAGCTCTGGATGAGGGGGGACATCCAAAGAAGAATACATTTGTAATAATGAAAAGTATAAAATGGACTTTGACTCCGAATGTGAAGATACAACAAAGAGTCCTAAGCTCAAGTGGTTCTTCGACCAGATAGGGGTAAAATATGACACCATAATAGTCATCACAAGAAAAATCTTAGAAGCCGTGAAGCAATGCGAAGACTCCTCACTAAATTGGAAGGGACAAATTGAGAGGTTGATTAAGAGGTGTACTTCTAAAGTGGTTTTTTTTAGGCAGACAGGAAGGTGCCTTACTACCACAACCTCTGGTTATATGTTGCAGCTATGATCAATGGAGTCGCAATCCCCAGAGAACTAATGGATAGAGGAGCATGTATTAACATTTTGCCAATCAGTACATTGTGTGAGACGGGTATTGATTAAGAGAAGATAGTGCCTATATCATTAGTGATTTTAGGATTTGACAATGCTAGAATGCAATCTCTAGCATATGTGAATGTGGGAATCAAGTTGTGGAATTTCACTTCCCACATCAATTTCTATGTTATCAATGCTAATACCAGCTACTCGTTAGTAAGGTATGGATGCATATCCATGGCATAGTACCCTCCACTTACCATGAATGTACTATGGAAAATATTCAAGGAACAGAGATCGTAATCATAGAAACACAGAAGTCCTTTTTAGTTTAGGAGGCCCATCTGGTGGATGCAACATTCTACATGAAAATGGATGAGGAAAGCTAGAATTATGTAAGAAAGTTATAAGTCAAGAAAATTGTTGGAGTAGGTGTCTAGCTAAAGAAATCTGTCCATGATCATTTTGGGGGAGGGTGATTCCCCACATAGAAAAGAGCAAGAGGAAGGTGGAGGAGGTGGTCAAACCTCCACAAACTTGTAAAAAAGTTATCCTTCCCAATGGGAAAGTTATTTACTATTTATAATGGTTTATGTGGGCGCTGTTCTCGTATGAGAGGACCGACCCGACACCAAAAATTTTTGTTGTTAATGAATCCCATATCATTGAGCATGTTGAAGAATCAGAGGAAGATCCAAAATTCATGCAAGACGAACCCAGGGAGCAAATATAAGAGTTATAGGAGATCAACATGGGGTGAAGGTATACCCATTCTAATCTCCAAGAGTCTGAACCCAAAGCAGAAGGGAGATCTCAACAACCTACTGAAAGAATTTACCCATGTATTTGCCTAGAAATACAAAGAGATATCGGGAATAGATCCAGAGGTGAGCTCCCACAAATTAAATGTCCTATCCAATGCTCTGCTAGTCAGGTTAGCACCGCATATGTACAAAGTTGAGCTCGACCTAAAGATAAAAAAGAAGTGGAGAAGTTATTGGAAGTTGGGTTCATCAAGCCTATTCAGCACCGTATATGGCTCTCTAGTATAGAACCAGTGGCAAAGAAGGACAAGAGACAAATTTGAATTTTTGTGGATTTTAGCGACTTGAATTGAGCATGCCCTAAAGACAAGTTTCCTTTACCCAGCATAAACATCTTAGTTGATGCTCCCATCGGCCATGAGATGTATAGTTTTATGGGTGGGTACACTGACTACAATCAGATTAAAATGGACCCGGTGGACGAGGAGAAAACTGCCTTTCGCATGCCATTAGGAAACTTCCACTACACAGTCATGTCATTCGAACTGAAGAATGTCGGGGACACGTACCAAAGGACCAAGATGACAATCTTCCATTATTTGTTTCATGATATACTAGAATTTTATATGGAAAATCTAGTGGTGAAGTCCAAGAAAGAAAGAAAACACATACAGGACTTCCGAAGAGTGTTTGAGAGGTGTTGCAGGTACAAGATGTGGATGAACCCCTCGAAGTGTGCCTTCGAGTTTTAGGATTTTTTGTGAGTAGGTAGGGATTGCAAGTTGATGCAGAGAAGATGAAGTTCGTAGTAATGATTCCAACCCTGAAGATTCAGAGGCAGCTCAAGAGCTTCTTAGGAAAAGTACCCTACCTGAGAAGGTTTATACCTGCACTAGCAGAGGTGACTCACCCATTTACACCCCTATTGAAGGAAAAATCCAAGTGGACTTGGGGGGAGGAGCAGAAGAAAGCATTTGAGAAGATTAAAGAAATTTTAGACTTTCCACCCATGATGATCCCACTTGAGGTTGGATCATCGCTACTGCTCTACCTCACCTCAACAGAAAAATCCATAGGGGCACTCTTAGCCCAAGAGAAGGAAACCATAGAAAATCTAGTGTACTACTTGTCAAGATAATCTTAGGAACAGAATCAAGACACACCAATGTGGAAAGGTGTGACTCCCCACCCAATTAAATACTGGGTGATCAGTCCTTTATAAAACTAAATCAGAATATCCAGTTTGTTCAGGTTATGTATCACTGTCGATAAATTTATTATTAACACTAACCACCTGATATTTAAAAAAGGTTGATGTCAAAATTTTATCTTTTTATGAATATAAAACTAGGTTAACGAAATAATTAAACATTCACCATTCACATAAATCTCATATGATAGGAAATAACTGCGATAATAAATGAAGCTGGAGAAAACACTTTCAGTCTAAGTCCAAATACAATAATCCAATAAAATAATCCCAACAACTGAATCAAGTAATTAATTAAATCTGGGAATGTCCAAATAACTTAATTAAAAAGGGCCAACATGCCCTAACTGATGAAATATCTCAAAGGAAGAAAATGAGATACATGGAGGCGTCTACTAACAAGGTCCTATAACTTCCACAGAAGCTACAGATCATCGAGTGAGTGAATCTCCTATGCTTGATGTCCCTATGGCTGGGCACCTAAAAATGATTCGACAAGAAAAGAGATTTTGCAAAAAATTGTTTAGAGCCCGAGTTGAAAACAGTTTAAAAAAATCAGCAAGTGCTTAAAATGAGTTTATAGAACATATATTAATCATGTTAAATTATCGTACTCACTTGAAATGCTCACCTCTCATCTCATGTGAGCGCCTAACGTTCCATCAAACCCCACTACTTTCTATTCCCGTGCTAACTAGGCCTTTCCCGTCTATCATATATTATAGTTATATCTTGTTCCCATGTATTTCCCTTGGAGTGTAAATAATACATATAAATACTTCCTCTTTAATATGGACAAGAGTCCCATCAATGTAATATATACAAAGTGTTCACCAACTTAGTTCATTTTATATTCCATTATTATGCATGCCTACTTAATTCACACACTAGATAGTATAACAAGTATATATATATATATATATATATATATACACACACAATACTGCACCCCGAGACACAGCTGCGGTGCATGCATACTTTGTTATCATGTCCTGGTGCATTGCTTATTGCATAAAGGACTAAAGGTTCAGTCTCTCGCGAACCATCAAAACCAACACACATATTGGAGGCGAACATAGTTCTAAGACGATGGGCTACGCACATACCTACGCACCCATACGATCGTCATCACTATCATTTTCATAGATATCCCGTACCTAGGTTCTATGCTTTAGTGGTACAATTCAAAATCCCACCCGAAGGCTCATCAAGGCATGATTGTCCAAAACGCGCAACCTCCGCTCGATAACAAGTAGCATGGGTATGTCACACACATAATAGTTCAATCAATAAGTATACACATAACTTATTATTTTCATTAGGTATTCACGTAACCTAAGTTCCTGAATTTATATGTAGTATATTCGTCCCTACTACCCATAATACTTTAATTGTACGATTTACCTCTCTATCGTATATACTCTTTAAGGTTCTCTCCTTCCAACCCATTCTCTTAGCAGTTACACAATTTCTCTCACTACTAAATCATCAAAAGAAGCTACTCTAAGATAGCGTAGGTCCTATTCTCCCACTGAAAGGAACCTAGAAGGATTCTTAACTCATTTGGGAAAAAAATTGAGTTTTTGAAATCTCATTAGAACCTGGGGATTCTCATTGGTAATCTCGTTGGAATTCTAAAGTATCATTGGTAATCTCGTTCGAACTCTAAAATCTCGTTGGTAATCTCGTTGGAATTCTCATTCAAACGATAATTTCGGTGGCTTCCCTATTCCTCAAAAAATTCATTTTTCCTAAATCTTTTAACAGAAAAAACACCACAAACTCATACTAAGCCAAAATTTAGCAACTCTAAATTGTATCCCCTAGAAATAGAGATCTTTCCCCTCCATTTTAACATCAAATCCTTAATCTTTTAACACGAATTTCAATAATTTACTCAAATATTTAATAAGCCCTAGTTTAACATAAACTCCATTAACAACATAATCCTATATTTAATTTTGTGAAATCACATATAAAATTCAGATTTATTATACCCAGAGCATGGTTATTCAACTACATGCAACCCTATACTCCCAAATTAAAGATTAATGCCCAATTCAGTCTCAAATTCATAGCATCCTAGTTATCTCATCAACTAATGTTTACATGAATCATATATGCTCAAAAATACAGCAAGATAAACACTTTCCTTTTCGTGAACTTCTGAATCGCTGAATGAATTTTGTATAGGGATGATCCTCTCTTCGCGATCTACGCGTTGGTGTGGTTTCTGGTGGAAGAACTTGAATCCTTAGCCCAAAGCACCTATGGAGTTCTTCTTGTCCCTCTTTGGTTCTCTCTCTCTCTCTCTCTCACGTAGGTTTGGAAACTGTCAGATAACCCAATTCCCACGTTCCTTCTCTTTTTAATTTCCTATTTTCTTCCATGTTAATTCCCAAAAATCTCAAAAGATTAAAATACCCCTTCGGGGTGTCTGTTTGGCCCAATTTGCCTCGAAATCCAAATAAAATACCCGAGTAGTGTTTTCTGACTATTTCGACCCTTCCGGAGCAATGGCACACTCAAAACAACCATCCAAGTTACTTAAAAATAAATTATCTTTTTAACCCAATAAAGTAATACCGACACGACTCACATGCGCGTCCCAACTAAGTGTATTGTAACTGCCGTATTTTTCACTCCTGGGCATAATAATATTTTCATATTCGTATATTACTTTACTCGCTAAGTAATATTCAACATAATTATCATCGATAAATACTAATTCTTGTCACGCTAGTAATTATAATAATTAAATCCGGATTAATTATAAATAAATTATCTCCATTTAAGTTAATTAATCCTAATTCCATAATTAAAATAAAATCCCATAAAAATATGGGCTATTCCAAGTGGTACTGCCTTGCCTTAGTTTTTATGGGTAAAAAGTTGAGACATTATGTTCTAGCCTTTACAGTTCATATAGTCACTAAGTGTGACCCTATCAAGCACCTCCTAGCGCGAATAGTACTTATAGGACGAGCAACAAGATGGTTTTTGATATTTTCAGAATATGATTTAAAATGCATAGTGCCCAAATCCATTAAAAGTCAAGCAGTAGGAGATTTGTTGGTCCATTTTCCAAGTGGAAACTTTGAGCCCCCAGTGAAGAGTTACCTGGGGAGAATTTCCCAAGCATGCATGGTGGAGAAATGGAAAAGTGGGCAATGGGGTTCAATGGCTCTAGCACCTAAGGCACATGAGGTGTGGGCATCATACTCTCAAACAACAAAGATAATATCACCCTCTTTTTCAAGTTAGACTTCAGATGCTCAAACAAGGAAGTTGAGTATGAATCTCTCATTTTGGGTATATTGGAAGCACTCCTGAGGGGCGTCAGAGTATTTCAAATACAGGGGGACTCTAACCTAGTGGTGAAACGGGTTAATGGGGAGTTCGCTCTTAAGCACTCTAACTTGGCACCATACAAATACATCATCCAGAGGTCGTTAGGATAATTCTTTGAGGTAATTATTTAGAGACATGAAAGAATAAGGAATAGGCACCCTGCTACACTAGCTATAATAGCACATAAGTTAAACATGAATGAGACAGAAGCAATGATAATAGTGCGGTAGAGAACAATGCCTACCACAAAAAATTCTTTATTCCCAAGTAATGAGCTAGAAGATTGGAATCACCTAGTTGTGAAGCATCTAGAGATAAGAGAGGGGACAATGAAGATGTTAGAGCTGGATAACTACCACCTGTAGCAGGGAACACTATACTTTAAGAGACCTAGAGGGATCTTAGTAAGGTGTATTGGGGAATTAGAAGATAAAGAGAGGTTGGCAGAGATGCATGAAAATCATTACAGGGATACATATATCCCACTTTATCGTTGGTTGCAGCAAGGGGGATACTATTGGCCCACCATGAGCACAGAGACTACTCTTCTAAAATAAGGTTTTTTATAGTGCCAAACTCATTTTGACCAGATAGAAGAAGCCAATTTTGTGGAGGCCATTGAAGATTGAAGGCAACCGTATACAACATACCTAAAAGACAGTGAGTTGCCCACGGAGAGAGCATATGTGATTTATCTCCGAAAGAGGGTAGCCCATTTCGACTTAGTGGAAGAAGAGATCTATAGGAAAGGCTATAATGAGACGGCATTGAATTCCATAGCTAAGTAAGATAAAGAGAGAGAGTTTAAGGAATCTCATGAGCCCTTCCACATGGGAGGTTCCAAGTTGTATGATCAGTTGATGAAGTTGGGGTATTTTTAGCCAACCATGGTGGTTAATTCCATTGGTTATATGAAGAAGTTATATGAAGAAGTACAAATCTTTCCATGTACATGGAAACATGGTGCAATACCCTTCTATTAGCTTGCAAAGCCTAGCAGCTCCTTACCCCTTCCACACATGGGCATTTGATCTGGTAGGAAAGATGAACCTAGCCTCTCATAGCAAAGCCTTCATCGTTATCGCTACAGAATTGTATATCAAATGGTCAGAGGCCATCCCTCTAAGAAGGGTGACTTCCCAAGTGGTAACCCAGTTTATCAAGGAGTATATCATATGAGGGTTTGGTATATCCAAGGTGATTATCATAAACAACAGGAAACATTTCGTATGCAAGGATATGGCACTTATTACTAACAAGTATAAAATTGGGCATAACAGCTAAATCATATCCTTTTCAATGAAAAATGGCTAGGCAGAGGCCACCAATAAAACCTTGATCAATATCCTAAAAAAGACGTTAGAAGACATGCCAGGGGCATGGTATGAGAAGCTAACCATGGTGTTATGGGCCTATCGCACTTCGAAGAGAAATTCGATCGGGTTTACCCCCTTATCACTTGGGTATGGGATTGAAGTTGTCCTACCAGTGGAACTGACAGTACCGTCAGCAAGGGTTGCTCTAAACAAGGGACTCGTCCATGTTCCATGGCACGTGCAGCTGAAGGCATTGGATGAGCACATAGATAAGGCAATGGAGAACTTCAAAGTTTACACCCAGCAGTTGTCCAAAGCTTATGAAAACCTTGTCAATCCAATAGAGTATCAAGTGGGAGACTTGATCCTCCGAGCATATACTCATCACCTCCACAGCATTTCAGCGTCCAAATTCAAACCCAACTAGGAAGTCCTATTTGTGGTGAGAGGGCTAGGGAAGTCAAGATATTGCCAAATTTTAGAGCCAGAGAGTGACCGCCTCCAATCCATCAATTGCAAAGGTTAAAGAGGTACTATGCCTTTATTAAAATATCATTTATGTAATAGAATCTGAGCAGTTTGCTCTTATACCAGTAAAAGTTCGTTTTGTAAAAAAAATAATAGATCAATACTATCTTGTAAACAGTACACAATAGAAAACAAATGAATAGCAACACTTTTGATCATTGTTGATGTTTATTTTGATTACTTACCTACTGTATGAGGTAGACCCAACATAATATTTCTTTTCATAAATGCTCTCTACTGGGCTAGAAGAGGGTGCATGAAAAAAGAAGAACTTTTCTCATTACACTTGGGGGTACATCCATCCCAAGAGAAAGTATATTGAGCAAAGTCCTCCCAGACATAACAGACAAATAGTTTTTATTTTTTATCACTTGACCAGTAGGAGGACATCCTCCAAGTAATAAAAAAAATTAGCCTAGAGAAAAAGTTTTAACTTTTGTTCTCAAAGAAATGATTTACTTAATCAGTGAAATAGAAATGTGGAGAATGAGGCCAAATCCCCCTCTCTAATATTTTGAGATCATGAAAGCCCTTAATAAAAATGTAAAGCAAGGACCCCATAGACTAGGGGATAGTTAATTTAAAAAAAAAAAAGGAATGAGTTATCATTTACTTCTTCTATTTGTAAAGATTATTTTGAAACAAAATCTAAAGGAGGGAGGTGGGGTCACCCCCACCCCCACCCCCCTCCGAGCTATTACTTAAGAACGCACATAATAATGTGTAAGAGCACCCCATAGATAGAGGGGGCAGCTCTAAAAGAACAACTTAACCAGATAACATGCAAACACCCTGCAGTCATAAAGGGTTACTCTTAAAAAATGTGTATATGTGTATAACTTGCTCGGATGAATGCAAGTACCCCACAATGTATGGGGTAGCCTAAACTGACCAAATGCTCACAAAAAATTAGAGCAAGTCTCTAATAAACTAATGCCAAAAGTATATATGGAGGCAAAGTTAAAGAAAAGTGCAAGAGAAGCGAAACATCATTTTCTCATTTATAAATGATTAGTTCTTTACACGTGAAAAGTAAAAAATAGTATAAGGCAATATGAAGCGATGAAATATGACCCCGGATCCTCATAGCCTCAGCCTATCGCTGATCAACCATAGTCTGTCTAAATGTGTGAAGTCACACCATCTTTTGAAAAGAAATGTTCAAAAAATAATGAACTCCAATATCAAGATAATCTAGCTGAAAATTATATAAGTGCTATAAATCATGGAGAGCATCCAAGAACAGCAAGGTGGAGGCACTAGTCAGCTCGGTAGGAGAAATATCTAAGAATTCATAAATATGGCTGGCAAGAGCCTTCAGGTTGAAACCGTGAGGCTATCGATATGAAGTACACGCTGGGATGTGAAGGTCTGAGGATGATACTCCAAAATCAAATCTAGTATCTGGTGCTCATGTGACCTGAAATGTCCTGGCCGCTCCTCGCGCCACAGACTGCTCATAAAAGTCGCAGGAGCCTCTACCTCACTTTATGAATGGTGCGAGTCTCTCTTGGAAGGTAGGAAAGAAGAATCCCCACCAGAATCAGCATCACCGGCCGTAGGAGTGGCCGAAAAACTCTGACCCCTCTCATCATCTACCTTAGTGAACCCACTAATAAGATCCTAAAACAAGTGTTCATGATGACTTAAAAAGATAAATAAAACGATAACAATTGTATCCAGACTCTGAAAAGGGCTATGGTAGAGAGCTTATCTCAAAACTCAAGGGGGAGTATGCTGCCGCCAGTCTGAAGGGAGTCAGTAGAATGGGGGGATGTCAGGCTAAACATAAGAAATAGCAATGAGAAGTATCAATACGACTCATAAGTTAGAAATAGGAAATAATAACTTAGGTATGACAGTCAAATACCTGAGGAGTGCACAGTAAAATGCTCTCTTTCTGCTCCACACTTACCAGAACAGTGGCCTCATTCACCTGGAAAAAATGAAACAAGGGTGAAGGTGAGAGCACTTGCACTGTAAAATCAATAAGACAAAGGAGAAATCAAAAGGAGGGAAAGGTATGATAGTATAATACCTCTCCCGCAACCACTTCTCCAAGATGCTCCATAGTTATCGGAGCAGCTGCCTCACTCACCTGGAAATAATGAAACAAGGGTGAAGGTGAGAGAACTTGCATAGTAAAAGCAATAAGAAAAAAGATAAATAGAAAAGGAGAGAAGGTATGACAGTGTAATACTTCTTTCACATTCATCTCTGCCATATGATCCCCAGTTACCGGAGCAGCTGCCTCAGTCACTAAAAACAATTAAACAAGGGTGAAGGTGAGAGAACTTGCACAGTAAAATCAAGAAGAAAAAGGAGAAATAGAAAAAGAGATAAGGTATTAAAGTATAGTACCTCTTTCACAGCCATCTCTCTAACATGGTCCGTAGTTACCGGAGCAACTGCCTCGCTAGCCTAGACATAATGAGACAAGGGTGGAGGAAAACATACTTGCACAGTAAAAGCAAGAAGAAAAAATGGGAAGTGGAAAATAGGTAAAGGTATAACAGTTTTATAACTCTCCCACAACTATCCCCCCAATGCATTTCGCAGTCACTAGAATGATCACAGCATTAACCTGAGAATAGGGAAGCAGGTAAGCGTTAGCAAACATTTGCACAATATAATATATTTTTATTTTATTTTTATTTTTTTAAATATATATATATATATAAGCTAACCAAATATTTACTTGGGTAGCTTCATTTGAAGTGAGAGTCGGAAGCCTAGAAGCAATGGGGGTAGAACTAGTAACATATCTAACAGGTAAGGGATCCTCAGCTATGATAACCTGGTAAAAAGACTTGGATCTCCTGAGTTATACTGGTTAAAAGAGTGGTAAAGAAATTACTACAATCATACAAGAGATATATGATACCTGAGTAATTCCCTCCACAGAAGTTGAGAGAGGAGCTACAAGTGCTTCCGAAGGGGCTGCCTCCGTAATACTTTTCGTAAGCATGATAAATAAAGAAGATTCCACAAAGCTAGCCTGTAAATGAAGAGAAAGAGGAAAGAGTTATCAAATCACTTACCTCACGAAAACAAGTACATAGAAAAGTCCAAAGACCCCTGACAGAAATAGTTACCCGGAGAGGCACTACGATAGGACTCTCGCAGAAAGTAACGGGGCAAGGTGACTCATCAACAGTAGGGGCTGTTGGAGGAATAGTAAAAAGAGCTACCGATGAAGTGGTATCATGTGACAGCTGAAAGGAAAGAATAAATGGGATTTTCAATACAGGCTAGCCAGAGAAGTAACAGTCAAGAGGTTAATAGAATGCCTGGGGGCCATCCAAGGAGGAAGAGAAAAGGACGATCGCTGGCACAGCAAGGCTTGTACAATTGATATGCTTATCATAAAGTCATTAGAAGATGTTATTATCACGACTATAGGAGAATAATCAACTAATACATGAATAGAAGAATAAACCTATGAAATTGGCTCAGCAGATGAAGCTACAGTAAATATGAGCCCGTGGGGGATAGGTTGGACCAAATGTCTACCATCCATAGAGATGTAGACTCGGGGAATAGGAATCCTCTCTAAGGGGGATAACCCGGGAACAGTGGTCTCAAGAAAAGGCAGAGTCTCCCATACAGAAGAAAGGCCAAGAGATACAGGGCCCTTGGGAATGAAAAATGATAAATAATATGAATATCAAAGCCATAGTGATAATAAAAACAAATGGAATCCAAGAAAACAAGCATACCTCTGAAAATGAGGACGCCAGGGGCTCAGCTGCAGAAGTGCTTACTGTTGAAGCACGAAAAGATGAAGTGGAGGGCTAGAGGGCACAATCCTCTACAATCGCAAACAAATAGAGAATGTAAGGGAAAAGAGATAAAAAAATAGATCAAAAAATGAGAACATTTAGTTTGTTCATATAAAGGAAATCATAAAATTACCTAAGCAGAATGAGAGGTCGCAAAAGGGACCCTGGTGCTAGTAGGATGCACAGATGAAAGGTGCAAGGAAATAAAAATATATGAAACTAAGAGAAGTGTAATCGTGACTATCAAATTTTAAAGGTCCTATGAAGAAATAACGAACCTCTCTATAAAGGCCTCTAGAGGAAATAAACATAGAATTCCTCTCTCACTTGAAAGGGCCACGAGGAAGTGGAGGAGGCGAAGAGTTGCTCGTCTTAACAGAAGCACCCTACGAAAGCATTGCAATAAGAAAATTAATAAACAAATCAATGATGAAAAAAGAAGAAAATCATATGCACAAAACTCTTAAGTAAAGAAAGACTTACATAAGTAGGACGCACAGTCTGACCATATGGAAGGGACCTGGAAGCAGAGCTAGTCCCTGATGGAAAATGCAGTGTCTCATCATCACTGGAAGACTCACTCAAAATTAATAACAAAGCACAAGTGTCAGTAGTGCTTTCACCATGGAAATCCAATCCATCCACATCATTCGAAGAAGAACTATAATCATCATAGGAAGGTGTTCTTCCATAGTCAACTAGTTCCTCCTCTAATGAGGGGGGAACTAGAAGGTGAAACTCTGTAAGAGCCAATTTCACTAAGTAAAGAATGTTTGAGTGTAGTATCTTCTATAAATATAATAGATGTGACTTGCGTTTCCCTAGAAGAAAAGCCCAGAGCCTCGTAACCAGACAGTTCGATAAGTTTCCTCTACCCCAAGATCATTGGTATTTGATCCATGGTCCAGTGCGGAAGGAGCTGAAGTATCAACATCGATCCCCTTCTTCTTTTTGCTGGCTCTAGTACTCATGGGATAAGGGGGTAGAGAGGGATCAACAATGGTAGCAGAAATGAAGTTCGATATATCCACATCTGGATGTTTTCTCTTACCCACTGCAGGAGCTTTTTCTTTCCTTTTACCTTTGGTTTGGCTTTTAGATTTGGCAAGGGGCATCTCAGCTTGTTATAGTTGGGTGGACTCATCGAGGAGAGGCTTCATTAGGATAGGAATAGTTTGCTCAAGAGGTACCTTAGGTGTGGTCCAAAGGTGCCGAAGTTCTTTCTAGGTTTTTTTGATGAAGAATTGGACTTTGATGTACTTAGTGGGAGTGATCTCATGGGGAGGCCCGGCCACACAGTTCTGAATAAAGAGAACCAGTCGTTGATAAAATAAGAACCAAGAAGAAGTGAATGAAGTCAAGTAATCACGGGGAGGCACATACAATCCCCCCAAGTGGTATACCCTATGAATCATTCCTTGAAAGGTAAAGTTTCTACATGCTTCCAAATATAATTCCAAATAGTTTTCACCCGAAGAATAGGGAGGGGTGTGAACACCCTGGTCGTAACCGAACTGTATTCTTACTCTCTCTGAGTGATAGAATTCAGTACATTGATCTATCTCTGACAAAGATGGGAGAAGGCCCGATAATAGCATTGACACCACATTGATATGTGGGCAAGAAGAAACATAATCAACATCAAAAAGGCAATATAAAGTGCCTTTGTCACCTGAGAAGGAAAATCGGCTAAAAACTCCATTGGGTAGTTTGCTATAAGGCCAAAAATAGATATCATCAATCTGATGCCCAAGCGAATTTTTAGGGGGCCTTTATATGCCACCTCAGAAGATGATCAGAGTTGTTGTAGCAGGCATGTGCTTTCGGGCTAAAATGGGGAAAATACTCAAATAGTAAAGCCATCAAGAGAAGACAATTAGGCAAGTTGGCAGAATCCTAGTGGTCGCAAGATCTCTCAACATCTATATGGGTGTGATTCAACCAAGAATAAAGAGACCCAAGAGTTAAGGCAGCAAAGGGCACCAATATCCCCCGCGATAACCTCACAATTAATTTGAAAAGGAGCTCACGAGGAGAATCTTCGGGTTTACCTGGTAACAATAACCTAATCAGGAAAGTAGAAAACTATGAGGAGGAGTGAATCTTAGGACCATCCTGACTTCTGAGGGCTCTGGTGGAAGTATCTTCTTTCGACGGCTGCTCAAAATCTCTAAACATGTACCCCTACCATTTGGTGAAAGAGCTTGTGGTAAGACCAGTTACATTTATAGCCATATATTTTGAGAAATCGGTAAGTGTTTCTTGTAACTCTTCCACTATATCCTTCTTAATGGGGTCCTCATAGCCATCGGTGAAAATATGCTCCCAGGAGAAAAGTAGGGCGTACAACTCATAGACATCCTCTACAGTAACAGAAAACACGTCCTAGCTAGTCACTAAAGTGTGAGATTTCCTACTCCACCGAGATGATAAAACGTTGAGGGTAGAGTTGTGTTTGGCCATAGTATAACATTTCAAACTATAAATCACAGTAAGAAGGCCAAGTCCCTCAAGGATAGCCTTATAAGAAGGAACAACAAGAATATAGTCAATCCATGAAGTTCACTCCTCAAGGGCACCCCCTGCAGCCTTAATTTCAATATTAGAATATGAGAAGTCACCACGGTCAATTCTAACTCTGTTAATGGAGTCAGGAAGGATGATGGTAGAACCAATAAACTCATATAACCCCACATGGGGCAGCTCGATAATTTTAGCAACAAACTTCTCCTCAAATTGGGCAAGAGAGGCCATGAAATTATCACTTGGCTGAAAATATGGTGCATGGCGATAGAGGAAAAAATACCTTCCCTAGCAACTTTGCATATAGTCTTCCCAAGCCTGAGAAGAAGATGAAGTGGTTGAAGAACTACCAATATCCACTGGTTCAAGTGAGGAATCCAAAGTTGCAAAATTCCCAGGAGATGAACCCCCGGTGGTCAGCCCCTCACATGAGGAACCTAGGGTCACTAAGACCTCAGATGAGGAACTCCCCAAATTCAAAGCCTCAGATGAGGAACTCCGCAAATTCAAAGCCTCAGATAAGGAACCTGCAGTCATAAAGTGTCCTGTAAGTAACCTCTCAAATTCAAAGCCTCAGACTAGGAACCCGCATTCGTAAAGTGTTCATACAAGGAAACCTTCAAATTTAAAGCCTCAGATGAGAAACCCTAGAATGAGGAACCCTCGTCAGTGCCCTGTGGTCACGAGTAACCCCCAGTGAATTCAATTCCAAATGAGTAACCCTTGTCAGTGCCCTGTGGTAGTGAGGAACCACCATTGAGTTCAATTCCAAGTGAGGAACCTCTGAGCGAGGAACCCTCATCTAGCGAGGGACCCTTAGAGGTACTCACCCCAAAGTTTAATCCACCATCAACATAACTCCTAACCAAGCTCGATTCGAAAGCTAGCCCATCATAGGAAGAGACCGTGGTTCGCAGGACACCCACGATGACGTTTTTAATTAAAAATAAATCGAAAATAATAGGGATGACAGAATTTCCATGGGCGGTGGTTATGGTGGTGGTGTCAGTGACCACCACCATAGATATAGGAACAAAGATGGGTAAAGAGCCAATTACAATGGGAATAACAATGGTAGCAAAATCAAAAGAAGCATTTGGCAATGAGGAATCCATTGGTGATGTTTTGAGATAAAGCTGAAAAGAAAAATATGGAGGTTTTATTCTCTCACTGGAAACCTCAACCCTTTGTGAATGTTTTGAGAATATGCTAAAAGTTAAAGCTTTTATTCAAAAAATATATTTAATATAAAAATAGGAAAATGTGCAGGAATACCAAAAGGTTATCAAATTTTTTGTTTCCCAAATGATGAGATAATAGTTCCCATGCTGACACGTGGTTGTTCGAGACCGCAAAACCTAGAATGAAAGGACAGTGCATTTAATGATCCTAGGGGTAATGATGTCGAAGCCCTAGGGTCCCTCAAAATTTGAAAATTAAATTTATTGCATACAAAGCCTTTAGGTCTCCCAAACATAAAAGACGTTACACGAGGGGCTAATCTAGAATGGTGTTTCAAGCCTGCCCACTAAATCTGGGGGCGAGGGACCCTCAAAGCCACCCCCCTCAACTACCAGAAAATCTTAGGGTGAGGAACCCTCAAGGACCTCCCCCTCAACTTCCAGAAAAAATTGGGGCAAGTTACCTTTAGGGCGCTCGCCCTCAACTTCCTGAAATTTTTTAGGGCGAGGAACCCTCAAGGACCTCTTCCTTAACTTATATCATTTTAGGTGAGGAACCATTAAGGTCCTCCCCCTCAACTTCCAGAATTTTAGGCAAGGAAACCTCAAGTACCTCCCCCTAAAATTCTAGCATTTGGGGTGAGGAATCCTCAAGTGCCTCCCCTTCAACTTCCAGCATTTTGTGCAAGGAACCCTGAAGGGCCTCCCCCTCAACTTCCAGCATTTTAGGCGAGGAACCCTCAGGGGTCTCTTCCTTAACTTCCATTATTTTGGGACCCTTTAGGCCCTCCCCTCAACTCCCATAACCAGCTAAAAATATAAAATTCAGTAAGGATGTCCATTGTAAAGGATTCCTCCAAACAAATATTTAGAATGTCTTTATTCTACAGTGATAGGGTCTAAAGTACTGACCCAAAGAACAAAATATGCCATGATGAGGGAGGGGCTACCGTGAGCAACCCCTCATCATCAGAAGTCATTCTTTTAAAGAATAAGAGTATTAACACTTACTTTCTTGCACAGGTAGCTGTGGGTACCCGAATTTGCCATCATGGGCCCAGACGAGTAGCCTAATAAAAATGGCCCAAAGTCCGAACCCTCGCATCTTAACTAAATTCAATTATGACTTAGTTTTCTCCTAGAATATCGTATAGAGATATTCCAGGAGAGAAATATGGACATAGGGGAGTCCAACACCCCCACTCCCTGAAGATAAACATGTATATAATAAACCCTAATCCTGGGGCAAGAGGCACGCACTATATTCTCTGTAAACGCTCCCCGGAGTATATAGAAATAATACTGACTGCACCACCGTGGACGTAGGCATTCTTGCTGAACCACGTACATACTGAGTTGTGTGATTGGCATTTTATGTTCTTTATTTTCCTTGGTGATTGCGCTTTTCTTATTTATTTGTGTTGAATATAATTATCACCATAATTGGTGTCGTCTGTGGGAGCGTTTGTCTTCCCTAAGAAAGCCCACACCAACAAAAATGTTTGAAATGTATGGTCATAGTAGTAATGCCCCTCAGGCAGGAGATATTCAAGAACAACCTGCTCCTCACAGGATCAAATATGAAGTTTGGCATTCAGATCAGAGGGCTCGCCCAGAGAGGCCAGCCTCAGAGGAAAGCCAAGGACCAGCAAAGTCCACACAAATCTCCAAGATGATTGATGCGTATGAGGCAAGGCTCCAAGAGAAAAGGGAGTCCACTCGCAAACAAGAGGCTAAACATGCTCGCCTCAAAAGGAAATTATAAAGGATGGAGAAAGAGCTCCATCGCAGCACTAGGCGACGTCCATACCGCACTCCTAGCCCTCAGGCGAGTAAGTCTCACAGCCGAGGAAAGAGCCTAAGGCGTGGATCCCAAAAGAGTGAGAAGCATGAGCCAAGCGATGAATCTCTCAAGAACCAGCGACCGCCTCGCCGTTACAGGAGCCCAGCTCGTAGCAATGAGAACATACGAAATTTGGTCTGGAGGGAGATAGACCAACACCCAGCACACCGCGGCACAAGATCAATCAGGGAGCTTTCTAGACGAGCTCTCAAGACCCAGATGAAATCCCCTTTCTCAAGGGAGATAGAAGAAGAGGAAGCCCCCAAGAAATTTTCTATTCCAATATTCAAGATTTATGACGAAAAAACTGACCCCATTGATCACGTTATGTAGTACAGGCAAGCCATGACTCTCTAGAACCACCGGGATGCACTGATGTGCCATATTTTCGCACGAGCCTACATGACGTGGCGTAAAAATGGTTCGAAAGGCTCCCTCATAGGTCTATTAGGAGCTTTGAGTCCCTGGCCGAGCTCTTTACGGCCCGCTTCATTACTAGTAGCTCCCATCCCAAAAGGATGGATATTTTACTAACAATGAAAAAGATGCCTCAAGAGAGCCTCCGAGACTACACGAAGAGGTACTAGGAGTTGTTCAATGAGGTCGAGGACTACTCGGAGCAGGAAGCAGTGGGCTCTTTCAAAATTGGGCTAACCAGCTCTTGCCTTTTGCACCAATCCTTGATAAAAAAAGAGGCCACGACCATCGATGACCTAATGGCTCGTATCGAGAAGTACGCCAAAGTGGAGGATGTGACCCGCCTCAGCATAGGGGAAAACGGTCGATCTAAGCTCGCTGCCAAAGGCAACGACAAAGCTGAGAACCAGAAGAAAGGAGGCAAGAATGGGGGAAAGAATGGCTCCAAGAATGGAGGCAAGAACAATGTTTCAAAAGCATTTCAGGCAGTCAACACTATTTTAAAAGAACCAATTTACAAGATTCTGGTGAAGATCAAAGACGAGCCATTTATTAAGTGGCCCAGAAATATGAGAGAAGATCCCTCAAAGAGAAACAACGTGATGAGATGCGCTTTTCATAAAGAGGGAGGACATAAGACTGAGCACTGCAAAGCTCTTAAGTCTCACCTCGAAGAACTGGCCCAGTCTGGGCACCTGAATGAGTTTATGGAGAAGAAGGCATAGAAAGTTGCTGCCAATAGAGAAATAAGACCTAACAACATACTCGAAGACGATGCTGGCCATGATGTCGTTGTAATTCATGGGGCATCTGATATGAAGAAGATTCAGGGGAATTCAGCTCAGATGGAGGTAAAAAAATCTTACAGCAGTAATGCAAGCATTTCAGATCGATCCAGCAAAGACCCAATCAGGAAAGCATCGACGAGCAGATGATGCCGACTATAGCAAACATATCATGTTCACAGATAAAGGTCTGGTGGGAGTAAGAACCCCGCATTATGATGCCTTGATCATTACGCTCAGGATAGCTATCTATGACGTCGATAAGTTGCTCGTCGACCAAGGAAGCTCATCCGAGGTAATGTATCTTGACTTGATCAGAAAATTGAAGTTGAGCATCGCCGACCTGAAGGAAGCCACTGTCCCTCTAGTTGGCTTCGCTGGAAAAGTGACTATTCCATTGGGAAAGATTGTGCTACCAGTAAGGGATGGAAGTATCTCCAAGATGATTGTGTTTCTGGTAGTCAACATTAACTCGCTATACCAAGATATCCTCGGCAAAGGATGGCTACATGAGATGAAGGCAGTCCCCTCGACCTACCGTTAAAAACTCAAATATGTGACCGAGTGAGGATTAATAGAGATCCATGGCGATAAAGCGATGGAAAGAAGGTGCTTCATAGAGGCCATCCGCCCAAGACCAGAGAAAAAGGCCAAAAATCCCAATGAGAAGGTCGAGGAATAAGAAGGTTTGATACCTTCAAAATAGCAGTTAAGGTACGGAAGACCCAGAGTGGAAGAGACTAGTCTCCTCCGCTCTGAGCGAGTCGTCAAAAACCTGGAGGAACTTACAGTTGATGGTAGCGAGAAGGACAGGATATTCTTGATTGGAGCTTCTCTCACTTGTCTGGAATTGATTCCAGTGTCATTTGTCATCGGTTTCATATCGACCCCACTTTTAAATCTATCACGCAGAAGACACGTCGAACTATGCCCGAGAAGGCAAAAGTCGTAGAAAAAGAAGTTGAAAAATGGCTGGATGAAGGATCCATATGGGAAGTTCAATTCCCTAAATGGTTATCCAACCCATTAGTAGTTCCAAAGAGTAACGAGAAATGGAGAGTCTGCATTGACTTCATTGACCTTAACAGGGCATGCCCTAAGGACAGTTTCCGTCTCCCGAAAATCGACCAATTAGTGGACGCCACAACAGCTCACGAAAGAATGAGTTTTCTGGATGCATATTCGGGGTATCATCACATCCCTCTGTATGCACCAGACCGGGATAAGACAGCATTCATCTCCACCGTCAGAATATATTGTTACAAAGTCGTGCCCTTCGGGCTCAAAAACGCAGGGGCAACCTACTAGTGGCTGGTCACCAAGTTATTCAAAGACCAAATGGAAGACACCATGGAAGTCTACATCGACGATATGCTCGTCAAGAGTAGGAACAAAGAAGACCACCTCTCGGACCTATCAAGAACCTTCGAAATCATCAAGAAATACCGAATGAAGCTCAACATAAGCAAATGTTCTTTCGGTGTCCAATCAAGAAAGTTTCTTGGGTACTTGGTTAGTAAGAGAGGCATCGAGGCTAATCCGGACCAGATCAATGTAATCAACAGGGTGCAGCCCCCTCACACAATACGGGACGTACAGAAGCTCACCGGAATGCTCGCTTCCTTGAACCGTTTCATCTCGAAGTCCTCTAATAATTTCAAACCATTCTTCCACCTCTCGAAGGGAAACAAGACAGTAGAATGGAATCAAGATTTCTCTCAAGCATTGGAAAATCTCAAAGCTTACCTTAGCTCACCACTCGTACGCATCACACCCCAAGAAAGAGATCCCTTGTACTTATATCTCGCCGTTTCTAGACATGCCATCAGTTCTGCACTGGTATGCAAGAAAGCAGGAATCCAGCACCCCGTTTATTACGCAAGCAAGATGTGACACCCCGCCTAATAAAATATCGGGTGATCAATCCTATACAAAATTAAAACAGGAATCCAAGTTAGTTCATTCTTAGCATCACTGTCGAAAACTTTTTAAAACATACTAACCACCTAGTATTCCAAAAGCTGGTGCCAAATTTTAACTTTTTAACTAAACAAAGTTGTACATGCAGAAATAAATATAAACCATTCACAAAACTGAATAAAACTAAACTGAATAATTAATTACACAAATTTCCGAATAAACTATCGGTGACCAAAGTGAAATAATCCAATACAAATATTCAACACCGGAATAAAATAAATCTAAAAACTGTACTGAGAAGACTGGGTGACAAGCCCTAAATAAAACTGAAACTGATGCATAATTCTTACCCTAAGAATAAATGGATGATGCGTCTAATCCAAAGTCCTGCTAGCATCCACATAGGCTACAGCTACGTATCCCTGGAATATAATATCAATCCCAGCGTCCCTTTGGCTGGACACCTAAAAGGTTTTGAAAATAGTTTTATAGCAAGGGTTAAAACCCAAAATATTTTGAAAATATTTAGCAAGTAAATTAACTGCAGTAATTTAAAATGCATGAATGCGCTTCATATTTAAGTTAGTGTCGCACTCCCTTGTGGACATTATCACCCCTCCACTATTGTGCACACTTAACGGTTACCTTAACCCCCACCTAGTTGTACTACCCCGTCCAACTAGTCCTGGTATAACCTCCCCTTTCCATACTACTCTAACCCGAGTATAATGATTTTGGAATTATAAGTTATTTCACAATTAACTTAATTAATTCCTTCTTAAATAGTAGCATATAACCGTGTCACAAGTTATATAAAGTAAATACATCACACACTGTATTATTACCCGCATATAATATTGAATACCATTATATACGTACCTTTACTAAAACATCCACACATATAACATACGTATATCCATCCCTCCGAGTGTACCCTCGCCGGATGATTCCCTCTAAAGTGCTATCTCACTAGGTGCGCTCACAAAACCTAGTTCCCCAAGTTGGAATCGCTCACCAACCTGGCCCAAACTATAAACGTAGTGGAGGCGGTCATATTCCTTTACTGAAAGGGCGATAAATCCCTCACCCATATATCGGACGCTATGACCTGGGGATATACTCGCCCTACTCCTCAAGCTAGGGGATTCACCCACATCGCGCAGCCTCCCTTGATAGCACTAAAGTATATAAATTGAATAAATATCTAGTCACTGATATTTAATATCACACACAATATATACACGAATATATATAGTATCACTACACCATATATATATCATATAAACCACGGCTTTACCGGGTACTCAAAATCCCGTACACTAGCCTGTAATTTCCTGAGTCTGTGGCCCGACTCAACATAATTAATTTTCTCACTCAATAATTTATCATCTTCCCGAGTATATGGTACGACTCTAATATAATTAATTCACACCTCAATTAATATAATACTTTCCCCGAGTCTATGGTTCGACTCTAATTAAATTAATTAACACACCTATTAATTTAATACCTCCCTGAGTCTATCGTCCGACTCTAATTAAATTAATTAACACACCTATTAATTTAATACCTCCCCGAGTCTATCGTCCGACTCTAATTAAATTAATTAACACACTTATTAATTTAATACCTACCTAAGTCTACAATCCGAATCTAATTAAATTAATTTCACACCTATTAATTTAATACCTACCCGAGTCTACAATCCGACTATAATTAAATTAATTATCACACCTATTAATTTAATACCTACCCGAGTCTACAATCCGACTCTAATTAAATTAATTATCACATCTATTAATTTAATACCTACCCG
Organism: Sambucus nigra; assembly: GCA_949130495.1. NCBI lineage: Eukaryota > Viridiplantae > Streptophyta > Magnoliopsida > Dipsacales > Adoxaceae > Sambucus > Sambucus nigra. Next base: position 238,229,715 of record OX422207.1, read on the forward strand.
AGTCTACAATCCAACTCTAATTAAATTAATTATCACACCTATTAATTTAATACCTACCCGAGTCTACAATCCGACTCTAATTAAATTAATTAACACCTCAATTAATTTGATTACTTGGCATCGCCCAACCATCCTACCCGGACTCGCTCACTTGGCCCATAACTTAATATTTCCCGAGTCTATGTTTCGAATCTAAATTAATTACTCTCTCAATAATTAATTTAATACTTTTTTGAGTCTACCTTCCGACTCTACCTTCATTAATTAACACATCCATTAATTTAATAACTTGGTGTCACTCAACCATTATCCCCGGACTCGCTCTCTTGGCCCATAACTTAATATTTCCCGAGTCTATGTTACTATCACAAGGAAACACACAATAGGAATTCACAACCCAAGTAATCCTGTAAAATATTAGTATTTACACAACCCAATTATTCATACTTGTACGTAATATATTTCTCTCTAACATTCACCGTACTTGTTTGCTTTACAAATTTATTTCACTTTCGTATTAATTCAAGTATTCACACAACTCTAAGGGTCCTAGTTACCCCTTGTTATATCAATTCAGTAGTTACCCTTGTTAACCCACTGACCTAACGAATTTAAGTTCGCTCACGCTTTTTCTTAATTATATTCTTATCATCTCGAATTAGAGTACGTCACAATCAAGCCTATGAGTCTCCACTTTAACTCTCTCATAAAATTAAAGTCCAACACTCAATAATAGACCTACTTCCAAATCATTATTCCCTCAATATATTTCATCAAGGTCCCAAACACTTTTCCGATAAAATTTTAGACATTTGAGGCTTAAAAAGAAAAATCTCAAATTTTCTGGCAGATTAAACACCCTCTGGTAAAATTTTGATTTCTCCGTCTACCAAACTACAATTGACCTGATTCTAAGTTCATTGGATATATAAGAGAAATAACTTTCCAGTAATGTATGGTTCACACTCTAATTCGAAGTCAAATTCAAATCGCACACGTTTAAAGTCACGTCAAAATTCTGGCAGATTACTATGTTGACAGATCAAACGCCCTGTAGTAAAATGTCGATTACTCCCTCTACAGAACTCTAATTGACCTGATTCTACGTTCATTGGATATCTAAGAGAAATACCTTTCCACACATGTATGGTTCAAACTCTAATTTAAAGTACAACTCAAATGGCATACGTTTAAAGTTGTGTCAAAAATTCTGGCAGATTGACCTCTTGTGTTCATCAAATGAACTCTAAGTCATTCAAGATTCATGTTCTTCATCCAAGAACTCATAAAGATTCCATGATAATCATCAAATATATTCAAATTTCATTTTATCTTTACTTAGGGTTATATAATACACCTATTTCTTACTTTGAATCTCAGTCAAGTATTCCATTAACAAAACCCTATTTTGTACCCATTTATCCCCAAAATGAATTTTAGTTTACACATCACTAAAATATGAATTGGATATCACCATTTACACATTACACATCACTAAAATATGAATTTTAGTCTGATCCGTTGGTGTAGTCCCTTAATTTAGCTCCAACATCCCCAAATTGGCTCTTAATTTGCTTTCCCCCAAATTTCCTCTCAAAGCCTAGGTTTAGAGTTGTGTTGACTACCGTTCCCTAGTCTCTCAATTTGGTTAAAAACCCTTAATCCCATTTTTGGCCATCTGAGCCTAATTAAAATGGCCCAACTCACCCCGTGTGGGCCCGGTTATGCCCAAAAATATTCTGAGATCCAATTACTAACCTTGGGTACTCTTTTATGACTATCTCGACCCATCCGGACGCAACAGCGCCCTCCAAATTGCCATCCGAAATACTTTTTGACATATCCACATTTCGACCCCAAAATGTGACACACATTAATTCGAACAATTAAACTTAAAGTCGCCAATTATAATTAATTCGGCTCACTCAAATAAATTCTCCAACTCATGAATTTAAGTTTCTCCAATTTAAATATTTTTATCACTCCCAAAAATAATTAAATATTAAATCCTCAAAATTACGGGGTGTTACATACTCCCCCCCTTACAAAGGAATTTCGTCCTAGAAATTAAGATGAGCGTAATGTTCCAAGCTTCGTATATTACTCTCTAGCCATGTGCCTCTAAGCTCGCTATATCTATCCCATCCGCTTCTAACCATACGTTACACAAGTATGCATTTAAATTAACCAGGATGCCCATACACCCTATACCCGTGATTAACCGCGCGAAATTTGCCTTAATTAACCCGGGTGCCCATACACTCTATCCCCGCGCTTTAGCGCACGAAAGTTACCTGACTATGCCAGTCGTAACCCATAATATAACTTCGAACCCGTAGTCATATATATATATATATATATATATATACTGCCCGGGTACCCAACCCATGTACTAACGTCCAAACATCTCCCCACAAAATACTTGTCTCTCAACACAAAAGTATATACGCTTACTCTCATATTACCAAAGATGAAATAAATTACCGCGCCCTTACCATCACTAGTCCTTGCGCAAAAATAAACCCCGAGCTATCTCTCTTTGCTCGAACATAAATCTAACCACCCTGATTCACTTCAGTAAACACCCCTACTTATCGGGATAAAATATGAGAACACAAGACCTCAAGATGTGCCTATCGCACCACGCAATACAACATATGTATAGGCTATACGACCTCTCAGGTGATACCTAGTACTAAACATATCCTGGTGTCGTGAACACCAAAACTTAACACCACTATCCACAATAGTTAAATTTCATCGTTATCCAGCCGATATTTAGAAAATATTATCAACCCTACTCCCATAATTCTCAAAAGTAGTAACTCCTTGCATAATTCAAACCTTCACTCAGTGTGCACCTCCACTCTTTCGTGAAGAACACCAAAGAAACTCCGTTACCCTACGGAAAGTTTATCCACATACTATGGCTGCTACAGCCAACGCACCCACTATGTTCGATTCACCTGTGAACTCTAGTGAAAAATAAGTCTTATATTATGATATCCTCTTTGTCACTCAAAAATATACCCCACGCCCATAGGGTAAAAATAATTACCTCTATACTCCAGCTGCAACGGCTGATCCTCGGGTTTTGAAGCATCTTCTCCCTGCCCGAATGCGCCCATGACTTGTTTTAGTGACCGTACATCCAGGACCTCGTCCTGTAGTTAACCCCTACCTTGCTTAAGATAATCTCTATTCATGTTTCTCGCTTCCCCCATAAACGAAACACCTTCTAATACATTCACCCTGCCACTAGTCCCTTCCATGCCGACCTTGTTGGAATTCCTGGCCATCCTGTCGATAGCCTCCAGTTCTAAATCGTTTGGCATGATTTCCCTACCGGAATCCTGATCCGGATCGCCCCCTGTCTGCTACAGGGATACCCCACTTGTACTATTCCCTCTTGCTTTATCCGACTGGCTAGTTTCCAGTCTGTTCCTGCTTCCTTTCACGTGGAAGCGATATTTCTGACAGTGCCGGATTGTTGCGTTAACGACATCAGTATAAGCTACTAATGCGGAATTACCAATTAAATGTTGTCTGATTCTCTAGACTAACCCATCCACAAACCTTTACTTTCTTTATCTCTTCACCGCTTACCTCATCTGGTACAAAATTTACCAATGAGTAAATTCTTCCTCGTAATCGGCCACGGAACGGTCCCCCTAAGTCACCTTTTTAAATGTTCTACCCATTTTGGTCTTAACCGCTGGAGGAAAATACGTGCGGTCGAACCGCACCCAAAACTTTGCAATAGCTAGTGTATCCCTTTCCTAAATTGTGGTGATCGACTCCCACAATTGTTGCACTGCTCCCACTAAACTAAAAGTGGCTAGCACTTACTTCCGCACCTCATCGCAATCTCCCATACGTAGGTGATGCTGGATATCTCACTTCCACTGACATGCTAGCACTATATCTGAACCTCCTCGAAACTCTGATGGATACCCTTTTTGAAAAACCTCTTGTATTTGATGCCACCCCGACGCCCCCGAGTGGGACTGAACATCTGGTGCAACTAACACTTGTGGCTGATCTCGTGGCAAGTACCTTGCCATTGCGATCATCGTTGCTTCAACTTCCTGCGCCACCAATTCAGTTACCTGCGCGGCCGAAATCATCTCTGGCAGTTGCTGCGGTAACTCTTGCTCCAAACGAGCCTCTCTAGTCTCATCTCCCCCTGCTGCCCTAGTTGTTCTCTCTCTCCTGAGCGGCATCTAGAATGAGAATCGAATTGTATGAGTTCACACTCAAATTAAGAAATGTGGCAGAAGGACGTAAATGTGCATACGTATAACATTACAACAATCCTATGATAGGGATCTATATCAAAGATTGCAAAGCCAAAACGTGAAAAGCCGCACAGATCCTAAGGCCACTAGAACCTGATGCTCTGATACCATCTGTGACACCCCGCCTAATAAATTACCGGGTGATCAGTCCTATACTAAATTAAAACAGGAATTCCAGTTAGTTCATTCTTATCATCACTGTTACAAACTTTTTAAAACATACTAACCACCTATTATTCCAAAAGATGGTGCCAAATTTTAACTTTTTAATTAAACAAAAAAGTATATGCGGAAATAAATATAAACCATCACATAACTGAATAAAACTCAACTGAATCATTAATTACACAACTTGCCGAATAAACTATCGGCCACCAAAGTGAAATAATCCAATACAAATATTCAACACCGGAACAAAACAAATCTGAAAACTGTACTGAGAAGACTGGGCGACAAGCCCTAAATAAAACTGAAACTGATGCACAATTCATACTCTAGGAATAAATGAATGATGCGACTAATCCAAACTCCTGCTAGAATCCACATATGCCGCAGCTCCGTATCCCTGGAATAAAATATCAATCCTGGCATCCCTTTGGCTGGACACCTAAAAGGTTTTGAAAATAGTTTTATAGCAAGGGTTATAACCCAAAACATTTTGAAAACATTTAGCAAGTGAATTACCTGCAGTAATTTAAAATGCATGAATGCGCTTCATATTTAAGTTAGTGTCGCACTCCCTTGTGGACATTCTCACCCCTCCACTATTGTGCACACCTAACGGTTACCTTAACCCCTACCTAGTTGTACTACCCCATCCAACTAGTCCTGGTATAACCTCCTCTTCCATACTACTCTAACCCGAGTATAATGATTTTTGAATTATAAGTTATCTCACAATTAACTTAATTAATTCCTTCTTAAATAGTAGCATATAACCATGTCACAAGTTATATAAAGTAAATACATCACACACTGTATTATTACCCGCATATAATATTGAATACCATTATATACGTACCTTTACAAAAACTTCCACACATATAACATGCGTATATCCATCCCTCCGAGTATACCCTCGCCGGATGATTCCCTCTAAAGTGCTATCTCACTAGGTGTGCTCACAAAACCTAGTTCCCCAAGTTGGAATCGCTCACCAACTTGGCCCAAACTATAAACGTAGTGGAGGCAGTCATATTCCTTTCTTGAAAGTGAGTTAAATCCCTCACCCATATACCGGATGCTATGACCTGTGGATATACTCGCCCTACTCCTCAAGCTAGGGGATTCACCCAGATCGCGCAACCTCCCTTGATAGCACTAGAGTATATAAATTGAATAAATATCTAGTCACTGATATTTAATATCACACACAATATATACACGAATATATATACTATCACTACACCATATATAAATCATATAAACCACGGTTTTACCGTGTACTCAAAATCCCGTACACTAGCCTGTAATTTCTTGAGTCTGTGGCCCAACTCAACATAATTAATTTTCTCATTTAATAATTTATCAACTTCCCGAGTCTATGGTCCGACTCTAATATAATTAATTCAGATCTCAATTAATATAATACTTTCCCCGAGTCTATGGTCTGACTCTAATTAAATTAATTAACACACCCATCAATTTAATACCTCCCCGAGTCTATCGTCCGACTCTAATTAAATTAATTAACACACCTATTAATTTAATACCTCCCCAAGTTTATCGTCTCACTCTAATTAAATTAATTAACATACCTATTAATTTAATACCTCCCCGAGTCTATCGTCAGACTCTAATTAAATTAATTAACACACTTATTAATTTAATACCTACCCGAGTGTACAATCCGACTATAATTAAATTAATTATCACAGCAATTTATTTAATACCTACCCGAGTCTACAATCCGACTCAAATTAAATTAATTATCACACCTATTAATATAATACCTACCCGAGTCTACAATCCGACAGTAATTAAATTAATTATCACACCTATTAATTTAGTACCTACCCGATTCTACAATCCGACTCTAATTAAATTAATTATCACACCTATTAATTAAATACCTACTCGAATCTACAATCTGACTCTAATTAAATTAATTATCACACCTATTAATTTAATACCTACCCGAGGCTACAATCCGAATCTAATTAAATTAATTAACACCTCAATTGATTTGATTACTTGGCATCGCCCAACCATCCTACCCGGACTCGCTCACTTGGCCCATAACTTAATATTTCCCGAGTCTATGTTTCGAATCTAAATTAATTACTCTCTCAATAATTAATTTAATACTTTTTCGAGTCTACCTTCCGACTCGACCTTCATTAATTAACACATCCATTAATTTAATAACTTGGTGTCACTCAACCATTATCCCCGGACTCGCTCTCTTGGCCCATAAATTAATATTTCTTGAGTCTATGTTACTATCACAAGGAAACACAAAATAGGAATTCACAACCCAAGTAATCCTGTAAAATATTAGTATTTACACAACCCAATTATTCATACTTGTACGTAATATATTTCTCTCTAACATTCACCGTACTTGTTTGCTTTACAAATTTATTTCACTTTCGTATTAATTCAAGTATTCACACAACTCTAAGGGTCCTAGTTACCCCTTGTTATATCAATTCAGTAGTTACCCTTGTTAACCCACTGACCTAACGAATTTAAGTTCGCTCACGCTTTTTCGTAATTATATTCTTATCATCTCGAATTAGAGTACGTCACAATCAAGCCTATGAATCTCCACTTTAACTCTCTCATAAAGTTAAAGTCCAACACTCAATAATAGAACTACTTCCAAATCATTATTCCCTCAATATATTTCATCAAGGTCCCAAACACTTCTCCGATAAAATTTTAGACATTTGAGGCTTAAAAAGAAAAATCTCACATTTTCTGGCAGATTAAACACCCTCTAGTAAAATTTCAATTTCTCCATCTATCGAACTACGATTTACCTGATTCCAAGTTCATTGGATATCTAAGAGAAATACCTTTCTAGTAATGTATGGTTCACATTCTAATTCGAAGTAAAATTCAAACCGCACACGTTTAAAGTCACGTCAAAATTCTGGCAGATTACTATGTTGACAGATCAAACGCCCTATAGTAAAATGTCGATTACTCCCTCTACAGAACTCTAATTGACCTGATTCTACGTTCATTGTATATCTAAGAGAAATACCTTTCCACGCATGTATGGTTCAAACTCTTATTTGAAGTACAACTCAAATGGCATACGTTTAAAGTTGTGTCAAAAATTCTGGCAGATTGACCTCTTGTGTTCATCAAATGAACTCTAAGTCATTCAAGATTCATGTTCTTCATCCAAGAACTCATAAAGATTCCATGATAATCATCAAATATATTCAAATTTCATTTTATCTTTACTTAGGGTTATATAATACACCTATTTCTTACTTTGAATCTCAGTCAAGTATTCCATTAACAAAACCCTATTTTGTACCCATTTATCCCCAAAACGAATTTTAGTTTACACATCACTAAAATATGAATTGGATATCACCATTTACACCTTACAACAAGTTAACCACTTGCCTAGAATTATTCGTAGAGTCTGATCCGTTGGTGTAGTGCCTTAATTTGGCTCCAACATCCCCAAATTGGTTCTTGATTTGCGTTCCCCCAAATTTCCTCTCAAACCCTAGGTTTAGAGTTATGTTAACTGATGTTCCCTAGTCTCTCAATTTGGTTAAAAACCCTTAATCCATTTTTTGGCCATCTGGACCTAATTAAAATGGCCCAACTCACCCCTTGTGGGCCCGGCTATGACAAAAAATATCCCGAGACCTAATTACTATCTCGGGTACTCTTTTCTGACTATCTCAACCCATCCGGACGTAACCGCGCACTCGGAATTGCCATCCGAAATACTTTTTGACATATCCACATTTTGACCCCAAAATGTGATACACATTAATTCGAACAATTAAACTTAAATTCGCCAATTATAATTAATTTGGTTCACTCAAATAAATTCTCCAACTCATGAATTTAAGTTTCTCCAATTTAAATATTTTTATCACTCCCAAAAATAATTAAATATTAAATCATCAAAATTATGTGGTGTTACATCCTTATTAGACGCCGAGCAGCGGTACCTACCACTAGAGAAGCTCGCCCTTGCACTCATAGCTGCTTCAAGAAAGTTGAATCACTACTTTGAAGCTCACAGTATCATCATCCTTACGTCACACCCCTTAAAGAAGTTCTGTGAAAAGCGGATTTATCGGGCAGACTGACTAAATGGTCGGTCGGGCTCGGATGATTTGACCTCCAATTTCAACCAAGGAATACAATCAAAGGGCAAGTCTTTGCTGATTTCATAGTCGAGTTCACAGGCGAGCAGCCTCTCGACCAACTTCAACCCATGAAGCAAAGAGAGAATCACGCAACAGATGGAGTTTATCGATTATTTATTGATGGAGCCTCCATCTCAAAGGGGGAAGGAGTAGGTATTGTGCTTGTTACTCCAAAATATACCTTCCTCGAACAGGGAATCAGACTTGGATTTGAAGCCTCCAATAATGAGGCAGAGTATGAGGCTTTGATAGCCGGCATCCAGAAGGCACAGAGGTTGGGAGCGAAGCAGTTACAGGTGTTCGACGACTCACAATTGGTCTCCAATCAGATAAGTGGGGACTACAACACCAAATATGAAATAATGGCAGCCTACCTCACCTTGACAAAGAAGCTAACGTCCAACTTTGAGAAAGTCAGTATCCAGCAATTTCCCAGAGGTTAGAACAGCCATGCCAACCCCCTGGTAGCACTGAGTTCGGCAATCAATTTCGACTTAAAAAGAACGATCCCCATCGACTTCCTCACCCATCCGAGCATCAACCAGAGTAATGAGTTGCCAAGCGTGGAGCATTTGCTCCAGATTGAATCAGCACCTAGTTGGATGGACCCCTTAAGGGATTATTTGAAAGATGGCACACTTCCAAATGATAGGAAGACCGCTCACCAAATAAGAGTCAAAGCTACTCGCTTTTACTTATCTCCTGAGGGCAAGCTGTATAAGATATCGTTCTCCGGCCTTTACCTTCAATGTGTTCACCTGAAGGATATCGAGAAAATTCTACACGTGCTCCACGAAGGAATCTATGGAAGCCATATTGGAGGAGGATCACTATCTTTTCGAGCTATGAAGGAAGGCTACTGGTGGCCATATATGCAAAAACATGCGGCAGTATACGCTCGCAAATGCAAAAAATGTCAACTAAATTCTCCTATGGTTCACCAACCTGCTAGTGACCTAAGATCTCTCACCAGCCCCTGGCCTTTCGCCCAATAGGGAATGGACATCGTAGGCCCACTTCCCACCGCCACCGGTAACCGCAAGTATATGTCGGTCGCCACGGATTACTTCACCAAATGGATCGAGGCAGAGCCACTAGTAAGCATCCGAGATAAAGATATGATGAGATTCATATGAAAAAACATAATTACCCATTTTAGAATTCCAAGAACCATCATCACAGACAATGGAACACAATTCGAGAGTGGCCCTTTCCAGAACTTCTGTAATGAACACAGGGTCAGGCACTGTTTCAGCTCAGTGGTGTACCCCCAGAGCAATGGTTAAGCCGAGGCTTCCAACAAAATAGTGATTGATGGGCTGAAGAAACGACTAGAGCGAGCCAAAGGTGCATGGGTGAGTGAGCTATCGAATATTACCCCACGACGAGCAACTGGGGAAATACCATTCTCACTAACGTACGGAATGGAAGAAATCATCCCCTTGGAAGTTGGTCTACCAATGATGAGAACCACCCTTATCGACCAAGGCCAAAACAATGCAGAATTACTCACTGAACTCAATCTAATTGACTAACGTAGAGACCTAGCCCTAGTAAGGCTAGAGAGCTATCAAAAACATCTCATGAAACAATATAACAAGAAGGTCATCCGAGGGCATTCCAGGTTGGGGACTACATACTAAGGAAGGTCCTGGGCAGCGTAGTAAAACCTTCATATGGAAAGCTAGGGCTGAACTGGGAAGGACCATTCAAGATAACAAGAGATGATCTACAAGGAGCCTATCACTTAGAAACGCTGGAGGGCAGAGAGATACCCCGAGCATGGAACGCGACCAACTTAAAGAAATTCTATTTCTAGCTTTTGCTTTTCTTTTTATTGTCTCTCTTATCAAATCTTTGGAAGTGGCAACTCATTCTTTATTTATTTATTTGTGAATTAATGAAAGATGTTTGGCAGTTGAATTTTATTAAGTATTGAGAACTTTATAACTTGCACACCCTTTCCAAATAACAAGCACCTTACTCAAAGAATAAAAGCAGGGTATCACCCTCCTTAGGTATTCTTTATGAAACACGAACAACCTCCTAGCATTACTCCGATAATATATGAAGCCCTATAGGGGATCCTTAGGCAATTAGACCAAAAATGAATTGGTCACTAGACTATGTTTAGATCAAAAATCCTGCTCGGATAGAACATCCAGCGCTAGGTGTGTCCTCTCCATTGCCATATTTAGGCCTAAGGAAGTGTGAAAACATTACCTAAAAGGTAAAATAAGGCAGAACGGTATCTCAAAAGGATACTGGACTGGGAGGAAACTAACTCAACATTGCAGCCCTACCAATCTAGTCGGCCATCAAGTGCCCAAGATAATTAACTAAGATATAAATAATGAACACATGTTTAGTCGACGAGATAGCCCAAAACATAAATATTATATTACTTCATCACATTTACAACAAAGATGTAAAACCCATGTTTAGTCGTCGAGATCGCCCAAAACATCAATATTACATTACTTCATACAGAAAGTTACAGGTGTTAAAAATCCTAATGAGGCTGAGGTCTTTGAATAAGATAATCAGCCACTTGTGCTCTTCGGCCATCATCCGGATGAGGAGCCAGTTCCTGCTCGACCTCACTGACGTTTGGCTCTAACAACTGCCTAGGGATAGTATCGATATGTATCCATTGGTCGTCCCTCCTGAAAGGGTTAGGCCGTAAAGTTGAAGGAGAGATCTCGTGACAGTACCAGAGTACTGATTTCCTTGGAACTTGTAGCTCCCTGAGGGCACTCAACCATCCCCTGATAAATGCTAGCTCTTTAAACTTTGTCAGCCTCGTCAAAGCATCTACCAACCTTGGTCATAACCATCATCCCATACTCGTCGAGGTCCTTTATTAAACTGATGCCTTAACCGTGTGACATCCCTTTGAAGCCCAGAAGTAATCACATATGCTCAATGGAAATATTCACTGAGATCGTCCATTTCCTTAGCTGGGCTTCTTACGTTTGTACCAACTCATGAAATAGTCGATGGGATAGAACATCGCAACACTGGAGGAGCATCACTTGGTCCTGTGCCAGCTCGTGATGAGGAGGAACCCCTTAAAATGCTCGGTGCGCTGCTCGGCGCATGCTCCCTGAGGCACAACACTTCCCTCCTCAAGGACTCATTTTCCTGCTGTAAAATTTCTCCGACTTGGTTAATCTCAGTACCATCGAGGAGTCTTGCTCTCAGAGTGTTCACTTCCTCTTGAACAAAAGCTCCAACTTCTTCCATTTCCTGAAGCCTATCTTTTAGTTTAGCAACGAGCTCCGTCTGATCTATGAAACTATTATTCCTCGATCGCAACGATTTGTGAATTCTTACAAAGGTCTGGCAAACTTTGGGACTCACATCAGGACCAGGCATTCTTCCCAATCGAGAAATGGCTGGTATATATTCATCTACATCAATCGACTACAGGCCATAAAAGAGCAGTAAGGGATAAAATGAATCAGTACACTGAGGGAAAAAGTCTTTTCATTTCATTCATATAAAAAGGATCAAAGTAAATTGAGAATCAGAAAGGAACATTACAAATAAGGCAAGAATACAAAAGCAATCCTAAGAGTAAATTAGCTGGCGACCTCGATTTGTTCAGAAGAAGCTAGTTCCTTCCCCTTATCAGCAGTAGTAAGAGCATCTCCCTCGGGAGGAACAACTTCTGTCGCCCGAGCAGGAAGGGCATAAACAGGAACTGACTGGGAAGCGGGGTCAATACCTTCAACGGTTGGGGAAGGAGCTTCATCTACGATAAGCTTTGGTCCTGGATCATGCTCATCGAATAAGGGAGAAGTGACATCCACCCCGATAGCCAAGAGGGTCTTGTTCCAGCCCTTCTTCAAATTCAAACGGCTGATATAGCCTATCTGAACCTTAGCATCTTCATATGCGGTAGCCTACCTAGAATTATATGAATCTTCCTTAATGGTGGCTGCCTCGGATTCCTTCTCCTTCAAATTCTCCACCAGCAACTTATTCTCCTCTATCACCGCTAGCTTGCTCGAGCAGACTAAATCATAGGCCTATCACAGTTCATTCAGTTCTTTGACCGCTGCCTCCCTCGATCGATTGGCTTCAACAAGGGACAGATCAGAATACATCCGAGAAGAAGTAACATCCTTCAATCTGGCCTCGAGCTCGATATTCTTCACTTTCAGGGCAGTGTTCTGCTTCTTCGGCTCATCATTCTTATTCACTAGCTCGTCGCGAGAGCGATAGAGCATGGCAAAATTCAGTCACGAACTACAAGTAAAAGAAGGCATTAGAAGAAAGAAACAAATAAAATTTTACGAGTGTTAAAGAGAAGGAATAGACCTACCAAGTCTAGCCTCTGACTCGCTTGCAAGTCTAACTATCAGTCCTCAATTCCTATTGGCGATCAGTAGGCAGGACTGCTCTTTTGTAGCACAAGAGTCAGTTGGGGAGAGATGCCAACCGAGGCCCCCCTCTGGCAACGTAGACATGGGCATTAAGGCCTGCCCAGCCTTCGTCCTTGCTTCCATTTTCTTCCTCTCCACCGCTCGCTCCTTCTCCTTCTCTACCCTCTTCCTCTCCTCAACCTTTTTTTTTATTCAGTCTTCTTCCTCTCCTCTTTTCTCTTCCTCTCTCTCTCTCTCTCTCAACTACTCTTCTTCTTTTCTCCTCTTCTCCTGCTCATGAGCAGAAGACTAAGAACCAGTGGAAATAGCCCCACTGCTAGGCTTTTGCTTCTTCGACCGTTGAGTGAGAAGCACATCATCCTCATCATCATCACGGATCAGGTTCCTCTTGGGGGAGCCATTTCTTCGCTAGAACTGCTGCATGTACTTGAAGACTCTTGAGCCTTAGAAACCTCTTCTAAGATGGAGGAACTTTCACTACTGGAGCTCGCCTCACCAGAACCGCCTTCAGTAACTCCTCTGATATCACTTTCAGAACTGATCTCTTCCTCATCCAACTGAATGGGATCGGCAGCAGCTTCTTCAAAAATATCTAAGTAAGGAATGCTGTCCACAGGCCTTGCAATGAAACTGGACTCGATATTCTTATACTCCAGTAGGAAAGCAGCGGTCCGGGGATATTCACCGTTAGCCAGAGATTCCCTGATATTCTAAGATTTAATCAAATCGATAGCTCGGACCTCACTAAAGTCAGTTTCCAAGTTCTTTGACCTCGCTGAAAAAGAAAATATGAAAGTATCAGAAAAATCACACATTAACAAGGAGATCGAAAGAGTAGAGTAAATACTACCTATGTACTCTTCCCCATAAAAGGGAACAGTGAATCTATCAGACCTCGCCCCCTCAGTCTGGGGGAGAACTGCCAATTCCTAGTAAGAAAGCCATCTTACCAGTATTCCTTGTAGGAATCAAGTAAATTTACTACCAATACCCTGTCAAGACTCCTGGACTTGAGGTAAAGAAGACCAGATCTCATTCGAGAGAAGGAATAACAAAAACAAAATTCAGCGAGCCCCAATTTAGTGCCATAAAGTTAATTTATTCTATGGACACCATTGACTATCTTCCAGACGTTGGGCGAACACTGTGCAGGGACAATGTTGAAATAACCAAAGAAATGCAGGAATAAATTGTTTGGCGGAAAAGTAAGCCCCCCTGGGAAAGCAACAGGACAAGAATCCAATGAGCGCCCTATATCTCTAACATTCTTAGGGAGAGAGGCGCACTCAATTTCTACCCACTCTGGGATATTATAAAACTTCCTAAACTCAGACACTGATCTATTGCCTATCTTTGTTATTTGTAAACCCTAAATTGCAAATACAAAGAAAACTCAACAGAGAAAGCACAGAGAGAGCAAAGGGGACTTACGAGATGAAAGTTTGACTTGGACGATACAAGATCACAAGCCCAGATGATGAGGGAGATTGAAAATGAAGAAAATGAAGACCTGGAAAAGAGGGCACAACAACTAAAACTCACAGAAGATGAGGGAACACTAAGAAGTTTTAAACGATAACTATGGAACGCTTCTCCAAATAACTTTTAAATGCTCCCAATCATCGCGCACAGGACACGAAGCAACTGCCGCCTAAATTAGTTCTCAACTTTGGGAAGAGTTACATGATTCACAAAAGAGCCATTACGACAAATCATTTAAATTTATTGAGCCCAAATTGTGGCCCAACTTTAGCGGCAATTGTGGGTACCCATATTTTCCATCATGGGCCCAAAAAAGTAGCCTAATAAAAATGGCCCAAAGTCCGAACCCTTCGCACCTTAACTAAATTCAGTTATGACTTAGTCTTCTCCTAGAAACTCGTATATAGATATTCCAGGAGAGAAAGATGGACGTGGGGGAGTCCAACACCCCCGCTCCCCGAAGATAAACATGTATATAATAAACCCTAAGCCTGGGGTAAGAGGCACGCACTGTATTCTCTGTAAACGCTCCTCGGAATATATAGAAATAATACTAATTACACCATCATGGATGTAGGCATTATTGCTAAATCACGTACATACTGAGTTGTGTGATTGGCATTTTATGTTCTTTATTTTCCTTGGTGATTGCGCTTTTTTTATTTATTTTTGTTGAATATAATTATCACCACAGTAGCCTAGTTGAGCAGGCATGGCTCATATAGGCTAGTTGGGATCTCTTCGGAGTTTTGGCTTGGCGGTTGAGGAATAAGATTTATTGAGGAAGCTCAATCACTTAGCATTTTAGGATTTAGAGAAAACTAATAGGAAGCCCATATGGTTTTACACAGCTCACACCCAGTCATAACTAAAATGAGAAACCAAGAGGTTGCTCACCAGAAATGAACCTTTTTTATTAATATGATTTAGAGAAAGGGGTCCTTAAGACAACCACCCTCTCAAGAAAATTAGTTTTTGAGGAGGTGGTCCTTGAGGCCTTCCCCTCAAGTTTACAAAGTTTGTACCACAAGTTACCATTTTAATATATATTTACCAAATTAGATATTTTGTCTCCATTAGGAGACATATTGCTTTTTTACTTTAGCTCACACCAGGTGGCACCTGTCAGAGGGGACAAGTGGCGGCACACTGGTAGGGACAAATGCTACATTTTAGACCTTGTCCCTCACCAGCCCTCTTAAATTTGGCGCCCAAAAGTTCTAACTCAGACCTAGAGTAAAATTATAAATAGAACCTCTGGGCAAGGTCAAGTAAGAATTATAACTCAAGTCATATTGTTACTTTGATAAAATCACACCAGAACCTCCTTGTATTCTCTTTATACTCTCTCTCTCTAATGATAAGTGCCTTGTTCTTTCACTCCTCACTGACAACCATCACTCTCAGGAGTTCCTCTTGAGAAAAAATAATATTCTTGTTGTAAAGTTCATCTTCTTGCAGGGAGTGAGTTCTATCTTGGGTTCCATTTTTACCAAAAGGAGAAGGTTTTACTAGAAGTTGCTCGAAACGTTCTTCAGAACTTTGAAGGAAGAGTTCATTGAAGTGGGTAACGCCTCACCCGATTCAGTATCTTACCAGACCCCCATTCACACTACCCTCCTATAACTATTATTCACTTCCTTTGGATATCCACCATAACCCTTTATGATAAGGGAGGTTTAAATCTTCTTTTCTAGATGGACTTTTCAACATTGATTTTTCTTTCGTTTCAAACTTTTTTCTATTTCTCCACTTAGTTTCTGAAATAATTTCTTATCGAACACATAAAGCTTTGTCAATTCTCACTCACTAATTATTTTCTACAAATCTTTTTCCAATATATTTTTATCATAAATATCATCTTATAAAAATTTCAAATATGTCTAGTTTAAATTTTAGGTCATTGCATATTTACGACTTTTCACATTGTTGTATTTTTAAATTGTATGGTTATATGTTGAGATGTGATTGAGTTTTCAAGATTAATAAACATGTTTATTTCCTAAACGGTTTATTGTGTTTGTTAGATTTTTCTTGTGGTGTAAAGGTTTCTATATTTTATGTGCATCATGTGTTTGAGTTATAGTTACAAGGGAAAACGAATAAGGTTTAAGGATAGATGTTACCAATTTGAAGATTTATTTAGATCCATAGAATGTTGTCAACCTTTTGATGTTTTGCCATTTTTTTTCTTCTTTATTTTTTATCTTGTATGCATCTTCTCCATACGTTCCATCTTTCTACATTCTTAGCTATTTCTTTCCTTACTTGCATATCTTCAAAATAAAAAAAAATTTAGGCATTCTTTGAGTACCTACAAAATATGAAGAACAAATATTTCTTTTCAGTACCCTTTGGATTTCGGTCCTTATTTGTTATGGAAGGAGTATGATGATATCATTTGTCTATACACTCGCATCTTTTTTTCCATATGTGACAAATATCAAACGTGTGATTGTTTTTATGATAATATGTGAAATGGTTGCTCGATGAATGCAATTCACAATTAATGTATGTATGATCATTCTTTTTTGATATAATATAAAAATGATTTTCCAACTTTGGTTGTGCATTATATTTTTCAATAATAAGAGTTTTCTTTTTGGAATAAGAGAAATCGACATCATTCTTGATATTTTGGGGGTTTGTGACATTCCTTTTAGATTTCTCTACTTTCTTTTCAAGAAACAATTCTTCCTTTTATTTCATAAAATTTATCTTTGAGTTCGCAATTTCTTTTGGGTATCCTAGACCTTCCTTACTGAATTCATAAATTTGTTACTTAGGAAGGTTCAAACTATTAGTACTTGAATCGAATTTCTTTACAATTTATTTTAAACAATTAAAATTTTCTTTTCATTTATATTTTCAAGTTGTATCCCCTCATCATTTGATTTTAACATCTCATTCTCTTCTTTCAATACTTTATTTTCAATCATGAGTTTCTTGTTTTCTTCAGTTTATTTCTCGTTTGACATGTAAAGATCTCTTCTTTTCTATTCTAAAACAATGTGTTCATTTATCAAATTTTTTTATCCACTCATGGCTTGATCATCTAAATCTTGTGTTTTTATAAAAGTACACATAATATCCTTTTTAGAGAAACTTCTTAGATCTAAGGATTTAGTAGATTAAGGTTTTAACTCATGAGTTATTGATTCTTATTGTCAGCGTGATGGAATTTCCATTTCCTCTTAGAATGATGAAATTGAATATTCCTCTACTATTTTCCTCTTCTTTTTACGTTTGCATGTTTTATTCATTTGAAGGAATCAACGTCACTTCTTTGGGTGGAACTTTTTGAAAAAGGATCCCAAATATCGTTGGCTTTTGTGAAATGTGCTAAGTTTCCTGTAACAACATTATTTAAAGAAGATACTGGAATTATTATAGCTTCATTATTTAGTTGAAATATCTTTTGGGGGTTACTACAACTAGTAAAGGAGATTTTTTATTGCTAATAATTTTCCAAACATAGTAACCTATGGATTGAATAATCCTAGAGGTTTTAGTTTTCTAGGTTTTGAAGTCTTCTCTTTCAAAAATGGATATATTATATCTACCAAAAAATTGTAGTGAAATGTTTCCCATTTTTTAATCTTTATACTCTAAATATGCTTTTCAAAATAAGTATCTACAAGCTAGGCTCTGGTACCAATTGCTAGAACGAAAATATACCTAAGATGGGGATAATTAGGTATATGGCTTTAATGGAAATTTTTAAAAAAAAATTAACTTGTTTAGTGATTAATTATAGCATGATAAATCAATTTATGAGTAATCAATTAATAAACAATAAATATAAGCAGTTAAGAGAGAGAGATTAATGAAACTTTTCAAATCGAGATTTTAACATGATTAGGCCAGTACCTATGTTAATGATCGAGATTGTACTCGTAACTTCATTATCTTTAGTCTCTTACAGTGAAACCAACACTTTATAAGGAAAACAAACTTGTAAACCGCAATCAACAATATGATACCTTCTTTCGGCCCAAGTGGTACTCATACAATAGCCCAAGGATTTTAAATGTCTTGATAACCTGCAACAATGTCACTACTGGCCGAGTAGATATAATGAAGTTTACCGGTTAGTAATAACAATGAGATTCGTAACCAGAATATAAAGCAAAGTAGCTTTACTAAAAATATTGATCAGGTGGGATTACTTTCCCTTGCTAAAAAGTAAGCAAACAATATTCGCAAGTATGATACTCAAATGCGTTTTTCGGTAAAACTTTATCACGAGTGGGTATTGGCGTTATAACATTGCTAAAGTGGGATTAAGGTAGGAACTTTTGGTTTAAGTGGGCATTTTAAAGCTTTGGATTGAATGGAGTTTTTGGGTTTTAATATCTCAAATGGGTTTTCTTGATTTCTCTCTTGAAACTCGAGGATGGAATGACACAATCTAGAAGATGGAACTTTACTCAAGAGGATTGTGGTTGTAAGATATTATGTTTTGGAATAGAAGTGGGAGGTTCGATTTATAGTGTTAGGATACAGCCAAAGGTTGGTAAGGGTTATGGTATTAGGATAAAAGATTGAAAAATTTTACCAAACTCAATCTAGAAAATCTAGAACTTTTAGGCCATAAAAAGTTAGGTTTAATATACTAAAACTCTTTTGGTTTGTAGGTTGGCCTATTTTAGTGGGTGGTTAAAAGGTTTAACTAACTATACGTTTGTTAGTCGACTAAAACTAAGGTTTAGTCGACTATACCTCCAAGTTTTTAGGCAAAAGGATGTTCGGTTTAACGTCATACTTTAGGGAAGGTTAACGGAGATTTAGGGTAGGTTTAGGTGAGTAGGTTTTGAGCATATACAAGTTGAAATATGTTACTTTAATTTTGTACAATATTTACTAAAGTACAATAAGAAATAGAGCAATGATTAAATGTGTTTCTTAGCATTCTCATAACATGCTTGAGTTATGAAATGTTGACAGTAAGAGAAAATTTATATAATTTATCATAGCTTATTTACTTTGGCATATCCCGTTACAAACCTAACAAACCACATCCACATATGCTTCCACGACATAGAAGACAAGTTAGTGATCGGGCAATATTCCAAAGATTGAATGAGTTGGAATCATCACGACTCTGATTGGAGGTATATGGTATAAGGTCTTTGACTTAAATATAAACAAATTTATTCTAGGATGTGTTTATTTTTACTTGAGGAAATTACATAAAATTAGTTTTCAAAAGGACAACGAGATGTGCATCTCAATCGATGGTTGTTTTGAGTTCATTTGAACAAACGTTAAACGAGTTTCAAATGGGGTCTCTCTATTTAAGAGGTCCACTCGTTGAAAGCTTATTAGAATGAACAAGATTGTCCATTCAAAAGAGACTAGAACTCGTTAGAACGAAATCTTTATTTTGTTCGAACGAAACCTTGTTCTCGTTCAAACTAAATTTGATGCCTTAATTTTTGTGTTTTCTATAAAAAAGGACTCTTGTGAACTGATTTTTTTTAGAACATTTGGTGGAAAATGATTTTGCACACCTTTCCCAAAAGTCTCCTAAGTTTTATTTTACAAAAACACTTTTGATTTTTCAAATCATATCCCATAGAATGATTTTTTGAGTTTACTCAAACCCTAGTCACACATACACAATGAAACCCTTATAGACTGATATTCAATTGCTGATATTTATAGAGATTTGATCTCTACTACTGAAGAAGAAAGAAACCCTTTTCCTGAAACTGGTCGGTGGATACCAAGGCAAGAGCTACTTATTATGGATGGTGATGAACTATGCCATATCTATTGAAAATTTGAATACCATTACCACATTATACATAGTGGATATCTAAGTATTTTGTAAGTCATTACGTGTATGTCCACTCTTAAATAGTGATGAAAAAGTTTTGCACATAAGGGATTTTTTCTCATTTTTCTTTATGTATTTGGTTTGATTACTTGGTTTGGAATTTAGCTTTAGAATTTATCTTGCATTTCCATCCAAATCTAATCAAGATAAAATTTGCCCAAAAATTGAATATTTTATATGAGTGACCTAATATATAAGTGAATCCATATAAACCCATGTATTTTCAATTGGTATCAGTGTAGGTTACACTAAGTTATTGTGTGATATTTATTTTAGGATTATATGGATACCATGTATAATTTGGCTCATGTTTTTCATGGAACTAATTATACATATTGGAAAGCTCTAATGAGGTCGTTACTGAAATCGATTGACGAGCGTATCTGTATTGTTTGTGAAAGAGGGTGGATACCACCCATTGTGACTAATGATGATGTCATAAGTCTTAAACCTATCACTGCTTGGACAAAGGATGATTTTAGATGGAATAATTTTAACTCCCAAACCTTAAGTACAATTTCTGGTGAAGTTACTCCCAACGAGTTTTGTCATATTATGATGTGTACCACGTCTGAATAAGTATGGGATATTATCCAACTAACTTATAAGCATACCAACGCTATGAAAGATTCAAAGCTTCAAATCTCACCACACAATTTAAGACCATACTCATGAATGAGTCTGACACTTTTGATGAATTCTATTCTCTTCTATGGGATATTATTAACTCTTGTTTTAATTTCGGTGAGAGAATTCCTGAGACGAGAGTTGTTAAAAAGATTTTGAGATCTCTCCCTTCCCATTTTAACGCAACTATCATTATTTCATTGGGAATCGTATATACTCTAGGTCAGAAGAACTCATAGAAGAGCTTTAAACTTATGAATTAGATATATTCCCCAAAGTTGAAAATAAAAAGGAAGGAATGGAAATAAAAGTTAAAACAAAGAACAAGAAAAAGGTTATTGACTCCGACTCCAAGTATGATTTTGATCTAGATGATCATTCCTTATTTGCAAAAAAAAAAATTCTCAAATTTAACAAAGACAAATCTTCTAAAGAAAATAAGAATTTTGAGAAAAATAAAAATTTCAATGAGAATAAGAACAAGAATGTTAGTGAGTATGACCAATAAAGAGGGAAAGGTGGGTACCCTAGAAATGTTGAGCCAAGGAGATATTATGAACGTGAGAGGAAAAAACACAAATCCCATTAGTGCACTATGCTTAAGACACGATGCAAAGCCAAAGCTGCATGCAATGCCACTCTTACCAATAGTGATGTCAAGTCGGTAGATCCTGAGGATGAATCACCACATGAACATTTTCTTACATTCAGGGCCAGTCGCGATAGTACTCTATTTCCTCCCACACTAGTGAGGACATTTCTAAACATGACAACCTCGATAATTTATCAAAGATTTTCAGAGAGAGTGTGGATGATGATGAGATTTTGAATGGGGGGAGGTGGGGGGGTGGACTTCAACGCGCCTACGCCGAACTTTACAAAGAGTTTCTAAAAATCAAAAGGAAAAATAAAAATTAGACTTTTAGGGTGTTTGATTTAGAAAAGGATTTAAAGTTTTGAGAGAGTGTGAGGCATCGATGAGTCAAGTTGAGAAGTTAAAGGCTTATTTGTGTAAGAAAATGGTTGTGCTTGGTAGGTAAAAGATCGATTTGACCAACATGGTGGATTGTCTTACTAGAGACATTCAAGCTTAATTGAAGACTCGTTAGAAACTTGAAACCCATATTTCTTAACTCGATAAAGATCTCAAACGTGTCCGCGAGGTCAAGGTCACTATAGAGGACACGTCTAAAAAGGATGGAAAGATGTTCCTTGGCCCCGCGTTAGGTCTTGAAGAAAGGAAAGGAATTGGTTATGATGGTGTGCAGACACTTTTAGTGTCGCACCTAAACTGATTCTCGAGTTTTGATGGATCATTATGGTCCACGAACAAACCCACTAAGGAGAGCTCGTCGTAGGAATTTTGACCAAGGTAGAGCCAAACTCATCTATGTTTGTTCCCATTACAAATAAAGGGGTCACCTTAGGGAGATTTGTTTAATCTAGTGCGTGTTTATTGCACACGTGTTCCCAAAAATGCTCCCACACAAGTTCCCACAATCGTTCCCACACATGATCCCACACACCGTCATAGATATTTCGATATTTTTCAAGATCAAGTGGAGTTTTTAGCCAAAACTTCTCAATGTTTGATGGAGGAATTTCAAATGATGTCTACTCTTATTAAGAACACCTCTGGGCTAATGTTTGAAGTTATGACTTTTATCTAGTATAGGGTTATTATCATGTTCTTATCTTTTGTACCTATTAGTAGATTATATTTATATGTTTATAATTTTTTGAAAAATCCAAAAAGATTGATTTCCTTTAACAAAAAGTTTAAAAATTTTCAAAAAGGTTTCATTTTTTTAATAAAAAATTTGAAGAATTCATAAAGATCTTTGTATTTTGTTTTTCACCATATATGAATGTGCATTTAAGATGTTCGAATTACAAATACATTTCAACCATTAATGTGACTTTTTCATGGTTTTTTAATAGATGGATTTGTTTATATAATGTGATTAATAATGTGTGGCTAGAATTTCGTTGTTCGTTAATGATCACTTTCTTCATGCTAGACTTTTTATCACCTTTATTTCACATATACATGGACTTTTTGAACATTGTACTTAATTTTTATAACTTTTATTTCACATATACATGGACTTTTTGAACATTGTACTTACTTGTCATATTTCGAGTGCGGTGTTCTCATCTTAAGTGTTTAATAAAAAACCAAATGTATTAGAGATAAGTTGTTCTTGTAAGAACGTGTAATACCCCGCCCCAATATTTTATTTATTTTCCCTGCACAAGCTATAATAACCTAAAGACATTGAGATATGGATGATTATGACTGGATTTATATTCTTAATTGAATGGTTTGGAGTCTTGATAAGGATTTTCGGAAGTTTGAGGGTTTAATTTGGAATTTGGAGAAAATAAAGTGAAAGGACATTCGAATAAAGTTCGGTAGTTCGAATGAGAATCAAGGTTTATTCAATATGGGGGATCAAACGAGGTTTAAAAGAGATCCAATTGCATAACAGATACAATTCGTTCGAAGGTCATTTGAAGTGGTGATCAAACGAGGTTCGAACGAGATGACTTTCTCGTTTGAGAAAGGGGTGAATCTTGTTCCAACGCGGCCATTCTGATTTTAAATCAGATTGCCCTTGTGCACTGTCTCATTATGGGTCATTGGATGGTTGAGCTGTTGAGCTCTGGTGAACCCAGACTGGGAAAAAATGGGATTTTAAGACTTTTGGTGTTTGTATAAGGGTTGTTTGATTCATTTGGGTCATATTAGAGTTAGAAGAAGACAGAGGGAGAGATAAATAAGGGTGGGTCTTCCACCATAGTTGAGCATATCTCCACCTAAAATCACCATTCCACCACCAAATATTCACCTAAAACCGTCATATTCTTCTAGTCTTCACAATATCCAACTTTAGATACCCATTTCCACCATTGTTAGGCATAGCTACGAATTTTGAAGATGTTTTGGGGGGGTTTGGAAAAGATGAAGATGGGAGTTTCAGGGAGCTTGAAGAGGGTTTTTGATGGAGCTTTCATGGATAAAAGCTTGGTGGAACTAGGCAACCTCCTTGATTCAACCTTAGAAGGTGGTAGGTTGCCATCTTCTTAGACATTTCATGCCTACCTTTGTTGGAGCTCCATTTGAGGTGGAAAAAACCTACTCTTAGTTTAACACTCTATTTTTGTATATTAGTAGTCTTGTTGTTAGAATTTCATAGTAGAATGCATATGATAAAATTATGGGTTTTAATAGATTTGTATAAAAAAAATTATGAAATAAAAATTTTGCAATATATTACTTTGTTGGAAATAAAGGATGTGTAAATATTTCAAAGTTTTCTTGAAAATAAATTAAGTTTGGCCTTTGTGAAAAGGGTATTTCTAGAAGTTTGAAGTTAAACATCTTATGAAATAAAATGTTTTGAAAAAAATAATGTTGACCTTACTCAAATTGTTTGGTGAAATAATTTCCCCAAAGTCTATTGAAAAATGGAGATTTTATGAAAGTGGGACATTTGTTGAATTTATGAAATAAAATGCATTTTGTGTCTTGAAAGTGCATTTTTGCAAAGTATTAAGAATTTCTAGAGAAATGTATATTTAACCCATTTAATAGGATTTTAGAATTCAAATCCATCTTCTCATGCATATAAACTTGTAGTATTTTGATAATGGGCATGTAAACTAGTTTAAAGAAGGTTTTGTAGGGTTTAAACATGAAATAAGAAAAATGGAAATTTTAATCTCCAAAATGTGTGAAAAGGGGATTGCAGGTATGATAAGTGTAAGATTATACGACTACATGTGTTTATAAAGAAAATGGTGTTTTTCTTATAAAGTAGTTTTATATGTTCAATGATTCTTGGAAATAAAAGTATTGAAATAAAAGTGTTTCCAATTGAGAAGAATATTACTCCGAAGGGTTAAAAGGGTGTTAACGTGTTAAAAACACTTAAGAATATAGTGAGGATAACTTAGTGGGGTTTTTAAAATTAACACTTGTGAAAATGGAGTAAAAGGAGTAAAATGAAGATACAGTATCATCGAGATCAGATTCTTGAAAAACCTGATGTTCTATTTCCTCGTGCTAGGGTTCCTCCCTCTCTCGAGCCATTTTGGGTCCCAGAAGAGTATCATCATGCTCCACGTGCCCCTCCTGCCAATGAGTCATCGCCATCTTAACTCCCTATACCGAACCTTGCTCAACTAGGGGTTAACGTGCTAGTACCCACAATTACTAAGGAAGAGGAACTGAATAATATCAAGGAATATTTAATGATGTTGTCGAAGAAATTTGACTAAGTCAAGATATTCGGGAACTATATGTACAACACCTATATGTCTCCTTATCCCAAAGCCAGACTACTAGAAAATTTCAAGATGCCAAACATCGATAAGTTTGGGGGAAGCGAACCCCCAATTAATCACCTTCAAATCTATCACTGAGCTATGACCCTCCTCGTTGCCTCTAAAGAGATAATGGCCTAGATGTTCTAGCAGATCTTAAAAGAAAGCACCCTTCGTTGGTTTCTATCCATTAAAGAATTCAGAATCCATAGTTAGGAGGATGTCGCCTGAGAATTCATATCTCAGTACAATTATAATAAAGAGATATAGGTTATGTGTCGATATCTAGATCTTCTTAAGGAGTAACTTGAGGAAAAAGTTAATAGCTTTATAGGAAGGTGGATAGAGAACACTATTAATCGAACCAATAGACCCTCTGATGACGAACAAGTCAGTATCGTGAAGAAGAACTTCTTGCCTCTTATCCAATCATCCATAGGAGTACAATACTACCCACACTTCTAAGGCTTTCGAGAGGCAGTTTTAGAGATTGAGTTAAGTATTGCCAAAGTCGAATCTGAGCCAAAGAAAGTGATCAGATAGTTCACTCCCAAAAATATTAAAATCTTATCAGTGATACGGCCTCAATTATCAACGAAAAGTCACCCCAACCCTACCAAGAAAGAGTATAATGAACTCCATGCTCCCTTTTTAATAGCCTACCATTCCCTTCTAAGACAAAACCTCATCAAACCCTTGGACCCTCATCCATTACCAAATACACTCCCTAAAAATTTCAAAGTCAATGCCCGTTGTGATTTCCACCTTCAAATAGTGATACAAAATTTAATTAACTGGGGTATCATCGCCCCACCATCTAATCCTAAAACAACACCGCTCATAACCCACTTTCAACCCATACAAATTTCATATTTGTAGAGAGTGACCCAGAATTTGATTATCTTGCTAAAATTGTGCCCAATAAAGAACCCATCATACCCGTAATCTCACCCAAGCCACTCAAGGTTTGCCCTTATTTTCTCCTACACCCTCCCGCTTCACCAACCAAGCTTTATAGCTCCTCAGAAGGGCATGTATTATCATCTATACCCGGTATAAAGGGACAAATATGGAGTTACTAGTTGTGTTACATAAACTCTTAGAGTTTGGACTAAACTTTCCCATCGAGATGACTGTTAATTATTGAAAATTTTGTGTCTTGTTCATAGAAGACCAAAAATGGGTTTGAAAGTCAGATCATTGGGTGGTACCCATTGATGAAGTTAGTCTAGATGACATAGTGCAGATTACGACATATGTGTTTTAACAAATGTATGAAATTTTTAATATTGATGAGCTACTCACCGCTTTGAAGCATCAAAGATGGTTCATTCATTCCCTCCTGCACCTCCGGAAGATCCATACGATGAAGTCGTCGAGGTTGTAGAATGCATCAATTTCTCTTGGCAAGAGGATATAGTCTCCACTGAATGGGGAGACAATTTTGATAGCTCAGATGATGATCCCAATTGAGAAGACACCAGTCTAGTAGCTAGTTTATACGAAATGATATCCTTCGAAGATCTGTGGGGGGAATTAATAAGGTGGACATTCACTCAGAAATAGATGAATACACGGAGTTCATGTTATTCCCCACCTCAGTAAATCACATAACGAAGTCAGGTAGACATTACAAATATTCGATTCCTCATATGATCGAGATAGATAAGGGAAAGGGAGTTATCGAAGAACTTAGCATGCTAGAGATGTCCATCGAAGAAAGTAAAGTCCTTGACCAGCTCAAGAAAACCAAAGCCAACATCACTTTATGGGGCCTCTTCATGTCCTCCCAGTTACACCAAAATTCCCTGATAAAACTCATCACAGGGCCTACAGTTTATCCCTCCACCACTCCTAAATAAGTCGTAAATATGATTGGGTCCTTGACCTCTTCTAGACTCATCTCATTTTTCGAAGCAGCGATACCAAAATTGACCCTGATTGTAATTATGCCCTCAATATCTCCATTTAAGTGTTAAGAAAGATAGTCCCACTCTTACTTGTTAATGATGGATATTCCCTCAGTGTTTGCCCTTTCAGAACCTTCAATTGTTTGGGGTTGAAAGTTGGTGATCACACTCCCACTTTCGCCATCGTAAGTGCTTACGACAATACCCGTCGAGAGGTAATGGGATCAATATAAAACACAATAAGGGTTGGTCATATCAATACTATCACTGAGTTCTAAGTTATTGGCATACTTGCATGTTTCAACCTTCTTCTTGGTCGCCCATAGCTCCACAGTATCTGAAGGGTATCATCTTCTCCTCATCAGAAACTAAAATTCTTCGCCAATGGCCAGGTCATCACTATTTTAGGGGATGATGATAGTTCATATGCTTCCAGTATTAGTAACCCGGTATTAGAGATCCAGCTTGGGATGAATGACATGATCCTCTATGGCTTCAAGTTTCACCCACTTCCCCTTACAATAGGAAATAATTTCAAAGACCGATTCTTTTTGGAACACAGCCCACATGGCAACATCAACGTGATTCAGATTTTATAGAATATGCGCTTTATGCCCGGAATAGGGCTAGGGTGACATCAGTAAGGGATCCTTGAGACCATAGTACTAAAGGAGTACTTCCCCCATGTGTTCGACGTTACCAAACCTCTCCAGAAGAACTCAACGCCCTCCAACATCCATGACCAAAAAGAAGCTTGGAAGAAGAAAAGACTATTTTGAGAGACTCTTTTAATAGAAGGTTTATCAAGGAAGGTGAATAATTCCCTTTTTGTGTCTTCCCTGAACCATGGTATGACCATGTCGATAAGAAGATAAAATATAAGCTGGAAATCTTCTTTCAAGATAGTATCTCTTGGGCCAAAAACTGCCAATATGAAGTGAAACCTCTCACTGAGAATGTTATGATAGTTACTGAGGATTTTAAGGATAGTCATTTTGAGGACTCATTCAACTTGTAGACATTGGGTCTGAGTCTCTAAATGACATGTTCAGTCAGCACACCATCAGTCCTTACTCAAATTAGAGCTACTAACATGCCTCTTCTCAACTAGAATGTTGTGCATATCCAACCTATTTAGATTCAACCTAACACTATTGTCTACCCTATCTCTTTATCTATTCTAATTGTTCTTTTTTTTAATGTTAATGTAACTAAGACCTCTTTTAACGAGGTTCTCAATGTTAGTTTTCTCAAAAATGAAATAAACGAAGATTTTGAGTATCTTGTCATGTCTTAAATTAATTATCTTGATATTAATCAAACTCTTGATGATGATGATGATGATGATTTTGCAAATGAACAATTCTTAACTGATATTAATAAGGTGAATAACAAAAGAAGATAACCTTATTCAATTAATGATGATGAGACTATTATCATTATTCTCAATTATAGCAGCCATCAGCGCGAGATTTGGATAGGGTCCACCCTTACATAGCATGAACATGTGCAGTTCGAAGAGATATTGTAAGAAATCATGGACGTCTTCGCATGGTCCTATAATTACATGCCCGACATTGACCTAGTAATATATCAACTTGAGATCCCAACATTCCCAGAATGAAAATCGGTCAAATAGAAGCTACCGAAGCTCCGAATCGAATGGTCATTCAAAGTCAAGGAGGAAGTTGTCAAGCAATTAAATATAAGTTTCATTCACGTAGTCGAATATCCTACATGGTTCACCAATATCATCCATATGCTGATGTCAGGGGAAAAGTCTTCATGTGGATTGACTATCGGTATTTGAATAAATCATCCTCGAATGATGATTAACCATTGCCCAATCTCGATAAGATCTTGGACAACATGGATAGCCATGCCCTCAAGTCATTTATCGACGGATTCACCGAATACAACTAGATTAATATGCACCCTAACCATTAGGAAAAACTGTCTTCATTACCCCATGAGGAACCTTCTGCTAACCATCATGCTATTCGAACTTCGGAATGCCGAGGCTAACTACTAAAGGGATGCCTCAACCATCCTTCATGACCTTATTGATAAGGAGTTTGAGGTCTATATCGACGATATGATCATCAAATCTAAGACTCCACGAGGTCATATTCCTATCCTCCGAAAGTTTTTTGAGCGACTACGGTGATACCAGTTGGGACTAAACCCATAAAAATGCATTTTTAGCATCATAAAAGAAAAACTCTTGGGATTCATGGTCAGTGAGAAGGGAATTGAAGCAGACCCTACCAAGCTGAAAGCTATACTTGAGATGCCATCATAATGGATGGAGAAGGAAGTTCGAGGATTCTTGGGAAAACTATAATACATCAGTCGATTCATTAGCAAGCCAAATTCTATCTGTGAACCCATTTTCAAGCTTCTCTGAAAGGATTCTACTAGTGTCTATAATGAGCCCAACCAAGAAGCCTTTAATCAAATCAAGCGATACCTCACCTGATATCTGGTGCTTCTGCTTCCACAGCCAGGTCTCCCCCTCCTCCTGTACTTGAACATTTTGGGCTTTGCTAACCCAATTCATTGAAGAATTCTATAAGAAAATAGCTATTTATTATGACAACTGAAAATTATCTACGTAAGAAGCCAACTGCACCACTTTAGAGAAAGCATGTGTTGCCCTAGTTTGGCTCTTGCAGAAGTTATGACACTATATACTTGCCTTCCCCATCTGACTAGTATCCCGTATGGATCGCATTAAGTACTTTTTAGAAAATTCATCTCTGTCCAGTCGAATGGCCCGATGGTTGATGATGTAATTTGAGTTTGACATTATATATGTCATGCAGAAAACTATGACGGGAGAACTATCTCCGACTACCTTGTTGATTACTCCATAGAATAAGGCGATGTTTAGGCCTGTGAATTATCAGATGAAGATATTCTCTACACCTCTCAAGAGGACCACAGATGGAAGATGTTCTTTCACGGAGCTGCCAATAAGAAACTGTATGGAATTAGGATACTCTTGATCGCACCTGATGACTCTCACACCCTAATTGCCATCAAACAAGACTTCTCTTGCACCAATAACATGACTGGGTATTAGTCATTCCATGTAGGACACAAGATCTCCCTCAAGAAAGTAATCCATTACTTAAACGTCTATGGAGACTCTGCCCACATCGTTGTCTAAATTCTCAGAAAGTCAAAGATGAAAAGCTCCTACCCTTCCATGTCCACTTAGAAGAATTGGCCTCTCATTTTAATGATGTCACCTTCCAATAATTTCCCCGTGCAAAGAACAACCTAGTTGACGCCCTTACTACCCTATCCTTCACGGTCGATATGCATGGGGGAATAACAATTTCCCCTTTCCTGGTTTAAAAATAAGTTAAGCCTACTCACTGCTACCACATTAAACTCATTCCTGAGGAAGATTCTGATATGGATGGATTATGGTACTATGACTTTTTCCGCCTCCTAAAACATGATAGGTATCCCCAAGACACCGATAAGAAAAATCGTACGATCTTTCGCAAATAGGCTGCCCAACATATCATCAGCGATAAAGCACTGTTCAAAAGAAACTCCGATGGGAGCCATTTACACTGAATAGCAGGGGCTGATGTTGAAGATAAGATGCAAAAGATCCACAATGAGGAATACGGGCCCCACATCAACATTCACATGCTCGTTAAAAATATCATTCGTCAAGGGTACTATTAGACCACTGTGGTACCCCGCCTAATTAACCCCGGGTGATCTGTCCTAAATTAAATTACAACAAGTTTCTCATTTAGTTCATTCTTAGCATCACTGATGACTTTTTAATTACTAACCACCTAAGTGAGAAAATTAGACTGGTGCCAATATTATCTTTCAATAACTTAAATGGAATACTCATGCGGAAACAAAATAATATGACAATCATAATTAACTGAATTCAACCATTCACAATTAATTAACTAACCGAATAAACCATCGGTTCAAAATCAAATAGAAGTAAAGACAAACAAATAAATCTCAACAAGTCTGCCATAAGTACTGAATGAAATAGTGAGCAACATGCTCAAATAATTGATAGGAAATTTTTACACTAGAAATGAAAGGAATGAGGCGCCTATTAAACTCCCGCAGCATCCACATATGCTGCAACAACGGGTCCCTGGAATGAGTCAAGCCTGGCGTCACTATGGTTGGACACCTAAAAGGTTTTTAAAAGTTTTTATTGCAAGGGTCAGTACCCAAAACATTTGGAAAAGATTTAGCAAATGATTAACTTGCAGTAATAAGTAAATATGCATGCCCTCCATATTTTAGTTTGTGTTGTACTCCCTTGGGAACATCCTCACCCCTTCTCTAATGTGCACTACTAACACCTTAATTAATTTACCTAGTTATTTATCCCATGACTAGATAACTAATATACCCCTTGCAACCACCCATTCTCTAAGACCCAACAGGACCAGCAGGAGGTTATCATCCTAGTAATAATAATAATAAAAAAAATTCACTACATTTTTTTTATTTATAATTCAATACAGATTTATAGCCTAGAGAACTAGTCCTAACCTATGTTCTCCAGAAAAAATGTAATTGACCAGTTTTTAAAAAATAGGGAGAAGCGGGTCTACCCCCCTCTCTAAACTTGTTATTTTTATAAGACAAAAATGTTCCTAAGAAAAGTTTGGAACAAGGACCGTGGAGATCAAGGGAAATTTTTAGTGTAAAGAAATAATTATTTCTTTACTTACGATATATGCAAAATTTTATGCAAAGTTTGTGGGAAGGAGAAGGGCTAACCCCATCTCTTAGTTACTCCCTAAGAAATGAATGTGCATAAAAAAATACCCCACAGTCACATGGGGTTGCTCTAAAAAAATATACCCTAAAGTCAGACGGGGTTGCGCTAGAAGGTACCCCCACAATCATGTGGGGTTGTGCTAAAAAATCATAACTTCCTGAGCCTATAAGCAAGTACCCCGCAGTTAGAGGGGTAGCTTCCAAATCTTAACTTGCTCAGAAGTATGCAAGATAGAGGGGCCACTTCAAACTTTGAACTCGCTCATCCTATATGCAATTACCCCACAAATAGAGGGGAAGCTTCAGAAATGACAACTTGCTCACAGTCTTGAGCAAGTGCTAAGCATAAATATAAGGTACAACTGTTTAGTACCTAAGGCTCCAAGGGCACCCGAGCGCTCACATTCTTGGGCAAGTGCCAAGTATAAACATAAAGTGCTCCATATGAGCACCTAAGTCTCCAAGAGAACCGGAGCGCTCACAGTCTTGAGCAAGTGCCAAGTATAAATATAAGGTGTTCCGATTGAGCACCTAAGGCTCCAAGGGCACCAGAGCGCTCACAATATTGAGCAACTGCCAAGTATAAGTATATGTGCGACAGTTTAGCACCTAAGGCTCCAAGGGCGCCGGAGCGCTCATAGTCTTGAGCAAAGGCCATGTATAAACATAAGGTGCTCCAGATGAGCACCTAAGGCTCTAAGGGTCCCGGAGCGCTCACTGTCTTGATCAAGTGCCAAGTATAAATATAAGGTGTGCCAGTTGAGCACCTAAGGCTCCAAGGGCACCGGATCGCTCATAATATTGAGCAACTGCCAAGTATAAGTATATATGCGACAGTTTAGCACCTAAGGCTCCAAGGCCGCCGCCAGAGTGCTCACAGTCTTGAGCAAACGCCAAGTATAAAAATAAGGTACAAAAATTTAGTACCTAAGGCTCCAAGGGCACAGGAGCGCTCACAATATAGAGAAAGCGTCAAGTATAAATATAAGGTACAACTGTTTAGTACCTAAGGCTCCAAGGGCACCGGAGCGCTCAGAGTCTTGAGCACATGCCAAGTATAAACATAAGGTGCTCCAGAGGAACACCGAAGCGCTCCAAGGGCACCAGAGCCCTCACAGTCTTGAGAAAGTGCCAAGTATAAATATAAGGTGTGCCAGTTAGGCACCTAAGGCTCCAAAGGCATCGGAGCGCTCACAATATTAAGCAACTGCCAAATCTAAGTATATGTGAGACAGTTTAGCATCTAAGGCTCCAAGGGTGTCGGAGCGCTCATAGCACCTAAAGCTCCAAGGGTTTCTCATCATGGTTTGAGGTATGGGGTTTTACACAATATGCTCCTTAAATTTCGCGAGTGTCATTCTCTGTGAATTCTTGTTTAATTGAACTCATATTTGAATTGTTAAATTCATTGAAATCTGGAAAATAATTGTTGAAATTATTTTGATTCATGTGGTATCATTATATTGTTGATGAGCACGTTTTCATGAGATTTTAATATGTAACTGAAAGAGTTGGCGCTTGCGTTCAATTAAGAAATAATATAATAACTGCCATTTTTAACCCAAATTAACCCTAAGCATGCAACTAGGTGTGATTGAAATAATATGAAATCATGCACAAGATATTCAACACACAAAGTTAAGGAAAAATCCCCCACAGGGGCAAAACCATTTGTATATCACTATAATTTGTAAAAGACGGTTTACAATCAGATTACAATGAAATACAGGTTGACTAAGAATTACCCTCGGGTATCGGATTCTGTAGTCACGGCTGGAAGAAACCCTTTCCAGTAGGGCTGGCGGCTGGAACTATCTCTGTCCAGTAGGGCTGCAATGAAGAGGAAGAAGCGGTCCACTTCACAAAGGGTTGAACATCAATGGTGTTCTTGGGTTACCAAAAGTGACTCACAAATGTATGGAATTTGTGTGAATCAAGGGTATGAATCAATGGACTCAAATACCATGAAGACTTATGAGTTATGGAACTCAGAAAATCGTGTGTAAGTCTTCAGAAAACCAACTCCCCGATCGTGGTATAAATAAGAATTCATTTGCCCTAAAAATCTGCACACGATCTGTTCGTGGTTATCCAGGGCGGACCGGTCCGGGCCTTAGGCGGATCGATTCGATGGCGGACTGGTTCTTTTATTTTGAGGCTGATTCGATTCGCATTCGGTCCGGGGCTCACTGGTCTTAAACGAGCAAGGCGGATCGGTCCGGGTCTCAGCGGATCGTATCGTTTTAATATCAGGCGGACCGGTCCGGCTGTCTGAATTTCTGAATTCTTCCTTTCTTTTGATCTTCGGATTTTGTTGATGACGATGTGATCTTTTCAACTATCATTCTTGTAAAGGCGTATGCCATATCATATACATAATGATGGACAAATTGTCCTTACAAATCTCCCCCTATGTCTATGCCGGAACAAACATAAAAAATCCGAATTATCAAGTATGAAACAATGCCTATACAAATCTACCCTTCCATGAACCCAAAACTGAAAGAGGTACAAATGACTAAGGCTGTATCGTTTGTTCTTCGAATCTTCAGAAATCTCACCGCTTTTCTCATCAGGGTGTGCATCATGGGATTATCAAGGATGTACCTACACACATGAGACAAAGCAAATACCAAGTGACGTATCGAGTTTGAAATGAGATAAACATAAGCATATATATCCATTTAAGATGATATTCTCAGGATTTCAAAACTCCCCCATAATCAGATAATTCATTCTCCCCCTTTTTATGATGTCCCCAAATAGACAAATGAGAGAAATAAATCAAGCAATCAAGTACCGGGGTGACACAAGGCATAAAATCACACCATGAATGAACATAAAACAACCAATTCAATGATAGCGTAAATGAAGTGGTGTGATCAAATTCGATAGGAAAATCAATGCATACAAACATGACATATGTGGACGATGAATATTGGATATTCCTAGCGAATGAACTCAAATGCTTCCTTTGGTGTAAAAGAGTGACAATATAAGATATTGACTCAATCAAATCAACAAATTAAAGCTCAAAATGATTTTCACACCAATAACGTCCAAAATGATTTTATGCTTTTTCAGGACTTTCAAGGAAGTGCAAACCCGTTTAGGTTCTCCAACCAAACTCCCTCAGATATTGTATTGAATAGAGGCATTCTAAATTCTCAAACTTTGGAGAATTGATGGTGAAACCTAAGTGGCCCATATTTGGCATGAATTGCTTTTTATTGCCTTTTCAATTTTTTCGGGCTCTTTTAACCTCTTAGGACCTCGGATATTACAATTCCTCCATTTTTTAGGTCCTTTTTAACGGTGGCTTTTGCGCAAAGGATAAAAATCAACTTTCGCAGCCCCTCCCCGTTATGCAAATTATCACACAGTCTCACCAAAACGGTTTTTTACATGCAATCCAATCTTGTCAAGTTTTAACGCATTTTATACATTGTATAGATAGGATTGAGATGGAAACACTCAAGCCAACATGAGATTGACAAGCACAACAATCAAATATAGCCGTGCATGTGTGCAATAAAGGATATAGGAGTCAAGCATGTAGGAAATATCACTAATTACATCTCAAGGACTCCAATCAATGTTAAGCACATGGATGAAACGATGTAGCCTCTCAAATATCTATCAAACAGTCACATGGATATATGGAATGAAGTTGTGACTTGTCTATCTTAAATGCTCATCCATAAAAGGAAAATCTCTTTTTGGTCTTTTTCAAAAATTTTATCAAAATAAAATCTTTTTGTGCTTTTCTCAAAAAATTTCAAAAAAGAAAATCTTTTTGTATTTTTCTAAGAATAATAAAAAATACATAAAAGATGTACAACAAAGAATAGTACATATAAACAGACTAGCAATAGGAAGAATATGATATGATCATGAAGAAGCATCCTATTCTAGACATAGACCAACCCCTCAGTCAACTGTGCAAATCCCCAAAGACTTCCTAAGACTCTCAAATCTAAGGGCATCTAAAGGTTTCGTGAAAATATCGGCTAACTGACGGTCGGTAGGAACAAAACACAGGGATACGACTTTCTCTTCAACTAACTGACGAATAAAGTGCTCACGTATCCTGATGTGTTTTATGCGCGAATGCTGAACTGGATTGCGGGATATGTGTATCGCACTCGTGTTATCACAGGAAATGGTCATGGTGTCCTGTGATATCCCATAATCCTCCAGCATTTGCTTCATCCACAAGAGTTGTGTGCAACAACTCCCGGCGGCTATGTACTCAGCCTTCGCAGTGGACAAAGAGATGGAATTTTGCTTCTTGCTCAGCCAGGAGACAAGAGCAGAACCAAAATAGAAACACCCACCAGAAGTGCTCCTACATCCATCTACATCCCCAGCCCAATCGGCATCCGAGTAGGCGGACAGACGGTCATCGGTATCAAAGGAATACCAAATCCCATATGAGAGAGTCCCACTCACGTATTTGATAATACGTTTTAGAGCAAGTAAGTGTGACTCTTTAGGAGACGCCTGATAACGCGCAATGACTCCAACACTAAAAGCAATATCGGGACGACTAGCAGTCAAGTAGAGAAGACTGCTTATCATACTCCGATACAAGGTTTGCTCTACGTCCTTGCCTGAAGTGTCCTTACTAAGCTTGGTAGAAGTACTCATAGGTGTACGTGCATGCTTAGCGGAGTCTAAACCAAATTTCTTCACTAGGTCTCTAGCATACTTGGATTGGGAGATGAACATCCCATCCTCTAGCTGACGAACTTGGAGACCAAGGAAGAATGTAAGATCACCAACCATGCTCATCTCAAACTCACTTTTCATCTCTTCCTCAAAGTTATGAGCATGCTGGGAGCATGTGGATCCAAAGACTATGTCATTCACATAGACCTGGGCAACCAAAATAGCATCGTCATCTCTCCTGACGAACAACGTCATATCTACTCCCCCTCTCTTGAAGCCACGAGCTAAAAGATAGGAAGTAAGCCTCTCGTACCAAGCACAGGGTGCTTGCTTCAAACCATACAAGGCTTTCCTCAGATAGTAGACGTGCTCAGGGTGCTGAGGGTCTTCAAACCCTTTTGGTTGTTCCACATAAACCTCTTCCTGTAGAATGCCATTCAGAAAGGCACTCTTGACATCCATCTGATATACTTTGAAGTGCAGATGACATGCGATGGCGAGTAGTAAACGGACGGACTCAAGCCTCGCAACAGGAGAAAATGTCTTCCCAAAGTCTACACCCTCTATCTGTGTGTAGCCTTGAGCGACCAACCTAGCCTTATTTCTGATTATGGTACCATTTTCATCCATTTTATTCTTGAAAATCCACCGGGTACCAATAACATTAGTATCACTAGGTCGGGGGACAAGATCCCAGACATTGTTCTTCTTAAACTGAAGCAACTCATCCTGCATAGCAGATATCCAGTGTTCATCTTTGAGAGCTTCTTTGTGATTCTTGGGCTCGACTTTGGACGTGTAGTAATGATGACTAACAACGTTCTCTAGTTGAGCACGAGTCTTGACCCCTAGAGTGGGATCGCCAATAATGGTTGAAGGATCATGACTCTTGCGAACCCAAGCAGGTGTGTCCCCTAACACAGGAGTAGGGTCCACAGAGTGTGAGAGAGGAACAGGTAAATCACTATCAGAACAGTCCTCATCCTCACTCTGAAGGTTGGGATCAATAACCGTCGGAGGTTCGTCATCTTGCACAGTGACGTTTATTCATTCCATAACCTTAGAGCTCTTCAGGTTAAAAACCCGGTACGCTCTACTGTTCGATGAATATCCTAGAAATATTCCCTCGTCGCTCCAGGAGTCGAACTTTCCTAATTGCTCTCTATCCCGTAAGATGTAGCATTTACTCCCAAAAACACGGAAATATGCTAGGTTGGGCTTCTTGCCAGTCCACAACTCATAAGGAGTGTGAAGTGTGTGTGGACGCAGATAAACCCTATTCACCGTATGGCATGCAGTAGACACTGCCTCTGCCCAAAATCTCCTAGAAACTTTACGACCTAGAAGCATAGATCTAGCCATCTCTTAGATCGTTCTATTCTTTCTCTCAACAATCCCATTTTGCTGAGGAGTTCTCACAGTAGAAAACTCATGTTTGATCCCGAGGCTATCACAGTAAAGATCTACCTTTGCTTCCTTAAATTCAGTGCCGTTGTCACTACGTATTCTGTTAATAGTGACTCCGTGTTGATTTTGCAGGACACGGCACTTGGTCGTTAAAAATTCTACAGCATCGAATTTCTCTCTCAGAAAACCTACAATGGAGTACCTAGAGAAATCGTCCACCATCACGAGAATGTATCTCTTACCACCTAGACTCTCCGTGCGAGTAGGACCCATAAGATCCATGTGAATAAACTCAAGAACATGGGAAGTGGTAATGGAATTCAACTTCCTATGAGGGCTACGGATTTGTTTTCCCAACTGACAGGGTCCACAAATCATGGAAGTTGACTTTCCAAGTGATGGTAAGACACGTACTAGGTCCTTTTTGACTAATCGAGATAAGTCTCTAACGTTCACATGACCTAGACGTTGATGCCACATATCCATAGGAGTGATCGTGGCGCTATTACAGACAAGTGAGAATTTGGGCTCAGTCCCATAACAGTTATCTTCTGTCCTCACCCCTTGCACTAAAAGTTTACCGGCTTGATTATAGACCTTACAAGCTTTCCGGTCAAACTTCACTGCAAAGTCATCGTCGCACAACTCGCTGATGCTAAGAAGGTTTGCTTTCAAACCTTTGACGTACAGCACGTTCTCTAGCTTTGGAAATCCTGGTAACTCTATTGTACCTCGTCCAACTATGCTAGATTTGCTACCATCTCCAAAGGTGACTCTCCCATCATTATAATCCTCAAGATGGGTAAAATATGAGGCATCACCTGTCATGTGTCTGGAGCAACCATTGTCAAAATACCACTGTGAGGTATTATGGGCTTTGAGAGCGACATGGACAACAAGGGCCTTTTTCTCTTTCTTAGGAACCCAAGCGTAGGAACCTTTTTGTATTCCCTTGTTGTTGTTGGTTTTAGCCGAAATGCGGGGCACATTCATTGATGGTAAGGTCATTCGTCGGAATTCCTCCATCAAACTCTGTGAAGTGGTGGCTAGAAACTCAACACGCTCTCTCAGACTAGAAAACTCATCAGTCTGATGTGGTGGAGCAAACGTACGTCGTGTCCGACCCAACTTATAGAAATCATCCCTAAGGTGTCCATTTCTTTTGCAATGGGATCAAAAGGGCACAGTATTAGGAGGACCTTGGATTGCTTTTCTTGGTCGAACTCTCCTTCTTGGTTTTTTATGACGGCCATAAGGAGTCGTAGTAAACTCAGGAATTGGTCCGGGTGCAATTTGGGACGTGGAGGCACCATCAAAACCTATTCCTTGCCTGTCACCAAAACCTAAAGCGGGACCGAGGAGCATCTTTCCCATCTTCCCAGATCTGTCCTCGATTTGTACCTTGACTTTCCTAGCTCTTTCAAGGTCATGAGTAAGCTGAGAAACAAGGGCTTCAAGTTTCTTTCGAGTCTCCAGGGAGGAATGAAGCTCACTCGAAAGACTAGCCACTTGTTTAGTCAAGTCCGCTTTCTCTTTCTCAAAACTCCTCTCTCTCTCTCTTTAAGCAAATTATCTTTACTAACCCAGGCAGACTCTCTCTCTCTCATGGCGATGCAGGTGGAGGACTCTCTCTCTCTCGTTTCTCCTAACTCCTCTTCTAACGCGGAGATCCTAAGCACTGGGCTTTGTTACGCTTTTTAGTTTTAAATGATTCATTATACAACTCAGCGTACGCGCGTTGAAGGTTACTCTCGTCCTCACTACCTTCCTCCTCTCCCTCACTCTCTTCGCTCTCGCTGTCGAGGTGTCCCTGTGAAGTAGCAATCTCATCGTCGTGAGATGAACTAGGAGTACTCACATGACTAGCCATGAACGTGGTGAAGTTACGCTCATGCGGTGACTCATCTCCCGAGTCCACCGTCTCGACCTCACTGTCGTCACTAAGGGTAGCATTTAGGACAGCTTTACCCTTTTCCCTATTCAGACGAGTGGCACACTCAAACGCTCTGTGTCCCTTACTGTCGCACTCAAAACACCTCTCACTGTCTTTAGGGGGTTCTTTGAAATCTTTCTTTTCAAACTTATTTTTCTGAAAATTCTTTTTATCTTTGAAATTCCCATTTTTCTTAAATTTCAGAATTTTCTTGAAGTTTTTAGCAAAAAGTGCCAAATCATCTAGGTCAAACTCACATTCAGAATCAGAAGTTTCTATCTTTCTAGACGACTCGACTCTCTTTCTTGCCGACCCCTCACTTTTTCTCTCTTGGGCTTTAAGGGCAATTCCCTTATCTTTTGACTTGGTAGATTTAGGAAACATGTCTATTTCATAAGTTTGTAAATCTCCTACCAGTTCTTCCAATTTTAGAGTATTTAAATTACCCAAGGAATTTAGCACAGTGACTTTAGGTATAAAATGCTTAGGAAGGGAACGAAGAATCTTTTTAAC
Organism: Sambucus nigra; assembly: GCA_949130495.1. Classification (NCBI taxonomy): domain Eukaryota; kingdom Viridiplantae; phylum Streptophyta; class Magnoliopsida; order Dipsacales; family Adoxaceae; genus Sambucus; species Sambucus nigra. The sequence continues at coordinate 238,270,249 of OX422207.1, forward strand.
AACTCTAGCATTTGGAATATGTTCACCAAGATTATAGCTAGTATTAACAATGTCAGAAAGCCTAGCATAAAATTCATCAAAACATTCATTTTCATGCATGGTGATGGTTTCAAATTGACTTGTTAAATTTTGCAATTTTGACTCTTTAACAGCATTCGTTCCTTCATGGGTAAGTTGCAAAATATCCCATGTTTCTTTTGACGTGGTGCACGTCATTATGCATTTGAACTCATCAGGAGTGACAGACCCAAAAATAGCACTTAGACCCTTAGAGTTAAAAGATGATCATTTAAATTCATCATCAGTCCAAGTGATGTCAGGTTTCAAGTTGGTCACATTATCAACAGTCACGGTTGGACGAGTCCACCCTCGTTCAACCAAAATCCAGACACGTTCGTCAATGGCTTTTAAAGCCGACCTCATACGGGCTTTCCAAAAGGCATAATTCGACCCGTCAAAAATAGGCATTTTATAGTATGACTTCTCCATTTGAACACGCTCTTTTCAAAAATCAATTTATTTCAAAAATTGATATCTTTAGAAAAATTTTGCGGAAGTAAGGAATACGCAATAGAATGGCGTAACCTGCTCTGATACCAATTTGAAAGAGTTGGCGCTGGCGTTCAATTAAGAAATAATATAATAACTGCCATTTTTAACCCAAATTAACCCTAAGCATGCAACTTGGTGTGATTGAAACAATATAAAATCATGCACAAGATATTCAACACACAAAGTTAAGGAAAAATCCCCCACAGGGGCAAAACCATTTGTATATCACTATAATTTGTAAAAGACGGTTTACAATCGGATTACAATGAAATACAGGTTGACTAAGAATTACCCTCGGGTATCGAATTCTATAATCGTGGCTGGAAGAAACCCTTTCCATTAGGGCTAGCGGCTGGAACTATCTCTGTCCAGTAGGGCTGCAATGAAGAGGAAGAAGCGGTCCACTTCACAAAGGGTTGAACATCAATGGTGTTCTTGGGTTACCAAAAGTGACTCACAAATGTATGGAATTTGTGTGAATCAAGGATATGAATCAATGGACTCAAATACCATGAAGACTTATGAGTTATGGAACTCATAAAATCGTGTGTAGGTCTTCAGAAAACCAACTCCCCGATCGTGGTATAAATAAGAATTCATTTGCCCTAAAAATCTGCACACGATCTGTTCGTGGTTATCCAGGGCGGACCGGTCCGGGCCTTAGGCGGATCGGTCCGATGGCGGACCGATTCTTTTATTTTGAGACTGATTCGGTTCGCATTCGGTTCGGGGCTCACTGGTCTTAAACGAGAAAGGCGGATCGGTCCGGGTCTCAGCGGATCGGTCCGGCTAGGCGGATCGGTTCGTTTTAATATCAGGCGAACCGGTCCGGCTGTCTGAATTTCTGAATTCTTCCTTTCTTTTGATCTTCGGATTTTGTTGATGACGATGTGAACTTTTCAACTATCATTCTTGTAATGGCGTATGACATATCATATACATAATGATGGACAAATTGTCCTTACAGTAACGGATGTTGAGCACCCGCCAAGATTCCTATTTCCCGGGCTATGGCTTGATAAAGCATATACGGATGTGGTGAGGCCTGGTGACCCAGTTAAAGTGTTGTTAAGAAATTATGTTGATAAATGCTTTGAGATTTACATTTTTATTTGAATATTCGTACTCGTGTTATTACGTTTTATTCATCACTAACATATATTTGTTGAGCATCTTTCTTGTTGTATTGTGTACTTCCCCATATTTTCTTTAGTTGGCAGGTTAGCGTGGATTGGGACGCTATGGATTAATTGGAGATTTTTTTTTAGCTTGGATATTTTGGGAAGAATATTCGAGAGAGAAGATTTGTATTTATTGTTGTTGTATAGAGCATTTTATTTCGAGATAGATAGTTGTATTATTTAGAGAGATTATTGTTGTATTTAATTTGAAGAAATTTGAGATTAGTGGATTTATATTATTGTGGGATTATTTTAGATGCTCTATACCTTATCACTTGTGTATTTGGATTTATTTTATCGCATTAGCGCTCCATTCACTCTCCCCGGGCGGGCGGGGTGTTACAAATGGTATCAGAGCTTAGGTATACGGCAACCCTCGGGGCTTGGGTTTTGGGTTCATTGCGTGGTTAGCAATTTTTGTAGATAGAAAATTTTAGGTGATATTCGTGTTAGGTTTCTAGATTAGATGTGAGGAATTTATTTTTGGAGACGAGATTATTTTGGAGATTGTTGGCCTGATTTTGAGAGTTAGGCATTCGGCGAATTTTGAGGACGAAATTCCATTGTTAGTGGGGAAGTATAACAATCCGCGTAATTTTGGGCTATTTTAATTAATTTCTGGAAAATGGAGGAAAATAAAGTTTTTGATAAAATTATTTTTATTGCTCAAATATGTTGAATATTATTTTTAAGGGCGAGAATTTGAAGCGGTTTTGAAAACGCAGTTAAAACGAATTTTAAAATGTTTTTAACTCTTGGAATTCCAAGTCGGTCAACATTAAGTAATTTTCAAGAGTTGTTTTGACTTCCAACTCTTCATTTATTTGCCTTATTTAAAGGAGTCTTTTGGATTCCAACTCTTCATTTCTTTTCATTATAAAAGGAAGTCGTGGACAACCCTTTTAACATACTTTTGGCACAAATTTTAGCAGCAAATATATTTTATATTCCTCTTCTTTTTATATACACATTGTCCCTTGAGATTTGTGAGTTCCAACCTTAGATTAGAGGTGTTCTTGGGGCTATTTTGTTGGAGGTTCTTGGAGGAGATTTTGTAGATCTTTTGTGTTGATCTTGAGGATGTGATAATTGGTTTCTCATCATGGTTTGAGGTATGGGGTTTTACACAATATGCTCCTTAAATCTCGCGAGTGTCATTCTCTTTGAATTCTTGTTTAATTGAGCTCATATTTGAATTGTTAAATTCATTGAAATCTGGAAAATAATTATTGAAATCATTTTGATTCATGTGGTATCATTATATTGTTGATGAGCATGTTGTCATGAGATTTTAATATGGCATGGATGTTGGGCACCCGCCAAGATTCCTGTTTTCCGGGATATGGCTTGATAAAGCATACACGAATGTGGTGAGGCCTGGTGACCCAGTTAAAGTGTTGTTGAGAAATTATATTGATAAATGCTTTGAGATTTGCATTTTGATTTGAATATTCGTACTCGTGTTGTTACGTTTTATTCATCGCTAACATATATTTGTTGAGTATCTTTCCTGTCGTATTGTGTACTTCCCCATATTTTCTTTAGTTGGCAGGTTAGCGTGGATTGGGACGCTATGGATTAATTGGAGATTTTTTTTTAGCTTGGATATTTTGGGAAGAATATTCGAGAGAGAAGATTTGTATTTATTGTTGTTGTATAGAGCATTTTATTTCAAGATAGATAGTTGTATTATTTAGAGAGATTATTGTTGTATTTAATTTGAAGAAATTTGAGATTAGTGGATTTATATTATTGTGGGATTATTTTAGATGCTCTATACCTTGTCACTTGTGGATTTGGATTTATTTTATCGCATTAGCGCTCCGTTCACTTTCCCCGGGCGGGCGGGGTGTTACTTTAGCACCTAAGGATCCAATGGTGCCGGAGCACTCTCAATCTTGAGCAAAGGATAAGTATAAACATAAGATACAATAATTTAGTACCTAAGGCTCCAAGGGCACCGAAGCGTTCACAATATAGAGAAAGTGTCAAGTATAAATATAAGGTACAACTGTTTAGTACCTAAGGCTCCAAGGGAATCGGAGCGCTCATAGTCTTGAGCATGTGCCAAGCATAAACATAAGGTGCTCCAGAGGAGCACCGAAGCTCTCACAGTCCTGAGCAAGTGCCAAGTATAAATATAAGGTGCCCCAGTTGAGCACCTAGTCTCCAAGGGCACCGGAGCGCTCATAGTATTGAGCAAGTGTCAAGTATAAATGTAAGGTGTGGAAATTTAGCACCTAAGTCTCCAAGGGCATCGGAGCGCTCACAATCTAGAGAAACTGCCAAGTATAAACAAAAGGTACGATAATTTCGTGCACAAGTCTCTCGACATTACAAGACACTTCTGCACGAGGGGGCTAATATTGACAAGTCCTCAAGTAAAGTGAACAAATAATAAAATAGCTTGGAGTGTGGGGATCCACTTAGAGTGGCTCCACCTGCCCAAGATTGAAAGTTTGATAGAAACTAGCCAAGGGTGAGGGACTCACCGCGATCAACCCCTTCGCCCAAGATGAAAGGCCACAGAAGAAGGCCAAGTGCGAGGGGTCAACTACGAGTAACCCCTCTGCCCAAGATGAAAGGCCACAGAAGAAGGCTAAGGGTGAGGGGCTCACCGCAAGTAACCTCTCCGCCAAAGATGAAAGGCCACAAAAAAAGGCCAAGGGCGAGGGGCTCACCGCGAGTAACCCCTCCGCCTAAGATAGAAGGCTACGAAAGAAGGACAAGGGCGAGGGGCCCACCGTGAGTAACCCCTCCGGCCAAGATAGAAGGCCACAGAAGAAGGCCAAGGGCACGGGGCTCATCGCGAGCAATCCCTCTACCCAAGAAATAAGTCCACAGAAGAAGTCCAAGGGCGAGGGGATCATCGCGAGAAATCCCTCTGCCTAAGAAAGAAGGCCATGGAAGAAGGCTAAGGGAATGGGGATCACCGCGAGTAACCCCTCCGCCCAAGATGAAAGGCCACAGAATAAGGCTAGGGGCTCACCGCGAGTAACCCCATCACCCAAGAAGAAAGGCCACAGAAGAAGGCCAAGTCTAAGGGGCTCACCGCGAGTAACCCCTCCGCCCAAGATAGAAGGCCACAGAAGAAGGCCAAGGTTGAGGGGCTTACCATGAGTAATCCCTCTGCCCAAGAAATAAGGCCACGGAATAAGGCCAAGGGCGAGGGGCCCACCGCGAGTAACCACTTTGCCCAAGATAGAAGGCTATAAAAGAAGGCCAAGGGCAAGGAGCTCACCGTAATAAATCCCTCTGCCCAAGAAAGAAGGCCACAGAAGAAGACCAATGGCGAGGGGCTCACCGCGAGCAATCCCTTTGCCCAAGAAAGAAGGCAACAGAAGAAGGACAAGGGCGAGGGTCTCATCGTGAGCAAGCCCTCTACCTAGGATAGAAGGCCACAGGAGAAGGCCAAGGGAGAGGGGCTCACTTTAAGAAACTCCTCTACCCAAGTTAGAAGGCCACAGAGAAAAGGCCAAGGACGAGGGGTTCACCATGAGCAAGCCCTTTAAACAAAGTTGAAGGCCATAGAAGAAGGCTAAAAATGAGGGGATCATCGCGAGTAAACCCTCTGCCCAAGTTTATACCTAGATAAGGAGGTCCACTATAAGTGGCCTCATTTACAAAACTTGGGATGAAGTGACATAAAATTTAATGACCCTAGGGGGAATGATGAAGAAAACCTAGGGTCCCTGGAAAAAAAACTAAATTTATGGTGTACAAAGCCTTTTGGTCTACCCAACACAAAAGACTTTGCACAAGGGGATAATGTAGAAGGGTGTTTCAAGCTTAACCACTATATTCGTGGGTGAGGATCCCTCAAAGACCCCCCTTCAGCTTACAAAAAATATGAGGTTAAGGGAACCCCTAGGTCCTTCAATCACAGAAAATCCATATTGGTGAAAGAACCCCAGGTCCCTCCACCGTAAAAGTGCCATATTATAGAAATAACCCCCAAGGTCCCTTCACCGCAGAAATGACATTTGAAAAGTGCCCCGAAAGGGCCACTCCAGAAGTCCAAGTTGAGAAGGGCCACCGCAAGGGTCACTGCAAAAATGACATCCAAGAAGAGCCCCGCAAGGTCCGCTACAGAAGTCCAAGTTGAGAAGGGTCGCCGCAAGGGTTACTGCAGAAATGACATCTGAGAAGTGCCCCGTAAGGGCCACTACAGAAGTCCAAGTTAAGAAGGGCCATCACAAGGGTTACTACAGAAATTACATTTGAGAAGTGCCCCGTAAGGGCCACTACAGAAGTCCAAGTTGAGAAGGGTCACTGCAGAAATAACATTCGAGAAGTGCTCCGTAAGGGCCACTGTAGAAGTCCAAGTTGAGAAGGGCCACCGCAAGGGTCACTGCAGAAATGGCATCTGAGTAGTGCCCTACAAGGGCCATCGCAGAAGTCCAAGTTGAGAAGGTCCACTGCAAAAGTCACTATAGAAACTCAAGTCGAAAAGGGCCACTGCTAGAGTCCCTACAGAAGTCCAAGTTGAGAAGGACCACTGGAAGGGTCCCTGTAGAAACTCAAGTTGAGAAGAGTCACTGCAAGGGTCCCGATAGAAGCCCAAGTTCAGAGGGACTCTACAAGGGTCCCCGAAGAAATGTTGTTTGAGAAAGAACTCCCTACTAGGGTTCCACAATAGTAAAAACTTACATGGGAGGAGGGACCCGTAAGGCCCTTCCCTCCTTAGCTCCTAGAAAACCAAGATAGGATGATGGGGTGTCTACCATAAGCAACCCCCCATTATGAAAAAGAACAGAAGTACTATCACTTATTTTCTTGCAGGTTACCTAGTTGAGCAAGCAGGGCTCAAGTAGGCCAGTTGGGATCTCTTGGGAGTTTTGGCGTGGCGGCTGAGGGATAAGGTATGTTGAGAAAGCTAAACCACTTAGCATTATAGTACTGATAGAATACTAGTAGGAAGACCCTAGGGTCGCCCAGTCCTCACACACCTCACACTTAGTCACAAGTGAAGTTAGCAGCCAAAGGGCTGGCTTCTCACACGAAAAGAACTGTTTATAAAATGATTTTAAAGGAGAGGGTCCTCTAGACCCCTCTTAAGAAAAATGATTTTAGAAGGGGATCCTTAAGATCCCCCTCAAGCTTACAAAGATTTTAGAGGAGGTGGTCCTCGAGACCTCCCTCAAGTTTACAAACTTTATACCAAAAGTTACCATTTCAAAAGATATTTAGCAAATCAAATATTTTTTCTCCATTAGAAGGCATATTTGCTTTTGAACTTTGGTTGGAACCAGGGGGCACCTGCCAGAGGGGATAGGCAGAGTTGCCTACAGGTAGGGATAAATAGTACACTGCAGACTTTGTCCATCACCAACCCTCTAAGTTTTGCCGCCAAAAGTGCCAACCCATCCCTAGTGCCCAAGTATAAATACGACCCCTGGGAAAGGTCATGAAAAACATGAATAAAAAAAACTCAATAGCACTGTTACTCTACAAAAATCACACCAGACTTCCTAGTATTCTCTCCCTGCTCTCTCCCTAGTGCTAAGTGCCTTGTTCTTTCACTCTCCATTGACAGCAATCACTCTCAGGAGCTCCTCTTGAGAAAATTACTATTATTATTGGGGAAGTTCATCTTCTTCTAGGGAGGGAGTTCCATCTTGAGCTATATTTTTACCAAAAGGAGAAGGTCTCTTCAGAAGCTGCTCCAGATGTTCTTGAGAACCTTGAAGACAACGTCCATTAGAGTGGATCATGTCTCACCCTTTCTAATTATTCATAGACCCTAGTCTCACTACCCTCCTACAGAATCTTTGAAGGGCTCTCAATCCCCTTTCCAACAGTCCACCCTGTGCGCAAATCAGCCTTACGGTACGAAAGAACAAACTATTATATTCTGAAGGGTCATCAAACACTTCTGAGTCCTATTTTACTAAGGTCAACTCTCTGAATCGAACGAAGATGAATGAAATCTTGAAGGGAACTGAATACCCTTTCCAATGATCCATCCCATGCATAAATTGGACTTACAGTTCGGACGAGTGATCCATTTTCCTCCAAGAATTTCATGTCTATTGATAAATAGATGCTTTTGGAACCCATTCGGTAAACTCTCGAACAAGTGAATGGCTCAATGTATTTTTAAATGGATTTAAATACCATTTACAACGATCTTCTCCATGCACGATTCTAACTTACGGTTCGCATTTATTTTCTTTTTTCGCAAAACCTGTCTCAGACTACCAATTGGCAACCTCGGGACCCTGCCTATCGGCAATGTGTCTAGGGTTCTATTCCAATAGGAGGGTCTAGGACCATTTCGATCGGCACCCCTCTTAATCCTATAAATAGAGACCATGACCTCACTTTCAAAAGCAACCCTGAACATCCCTCTCAACAATTTAAAGAGAATTCCCTCGAATATAGAACTATTATTTCCTTAAAATCCCATTACCCACATTACTTCCATCATTTCATAATTTTTGAGTAAATTCCCATCCACACATTCAATCCACCATCACTTCATCTTGAGATTAGCGCATCGACAAGCAAGATTTATTTTAAGTCTTCATACCCCGTATTTTTGGCGATATTTATTTTTGGGATTAATTAATTAAATGAGAAGTAATTCGGAATTAATCCGAATAAAATACTAGCGAGATGTGAGTTGGTATTTGACTATATTGAGTATATATGATGATATATGAATATTGAATTATGAAAGTTGTCGTGAGATTGATATACGGCAATTTGGACATTTTATTGGGACGTATGTGACAGTCGCGTCAGGATATAATTATTTTAATTATAAAAGTAAATTTAAATTCTATTAACCGTATGGTCATTTTGAGTGCGCCAACGCGTCCGGAAGGGTCGAGATAGTCAAAAAACACTAGCCGGGGGTTTAGTTTGGGTCCCGGAGTATTTTTAGGCCATACCGGCAACATAAAGGGTATTTTGGTAATTTTGTATTTTTGGGAATTAAAAGTGACGAAAATTAAGATTTTTTATCTGATTGGGAATTGACCCACTTAACCCATTAACAACCCATATTAACCTAGAAGGCTACGTAGGTTATTAGAATTAGGTTTTCTAATATTTCCCAAAGTAAACCCTAGCCACCATAGCCATTGGAGAAGAAAGCTTGGAGAGAGAGAGATAGAAGGGAATCCTGCAGAAAGAGAGAGAGAACTTCTTTAAATCGTCATCAAAATCAGAGATTGAATCAAGGCAAGTGGTTTAATTTACATTTTTATGCAGTAAATGCTTCTTCCATGCTTAGACAATTCCATAATCATAATTAATTGAGAGATAATTAAAAACCCATAAAATTGGAGTTGTTAGTTTAATTTTGGAGATAGGTTTGCATGTAGAAATTTTATTGGGAGATCGAATTAAGAGAATTACTAATTTATGTGATACAAAAATGGATCTATTTCTGGGAATGGAAGATTTAAAATTCTAGGGTTTATGTTCTTGAGAATTTGGGGAAAAGTGATGAGACTTAATGATTTAATGATGTTGAGGAGGAATTAATTCCTTAAAACACGTTAGTATGTGATTTTAATATGTTTAGGATTGATTAGAGACCTTTAAACATTGTTGGGACGACTTTTGGTTGAGATTTGAGGTGTAGAAATTGGTGAAAAACGAGATAGGATTTCTGGGCTTGAATCTGGTCACTCGTTAGAAGACCTACCCAGGTCGTTCGAACGAGCTCGTTCGAATGAGCTTCTAACGAGTTGACAGTTTGGGGTTCTAACGAGAGGGATGTTCGTTCGATAATCTCGTTCGAACGAGATCTCGTTAGATAGCCTAGTTCGTTCGAACGAAATCTCGTTCGAACAGCCTCGTTCGAACGAGACTTCTAACGAGCTGGAAGTTTAGGCCTTTTTGGCCTATTTTGATTTTGGGAGTCCCGTAAACTTGTTCGAGGATAGAGATAACATTCCTTTGATCGTGTATTAGTATACTTGGGACATTTGGGATATAATGAGGAGTAAATTATATAAGTGTGGATCAAATCAAATAGACATTTGAGTCGAGACGTGAGTGCCTACTACGACGTGAGAATAAATTATGGCGTGTATGATTATGAACCGGGAGTATATAAATTGTATAAATTATAAGATGGTACGAGAATGAGATAAGTACTACAATTAAACTACGGTGATTACTAAGATGCGCGTTTACTTAGTATTGATATATGATTTGTGTGTATGACAGACCTATCATACTTGCTATCACGGGAGGTTTGCATTCGCTTAGGGCCCTCTAATCCTTGTGTTTCCCGGATTTAGACTGGTTACCTCGATGAACATAGGTCAGAGAAGGACTTATTGGGATGTTAATAAGTCTGCTGATCGTGGGAGCGCAGGTATGTGCGTGACCCATGTGATGTGACTGTGTTCGCCCCCACTATTTGTGATTTGTGTTATTTGAACTATTCCTGAGAGATTCGGAATACGTGATTCCTTATGTACGTGAAGTACCGGGATGGAAAGCAGAGTATGTGTGCACCGCAGCTTAATCTCGGGGTTCTTATATTATATATTTATGTTGTGGAAAATATACACTTAATAAACTGGGAACTTTCATATGGTATTGTGTGTATAACTATGGAATAACAAAAGGGATGATCTATAATGAGTTGTATTACTTTTGTGTGAGAACCTGAATTTACGTTAAGCCCCCTATTTAATTGCGAGCGTTATAATGTTAATGGGAACCGAGTAATAAGGGTAGAACCTATGACAGTCTAGCTAGATATGATGTCACTTAGCTAGTGGTTTGGGTCATTTTAGATGGGTACTTACGTTAGGAGTGCACATTTAGTCGAGAGGTGAGAATTTCATGTGAGTGCACGTCCTAACATGTACTTTGCATTTAATGTTTTAAATGTTTTTAAAGCACTTGCAGGTTTTTAAAATATCTCAACATTCGGGCTCTGACCCGTTTGCTTTCAAATCTATTTTTCTTGTAAAACCATTTTAGGTGCCCAGCCACAAGGACACCATGCATAGGATACTCATTCAGATGACGAGCTGTAGATGTTTGTGGAAGTTACAGGGATTTGCTTTTAGACGCTTCTATCATTTGGATTCCATGTTCAGTATTCCTCAGTTTTAGGGCATGTTGCCCAGTTCCAATAGAGATACATTTCCATTTCAGTTTTTCAGACTTTGGCATGTATTGATTCAGTATTCAGTATTTAGTTATTCATTTCAGTTGTGGAGTTTGTTGTGAGGAGTTTTCTTCCGGACTTATTTATATCATGTGATGGTTATTCTATTATTTCGTTATGGTGAATGCTGATATTATTCTTGCTTTAAATCTTGTACTGCATGTTAATCAGACTTTAATTAAAATTTGGCAACTTACTTTTTAAATACTAGGTGGTTAGTAATAATAAAATGTTTTCGACAGTGATGCTATTAACTGAGCCAACTTGACATTTTTATTTAATTTAATAAAGGAGTAGCTACCCGATATTTAATTAGTCGGGGTGTCACAGGAGGTCCATTTCTTCCTCTTTATCTTGGAAATGTCTTAATTTCACATTAGTTACTTCATTTTCTCTTTAGTACTTTACTTATTTACATTACACATCTTAATTCCAAACTTCTTATTATTTGTATTTGCACATACTGTATTTTCATCGAAAAATAAAAAAATACGAAAAAGAGGGTTCACTTGTAAATTCTAAATGGGAATTTCTCATCGCATTCTCTCACTCTAACAAAACACCTTTTATTACGTTAAGATCCTTTTATTGAACCATCTCATTTTTTTAAGAAGTTTAAAATTTGGGGGCATCCATCTCAGCAAGTGGTATCAGAGAGGGGACGCTAATTTATTGTGTTAAGATCCTTAATTTTGTTTGGTCTAAAAATGGAAAACTCTCTTTTCACAAAAAAATTTGTGTTTTTAATGGTTCAAATTACGAATATTGGAAAGCTCAAATGAAATCGGCATTAGGTCTTTAGATGAGAATATTTGGCAAGCCGTAGTTAATGGGTGGTCTCCACCTAGTGTCTAGTTGAAAATGTGCATGTACCTAAATCCGTAGAGAGATGGAGTGAAAACGAACTTAAATTAGCAAATTTTAACTCACGTGGTTTAAATGTCATCTTTAGTGCGGTTATTCCCGATGAGTTCCATCGGATTATGACGTGTGAAACGTCTAAGGAGGCTTGGGATATACTCCAACTCACCCATGACGGAACAAGTATCGTGAAAGCTTCGAAACTCCAAAACCTCACCACTCAATTCAAAACCATTAAAATTCTTAAAAGTGAAACTTTTGATGAATTTCATGCTAGACTTTCTGATATTGTTAATTCATCTTTTAATTTGGGAGAAAAGAGACCCGACAACCGTGTAATAAAGAAAATTTTGAGGTCCTTACCTAATAGGTTAATTCCAAAAGTGACCGTTTTAAATTCTTTACCCACTTTACTCTCTACGAAACTTGAAGAGCTCATACGTGACTTATAAACCTATAAACTTGACATGTTTACCTCCAAGAATGAGAAGAAGAAAGAAAAGGGCATCGTTTTGAAATCCTAAAAGGAGGGAAAATAAGTTTTGAATGATGAGAGTGATATCGACTCCGAGGATATGGCTATGTTTGCTATAAAGTTTAGAACATTTCTTAAGTTTAATAAAGATAATATTAAAAAGGATTTTAAGAAATTTGATAAGTCTAAGTACAATAAAGCCGAGAAATTCCCTACAAAGTATAATGAAGATCTTAATACAGACGAGCCGAAGAGATGTTATGGTTGTGTGGGTTATAGACATAGGGAAAGAGAGAGTCCTAGTGAACTAAGGAGGGAGGGAAAGCCACCAATTTCATACAATACCACCCTTAGTGATAGTGAAAAGGAAGAGGGACCCGATTCCCCAATTGAGTGCAACTTTACCGCATTCTTGGCTAGTCTTGTGAGCATTGATAGTGAATATTCCCATCAAGATATTTCTTTATATGACACTTCTGAGGTCATTGTTTGTGAATCCCAAAAATTTAATGGTATAGATATTGGAGTAGAAAGTGAGAGTGAAAAAGAAAAGATAAGTAAGAAAAGGATGATGTGAGTGAGCTTCAAATAGCCTTTCAAGAGTTGTATGACGAATCAATAAAATTAAAAAGGGATAATTTGAAGTTAGAAGCTAGTGTGAGAGAACGTGACAAGGTTAATAATGAGATTACTTTAGTGGAAGACCTTAGGACACGTGAGAAGCTTGAGTATGTAGAAGGTAAGAGAGATCGCCTTAGAGGTTTAATAGAGTCTATGCAGAAAGAGATTCTTGAGTTTGAAGAGAGTAGGTGTTTACTTGAATATAAAATTTTAAAGTTAGAAGAGAAATTAAGAGATTCAAGTAGGGTCAAATTTTATTTGGAATGTAGGTCCGAAAAATTAGATAAATTACTTGGAACCGTCCAAATTAAAAATGACTTGTGTGGCATTGGCTTTTATACTCAAAATAATTCAACTAATAAAGCCAAAACATTAAGTTTGAGAGAATCTACCAGTAACACTTTTAAAATTCAATCCTTAGGAAAACTATTTGTCGGGTCTTTAAATGCTCACATTATGGTCGAAAAGGTCATCTTAAAAAAATTTGTTTTGTTCTTAAAAAGGATCCTAGGAAGTCCAATGGTAGAGTCGCCAAAACTCCCAAATCCCGAGAGCGTCACTCTTCACTAGTTTGGGTTAGGAGATTCGATTTAGTGGCTTTACAAGATAGAATTTTTTATTCTCATTTGCTTGCATGTGATACCACCCTTGATAAATCTAAAGGTTGAATGTGTTAGCTTTGTTTGCATACACTAGCTTATGCGCATCATGATATTTTCCTTCTAGTTGCATGTTTTTTTGTCATTTTCTAGTCTTTTCTTCATCATATAAAAATTGTTGCTAGAATTTTGACTTGTATTTTTTTTTTGCTTGGTTTCATTGAAAAATGCAAAACAATTTTTTTTCCTTTTGAGTTAATTTTTTTGTTTGGTTAAAAATTTGAAAAACTCAAAAAGATTTTCTATTTTTGTGTGTATTTTAGTTTGACACACTTTATGTGGAATATACTTGTGTTTGAATCAAATTTCATATCCGCTTCCATGTGTCTAGAACTTGCAATTGAGATTTTCAATTCTTAAAGTGTTCTTTATCATGCTTGCTTGGAGTAGGTTGATTTTGTGTTGCTTAATGGAGTCTATTTTTATATGCCTCGATTCACATACGCACTATCTCCCTTGAAATTTATCTTCACATGTATATTTAAGCTAAGTAATATGTTATCCTATCAATTTAGTCATCTACATGTTGTTATGACTATGGAGGATTTGTGCATGTAATAACCATTTTTCGAATTTATAAAAAAAATAGAAAAATGTTTATTTGGTGTTGTTGTTTATCAATGGAATCGGGTTGCGAAAGACAAATTTTCTTTGCGTGAAAAGCCACCATTGAAATTTTGACCTAAAAATTTGGCATCATATAAAAAAAATTAGCCAAGGCCTTAATAGTGTAGTTAGTATGTTTAGAAAATGAAAAAAAAATATGTATAGGGAAGTTTGGTTGGATATATCAACGGGTTTGCACAATGACAATGTATCCTAGTTATGTTATTTTCTGTCATGACTCTATTGGTTTGTAGAATCATTAAAATTCTAGACTTGTGTGCACTCTGTATGTTTGTTCCGAGAGTTTACTTTATCTTATCATATGAGGCTATATTTAAGTGTGATAAATTCTCTCAATTAAATGAGAACTCCGTGAACATGTTTAGGTAATTGAGTCTAAATTCTTTTGTTTCTAGTTCACATCCCTTCACTTCCATTTACCACATGTATTTAGACATATTTTTTCCATACGAGTGTTGAAGACTTAATGTATTTTGTGTCGCATGTGGTGTTTATACCTATGTATATGTATGTGTGCTTTATTGATATCTTTTATTTTGTATATATATATATTTCTTTATTTTTTAGTCTTTGCTATACTAGTTAGTCCATATATGCTTTGAATACAAAATTGATATCTACCTTGTTGCGATTTTTTGTTTCATATCTCATTTTTATCGTAGTACATTTTAGTGGTATCTTTTTTCATCGCATCATAGTTGATATTTATTACTCTTTGTTTGGATTAGTTGTACTTCATTGTTGCCCATATGCTTTAATGCTCTTGTCACTTTATGCATCATTGCACGTTTAACTTGTTTTTCCTTAATCCATAACCCTTGTGTAGTCCTAAGGGGGAGAAATGGTATTTTCCTTAATTAGGAAAGAAATAAGTGATTTTATAATTCTTTAGCTTTGTCTATTCCCGAACAAAAAGTTGGAGAAATGGTATATAATCCTTTATTTTGGTGAGATTTAACTTAGGGGGAGACATGGCCTTCTTAGGTAGATCATGTTAGATATAGGGGGAGACTTAATTAAGGGGGAGTATTTAATTTTATACACTTTATATTTTTATATTCCTATGTATTTGATGATTTGTTTAAGCGTGCAGGATTTCATCTTTAGCGGCATTATTTAAAGCGGCAAAGCATTTCTTATGAGTAGAGTCAAGCGTCTGTATTTTTATTATTTTGGGGTGGGATTGTGTCCAGGCGTGCTTGACGGCCCTTAGGATTTTTGGTTTGATTTTGTCCCGGAATAGCCAAAGGGGGAGATTTGTAAGGACCCAAATTTCTAATTGAGTCCATATGTAGTTTTGGCTTAATTCTAGACAAAATTTTTGAGTCATAGGATAGAGTGTTGTTCCTCAAGCCTATTATGTTTGAATATATAAAGACATAGCGGCCAAGTTTTTCAAGTAGACATCATTGCCGTTTTCTAGTGCCAAGTTTCGCGTCATCAACATTTAATCAATTCCAATGACTCCAAAGGTATGAATGCATATATATATATGCTAGCTTGAAAAATTATTTGGTTGATCTTTTTATATAAACGACTTTGTATTTTTCTCAGAAAATATTTTTAGAACTTTTCATAAAAGCTTTGGGTATAAAATAAAATAAAAAAGTGGATTTTTTTACAAAGTCATTCGAACAAACTGACATCTCGTTTGAACGAGTTTTCCAAGTCGTTCGAACGAACTACTTACGATATTTTTCTATTTTCTCGTTAGAAGTTGGTTCGAACGAAATATCGAACGAAAATATTTATAAAATTTCATTGGTAATCGCATTCGATATTCTCATTCGAACGACCATGTCAGTTTTTGTCCAGTTTCGTCAGTTTTACCCCAATTTCTGACTACTTTTTCCCTCTTCTTTTTCCTCATTAATTGAGTGCGGGAACCACTTTTTCTCAGAACTTTTTCATTCCCCCGAATTGAAAAAGCGAGAAATATTCTTAGGTGAAAAAGTTCATTTCATGTTTTAAGTTTTAAAGATCAAATGTCTACCAAAAACACATAGGTTTACATCCAACGTGTTTTATTATAAATCCAAGTTCATATATATATATTCTTTCTTGGAGAGTGTTTGGCACCGGTTTTCATCTCTGTAAGGACATAAATTTCCAATTGAGTCCCTGTATTGTTTTGACTTAATTCCGTGAACAAAATTGAATTTGTAATATGTCATAGGGAGATTTTATTTTGTCACAATCCCACTCGATCTATGACGTATTGAAGAAATTGAAGACATTGCGGCAAAGCTTCAAAGAATTAATCATGTCGAAGTTTAATTGGTGCATATTTATTCGTCTTCGAGTTTATTGCATTCCGAGATCACACGGGTATGAATGCATATTGTTAATGAGATTCAGAATTATTTTTATAAAAGATAAGGATGTAATTTTATAAGAACGGATATTTTAAAATGTTTTAAAAGTGTTTTAAATGTTTTACACTACGTTTTATTCTGATAAGCTCGAAAAAGAGTTTGACTTAATTGGATCTCTTTTGGAAGAAATGTTTTTAAGAAAAAATCAAATTGACACGCGCGTCGTTCAAACGACAGCTCGGATCGTTCGAGCGAGATGGCTATGTCGTGCGAACGACATAGCCAATCTCATTCGAGCGACACATTTTTCGAGGCGGTTAATTTTTCCTATTTAAAGCGTGGTTTCGTCAGAATTAAAAAGGAGTGCAATATGGAAAATATTTTCAATCCAGTACGAGTTTTGCACATGTTTTTCTAACGTTTCAAAGCTTAAACACATCCTTAGAGTTTGCAAAGATACGAATTATCATTACTATATGTTTATGTGATCTTGCTGCACCAAAAAGGTTTATTCTATACTTGAACATCTGGGTTTTGAGGTGAAGAAAAGAGAAGGACTTCTTGTTCGGCATCGTTGATGTATCAAAGTCATTCGGTGGACACCGAGACATACGTGGATGAGTGTGTTATGGATAGGTATCGTGGAAGAAGGAATTTATGTGTGGGCATTGTGAAAGGAGTGGTTGAAGATTAGAAGAGTGACAAGACCCGTGGGGATCAAGTCGTTGAGTGAGTCTTTTGTCTGTTCATTGTAATTCCATATTCATTGTGATTGTCTGGCTTGCGTCGTTCGAGATTTTTTCCCATCTTGGGTTTCTCCTCGAACATCATGCGTTGTGAGTATTCTTTACTTTACTTTACTTGCTTTAATCACTAGATGAATGTTTAGGATTAATTAAGATAAAATTGGTTGAAAGTAAAAATTGGTTTTTCACAACTTGGTTTGGTGCACATTAAAAGTTTGATAATTTTTGGTGAAAATTGGTTTGATTTGAAACACACTCGTGTTGGGCCACTCTTTTAAATTGGTATCAGAGCTAGAAAACATAATTTATTTGTTTTGTGATCCCGTGTGTTTTCAAAGATGAATTTTGGAAATAACAAATTTTTCGAACTCTAGTTTTTTATGGCACTAATTACACCTATTGGAAGATGAGAATGAAAAGTGGATTAAAATCTATTGATGAGCGTGTGTGTCTAGCAGTTGAGAAAGGTTGGACACCCCCGGTCACTATTTTAGGTGAGGTCACTAATTTAAAGTCTGTTTAGTCATGGACCGAACTGAACATAGACTTTCACAATATAATTCAAAGGGTTTGCATGTTATTTCTTCACATCTCACACCAGAAGAATATAATAGAATTATGACTTGTGAAAGATAAAAAGATGCTTGGGATATTTTGGCACTCACTCACGAGGGAACTAGGACGGTTAGGGTGTTGAAACTTCAAAATCTTACTACACAGTTTGAGACCATTAGGATGTTAGAGAGTGAAACTTCTGATGAGTTTTATGCTAGGTTGTCCAATATTGTTGTTGATGTAAAAAATTAGATTATATCTAATTATTTAATCACAAATAAAATAAAATGAGACAAAGAAATTTAAAAGTGGTTCAGCCTTATAAGAATGGCCTATGTCCACTGTTTCTATTATTGCTGACTGTTTGGGAATTCTTGATTACAAGTTTAGTCAAGAAATTACCGGTCCCCTTCCAATGAGGATGATACAATGTATTTATAGCCCTCGGGATGTACATGTGAAAGGTTAATACATAGTTGTCCATTAGGCGTATACATCTGTGTGATAACAATAAGCATTTAATACGCAGTTAATCTGTTGGTTATCCTGCTATTAATGCTCTATTCGAGGTGCAGCTCAGACCGCCTAAGCTGCTCGGACCGCCTAAGTAGCTCGGTACTCATAAGTTTCTCGGAGCGTCTGAGTTGATCGGGGAAGCAGAGTTCCTCGTTGCAGTATGGTTCCTCGGAGAGCATCTATTGCTCGGAGCATCTGAGTGGGTCAAGGTGTTGTTCGGAAGTGTTTGTTATTGCCACGCAGGTTGCCATGTGTCTTCACTCAATTGAGCCATGTAAGCAGACTAAATTTGGTATCAACAGAAGCCCCCAATGTTTCACAGTTCGAAATTTGAGGAGTGTGGAACATTCTTTATCGAAATATGGCGGTTTTAAATGGTCATCCTGAAATTTAGGAGTATTTTCTTTTGTATTTATTTCTCCTTCTAAATTCGTAGAATCGAACTTTTTGAATTTTTATGACCGCTTCGATTCCCACGCCCTTTTTTTGTCTTTTTAGCCGCTGGTAACGTAACCGTCTCTTTTTGTAATTATTATATTTACCCATTCCCAAGACAGGATATTTAAGCATTGCAGAAAATCCCCTCGTCTTCTACTTTTCAAATTTGTCTCTTTGAGTTTTCCATTGTCCCTCTCCCTTGTGCGTTCATCCCTTTCATCATTCGTTGTCAACAGACTCATCCTTTTTTCTGTAAGATCTTCTTCTTTCTATTTGATTTCCTTTACTCATCATGATTTACCCTGTAGAGTCGCTTGATAAATTTCGTTCTAATTTCTCTATTCCTTCATGGGTTATTTTGGAAGAGATTTCTGAGCCTTCAGACTTTTTTCGTTTGGCTAAGGGACATTGGTTCCCCAGTCTCTTTGTCGCTGAATGTGGCTTTTCTTTTCCCCCAAACCCTTTATGTCTAGAATTCTGTTAATACTTTGACGTGGTTCCTGCAAGAACAGCCCCCAATACATGGAGAATAGTTAACGGAGTTTATAGATTAAAAAAAATTCATGGAAATCGTATAGGAATTCTTGAGATTATGTTTTGTTATAGATGGGCTGTGGGTGATAATACTTTTTATTTAAAAATTAGGTTTTTAAATAGAGCTTTAGTGGTCAATCTCCCAGATGCCAATAGGGACTACTTTGAGCAGGGGGTTGTTATGAAAAATTAGCAACACCCTCCATTAACTGGAGTTAATGTTTACCAGGGTCCCAGATGTCTTACTTATGGCAATGGGATAGGTTGTTTTTATTTTATTTTCAAAATTATGCTTCCTTTGTGTTTGATAAAATGTGTCACTGATATTTTAATTTTGATTTATTTTCAGTTGACAGCAAAAGAAAATCTCCAAAAGAGACAGACGTTAACATAAGGCATTTAAAACTTATCTGGAGTTTACATCAGACTGTTGCCGATGAGAATATTAGGTCAGCTTCATATTTGCTGCAGTACAAGAGTTACACCTCCTTCGGCTGCTCCTGTGAAGGTTGTCGAGAAGCCCACAGTGGCCCCGAGCAAGGCTGTTGCTGCAAGCGAGGTGATTGTCATTTCTCCGACTAAGACTACATCGTTAGTCGAGAACATTGATGCTCCTCTGAGGAGGCTGAAGAAAAGTTCCTCTATCAATTTGGCTGAATCCATCTCTCAGCCCCCGACTAGTGGTGTTCCCACTTTTTTTGCCCCGAGCTCTGCTATGAACTCGGTGAAGACTTGGATCATTCCTGAGATCCAAGGTATTGAAGAAAACCTTTCTCGGGATATGGTTACCACATTAGTAGCTCGTCATATTGCTTCTATAAGTCCTATAGTCTTAAATTTTCATTTTTTCCTTTTTGTATCTGTGCACTGACTTGCTTTAATTTTCCCAGTTGGTGACCTATTTTAATATAATTTTTATGAAAGATGAAGCTATTAAAGCTTCAAGCTCCTCATCAGGTGTAGAGTAAGCCTTGGTAGGTCTGACGCAATCCCTGAAGGATTCTCGTCAGAAGTATGCTGATGACAATGTGATTTGGGAAAAGAGGCTTACTTTGACCGAGCAGGAGAAGGCTCAGGTTATTGAGGTCTCCAAGGGGTTGGAGAAAAAAATAAATGATTTGGAGGAGAAGAATAAACAGCTCGAAGGGAAGCTCAAAAATCCTGGGGAGCTTGAAAATAAGCTCAAGACTGCTGAGGAGGAGTTGGGTCAACTTCGGGAAGTAAGTCGTCAAAAGGAGGAAGTTGAGAATAAATTGAAGGCTGCTGATGATCTTCTTTCCGAGAAGCTTTCCTCGGAGAAGACAAAAAGGAAATTGGCTGTCAAAAAATCCTTCAGTGTCGGCTGGGATAAAGGGTGGAATAAAGGTTTGGCTGCCATGATGTCGCAAGTGGAATATGGCAGCCTAAAATACTTTAGAGATGGATGGGTCGCTGCTCTGCAAGAGATGAAAGTTGATGAAAATTCTGAACTATTTCAGCGACACATCCCGGGCCCCCCTCCAACTCCTGAAGAAGAAGAAGAGGACGAAGCTGCCTCTGAGGAATAGTCCATGGTGATGGGAGATCAAATTTCTCATCTCTCAGCTATCCAGCCCACTGGTGAGGAACTTCAACTACCTATTACTTCATCCGAGCAACCATCAGCACTTCCCGAGCAAACCTCTGTTCCATTCGAGCAACCTACCTCCTCGTCCCTGCCTCCCGAGAAAGTTTTGGGAGACAAGTAAAAGGTGTAGAGTTGTTCTGATTTCTCTCTATTTTATTTTTCTTTGTCAAATGTAACTCTGAACTTTGTACTTCTCCTTTATGATGTAATAAAATTTGAACTTTTGCTTATGCATACTGTTGATTCTCTTCTTCATGCTCTGTTTGTACTCTTATTGATTCTTGATTTTTCTTCCTTTACTAGTTTCTGGCCAGGATGGACTTATTATCTGCTCACGATAAAAAACTGTTAAGGCAATGCAATGAGTATTTCAAAGCTGGTCATTCAGACATGAGTGCAGCTCAAATCATTGACATCCTCGGTCAAGGTGCTTCAGAGCAAGCAATTGAAGCCTATCAGTATTTGAAGTGCCTGCTCGATCATGCAGTGGCTAATAACGTAGCATACTATGATATGATTGAAGATATCCAAGGCACTCTTGAAGAACTTTAACAATAATATAAGGATTCTACAGCCCTTTTGCATGAAGGATACGAGAAGAAGTATTAGTAACTCAGTACTGATAAGGGAAATAATAAACTGTTTGCTGCTTACGATGTGAGGGAGAGAACTTTGAAGGCTGAGGTCGAAAAGCACAGACAGATAGCTGAGTTGTTAGAGTAGGAAAATAATGACCTGCAAAGAGAGGTGTCTCAGTTGAAGTCTGCAACTTCCACCTCAAACGCTTTGGTCCCTGTGAACGACGAGGGATTCTCTTTCTTAGAGGTCGAAAACGCCAACTTGAGGGATGAATTAGAAACCTTGAGGAGAGCTGGCCCTTCTACATCTACTCGGGGACGAGCAAGAGCTTCTCGGATTACTGTCGAGGAACAGAGAACTTAATTTGCTCTGGAGAACCAGGCCTTCCAGCTGATGGCAAAGAACCAGGCATTGGCTAAAATGTCTAAGAAGATCAGGAATCTGGACGAGCAGCTTTCTGTGCAGAAGTCTGCCTTGGAGAATAAAGAACTCTTTATAAAAAGTCTCCACGAGCAACTGGAAAGATTGACATATCAATTCCACAAGCAGCCTAGAGAATTCTGGATGGCTGGCTATAATGAGGCTCTCTACCATTTGGATGATCGTATCCAAAATGCAAATAATGAGGGTTAAAAATAGGGATGGTTGAATGCCTTAGGTGTACTGCAACTGGAACAGGGTCATTACTTGTGGGATTACCATAATCCTGGGCTGCTCGACCTACCAGTACCACCATTCAAGCTTGACATGAGTTGGATCCCTACTCGGGCCACCCCTCGGTGTTTGATTTCCAAATACCTTGACGATTACAATCTCCATTCCAATGTTGAGATATCTCGTCCCGAGCACCTACTCAATCGACCATCTGTGATGAACATCAGGATGCTTAAAGATCTTAACTTCATAAATTCCCCTTATGCTTTGAATGATCCACCTGCTAGCGAGGAACCTGTTTCAAAAGTAGAGGGGAAGAAACCAATAGAATAGGAATCTTTATGTAATAAATTTGTATTTCATTCTTGATGTATTTTGTTCTACATTTAAAGAAATAATTTTATTTGCAAATCTTGACTGCCATTGTCTTGTAATCATAAAACACTTTACATCTGTGCATTTATATCTGTTAAAAAGATAACAACATTGTGTTATTAGTCGATCAACTGGAGTTTGTTAAAACTTATTGTCGACTATCTTGAATTTGTGGTAATCATTTGACGACTAACCAAAATTGATGATACTTTGTTTCTCGACCAACTTATTGATCATTTTCACATACTCATATTTTAAAATGCTTATGTCCAACTATAGTTAACCTTTAGTTGGCATTTTTGGGAATAGATTTACTTCCTAACCAACCTTAGTTGGCATTTTTAGGAGTAGATTTACTTCCTAACCAACCTTAGTTGGCATTTTTGGGAATAGATTTACTTCCTAACCAAACTTAGTTGGCATTTTTAGGAATAGATTTACTTCCCGACCAACCTTAGTTAGCATTTTCGGGAATATATTTACTTCCTGACCAACCTTAGTTGGCATTTTCATGAATAGATTTACTTCCTAACCAACCTTAGTTGGCATTTTTAGGAATAGATTTACTTCCTAACCAACCTTAGTTGGCATTTTTAAGAATAGATTTACTTCCTAACCAACCTTAGTTGGCATTTATAGGAATAGATTTACTTCCTAACCAACCTTAGTTGGCATTTTTAGGAAGATACTTACTTCCTAACCAACCTTAGTTGGCATTTTTAGGAATAGATTTACTTCCCGACCAACCTTAGTTAGCATTTTCCGAAATCTATTCCCGAAATCCCGACCAACCTTAGTTGGCATTTTTGGGAATAGATTTTCTGAAATCCCGACCAACCTTAGTTGGCGTTTTCGGGAATAGATTTCTAAGTAGTCTGAGTAGTACTTTTGCTGAATGCGTAGCACGAGTATTCCGCGAAAATTTTCTAATAAAAGGAGAGAACTGGGCAGAATATTGTCACTTTATTCATACTAACGATAATGTTTGAGAGTTTACATCACTGATAATACTTGCGCAAGTGTTCTGCATTCCATGCATTCTTAAACTCCTTCCCTTCTAAAGTTGCTATTCTATAGGTTCCTGGTCGAACAACTTCTGTAACTCGATAAGGTCCATGCCAGTTTACTTCCAATTTGTTGTGCTTTTGAATCACTTTCTTTAGCACATAGTCTCCTTCTCTCAAGTCTCACTTCTTTGCCCTCTTATTGTAGAAAAAAGTTATTCGTTGTTGGTAAGCAGTATTCCTGATGGTTGTTTCTTCTCTAACTTCCTCGAGCATGTCTAAATCTAATCTTCTCATTAAGTCGCTGACAGGGGAATTGAAATTCAGTACTCTGTGTGTCGGAAGACCCAACTCGGCAGGTATAACGGCTTCACTTCCAAATGCAAGCATCTATAGAGATTCCCTTGTTGCTGCTCGGGGAGTAGTTCGGTAAGCCCATAGTACTGATTGTAGCTCGGTTATCTAATTTGCTTTCGCGTCATTCAGTCTTTTCTTCAAGCCATTCAGTAGTGTTATGCTTGTAACTTCAGTTTGTCCATTGCTTTGGGGATGGCCTGGTGCCGAGTTGATCTTCAAGATATTTGACTGATGACAATAGGTAGCGAACTCCTCGTTATCAAATTGTGTTCCATGGTCGGTAATGAATGCATGGGGAAGACCATATCTACAAATGATATTTTTCCAAATAAATTGATACACCTTCTCGTACGTCATGTGGACAAGAGGCTCAGCTTCTACCCACTTAGTAAAATAATCCACTGCGACGATGAGATATTTAAATCTTCCTCTGGTTGTTGGAAGTGGTCCGACCAAGTCAATTCCCCACATGGCAAATGGCCAAGGGGAAGTAATTGGTGTTAACAACGCTTGGGGAGTTCTTCGGATGGAGGAGAAACGCTGACACTTGTCACATTTCTTGGCGTAGGCTATACAATCATCCCTCATCATTGGCCAGTAGTATCCTTCCGTCATAACCCCTTCCAAAAGGGTCTGACCTGCTACATGGGCTCCACAGGACTCTTCATGGATCTCTTCAATCAAGTCTTTCACCTCGGTGGGATGCACACATCTTTGCAAAACTTCTATAGTTCCTCGTCTGTATAGAATACCATTATTCAGTACATAACGAGCAGCTTTAAACTTCAGTTTTTTGGCTGCAAGTTTGTCAGTTGGTAATTCCTCCTCCTCAATATATGCCCTGATGGAATCCATCCAAGATGGTCCTAAATTAAGGGTAGTAAAATTCATCATCAAATCTTCATCTATACTCCGACCAGCTAAAACTGCAATTGGGATTGCTCTTCGTAGCTCGGTACGAGTAGCTGATGCTAATCGAGCTAAAGCATCGGCCCTCGCATTCTCCATTCTTGGTATTCTGACCAGCTAAATAGTAGCAAATTCTGATACCAAATCCATTGCCTTTGCATGATACCTGATCATTAATTCTCCTTTGGCTGCATATACTCCCATAATTTTATTTATGATCAATTGCGAGTCACTGAAGATAATAACCTACTCTGCCCCCATAGTTTTTGCCAAACTAAGACCTGCAATCATGGCTTCATATTCATCCTCATTATTCGTAGCTTTGAATTGGAAACGTAGGGCATATTCCATGTCGACCTCGTCTGGACTATTAAGAACAATCCCTGCGCCACAGCCTATTTCGCAAGATGAGCCATCCACATATAAACTCCATATAGGTAACTCGTCTTCAAATTTCTAATCTGACAGAGTTCCTCGGTGGAAAATTTCTTTCTTCATTTCACCCTCTCCTAATATTTCTTGTTGTTCATCGATCATCACTTCTTGCCCTTTTACCAACCTAAGTTGGTCTGGGCTTGAGTTTTATGATTCTATAACATCCATAAGTTGATCGGTGAGCAGCTTTTGATCCTCGGTGGTATCAGGATAGGTGAACTCTGCTATAAAATCTGCTACTGCTTGCCCTTTAAGCGATGATTTGGGCTCATAAATTATGTCATATTCACCGAGCTCTATTTCCCAATACATCAATCTTCCTGATTTTTCTAGTTTATGAAGAGCTTGCCTCAATGTCATATCGGTATATACGACTATAGTATGAGCCTGGAAGTATGGCCTCATTCTTCTACTTGCCTCGATCAATGCTAGTGCTAATTTTTCCATCTTTGGATATCTGATTTCTGCTCCTCGGATGGCTTTGCTAGTGTAATAAATCAGTTTTTGCACTCCATTCTCCACTCTTATTAATGTCGAGCTAACTGCATTCTCTGACACGACCAGATACAAGTACAATTTTTCTCCCATCACTGGCCTGGACAATAGTGGAGGTGCTCCCAGATATTTCTTCAAGTCTTGAAAATCCTTCTCACATTCATCATTCCACTCAAAAGTCTTTCGGAGTGTTTTGAAGAATGGGAGACATCTATCAGTTGTTCGCGATACAAATCTGTTGAGTGCTGCTACTCATCCTGTAAGACTTTGCACTTTTTTCTTCGCCGTTGGGGATCGCAACCCTAACAGAGCTTTGATCTTTTTAGGGTTAGCTTCAATGCCTCGCTGATTGACAATGTACCCGAGAAACATGCCTTCTCGTACTCCAAATATGCATTTCGTTGGGTTCAGCTTCATTTGATATTTATCTAGTTGATCAAAGGTCTGGCCTAAGTCAACTAGATGATCAGCAGCTTTCTTGCTCTTTGTTAGCATATCGTCAATATAGACTTCCATATTGCAACTGATCAGCCGCTGATATGTTGCACCTGCATTTTTCAAACCAAAAGGCATAACATTATAACAATAAGTTCCCCTAGGGGTAATGAAAGAAGTACTCTCCTTGTCTTCAGGTTTCATTTTAATCTGATTGTAACCAGAATAAGCATCCATGAAGCTCAGTAGCTCGTGTCCCGAGGTAGCATCCACTAGTTGATCAATTCGGGGCAGCGGAAAGTGATCCTTTGGGCATGCTTTGTTGAGGTCGGTGAAGTCTACATACATCCTCCATTTGTTGTTCTTCTTTTTCACTATTACCAAATTTCTAACCAGTCTGGATAATTAACATCTTCAATAAAGTAAGCTTTCTGGAGCTTCTCGACTTCCTCCTGTATAGCTTGATTCTTCTCGGGACTGAATACTCTTCTTCTCTACTTCATAGGCTTGATCTCCTTATTCACATTGAGCTCGTGACATAAGAAATTTGGGTCGATCCCGGGCATATCCTCATGACTCCATGCAAAAGTTTGATTTCTGCTTCTTAAGAAAGTTATCAATTCCTGCTTTAGTGAGGCTTCCAACGACGAACCTACTTGAGTAGTTCGTTCAGGGTGCTCGTCATCCAGAATGATGTTTTCAGTAGATTCCACCACTTGACCCTTCACGAGTTGCGACTCATCTCTAGAATCCAATGTTTCAATTTTTGCACCTTCATCCACTTGATAGGTAGTAGTCTTTTTCCTTGATTCCTCCAGTTCCTCTTGCTCGGCGGATGAATAATAGCATTCCCGAGCTACTTTCTGATCACCTTTCACAACTCCTACTCCAAAATTTATTGGAAATTTTAGGCATTGATGTACCGAAGATGGAACTGCCTCGAACTTCTTCAATCCTACCCTTCCCATGATCATATTGTAGGCTGATTGAACATTTTTATCCATCACGAAGAAGCGTATTCTTTCTGTTTGACAAGCAGACCATGTACCAATGAATATATCCAATTTGATCGTCCCAAGTGGAAAAACTTTCTCGCCAGCGAAACCGAGGAGGGGTCTATGATAAGGATCCAGTTGAGATAGCTTTAGATTTAAATTGTCGAAGCACGAGTAGAACATGATGTCTGTCGAGCTACCATTATCTACCGGTACTCTTGAAATCATCACTTCCTTCATCCTCATTTTGATCACCAATGGGTCATCATGAGGATATAGAACACCTGCGAGGTTGTTCTTTGAGAAACCAATGACCAATTTCTCTTTGTTTACCTTTCTAGGGCGATCCTCCTCGGCTAGATTTATTCGTTGTATGTATGAGCAAGCTTGATCCTCACAGAGGTAAGCTTTCCTCTCTGCAGTAAGGTCTCCTCCTCCTGCATCTCCACCTGTAATAACATTACAATCAAATGACCCAAAGCGTATCGAAAATACCTCACATTTTGGCTGCCTTGGTCTCTTGGGAAGATCGGGGTCGTCTTCTGGATCAACTCCATGGTCTCTTTTCTTGTTCTCCTCTGCTCGACGAGGAGATCTAGACCTCTCTCTTGTTCGATCGCTATTTTTTCTTTCATTTCTACGATCAATATACTTTGCCAGTTTTCCTCGTCTAATGAGTGTTTCAATCTCATTCTGAAGAGCTATGAAATTTTTGGTCATATAGCCATGATCTTTGTGAAACTCGCAATATTTTGCCCTATTCCTCCTATCAGGGTCTGCCTTCATTTTCTCTGGCCAGTTTAATTCCTCGTTGTTCTTGATTCCTTCTAGAACATGGTTGATGTCTTTCTTTAAAGGAGTATAATAATCAAATTTCTTCAATACTTCCCATGACGACCATATTTTTGAGTGTTTTTCACTACCATTATTCTTATGCTCTTTCTTCTTAGCTTTATCACTTTCCACCTTGGTTTCTTTGGCATCCATATTCTTCTTCGCAGCCATAGCCTCCTCGGCATTCATAATCTTGGTCGCTTTTCCCATCAGTTCTGACATGGTTCTAGGTGGATCTTTAGCCAAAGTGTAGTACAACTTGTTGGGCAGTAGTCCACTCATTAAGGCGGTAATCGATGTCTTTTCCTCATAATCAATGACTTCGAGCTTCTCATTATTAAAACGAGTTATATAATCTCTGGTACTCTCACCAGATTTTTGTCTAACACTTAACAAATGCGCTACTCGTTTAACTGGCTTTGCCCCAAAATAGAAATTCTCAATGAATAACTCGGTCAGTTGAAAGAAAGTTGAGATCTTTCCCCGAGGAAGATTATTATACCATATTTGAGCAGATCCGGTAAGAGTTCCCGAGAATGCTCTGCATCTCATCTCATCTGGAACAGTATAGATGTCGGTTGCAGCTTGGTATTGTTCTATATGAAGGACAGGATCGGTCTTTCCATCATATTTGGGGGTCACAACAGGTGCTTTGAACTTTGATGGTGTGAGAAAATCTACAATGGCCTGGACAAAAGGTGTTCCTTTAACAAAAGTTCGTTGTAGAGGGTTCTTAGCTTTAGCCATTTCCCCTAATCTATCCTCCAGCCTCTAAATAGAGCCTTTCCACGTAATGTTTCCTTCCTCGGGCCTGTTGGTTTGAGCAACTGATCGCGTTGATGTGACTTCCTAGGATCTATCTTGACGAGCAGCTGGTTGCGATTGGGCAGATCCTTCCCTTAAGTCTGATGGTGGTCAAAAGCTCCTCGACGTAACCTTAGGAGGACTTTTGTTCCTCCTAGGACCTAATCGATCAAAAGGAGATACCCTGCTTAACCTTTCTAGCGCACTAGTCCTTTCAGGAGAGAGAGTGATACGTTGTTCAGTATCTGTGGCTCGTAATGACGAAGTTCGTCCAGGTTGATAAGAAAAATCTTCAAACTCCTTAGTACGATATGAATCGGTACGCCTAGTACGTGAAGAAAGTAAACGGGTATTTCTTTGAACACTTTAATGTCCTGAATGGGTCGATACTCCGCTATAAAGGGTTTGTATGAGTTATCGCATAGTTTTTTGCATGGCTGTCTGGCCCTGGGCCAGATTTGTCATTATTCCATCCAGATCTGGAACGTTTGGCGGAGCAGATGGATTTGGAGGGCTTCCAGCGTTTCGATTGCTGGGTTTTGGATTATCAGCCATTTGTAATGAATTATTTTTGATGAAAAACGATATTACCAGTCGTTTCCCACAGACGGCGCCAATATGTTGATGTAAAAAATTAGATTATATCTAATTATTTAATCACAGATAAAATAAAATGAGACATAAATTTTGAAGTGGTTCAGCCTTATAAGAATGGCCTACGTCCACTGTTTCTATTATTTCTGACTGTTTGGGAATTCTTGATTACATGTTTAGTCAAGAAATTACCGGTCCCCTTCCAATGAGGATGATACAAAGTATTTATATCCCTCAGGTTGTACAAGTGAAAGGGTAATACATAGTTGTCCATTAGGCGTATACATCTGTGTGATAATAATAAGCATTTAATGCGCAGTTAATCTGTTGGTTATCCTGCTATTAATGCTCTATTCGAGGTGCAACTCGGACCGCCTAAGCTGCTCGAACCGCCTAAGTAGCTCGGTACTCATAAGTTGCTCGGAGCGTCTGAGTTGATCGGGGAAGCAGTGTTCCTCGTTGCAGTATGGTTCCTCGGAGAGCATCTATTGCTCGGAGCATCTGAGTGGGTCAAGGTGTTATTCGGAAGTGTTTATTATTGCCACGCAGATTGCCACGTGTCTTCACTCAATTGAGCCATGTCAGCAGACTAAATTTGGTATCAACAATTGTCACCTCGTCGTTTAACCTAGGTGAGAAAATTCCTGACAACCGTGTCATTAAGAAAATCCTTAGGTCGTTGCCTAGTAGGTTTGATGCAAAAGTGACTGTTTTAAACTCCTTGGGTAAGTTAGAGTCGATGAAACTAGAAGAGATTGTAGGTGACTTATAAACCTATGAAATCGACATGACTACCTCTAAGAAAGTGCCTAAGAAAGAAAAGGGTTTTTCCTTGAAAACCTGAACAGAGGAAATTAAAGTTTCGGATTTCAATTCCGATTTCAATTTTAAGTACGTCGCTTTGTTGGCAAAGAAATTTAAAAAATTTATTAAATTTCAAAAGCAATCGAAAGATACCAAGAAGTTTAAAAAATTTAAAAACAACAAAGTTGATCCCACTTCTAAGGATAAGTTTGAGAAGCCTAAGAGAGATGAGTCGGATAAGTGTTTTGGGTGTGAGGGGTACGGTCACAAAGTTAAGGAGCGTCCCACTAGACTTAAGAAAGAGGTCAAGCAACCCATTGTATATAGTGCCACCATAAGTGATAGTGATTCGGAAGAGGGAGAGAATTCCCCCATTGAGCGTAACTTTGTTGCGTTTATGGCATGTCATGTGAGCAATGACGATTCTCATGTGAATGACACTTTCGAGGGGGTTTTGAGTAAATCTCATGTTAGTGAGGGTGAAGAGAGTGATGAAGAGGAGGTAGATGTGAAAGAATTGCAAGTTGCATTTAATGAGTTGTATGCCGAGACGGTTAAGGAGAAAAAGGTGTAATACCCCGTATTTTTTGGCTATGTTTATTTTTGGGATTAATTAATTAAATGCGTATTAATTGGAAATTAATCCGGGTTAAAAATACTAACGAGATGCGAGTTGGTATTTGATTATGTGCATATATGATTATATATGAATTTGGAATTATGAAATTTGTCGTGAGATTAATATACGGCAATCTGGGAATTTTGTTGAGACGCGTGTGACCGCCGCGTCATGGTATATTATTTTGATTAGAAAAGTGATTTTTATTTCTATTAACCGTATGGTCGTTTTGAGTGCGCCAACGCGTCCGAAAGGGTCGAGATAGTCAGAAAACACTAGCCGGGGGTGTAGTTTGGATTCCGGGGTGTTTTTAGGCCATACCGGCATCATAAAGGGTATTTTTGTAATTTTATATTTTGAGGAATTAAAAGTGACGAAAATTGGGAGTTTTAATCTGATTGGGAATTGACCCACTAAACCCACTAACCAACCCATATTAACCCATTAAGCTACGGAGGCTATCATTTAGGTTTTCTAATACCTTCCCAAAGCAAACCCTAGCCACCATAGCCACCATTGGAGAAGAAGCTTGGAGAGAGAAGAAACTCTGCAGAAAAGCTTCATCAAACCTACACCAAACTCAGAGACAATCAAGGCAAGTGATTTAATTATATTTAAATTCAGAGAATGTTCTTTCTATGTTAGAAAATTGAAGAATTAAAATTATTCTTGGAAGATAAAAGAAAACCCATGTTAATTGGACTTAGGATTCGAATATTGAGGACAAATTGCATGTAGAATCACATAGAGATGATTATTCTGGTATTAATGTATGTTGAATGTAACAAAGACGAATTTAGAATGGGCTATTGATGATTACAAGTTTTAGGGTTCATGTTCTTGAGAAAATTGGGGAAAAAGTGTAGAGATTTGAATATTAATCGATGTTAGGGTAAGTTAATCCTCAAAACATGTTAGTACGTGGTTATAATATGTTTAGGATTGTTTAGAAACCTTTAAATGATTGTTGGGACTTAGTTTAGAAGAGATTTGAGGAGTAAAAATGGTGAAAAACGAGATTTAGAAAAATCTGGGACGAAACTGGCAGGTCGTTAGAAGCCCCTGCCCAGGTCGTTCGAACGAACTCGTTCGAACGAGCTTCTAACGAGTTGACCAGTCGCTGCTAACGAAAAGGAATCTCATTCGATACTTCGTTCGAACGAGATCTCGTTAGAAGGTACAGTTCGTTCGAACGAACTGGATCTCGTTCGAACAGCCTCGTTCGAACGAGACTTCTAACGAGTTGACAGTGGAATCTCGTTCGAACAGCCTCGTTCGAACGAGGCTTCTAACGAGTTGACAGTTTGGGCCTTTTTGCCCTGTTTTGATTTTTGGAGTCCCGTAAACTTGTTCGAGGGTAGATTTAACATTCCTTTGTTGATGTATTGATGGATTTGGGACTTTTGGGTTATTACGAGGAGTAAATTATATACGAGAGTTAAATTCAATGAACCGTTTGGGTTATGACGTGAGTGTCTACTACGACGTGAGAATAGATTATAGCGTGTATGATTATAAATCGGAATCGTATAAAGTGTGTAAATTATATATTGGTACTAGAATGAGAATGGTACTACAATTAAACTACGGGATTACTAAGACGTGTGTTTACTTAGTATTGATATATGAATTGTGTGTGTGACATACCTACCATACATGCTAT
The DNA here is from genome assembly GCA_949130495.1 of Sambucus nigra. NCBI lineage: Eukaryota > Viridiplantae > Streptophyta > Magnoliopsida > Dipsacales > Adoxaceae > Sambucus > Sambucus nigra. The sequence goes on from OX422207.1 coordinate 238,302,633, forward strand.
CACGGGAGGTTTGCATTCGCTTAGGGCCCTCTAATCCTTGCGTTGCCCGGATTTAGACTGGTTACCTTGATGAACATAGGTCATAGAAAGACTTATTGGGATATTAATAAGTCCGCTGATCGTGGGAGCGTAGGTATGTGCGTGACCCATGTGATGTGACTGTGTTCGCCTCCATTATTTGTGATGTTGTTATCTGTGAACTATTCCTGAGAGATTCGGAATATGTAATCCTTATGTACGTGATGTACCGGGATGGATAGCAGAGTATGTGTGCACCGCAGCTTAGTTCTCGGGGTGCTTATATTGTATATTTATGATGTGAATTATATACACTTAATTAATGGGAACCTTCATGTTAATGTTGTGAATATAATTACGGTATTGTTTTGAGAAACATAACGGGTTAGCTGATAATGAAATATATTGCATATTGAGCATCTGAGTTTACGTTAAACCCCTATTTAATTACGAGCGTTATAATGTTAATAGAACCGAGTAATAAGGGTAGGACCTATGACAGTCTAGCTAGATATGATGTCACTTAGCTAGTGGTTTGTGTCGTTGTAGATGGGTACTTACGTTAGGAGTCCACAGTTAGACGAGAGGTGAGAATATCATGTGAGTGCACGTCCTAACATGTACTTTGCATTTAATGTTTTAAATGTTTTTAAAGAACTTGCAGGTTTTTAAAATATAACTCCACATTCGGGCTCTGACCCGTTTGCTTTCAAATCTATTTTCTTTGTAAAACCATTTTAGGTGCCCAGCCACAAGGACACCAAGCATAGGATACTCATTCAGGTGACGAGTTGTAGCTGTTTGTGGAAGCTACAGGGAATTTGCTTGTAGACGCTTCTATCATTTGGATTCCAGAGTCATTATCTATCAGTTGTAGGGCATGTTGCCCATTTCTATTAGACATCTTTCCATTACAGTTTTCAGACTTTGGCATGTATGGATTTAGTATTCAGTTTACTTATTTCAGTTGTGGGATTGTAGTGAGGAGTTTTTCCTCCATACTTTATTTACATTGCGTGTTGGTTATTCTATTTACTTCATTATGGTGAATGGTGTTATTATTCTTTATTACACTTGTTGCATGTTAATCAGACTTAAATTAAAATTTGGCACTTACTTTTTAAATACAAGGTGGTTAGTAATCATTAAAATATTTTCCACAGTGATGCTATTAACTGGACCAACTTGGCATTTTGAATTAATTTAATAAAGGAGTAGTTACCCGGTATTTAATTAGTCGGGGTGTCACAGGTGGTATCAGAGCATCAGGTTCTAGTGTCCTTTAGGATCTAACGGCTTATTATGTTTCCGCTAAGTTTCTTTGATATAGAGCCCTATATTTTAGGATTGTTGTACTCTTTTTGTGTATGCTTCGTCTTCAGCTATCTTAAGTTTATAAACAGCGAACTTATAAACTTTGTTCTTATTTCAGATGCCTCCACGACGTGCACGACGAGTTCCCAGGGATGCAACGCCCGAACCCCAGCCCGCTCCAGTTCAGGGCATGATGAACGCCGCTGAGGTTGCAGCTATAGTAGCCCAAGCGGTAAATGCCGCCATTGCCATTGTTCAGCAGGCACCACCTCAGGCGCTGGTTGCCATGCCAGCACAGGCTAATGCATTCCCGTCTGCTTGGGAGCGTGTACGTGACGCTTTTCAGAAAGTGCATGCGCCAGAGTTTGCAGGTAGCTCAGACGTGGTAGTCTCGAGCCAATGGAGGAAGGACATGCAGAGTCATTTGAGGATGTATGAGTGCATGGACGTCCAGAAGCAGGTGCTAGATACTTTCAAACTAGTTGGATCTGCGCTACAGTGGTGGGAGTCTATTACCACTGCGGAGGAGAGGGATACTCTCACTATTCTGGACTTCTGGGTGCGGTTTGACCGCAAGTACTTTTCGTCAACTGTTCACACGGAAATGAGGAGGAAATTAATGAGTCTGAAGCATGAGGGTAAGACTGTGGCTGAGTATGAGGCCGAGTTCACGAATCTGTTGAATATCGTTCCAGATGAGATACCAACAGAGAAGAAGAAGATTCAGAAGTTCACCGACGGGTTGACTTGGAGGATCCGTCAACATCTACTAGGGAACCTATCGTTGGCCACTTATTCTGATGTGGTTAACGCTGCCTTGTTACACTGCCAGGACCACCGTTTTCATATGGCCGAGGGCAAGAGGTCGGGGGAGTCTAGCCATCAGGGCAGGACCGGAGGACATGGTGCCGGTGGGGCACAATCTGTTCAGGGGCAGAGACAGGGTGAGCAGGGCTCCCAGCAGGGGGATAATAAGAGGTTCCGGTCAGGGAACTACAGACAGGGACAGGGAGGTTTCCGTCAGGGCCATCAGGTTCCAAACGGCCATCAGGGCCAACAGGGGCAGAATGGGCAACAGTTTCAGCAGGGCCAAGGGAGGAACGAAAACGTCCACCAGGGCAGGGGACAGCAGGGGCAGAGAGGAGGGAACTTCCCAGGGAAGTGTTTTGTTTGTGGCAAGACTGGCCATAAGCGACAGGATTGTCCTGATAGGGGCAGGGCCCCACAGCAGCAGCAGCAGGGTGCTCGCCATGAGCCACAGAGACCTATGTTTCCTGCCGCTCTTCCCGCACCGCCACAGATGGAAGCATTGCCACCCATTCCAGCAATCCCAGCTCAGTAGGGGCAGCTACAGTATGGACGTGTTTACAACGTCCACCAGGCTGCAGTTCCACAGGCACCGCCCGCGATTGAGGGTACGTTTCCTATCCATGGCACTATGGGTCGAGTGTTATTTGATACGGGTGCTACACATTGTTTTATAGCTACACACTTCGCGAAAGCTTTAGGATTGTTAGCTATGGCAGAGAGCACAGTGACGTGTGTCGACTCACCATTGGGGAGTGGGTCACTTATTTTCTTTATATGTCGGGGAGTGGGGGTAGAGATTGGTGGTTTGGTATTACCTGCAGACATGTTGGTATTAGATATTCATGTTCACGATGTGATTATTGGTATGGATTGGCTCGTAGCTTATAGGGCCATGATTGATTGCTTCAGCGGGAGCATTGTTTTTGCCATTCCGGGTCAAGAGATGTTTGTAGTGGCGATGCCTTGCCCAGAGGGAGGATCGACCGCTCATCTGTATTACATTGAGGAGGATACCTCTAAGGAGGTAGTGATTCCTTTAGATTCTATCCCAGTAGTCAGGGAGTATTCGGATGTGTTTCAGGAGATACCAGGCTTACCCCCTAGTCGAGAGATAGACTTTGTTATAGATTTGCTACCGGGTACGAGACCTATAGCACGCGCACCGTACCATATGGATCCGGCTGAGATGCGAGAGCTACGAGATCAGATAGAGCAGCTGTTAGGTCAGGGCTTTATTCGTAGGAGTACCTCACCTTGGGGCGCTCCAATTTTGTTTGTGAAGAAGAGGGACGGTTCACTGAGATTGTGTGTGGACTACCGAGAGTTGAATAAGGTTATGATACGGAATAAGTATCCGTTACCTCGAATCGATGACTTATTCGACCAGTTGAGAGGAGCTTCTTTCTTCTCGAATATTAATTTGAGATCGGGATACCATCAGTTGTGTATCAGGGAGGAGGATGTCTCGAAGACTGCGTTCTTGTCGAGATATGGTTCTTACGAGTTTCGGGTTATGCCGTTTGGTTTGACCAACGCTCCAGCTGTGTTTATGGACTTGATGAACAGAGTGTTCAGGGATTTCCTAGATCATTTTGTCATTGTCTTCATCGATGACATTCTGGTTTACTCCCAGACAGAGGAGGAGCACGCCGAGCATTTGAGGCAGGTTTTGCAGACACTTCGTCAGAACGAGTTGTATGAAAAATATGAGAAATACGGGTTTTGGTTGAAGGAGGTCCAGTTTTTGGGACACATTATTTCCGACCAGGGAATATCTGTTGATCCGGGGAAGGTATCAGCGGTGAGGGAGTGGGGACAGCCCACGACACCAATGGAGATTCGTAGTTTCTTGGGTCTAGCAGGATACTACAGGAGGTTTATTCGGGGTTTCTACAAGATAGCAGGTCCTTTGACACATCTGGCTCGTAAGGGTGTGCTATTCATCTGGAGTGATGCCTGTCAGTTGGCATTCGATGAATTGAAGGATAAATTGACCTCAGCACCTGTGTTAGCTTTGCCGAGACCGGGAGTTGAGTATTTGGTTTACACCGATGCGTCTTTGCAAGGGCTTGGAGGTGTATTCCAGCAGGAGAGACAGGCCATAGCTTATGCTTCCCGTAAGCTTAAGCCTCATGAGAAGAATTACCCCACGCGTGATTTAGAGTTGGCGGCAGTGGTATTTGCCCTACGGATTTGGAGGCAATATCTTTTGGGGGAGAAGTTCCAACTGTTCACGGATCACAAGTCCCTACAGTACCTGTTCACGCAGAAGGAGTTGAATATGCGGCAGCGTAGGTGGCTTGAGTTTGTGAATGACTACCAGTTCGACATCCAGTATCACCCGAGAAAGGCTAACGTGGTAGCAGACGCGTTGAGCTGTAGGCCAGCAGACGAGGTGGCAGAGGTGTGGAAGGCTAAGTGGAAGGAATTGGGACACCAGGATGTAGTGGCCCGATCTTTCATGTTTGTGATGACCGTTACACCGCAGATTGTCACGAAGGTAGTACGGGCACAGGCTAATGACTCGTTCTGTCAGGAGCAGATAGTTTGATTACTAGCAGAGGGAGTCGAGTCCTATACCGTTATCTCAGACGGGGGATTATGCTTCAATGGGAGATTGGTAGTTCCGGAAGGGAATGAATTGCGACACGAGGTGATGGCAGAGTCGCACGGCTCACAGTTCGCGGTACATCCCGGAGGGGATAAAATGTACCAGGACATGAGACGCCAGTATTGGTGGAGCGGTATGAAGAGAGATACCGCTGAGATTGTTTCGAAATGCGCCACTTGTCAGCTTGTAAAAGTGGATCATCAGAGACCGGCAGGATTGCTACAACCATTGGAGGTCCCGGTGTGGATGTGGGAGAGCATATCCATGGACTTTATCACGGGGTTGCCTACGTCGCAGAGGGGTCACGACTCCGTTTGGGTAATTGTGGACAGGTTGTCCAAAGTCGCTCACTTTTTACCCGTAAGGACTGACTACACTACGGGACAGTATGCCCAGCTCTTCATTTCAGAGATTGTGAGACTTCACGGTGTACCCCTAAATATCGTGTCTGACAGAGACAAGATATTTGTTTCGAGGTTTTGGGAGAGTTTCCAGGAGGCCATGGGCACGAAATTGCGGTTGAGTACGACTTATCATCCGTAGACTGATGGACAGACTGAGCGCACAAATCAGATGTTGGAGGACATGCTACGCATGTGCATTATTGACTTCGGGGGTGGATGGGAGCAGTATCTTCCACTGGTGGAGTTTGCTTACAACAACTCCTATCAGTTTACTATTGGCATGGCTCCATTTGAGGCATTGTACGGTAGGCCTTGTCGTTCCCCAGCCTGTTGGTTAGAGGTGGGGGACAACAAACTGCTTGGGCCGGAAGTGATTCAGGATACTTCGGCAAGGATTGAGTTGATTCGGAGTCGCATTCGGGTAGCTCAAGACAGGCAGAAGAGTTATGCTGATGCGAAGAGATTTTTCAGGGAGTTCCAAGTAGGGGACCAGGTTTTGCTCAGGGTATCTCCTATGAAGGGGATTACGCGATTCGGGAAGAAGGGGAAGTTGGCACCAAGGTATGTGGGACCGTTTCCTATTATTGAGCGGATCGGACCGGTTGCGTATAGACTTGGGTTACCGGAGCATTTACATCGGATTCACGATGTGTTCCATATTTCCTCGCTAAGGAAATACCTTAGAGATAATTTGGCTCACTCTCACATTGCTGTGGAGGACATCGATCTCCAGCCGGATAGCTCCTACGAGGAGGGGCCGATTGTTATTTTGGACCGAAGCGAGAGGAAACTGCGGTCAAAGATAGTACCGTTAGTGCGTGTTCAGTGGCGACATCACAATGTCGAGGAGTCCACATGGGAGCGCGAGGATGAGATGCGCGAACGTTATCCAGAGTTGTTCATACCAGGTACTTTCTAGTTTCGAATTTCGAGACGAAATTCAGTTATTAGGGGGGAAGTATGTAATACCCCGTATTTTTGGCTATATTTATTTTTGGGATTAATTAATTAAATGCGTATTAATTGGAAATTAATCCGGGTTAAAAATACTAACGAGATGTGAGTTGGTATTTGATTATGTGCATATATGATTATATATGAATTTGGAATTATGAAATTTATCGTGAGATTAATATACGGCAATCTGGGAATTTTGTTGAGACGCGTGTGACCGCCGCGTCATGGTATATTATTTTGATTAGAAAAGTGATTTTTATATCTATTAATCGTATGGTCGTTTTGAGTGCGCCAACGCGACCAGAAGGGTCGAGATAGTCAGAAAACACTAGCCGGGGGTGTAGTTTGGATTCCGGGGTGTTTTTAGGCCATACCGGCATCATAAAGGGTATTTTGGTAATTTTATATTTTGAGGAATTAAAAGTGACGAAAATTGGGAGTTTTAATCTGATTGGGAATTGACCCACTAAACCCACTAACCAACCCATATTAACCCATTAAGCTACGGAGGCTATCATTTAGGTTTTCTAATACCTTCCCAAAGCAAACCCTAGCCACCATAGCCACCATTGGAGAAGAAGCTTGGAGAGAGAAGAAACTTTGCAGAAAAGCTTCATCAAACCTACACCAAACTCAGAGACAATCAAGGCAAGTGATTTAATTATATTTAAATTCAGAGAATGTTCTTTCCATGTTAGAAAATTGAAGAATTAAAATTATTCTTGGAAGATAAATGAAAACCCATGTTAATTGGACTTAGGATTCGAATATTGAGGACAAATTGCATGTAGAATCACATAGAGATGATTATTCTGGTATTAATGTATGTTGAATGTAACAAAGACGAATTTAGAATGGGCTATTGATGATTACAAGTTTTAGGGTTCATGTTCTTGAGAAAATTGGAGAAAAAGTGTAGAGATTTGAATATTAATCGACGTTAGGGTAAGTTAATCCTTCAAAACGTGTTAGTACGTGGTTATAATATGTTTAGGATTGTTTAGAAACCTTTAAATGATTGTTGGGACTTAGTTTAGAAGAGATTTGAGGAGTAAAAATGGTGAAAAACGAGATTTAGAAAAATCTGGGACGAAACTGGCAGGTCGTTAGAAGCCCCTGCCCAGGTCGTTCGAATGAACTCGTTCGAACGAGCTTCTAACGAGTTGACCAGTCGCTGCTAACAAAAAGGAATCTCATTCGATACTTCGTTCGAACGAGATATCGTTAGAAGGTACAGTTCGTTCGAACGAACTGGATCTCGTTCGAACAGCCTCGTTCGAACGAGACTTCTAACGAGTTGACAGTGGAATCTCGTTCGAACAGCCTCGTTCGAACGAGGCTTCTAACGAGTTGACAGTTTGGGCCTTTTTGCCCTGTTTTGACTTTTGGAGTCCCGTAAACTTGTTCGAGGGTAGAGTTAACATTCCTTTGTTGATGTATTGATGGATTTGGAACTTTTGGGTTATTATGAGGAGTAAATTATATACGAGAGTTAAATTCAATGAACCGTTTGGGTTGTGACGTGAGTGTCTACTACGACGTGAGAATAGATTATAGCGCGTATGATTATAAACCGGAATCGTATAAAGTGTGTAAATTATATATTGGTACTAGAATGAGAATGGTACTACAATTAAACTACGGGATTACTAAGACGTGTGTTTACTTAGTATTGGTATATGAATTGTGTGTATGACATACCTACCATACTTGCTATCACGGGAGGTTTGCGTTCGCTTAGGGCCCTCTAATCCTTGCGTTTCTCGGATTTAGACTGGTTACCTTGATGAACATAGGTCATAGAAAGACTTATTGGGATATTAATAAGTCCGCTAATCGTGGGAGCATAGGTATGTGCGTGACCCATGTGATGTGACTGTATTCGCCTCCATTATTTGTGATGTTGTTATCTGTGAACTATTCCTGAGAGATTCGGAATATGTAATCCTTATGTACGTGATGTACCGGGATGGATAGCAGAGTATGTGTGCACCACAGCTTAGTTCTCGGGGTGCTTATATTGTATATTTATGATGTGAATTATGTACACTTAATTAATGGGAACCTTCATGTTAATGTTGTGAATATAATTACGGTATTGTTTCGAGAAACATAACGGGTTAGCTGATAGTGAAATATATTGCATATTGAGCATCTGAGTTTACGTTAAACCCCTATTTAATTACGAGCGTTATAATGTTAATAGAACCGAGTAATAAGGGTAGGACCTATGACAGTCTAGCTAGATATGATGTCACTTAGCTAGTGGTTTGTGTCATTGTAGATGGGTACTTTCGTTAGGAGTCCACAGTTAGACGAGAGGTGAGAATATCATGTGAGTGCACGTCCTAACATGTACTTTGCATTTAATGTTTTAAATGTTTTTAAAGCACTTGCAGGTTTTTAAAATATAACTCCACATTCGGGCTCTGACCCGTTTGCTTTCAAATCTATTTTCTTTGTAAAACCATTTTAGGTGCCCAGCCACAAGGACACCAAGCATAGGATACTCATTCAGGTGACGAGTTGTAGCTGTTTGTGGAAGCTACAGGGAATTTGCTTGTAGACGCTTCTATCATTTGGATTCCAGAGTCATTATCTATCAGTTGTAGGGCAAGTTGCCCATTTCTATTAGACATCTTTCCATTACAGTTTTCAGACTTTGGCATGTATGGATTTAGTATTCAGTTTACTTATTTCAGTTGTGGGATTGTAGTGAGGAGTTTTTCCTCCAGACTTTATTTACATTGCGTGTTGGTTATTCTATTTACTTCATTATGGTGAATGGTATTATTATTCTTTATTACACTTGTTGCATGTTAATCAGACTTAAATTAAAATTTGGCACTTACTTTTTAAATACTAGGTGGTTGGACCAACTTGGCATTTTGAATTAATTTAATAAAGGAGTAGCTACCCGATATTTAATTAGTTATGGTGTCACAAAAGGTAAATGCAAAATTGCAAGCTAAGTTGAATGAGTGTGCCATAGAAAATAATGATAGTTTGTTTGAGGATCTTTGGGCATGAGAGAAGACTCTTATGGAGAAATTAGATTATGTCGAGGGTGAGAGAGATAATCTTCGTGGTTTGAGGGAGTCATTGAAAAAGGAAATTCTAGAGTTTGAGGAGTCTAGTAGTTTGCTCGAGTCTAGGATTCATGAGTTGGAGGAGAGATTGAGAGACTCGTCTAGAGTTAACACTACACCCAAAACAGCAATTTGGCACACCCTGATATTAAAATTTTGGCACTGTTTTAAACTGTGTCAAATTCTCGCACGATTTAATGACAATTTGGCACACTTTAAAACAGTGCCAAATTTTGAAATTGTTTTAAAGTGTGCCAAAATTAAGAACACTTGTCTGCAATATAAAATACCTTAAAATTTTGGCACACTTTAGTTTCCCTCTTCTCTCTCCTCCCTAGTCTTCTCTCCCGATCTCCCCTCTCTCTCTCGACCAAAAACCCAAGCCCTACCCTCTCATTCTCTCTACCACTGTCATCGCCCCTATTCCTCCTCTCATTCTTCGAAGTCGCGCGTGGTCCTGGCCTCTATCAACGAAGCCAACTCTGACCTCTCCTCCCATCAAAAGAAGATCTTCAAGGTCGAAGATCACATCGGCATCGCCATCGCCGGTCTCACCGCCGACGGCCGCGTTCTGTCCCGCTACACGAGTCTCCCCTCCCCGTCGGCAGACTCATTATTCAGCTTGCCACTCTCTTCTATTACTATTACTACTACTAGTGTGTGAATTCAATTTCAGTAATTTCCCTCGTTTCACATGTTCAGGATTCTAACTAGTTTAAGGGTTTACATTTCAGAAATGTGACATGCATTTATTTAGGGTTTTTGTTGCTTTCTCTTCATTTGGGGTTTAGAGTACAAAGAAGGAGATGTTGGGCCTTTAGACCATGTTTATTACTCTCTCAGTCCCAAATTAAGAGTCAGGCCATTATTCTCTTTTGGTTCGTACTCCACTTTTCCTTTTTGGACATAATTAACGTACCAAATTTCATCGTAGTGAACGAATGTTGATCTTGGCAATTGATTTAGAGTATCCTTAATCTATGCGAAAAAAGGATAAGGACTCTCAATTTGGGACGGAGGGAGTACTTAGGGTGCGTTTTGGAAACCCAATTTCGTGCTTTGGAATTGGAATCGAAATTGGTAAATTTTTAAACTTAGACTAAATATTTTTCATCCATGGCATGGAATTTAAATTATGATCATGGTTGATTTTTGTGGATTCTTGTGTGTAGGATGATAAAGCTTATTTTCTTAATTTGTCTTGTTTTGGAGGGTACGAGGTGTTAGTGTCTATGTGTTAGGCAATGGTAATATACACACAAGACCTACCCTCCTTTGATGAAACCTCTTCGTTTCCTCTAACCTCAAGCGCATTAGAGCCAAGATCCACCTTAAGGGTGCTGGTCAGCCCTTAGCTCCGGCAGGTAAAGCTCACCATTACATCGTCCTCTGGCTCAATCAGGTTTCTCCATCTCAGGTAGGACCACTTCCGGGGGTTTGAGGAGCGTGGGGGAGTACAGCGGCGGGGTCGACTTTTCTTATTCTGTATAAAAAAACCATATTCCAGTATATTTATTTATATAATCATTTCAGTTTAACTACTAGAGTACATGTATTCTTATTCTTGAATAACATTGACCATATGTATTTTTGCATCCACAGGGAATGGCTAGATTTAATTACCTGATTCAGTATGCCCTTTCAATTGTAAGTAATTAATTCTATGAATATCATTAATTTATTTAGGTTTGATTATACATTTACCCCTCATCTTTTTATCTACTTTAGATTGAAGCTAAAAGTGTTAAAATGTATGTAACAATTACCGACGGAACTCTCAATTTGATTGACAAGGTAACATTCGATTTTATCTATTTGACACAATCAAATTTGTCTCATTCGTATCATCTTATAAAAATAGCATTCACTTTGTGTTCTGTAATAGTTTTTTGAGATGCAATGTCGTGATGCTGTTAGAGCACTTGAAATTTATAAGAAATCAGGAGATCAGGTATATATATCATATGTGTGTTATTTGTGTCTTGTTAGAGCATTCACAATGGTTTTCCAAATAGAAGGAACCTGATAGCTTAAATGTGCCATATCCCTGTCGCAGCAGCACAATGGTGGAGGATAGGATAGATAATAAATGACCCCAGAATACACATAACCGTCCTGATATTAAGATGTTCAAGCAGATGACTGTTAACCCTCCCAAATTGGATAGTTCAAACTAGTGATATTCAACCGTCCCAACTTTATCCACCACTCACCCTTCCCACTTTGTCATTTTACTCACCAGATGGTTAACACTTTGTTGGGGTGGGTGATATAGGAGGTGATTGTGTTTTTTGTTTTGCAACAAAATGCATTTTTTTGGCATAAAAATGGTTCAATGGATTTTTGTGAGTAGGTAAGAGATCCCAAGTTTTTATTTGAAGGCAAAACCATAATGGAGCTTCTTATTTTGAGCACCTTGAAGTGGAGGATGCAAGCTTGCACTCCTTATTCTTTCATAGACTACTTTCTTAAAAAGATTAACCATGATCATCTCTACATTAGAATTCCATAAGCATCGGGTAACACAATTAGTGTAGAATATATGATGTGTTAGTATTTCTCCACTATTGATAGTCATAAAGTGGTTTATGATGCTTAATTATCATGGAAACTGTATGCACTAGTTGGTAGTTACCTTAGACTTATTGACAATGGGATATCCACATCCATGTCACATGTAAATTGAACACAGTGTGAATGTGAAAATTGAATTCACTACATTTTAAACTGCAGTAGGATCTTGCACTCGACAACGATTTCAAAACAAAGTTGTTAACAGGAAATTTTATGTCGAACTTGACTAGTCAAAAATTGTCTTCATAATCATACTCGTGTCTAATACTGTATCTGATTATTACTTGTTCATGCGATAATCCAGTACCTAATCCCCCTAAACGGAAAAAAAAAATCTTGTCATTGATATCCACTTTTGAGTCCCCCCCCCCCCCCCACCCCGGGTATAACAATCTTTGGTGCCTCTCTTATACTGATTTTTTTGCATAAGGCTTGTGTACCCTGTTAAGATGTTATATTGTCCTGTATTTAAAAGCATAGTACTGCTGAACATTATGGATTTGCATGGAGTATCAATGACATGCAAGTTGTGTCCTTGTTTTGTTACAAGTCATGATATTTTCCAACTCCTTATCTCATTCAAAGAAGGCATTTATAAATTCATAAATTAAGACGCAACATGTAAATTTTCTAGTCGTAATGACATATTTTCTTTATCTTTATCATACTTTCCTTGTCAGCAAAAGATTTCAGAATTTGTAGACATTGTTGGACCAAATGGGATACTCTTGAGAAGTTATGGCGCGAAGAGTTCATCGGGTGGCTATCAAAATACAAATGAAATCTGGTTAGTCTCAAATTCTCTTTAAATGTTGCAGCATTAAATAAAAAAAAAATGGCCTGAAATAGCGGCAACAAGTAGCCAAATGTAAAATGGCTTACTTTATGAGCTTATTTAGTTAAATTGGTGAAAGGGATTTGCTGGTGGTTTGGTTTTGGAATTTGTTGCTGTTGGTGAGTTTTTTTTAAATGTTAAAACATGTTGGATTTAACGAATAAACAAATGAAACTATGTAACTTGTACGAACTGACCGCGTAGACCCGGTCTCCCGATTTGAGAATACGACGATAATTGGCAAAAATTAACACTTAACTTAAAAACAGGTCGTTAAAGGGTGAAAACCCAAACCATCCCCCAAACGACCCCGTAGGAGGCACGAACACATCGTACGGGACCAATGTAACTTGTAGGAACTGATCGCGTAGTCCTGGGTCTTCCGATTTGAGAATATGACGATAATTTGCAAAAATCACACTTAGACTTAAAAACAGGCCGTTAAAGGGTGCAAACCCAAACCAGCCACCAAACGTCCCCGTAAGAGGCACGAACACCTCGCACGGAACCACTGTAACTTGTACGAACTGACCGTGTAGTCCCGTCTCTCTCGGTTTGAGAATACGATGATAATTGGCAAAAATAACACACTTAAAATAGGCCGTTAACGGGTGAAAATCCAAACCAGTCACCAAACGACCCCGTAAGAGGCACGAACACCTCGCACGGAACCAATGTAACTTGTACGAACTGATCGCGTTGTCTCGGGTCTCTCGGTTTGACAATACGACAATAATTGGCAAAAATCAACACTTAGACTTAAAAATAGGTCGTTAAAGGGTGAAAACCCAAACCAGCCCTGAAACGACCCCGTAAGAGGCACGAACACCTCGCATAGGACCAATGTAACTTATAGGAACAGATCGCGTAGTCCTGAAATTCTGTTACTAAAGTCATTTATTAAAAATAAACTATTTAAGTAACTCCGATCTATTTTTTGAAGAAACTATTTTCTTGAAAAACCAAAACTATTTGAACGCAAGATGTGTTTAACAAAACAGTATGTACGAGATCTATTCAAGATTTTACTAACAGGTTTATAAAATAGTTTTAAACAAACTTTAATACCCAGCACAACCAAGAATGATATGAGAAGATGTAAGAAAATTAAGTACAAGATTTTTATGTGGTAAAACCTCACCAATTGAGGAAACATCCACGACTCCCTCTACGGAGTAAAACAAAAATCCACTATAAACAAATTTAACAGTTACAAACTATATAACAACCATGCATATAACTCAGACCTATATAAGTTTAGGAATGTACCCTCTGGTGTCCTTATAACTTCACTGCAGTTCTGATTGTTGATGTTGTCCTCTCAGTTTGTTAACTCCAATTTGTTCAAGATCTTTACGTCGACTCTTTTTCTCAAGATCTTATTACCAACACTTTTCGTGTTGTAGTGTGAAAGTGTTTGTGGAGGTGCTCTCTAACACATGCATGCACACACTCACACTTATTGAGTACAAACAGTCCTAGCAAATTACATATAAGGCTATATGAAGTGATTTTCTTTTTCTCTCTTCTCGCAAAACTTTGAACCTTTTTTACCTTTTAATCAATCCCAGAATCCACGGATATCTTACTTAGAAGACAGTCAAGATCTTAATCAATCTCAGAGTTTTGAAAAGATTTTTGAGATTGAAAACCTCCAAGTGTGATTCCAAACTAGGTCAAAGGTTTTGTTTTTAAGAGAACTAGAAACAGAAAACATTTTTGTTGATTTCAAAGTTAAAAACATTTACAGAAAACGAATCAACAAAATATTTCTCAAGCTGAGAAACAAACATGCAAACTAAGTGTAATATATCATGAAAAACTCAGATCTAAAAATTTTTATAGACAAGAACAACAGATCTAAGAAAATGATTAAGTTGGAAACAAGATCCAAAGAAGAAGAGGTTACAGCAACAAACCAACTCTCAAATCATCTTTCAAAACACTCAAACACTCAAGGTTGTGCTTGGTAAAGTATAAATGTTTGAAGGTTTGTATTTGGTTTGAACTGTGTAGACGATTTAGGGTTAGGGTTTCTAACTCTTTCTCTCTCTTCTGGTTTCTCTCTTCTCTCTCTCTTCTCTCTACTCTCTCTTCCTTTTCTCTCAAAGGAAGAAATGGCAAAAGTCACAGAAAGCTTATTAAAGGGCTCCTTTTATAGGAGGCTGAGAAGGTTCCAGAACGAGGGCCAAAATTAAGGATCCTGATTGACTCAAGATGGATTGACTTTAATCCAAGGGCTCACAATATGCGGTGATTAAAACTCACCTAATTGGTTCAAAAGGGATTCACAGGGATTATAAAGGGGCGCATGCACATCGTTGATCACAAATGATCCAAGGGTTTAAAACAGGCGTTGTTTTACTCTCTATAAAGAAACACACTTCCCACCAATCAGAGGGCAACAAATGTTGGCCAATAACACGAGATAAAATGCGCGTCTAAAGTAATTACAAAGTAAACCCTAAAGTCTCTGTCGCTTTTGGTTTCTACCCAAACCAACTTTAGACAGTTAAACCAACTTCCTAAAATAGCATATTTACCCCATAACCTTTTAAAACCAAGTTTTATTAATAAAACCATATTTTTAAAATGTTTTAAAAAATCCCAAAAAATATTTAAAAACAATATTGGGGATTTAAACACACTCAACATATGTACACACACTAATATGTAATATGACATGTAGATGATTCATTCTACTATGTGTGAGTGTTGGTAATTAGGTCTAGATCCCTTCAATCAAAGATGAAATAGAAATGCAAGCTCTGAGGTTCTTTGGTTTCTAGGATGGACATAATTTTATCACAATTTCCGAACTAGATGAACACTTATACAATATAGACTCAAGTGAGTCAAGAGTATAAGGTGCTTCAATCTCCCCCTTTGGAAATATGAGACAAAATCTCCTTTGAGTTAACTAGGACTCATAGGGCGATAAAAAGATAAGAAAAACCTATTCCTATAAAGATTCTATCTACCCAAATCCTAGAAAACAAAAGTACATAACTCAACTATTAACAATTGAATAACCTATTACATCAGTTGAGGAAAGTTGTACAAAAACCTACAATGAATCACTAAGATCAAGCAGTTTAGCATATATAATGTTATTCATAATGACTCAAATTTCTCCCCCATTTTGTCTCAAATGGACAAAGGGAAAAACTTGGATAATTAGCAAAGGTATTACTCAGCACAAACCATACCAATAGATTTACTCAAGGAAATGAATCTATTATAATCTAGAGGTTTGGTGAACATATCTGCGAGTTGCAAATCAGTAGGAAGATAATTGATTTCTAATTCCTTAGTTTCAACCAATTCATGTATAAAGTGATGTCTAATTTGTATGTGCTTTGTTCGCGAGTGTTGAACAGGATTTTTAGAAATATTAATCGCACTTTGATTATCACAATAGAGATGCAATTGGTTTTCTTGAATACCATAATCACTTAGCATTTGTTTAAGCCACAGTAATTGAGCACAACAGCTGCCAGCGGCTATGTATTCAGATTCGGCTGTCGAGAGTGATGTGCAATTTTGTTTCTTACTACTCCATCCTACCAAGTTATTGCATATATAATAACATGCTCTTGATGTGCTTTTACTATCATCAGTACACCCAGCCCAGTCAGCATCAGTGTACCGAATTATAGTGATTGGTGTGTCATTAGTGTACCAAAGTCCTAGATTCAGAGTGCCGTTTACATATTTAATGATACGTTTAACAACATTCAAATGGCTCTCTTTAGGGTTATTTTGATAACGAGCACATACACACACAGCATACATAATATCAGGACGCGAGGCAGTAAGATATAGTAAGGTTCCTATCATACTAAGATATAGAGTAGGATCAACGGACTTTCCATTTTCATCTTTAGAAAGTTTTAACGTAGTACTCATGGACGTTTTAGCATCTTTAGAACTCTCGAGGCCAAATTTCTTTACTATCTCTAAAGCGTACTTGGATTGCGATACAAATAATCCATCTGAATTTTGTTTGACTTGGAGGCCTAAGAAGAATTGTAACTCCCCCATAAGGGACATTTGAAATTCCTTATGCATAGTTTCAGATAAGGACTTTACTTCTGAGGGAGAAGTTGATCCAAAGATAATATCGTCAACATAAACTTGAGCAATAGTGATGTGTTTGTCAAAATGTTTAACAAAAAGAGTTTGATCATTTCCACCTCTTTTGAAACCTTTATCTAAGAGGAAACTGGAAAGACGCTCATACCAAGCTCTAGGTTCTTGTTTAAGGTCATACAAAGCCTTTTTGAGACGAAATACATGATTTGGATATTGAGGGTCAATGAACCCTTTAGGTTGTTCTACATAGGTCTCTTCAGTATATACTCCATTAAGGAATGCAGATTTGACATCCATTTGGTAAAGTGTAAAATGCATTTGGAAAGCTATATCAAAGAGAAGACGAACAGATTCTAACCGAGTAACAGGAGCAAAGGGCACGTTAAAATCTATTCCTTCAATTTGAGAGTATCCTTGAGCAACTAATATAGCTTTATTTCTAATGATTATCCCATTTTCATCAGACTTATTTTTAAAAATCTAACGTGTGCCAATAACCTTTTTGTGATCAGCACGAGGAACAAGATACCAAACATCATGAATGACAAATTGAAGTAGTTCTTCCTGCATAGCAGAAATCCAGTGAGAGTCATTCAATGCCTCATTTACATTCTTTGGTTCCACTAGGGAAACAAAACATGCATAATGTGCATAGTTTCTTAGTTGGGATCTTGTACGCACTGGCTCACTAGGGTTACCAACTACGTTATTTATGGGATGATCTTTAGAAACCCAGTTAGGTACTTCAGGTGTCTCAATTGGTAATGAATCATCTATTTCAGGAGAGTTATTTTCTAAAATATTTGTAGGCTCTTCCTCAATAGTTTATTCACCAGTCTTACTCTCTATAGTAGTAGTGTCACTCACAATTACGTTTATGGATTCCATCAAGGTTTTAGTGCAAAGATTATACACTCGATAGGCTCTACTGTTAGGCGAGTATCCTAAAAATATAGCTTTATCTCCTCGGCTCTCAAATTTGGACAAGTGTTCCCTATCTTTGTATACATAACAAGTACTACCAAAATTTCTAAGGTACTTAAGATTGGGATTTTTCTTGTACCAAAGTTCGTAAGGGGTTTGTTTGGAATTCTTTCTAAGATAGACCCTATTTATGATGTGACAGGCAGTACGAATAGATTCTACCCAAAAATACTTAGGCAAATTCTTGGCATGTAACATAACACATGCCATCTATTGAAGGGTACGATTCTTTCTTTCGACAATCCCATTTTGTTGAGGAGTCTTAGGAGCACTGAATTCATGTTTGTAACCATTATAGTCACAGTATTCAATAATACCATTTTATTTGAATTCACCACCTCTATCACTACGAATTTTATTTACTTGAGCGTTCTTTTCATTTTCAATCCAAAGAAGTATTTTTAAGAAAGTTTGAAAAGTGTCAGACTTTTGTTTTAAAAAGTCTACCCAAGTAAATCTGGTGAAGTCATCAACCATAACTAAAATATAACTGTGTCCACAAAGACTAACAGTTTGGGAGGGACCCATTAGGTCCATATGGATGAGCTCCAAGGGATTAGAGGTAAGAATATCATTAACTTTTTTATGAGGTGCCTTAACAATTTTACCTTTCTGACAGGAACCATAGACAATGTTAGGAATGGGTTTGATTTTAGGAACTCCTTTAACTATTTCTTGAGAGGTCAGTCTACTAAGGTTATCGTAATTTATATGACCCATTCTATTATGCCATATCTTGTTGTCATCCATTCTGTAAACATTACAGATTTTAGAATTGTTCATGACAGTATAGCAATTGTCAGGAGTTCTGAATCCAATAGTTATGCATTAACCTTTCTCATTTTAAATTTTGTAATTGTTCTTTGAAAAGGTAACAGTATGATCTGAGTCACAAAATTGTGATATGCTAAGTAGATTTGCCTTAAGACCTTTAACTAGAAGGACATTTTCAAGAACAGGAAGTCCATCTTATTGGAGAGTTCCTTTGCCTATGATTTGAGATGAAACTCCATCACCAAAAATGACTTTACCTCCAGCAAAGCTAGTTTTGTTTAAAAGTTTAGTTTCATCCCCAGTCATGTGCTTAGAACATCCAGAGTCTAAATACCAACCAGATGATGTGTGTTCAGATTTTAAAGTAGTAATAACTATGTTACACTTCATCTGAGGTAATAGATCATCTTTTCTAACCCAAATTGCTCTAGTTTTCAATTTGCGCTTATTAGTTCTCAATTGATAAAATTTGCGAGCATTAGATTTTCGCTGAAAGATGTTTTGCGTATGATTTTGAATTTTATGAAAGACTTGAGCATTTGGTTTAGGAAAGTTCTTAGTATTCCTTCTAGGAAATGTTCTTTTAGGTTTGGTCTTTCTCTTCCTATAGTAAGAGTTTTTATCAGGGTGTCTAGGAAGTACATAATTGTTCTGGCTCCTTCTAGAATAGTTAAAGTTCTGATAAATAGGAGAACTATAGACAGGTGTAACTAGTCTCCTAGCATAGAAACTATCAAAAGAGTGACCATATATATCACAATAAGAGCAATAAAGATTGCTCAAGATAGGGGTCTCGTTCGAAAAGTCTCTAAACAAAGGTTTTGAGAAGTTTTGAGGGTGAGCTCTATTCCTAGGTGTGACGATCTTGAATGCAGACTCACTCTTCTTAATAGAGGGGCAGACGTATTTAGCCTTAGGTGAACTTTCATGTTTAGAGCAACTTGATTCCCCAATGTTAAAATTTTGTGTTTTGAATCAAACTCAGTTTTTAGAGAATGAAAGTCTGGGCATGTTTCAATAGGCCTTTTGCCTCCTGACACAAACTTGATAGGTTCAAAAGATTTTGTTTGTGTCTTCAAATTAGGGAAAAACCCTATTCCAGTTCGATCATCAAAATTGGTTTTTGATTCAGCAACAAATTCATCAAAATATTTTGAATTATTTTCAAATTTTGTAAATTTTTTTAAAACAATTGCTGTCTTTTCTTTAGTTTGTTCCAATTCTAACATTATCCCTTTGTACTTTTTCTCCATAATTTCATTTGTTTCAGTCAAATTTCTGAGTTTTTCATCAAACATTTTAATTTCACTTTCATGAGTTAGACATTGGGTAGTATACTCTTCAGCATTTAGTTTAACCATTAGGCTTAGATCTTCTAACTTCTTAGTGAGATCTTTCACAATCTTTTCTAGTTTAGTGCTTTTCTTGAGAGTTTTAGCATAGAGAGTGTGAATATCTGGGAGGTCTTCATTGTCCGAGTCACTAAGTGTAGTGTGTGGAGTGACCTCTAGGGCTTCATTCTTTGTACTCACACACCCATTGACATCGTTATTATCGCTTTCCCTTTGACTCACACACCCCGAGGAACAGATAGCAATATTCTCAGTAATCAAAGCATCTAAACCAGTAACAGTAGTATTAGAAACATTAGAAGTAGAATCACTATATTCATCCTCATTAACAAACACAGGCATATCATCATTATAGATAATCTTGGCAAAGAAAGACATGCAAGGGTCAAAAACATCAATGACTCAGGTTCCTCATTTTCAGATTCACTTGAATCATCCCATGTTTTACAAATGTTGGCTCTAGTGTGTTTGTTTTGAGTGTTAATGTTAACTCTACAGTCTTGTGCAATGTGTCCTAGTTTACCACATCCATAGCATTCAGTCTTCTTAAGGTCTCTGTTAGGTCTAGTGTGAGAGTCCTTGTGATTTTTGTCATGACTTTTCTCATGAGATCTGTGATTGAAAGGAGTTGGATAATTGGACTTGCCTTGTTTATTTGCCATGTTGTTTCTAAATTTAATGATTTTCTTAAACTGTTTTGACATTAAGGCAATTTGATTGTCCAAACTCTCTATATCGCATTCCTCATCAGAATCATCATTTGAAGTATTAAACTCAGGCTTAATCAATTTTGAAGAGAAGCTTAGATTGGAACTAGTCTGTTTCCTATGGGACCGGGTTAATTGTTTCTTAAATTCCAGATCCATTTCCACAGTTCTTAACTTACTACTGAGTAGTTCAGGAGTGAGATTAATATCACACATTTCCTCAATAGCATATCTTTTATTATCAAATTTTTGTGGTAATGATCTCAGAATTTTAGACACAATTTCTTATCTGTCATATGTCATCCCATTAGCATGCAGTTTGGTCACAATATCAGTCAGGTTCATATAGAAGTCATCAAATGACTCCGTCTCAGACATAATTAGGGAATTATACTATTGAATGATCATTTGAGTTTTAGCAGCCTTAACTCTAGTGTCACCTTCATGAGCAGTAACTAAAGTGTTCCAAGCTTCCTTAGAAGTGGTACAGGATGAGATTCTTTTGAACTCGTGTTCTTTTATAGACATAAATATAGCATTCTTTCCTTTGTTATTGTTGCGAGAAACTTGTTTCTCTTCTTATGTGAACTCACTTAAAACTTTCTTAACCCTCTCATTACTTCCTTCAGTGGCTGGTTTTGTAGGAAAAATGTAACCATTTTCAACAATGTCCCAGACATCATCTCCCAGAGTTCCTTGAATGAAAGCAATCATTCTTACTTTCCAGTAAGAAAAATTGGTTCCATCAAAGATAGGAGGTCTGGTCAAGTTACCAAATCTTTCATTTTTCTCGTTTATATTTGATTTTCAGAAACAATTTCAGAAACACATGATCTATTTAAAATAAGTTTACCAAGCACTGATACCAATTGAAATTCTGTTACTAAAGTCGTTTATTAAAAATAAACTATTTAAGTAACTCCGATCTGTTTTTTGAAGAAACTCTTTTCTTAAAAAATCAAAACTATTTGAACACAATATGTGTTTAACAAAACAGTAGATCTATTCAAGATTTTACTAACAGGTTATTAAAACATTTTTAAACAAACTTTAAAACCCAGCACAACCAAGAATGAGATGAGAAGATGTAGGAAGATTAAATGCAAGATTTTTACGTGGTAAAACCACACCAATTGAGGAAACATCCACGACTCCCTCTACGGAGTAAAACAAAAATCCACTATAAACAAATTTAACAGTTACAAACTATATAACAACCATGCATACAACTCAGACCTGTATAAGTTTAGGAATGTACCCTCTCGTGTCCTTATAATTTCTCTGCAGTTCTGATTGTTAATGTTGTCCTCTCAGTTTGTTAACCCCAATTTTGTCAAGCTCTTTACATCGACGCTTTTTCTCAAGATCTTATTACCAACACTTTTCGTGTTGTAGTGTGAAAGTGTTTGTGGAGGTGCTGTCTAACACATGCATGCACACACTCACACTTATTAAGTACAAACAGTCCTAGCAAATTACATATAAGGCTATATGCAGTGATTTTATTTTTCTCTCTTCTCACAAAACTTTGAACCTTTTTTACCTTTTAATCAATCCCATAATCCACGGATATCTTACTTAGAAGACAGTCGAGATCTTAATCAATCTCAGAGTTTTGAAAAGATTTTCGAGATTGAAAACCTCCAAGTGTGATTCCAAACAAGGTCAAAGGTTTTGTTTTTAAGAGAACTAGAAACAAAAAACATTTTTGTTGATTTCAAAGTTAAAAACATTTACAGAAAACGAATCAACAAAATATTTCTCAAGCTGAGAAACAAACATGCAAACTAAGTGTAATATATCATGAAACACTCAGATCTGAAAATTTCTATATACAAGAACAACAGATCTAAGAAAATGATTAAGTTGGAAACAAGATCCAAAGAAGAAGAGGTTACAGCAACAAACCAACTCTCAAATCATCTTTCAAAACACTCAAACACTCAAGGTTGTGCTTGGTAAAGTATAAATGTTTGAAGGTTTGTATTTGGATTGAACTGTGTAGACGATTTAGGGTTAGGGTTAGGGTTTCTAACTCTTTCTCTCACTTCTCTCTACTCTCTCTTCCTTTTCTCTCAAAGGACGAAATGGAAAAATTCTCAGAAAGATGAGTAAAGGGCTCCTTTTATAGGAGACTGAGAAGGTTCTAGAACGAGGGCCAAAATCAAGGGTCCTGATTGAGTCAAGATGGATTGACTTTAATCCAAGGGCTCACAATATGCGGTGATTAAAACTCACCTAATTGGTTCAAAAGTGATTCACAAGGATTATAAAGGGGCGCATGCACATCGTTGATCCCAAATGATCCAAGGGTTTAAAACAGGCGTTGTTTTACTCTCTATAAAGAAACACACTTCCCACCAATCAGAGGGCAACAAATGTTGGCCAATAACACGAGATAAAACGCGCGTCTAAAGTAATTAAAAAGTAAACCCTGAAGTCTCTGCCGCTTTTGGTTTCTATCCAAACCAACTTTAGACAGTTAAACCAACTTCCTAAAATAGCATATTTACCCCCATAACCTTTTAAAACCAAGTTTTATTAATAAAACCATATTTTTAAAATGTTTTAAAAAATCCCAAAAAATATTTAAAAAATAATATTGGGGATTTAAACACATTCAACATATGTACACACACTAATATGGAATATGACATGTAAATGATTCATTCTATTGTGTGTGAGTGTTGCTAATTAGGTCTAGATCCCTTCAATCAAAGATGAAATAGAAATGCAAGCTCTGAGGTTCTTTGGTTTCTAGGATGGACATAATTTTGTCACAATTTCCAAACTAGATTAACACTTCTACAATATAGACTCAAGTGAGTCAAGAGTATAAGGTGCTTCAAGTCCCAGGTCTCTCGAATTGAGAATACGACGATAATTTATAAAAAACACACTTAGACTTAAAAACAAGCCGTTAAAGGGTGAAAACTTAAACAAGCCCCCAAACGACCCCGTAAGAAGCACGAACACCTCGTAAGGGACCAATATAACTTGTAGGAACTGACCGCGTAGTCCAGGGTCTGTCAGTTTGAGAATATGATGATAATTTGTAAAAATCAACACTTAAACTTAAAAACAAGTCGTTAAAGGGTGAAAACCCAAACCAGCCCCCAAACGACCCCGTAGGAGGCACGAAAACCTCACACGGGACCAATGTAACTTGTAGGAACTTATCGCTTAGTCTCGAGTCTCCCGATTTGAGAATATGATGATAATTTGAAAATTCATACTTAGACTTAAAAACAAGCCATTAAAGGGTGAAAACCCATAACCAACCCCCAAACAATTCTATAAGAGGTACGAACACCTCACATGGGACCAATGTAACTTGTAGGAACTAACCGCGTAGTCCCGGGTCTCCCGATTTGAGAATATGATGATAATTTGCAAAAATCACACTCAGACTTAAAAACAAGCCGTTAAAGGGTGCAAACCCAAACCAGCCACCAAACGTCCCCGTAAGAGGCACGAACACCTCACATGGGATCAATGTAACTTGTACGAACTGACCGCGTAGTCCCGGGTCTCCCGGTTTGAGAATATGATGATAATTGGCAAAAATCACATTTAGACTTAAACACATGTCGTTAAAGGGTGAAAACCCAAACCGGCCACTAAACGTCCCCGTAAGAGGCACCAACACCTCGCACGGGACCAATGTAACTTGTACGAACTGATCGCGTAGTCTCGGGTCTCCCGATTTGAGAATACGACGATAATTGGCAAAAATCAATACTTAGACTTAAAAACTGGTCGTTAAAGGGCGCAAACCCAAATCAACCCGCAAACGACCCCGTAAGAGGCAGGAACACCTCGCACGGGACCAATGTAACTTGTAAGAACTGACCGCGTAGTCCCAGGTCTCCTGGTTTGAAAATATGACGATAATTTGTAAAAATAACACTTAGACTTAAAAAAGGCCGATGAGGGTGAAAACCCAAACCATCCACCAAACATCCCCGTAAGAGGCACGAGCACGTCGCATGGGACCAATGTAACTTGTACGAACTGACCGCGTAGTCCCGGGTCTCCCGGTTTGAGAATACGAAAATAATTGGCAAACATCACACTTAGACTTAAAAATAGGTCGTTAAAGGGTGAAAACCCAAACCAGGCACCAAACGTTCTCGTAAGAGGCACGAACACCTCGCACGGGACCAATGTAAATTATACGAACTGACTGCATAGTCTTGGTTCTCCCGGTTTGAGAATATGATGATAATTGGCAAAAATCACATTTAGACTTAAAACATGTCGTTAAAGGGTGAAAACCCAAACCGGCCACTAAACGTCCCCGTAAGAGGCACCAACACCTCCACGGGACCAATGTAACTTGTACGAACTGACCGCGTAGTCTAGGGTCTCCCGATTTGAGAATACGCCGATAATTGGCAAAAATCAATACTTAGACTTAAAAACTGGTCGTTAAAGGGCGCAAACCCAAATCAGCCCCCAAACGACCCCGTAAGAGGCACGAACACCTCGCACGGGACCAATGTAACTTGTAAGAACTGACCGCGTAGTCCCAGGTCTCCCGGTTTGAAAATATGACGATAATTTGTAAAAATAACACTTAGACTTAAAAAAGGCCGATGAGGGTGAAAACCCAAACCAGCCATGAAACATCCCCGTAAGAGGCACGAGCACGTCGCATGGGACCAATGTAACTTGTACGAACTGACCGCGTAGTCTCGGGTCTCCCGGTTTGAGAATACGAAAATAATTGGCAAACATCACACTTAGACTTAAAAACAGGCCGTTAAAGGGTGAAAACCCAAACCAGTAACCAAACGTTCTCGTAAGAGGTACGAACACCTCGCACGGGACCAATGTAAATTATACGAACTGACTGCATAGTCTTGGGTCTCCCGGTTTGAGAATACAATGATAATTGGCAAATATCAACACTTATACTTAAAAACAGGTCGTTAAAGGGTGTAAAGCCAAACCAGCCCCCAAACGACCTCGTAAGAGGCACGAACACCTCGCACGGAACCAATGTAACTTGTAGGAACTGACCGCGTAGTCCCGGGTCTCCCGGTTTGAGAATATGACGATAATTTCCACTCCTAAATGTAATTTTTTAGTTTGAGTAAAAAAATTTTGGTAAATTATTGGGTTACTAATATCGTATCTTTTTTGTATCCTATTTTGTTTTTGCATAATAACAGTTTATCGTTGGCATATATTCACGTGGAACCCACAGAGAACTCAATGGTTTACAACAAGGGGTTTATTCATGATTCCTTTTTTTGTGTTATGGTCGTGCGATCTTTTGTAGTTTTATTGTTAACTTTTATAGCCGTGCGGGCTTTTGTAAGTTAATTTTTATATTTTGTGGCCGTGCGGACTTTATGTTAGGCAAGTTTTGTATTAGCAGGTTTTGGAATGTCCAGAAAATAGAGGAAACTCTGCCCAATTTTTTTTTGGCCTGTGAACTATTAAAGACTTGTAATATTTTGAAGTTTGTGTGTACATTAGTTTATTAACAACGTGCAATATTATTAATTTGTGAATTTTTGTGCTTTCAAATAATTAATTTTTTTTCTTTTTATAAAAAATTTGGCACAGTTCAAAACCCTGGCAATACTGTATCATATTTTGGCACGGTTTTGAACTGTGCCAATTTTTTTAAACTGTGTTGAATCTGGCACAGTTAAAAATTGTGCCAAAAGTGTGACAAAAATATCAAATTATGGCACGGTTTAAAAGTGTGCAAGAAGTGTTCCTGTTTGGACAAATCTGGCACACTTTTGAGCCGTGCTAGAAAAAAAAATTCCATTTTGGAACACCTGATTCTGGCACAGTTCAAAATCGTGCCAGATTTGATCTGGCACAGTTTTAAACTGTGCCAGATTCCTATTTTTGGTGTAGTGTAAGTTTGATTTTGAGGCTAGGTCGTAGAAATTAGATAAGATCTTAGGCACCGTCCAAATTAAGGGAGATAGGGGAGGTATAGGTTTCGATTAGAGAGTTGTTCCCATTCCCCCCACACATGTGAGAAACACTGGGAAGGTTAGAAAAGGTCCACATATAGGTAATCATTCCCACTATCACTACACTTTCATGTTTTGTGGTAGGAAAGGTCACCTTAGGCGTTATTCTTACGACCTTAAACAAGCTCCTAAGAAGTTTAGGAATAAAGTTGCCCCGGTTCCCCAAACCCCCAGGCGTCGTTTTACACCTACTTCGGTTAGGAAATCAGATTTAGTGACTTTAGGAATAAAACTTCATGATTCTCGTTTGGGTGCACTTGATTCTTCCCATGCTAAATCTAAAGGATGATAGTGTTGCCTTGTTTGTCATATGCCAGTTCGCTTCATGATATTTTCATTGCTAGTATAATGACTTGTGTATCATTTTGTATTATATTTTTCATTTGTTTGGGTCTTATTTGAAAAATACAAAAATATTTTGTTTTTGGTAGAATTTTTGAAAAATCAAAAATAGTTTGTTTTCTTATTTGGTTGTTTTTTTGTTTTTGAGTTTACATGTTTGATGTGTCATATTAGTGTGCTTGGACCCCCGTCATTTCATATCCATGTGGCTAGGATACTTGGTCATTATTATCGATGCTTAGAATGATCTTAACCATTGTTTATATGGGGTTGTTTCGAAGTTGATATGCATTTTGGTTCGGCTTTGTATATATTCCGTCATTGCACACATGCACGAGTTTATATGGATGTTTGACTTCTCTTGCATATTTGAATTTAGTGAGGCATTCTTATCTTAATCTTGTCATCTATACGTAAGTAGACTTAAGGAGAAGTGTGCATGTAAGAATCGTTTACCATGACGATTTGTATTGATATCAAAATTAAAAAAATCATGAGTTATTCATGGGAAAGGGCTGTGAGAGTTCAATTGAATCGTCGTGAAAGCCACCGTTTAAAAGAGTCCAAAATAAAAGGCAATATGCTAAGAAAAAGGGCCGATAAGATTTTCTCTAAGTTGAGAATGCTAGAAACCTCAAAAGAACTTAAAAAGTATGTATATATAAGGGAGTTTGGTAGGAGAAAATTAAACGGGCTTGCACAAGTAATCCTAATTTTGAAACATTGCAATTTGACGCTATTATTTGTAGAATCATCAAAAATCTGAAATTGTGTGCATGTAGTACATTTAGTTCATCAAGCTCACACTTTAATTGTCATATGGCTATGACAAAGTTTGATGATGTATCTCTATTAATTAGAGCTTCTTGATCTTTTTGAGTGCTAGAATTGTGACTCATTTGTGGTATTTTCACGCCCATACATTCCATGTCCATGTTTAAGCACATAAGTACTATGTTTGCATGTAACTCGCATTGTTAGTTTTTATGCGTTTTTGCGTTTTAGGTAAAAGCATATTGTTTTAGCACTGTTTTGCTGCTATCAACACCTTCCTGACATTTTTTTTCTAGAAATTTTTTTCACTGGGCAAAAATTTATGATGTTTCTGGGAATCTGGGAAAGTTTGTCTATCGCGAGAAGTCGTTCGAACGACATCTCATGTCGCGAGAAGACCTTGTTCGAGTGACATTACCATATCGCAAGAAGCCTCGTTCGAGCGACGTCCTCAACTCATTTGAGCGACGTCCGTGGCTTGTTCGAACGACAGTCTGGGAATTTTTTCTTCTTTTTGTTTGCAGCACCCTAGTTATTGTGGTATATTTTTTTGGTACTGGTGGAAGCTTTCTGGACTGACTGTTTTATATGGAGGTTATATTGTTTAAAAATTGATATTTTGCATATGATTTCGTTTATCACACCTGATTAGTTTTCTATATTCTTTATGTGATTCTTTTGTTTACTAGCTACTGATTTGTCATTACTTGATCATATTTAGCTGGTTGTTTCATGATTATCTAGCGATTTTTATTTAGTATATCTTCATGCTAAATACTTGTTGATTGGTTTATCTTTTCACTGGGTTTTCTATTCGAGACAAAAAAGGGGAGAGATATATGTAATGTAGGGAGAGATTTGTTGAGCATATTTATTGAGATTTGATTTCAATGCTGTTTGATTACATATTTTACAAATTGATATCATATTGTTGCTCAATTGTTTAACAAATGATTTTTCAAAGTTTATTCATATGGGTGTCTATTGTAAAATTGGTATCATTTGGATATAAATATTTATTTCATTTGTTCCACCATACTTCACTGGGTATTTGTTTGTCTGTTTCATGTGTGTATATATGCTTCAGAGATTCGAGATTTCAAGTCTACATCGCATTCAGACAGTTCATGCTTGTCGGGGCTACATATACTAGTCCGTGTCCTGTATTTTTTTATTTTGGATTTATGGGATGGGATTTAGGCATCATATGGATTGACGGCCCGGCTTAGGCATTTCATTGGTTTAGTTTTGTCCCGGAATAGTCAAAGGTGCAGATATGTGAGGACATAAATTTCCAATTGAGTCCCTGTATTGTTTTGACTTAATTCCGTGAACAAAACTGTGTTTGTAATATGTTATAGGGAGATTTTATTTTGTCACAATCCCACTCGGTCTATGACGTATTGAAGAAATTGAAGACATTGCGGCAAAGCTTTAAAGAATTAATCATGTCAAAGTTTAATTGGTGAATGTTTATTCGTCTTCGAGTTTATTGCATTCCGAGATCACACGGGTATGAATGCATATAGTTAATGAGATTCGAAATTATTTTTATAAAAGATAAGGATGTAATTTTATAAGAACAAATATTTAAAATGTTTTAAAAGTGTTTTAAATGTTTTACACTACGTTTTATTCTTATAAGCTCAAAAAAGAGTTTGACTTAATTGGATCTCTTTTGGAAGAAACGTTTTTAAGAAAAAATCAAACTGACACACGCGTCGTTCAAACGACAGCTCGGATCCTTCAAGCGAGATGGCTATGTCATGCGAACGACTGGTCAATCTTGTTCGAGTAACACATTTTTTGAGGCGGTTAATATTTCCTATTTAAAGCGTGGTTTCATCAGAATTAAAAAGGAGTGAAAATCTGGAAAACAATTTTCAATCTAGTACGAGTTTTGCACATGTTTTTCTAAGGTTTCAAAGCTTAAACACATCCATAGAGTTTGCAAAGATCCGAGTTATAATTACTATATGTTTATGTGATCTTGCTTCACCAAGAAGGTTTGTTATATACTTGAATATCTGGGTTTTGCGGTGAAGAAAAGAAAAGGACTTCTTGTTCGACATTGTAGACATAATAAAGCCATTCGGTGGACACCGAGACATAGGTAGACGCGTGTGTTGTGGACAGGTATCGTGGAAGAAAGACTTTATGCGTGGGCACTGTGAAAGGAGTCATTGAAGATCATAAGAGCATCAAGACCCGAGGTGATCGAGTCGTTGAGTGAGTCTTTTGTTTGTTCATTGTAATTTCATATTCATAGTGATTGTCTGGCTTGGGTCGTCCGAGGTTTTTTCCCGTCTTGGGTTTTTACTCGTACATCCTACATTGTGAGTATTCTTTACTTTACTTTACTTGCATTAATCACTAGATGCATGTTTATGATTAATTAAGACAAAATTGGTTTAAAGTAAAAATTGGTTTTTCGCAACTTGGTTTGGTGCACATTAAAAGTTAGATAATTGTTTTTGAAAATTGGTTTGATTTGAAACACACTCGTGTTCTTCCACTCTTTCAACCTCTACACATCAAGAAGAGAGCGTGGGTTTTTCTCTACCCCAAAAGGGAGTTTTTTTGCTGCGACTTACTCATACGGCGAAAGGCACCATGTATGGATTGACGGTAGATGTGCCCCATTGGTGGACTCTAAGATTTCAGTGGACTCCGGAGTTATCGACTAAGCGGAGGCTGAAGCAAGAAAGATCATCAAGGCTTGAAGGGAGTCAATTCATTGTTGTAAGTCTGTTGTCTTGTTTTTATAAAAATTACCATATCTAGTGGATTTGTAGGCATGGTCGTCCGAGATTTTTCCCATTTGGGTTTTCCTCGTACATCACGGCGTAGTGTGAATGATTTATTTTATCTTGCAAAAACACTTAGATGCATTTATAGGTTAAAAAGATAAAATTTGGTTTAAATCACAATGTGTTTGAATTTGGTGCTAATTATCATTTGGGCAAAATTTAGTTTAATTTAATAAGTTAGAAAATTAATTTGGCAAAATTGGTGTTTAAGTTTTTGGCCTATACTTAATGATGAATTAATTTTTGTTAGGATAATTTGGACTTGAATTTAAAAGTAAAATTGGAATTAACTTTTTTTTGGTTAAGTCGAAATATTTGTTGAGTTAATTTTAATTTTAAAAAAATTAAAATTTGAATTTCTTAATAATTAAAATTTGAAAATTAATTTTTAATTTGGAATATAATTGAACCATATCATTTTTATAAGAAGTTTAAAATTTGGGGGCATCCACCCCATCAACACTCACACATATAAATAAAGTCCCCGGTTGGATTTATGGGTTAAACCCAACCCCATATTATTTTCAAACTACGTGAACTTCGATGCCCCTCTGGGTCCGTAGGCGTCCTGGATGAATCCCTTGACTCGAGTTCCGCCACATACATTTGTTATTTTATTATCATCAAATATTCATGATATATACATTTTATATGCTTGTTTGTTTAACCCATAATTAACACAAATGTTTGTTGTGCAAGGTTTTCCAGCGCTGAATAAGTATTTTTTATCATTGTTCTCACGTGTGTTGAAAGGGTGATTTTCAAGGAAAATACTAATGTGGATGGGTTAAAGTTGAAAGCGTGATTTTGGTAAAGAAATGGTTTTGGTTAATAACGTGTAGTTGTTCAAGTGTTTAACCTCATGTGTTAAGTAAAGGGATAAATTTCAAGTCAAGAAATAGGAAGTCCTTTTTTAAGATTAAGGTGAATTAATCGAGATAAATAACACTTTCGAAAGTAAAACGGTTTCATGCATTGAGTATATGCAAATGTAAGTATATATATATATATATATATATATATATATATGGTAGTTTCATGTGATGTTAGTGTTTTCTTTCTTCCGTTCGATTCTATATTACATTATGTATATATCCCACTGAGCGTTCAGTTCACTCCCTCATTTTGTTACGAGACGTTGGATGCGGTTTCGTATTTTGAGAGAATTATACGGGCTATTAATCTCTTTTATATTACATTAGTAGCTCTGTATGCTTGGACCCCTGGGTAATCCCCACGGGTTCCTCACTTAGTTTGATTTGAAATTGGAGTCGTATGATAATTAAGTGAAATGTCAATTAATATAAAACTGGATTAGCAATATTATATAGGTTATTTCATTGCACTTCACACCTAACGTTCGTGTTGTACCGGGTTGACTATGGGTAACCCATTAATCCAAGTCAGGCGTTACAAATGGTATCAGAGATCTAGGTTCAAGGTTCCTTTCAAGAGTAGTGTGGTGAGGTTGGTAATGGATCTTTCAACGTCGGTGTTAGTTTGGGCCGATCATGGTAGTTTTGGTGATGGTTTAGTTCACATCCTCAACGGTGTAGTCAAATAGGTTATCATGATGGGTGAATTCATTGCTAAGTGGTAGGTGACCAAGTTAGTTGTCATTAATCACTTTCGCACTTCTTATTTAGATATATTAATAAGTTGTGAATGTTCCTACAAGACAGTGATAGCGACATCACAGGTTTTAGTGTCAGGTGCTTGTGTGTCAACCCGTAGTGATATGAGAAGACAATTGAGATTAAGATAATGGTGAACGATGTTTGTTTAATTAGAAACATGAATCGTTCAAAGTCAACTGTGGAGATTAGGTGAATAGTGCGTCAAACTTAAGCAGTATTGATTTGTGATAAGGATTTGTGATAGGGATGCATTCAGTTCTCTAGCTAGGTACTTTCAGGTGGTTAGTAACAAGGAGCGAATGAGGAAAACTCTACCATTGGGATAGTATCATATCATAAGTCAATTGATGATTTAGTGGGCATGATGAATCATGTTGGTCAACACTTGGGAAATGATTTAAGGAATATAAACTTTAGTGATGTCGGTGATGCATACCTAGAGGTTTATAGGTTGTAGGTGACATCCTGTATTCTGCCAAAATCCTTAGTAATATTTGGTGTGGTTTGGTACGTGGCTTACGGTCACATCCATTTGGATGAGAGATAATATTATTATCTAAATGTCAAAGCTTGTTTTAGTCACCGAAGTAGTGGCTTGGTGAGAGGTAATCCTAGTGTGAGTGTGGTATAAAGCCTCTTGGAGTGTCTATAGATTTAATTATATGTGGCATTTTTGGGCATAGAAGTCATCTTATTG
Organism: Sambucus nigra; assembly: GCA_949130495.1. Taxonomy (NCBI): domain Eukaryota; kingdom Viridiplantae; phylum Streptophyta; class Magnoliopsida; order Dipsacales; family Adoxaceae; genus Sambucus; species Sambucus nigra. The sequence goes on from OX422207.1 coordinate 238,335,419, forward strand.
TTACGTCCAATGGTATTCAATGGTTAAGGTGCGCCATAGGTAGAAGCTCGTAAGCCAGTGTCTTCGCCAGAACTTGGTAATCACGACGGGGGTATTGAAAGGTTTTTAGAGCGCACCTATAATAACAAAAACGTAGATGATCACATCTTGTCTGGTCTTGATGACTTTTACATGGAATGTGCTCGGTTTCCTTAGAAGACCAATTAAGTCCGGTATGAAGAAGCATTAGATTCCTAGTAATAAATATGTTAAGGTTCAGGTAATGATCTCAGGTTGGTAGTCAAGATTTAGAAATCTTGAATAGCGTACATTCCCAGTGCAACATCCTAAATCGGCACAAATGGGTGGTGTATCCTCTAAGGAGGAATTATAATCTCATGTCATTTATGGAGAGTAATGCCCGAGTGTTATGGAATGATTAGCAGTGGACTTGATTTTAAGGAGTGTTAGGAAATATATTCCAGGCTTATTTTGATGACTCCATGTGGAGAATAGAAAATGGAAATTAAGGTGGGTTAATATCGAAGCATGATTATAATGTTGTCATGTATTGATGGTATATGCTAGGATAGACTTAGAAAGGTATGGACTACTTTTTGGCATGTCCTGCCAAGCTCGTACGGATTAGAATATGTATCCCTGTGCAATACTTACTACCCTTAGAATGCCAATGATGACCAGTGTGGCTAATACGTGAATTCAGTTTGGGTAGAACTTGGAAGTAAGCTTTGTGATAATCTCATATAATCAAAGGATATAATATGGTGAATGTATTTCTGGATAAAATACTGCCAAAGGGGAATTTTGGGGTTGTGATTATAATAAGGCAGACAGTAACCTCGGTGTAGTAGGTTGGTGATGTAGTCACCAATGGAGAAGGTCAATGTAGACAAGGGTGTTAGGCAATCGCTAACTAGAGTGGTTGATGTGTGCCAAGGATGTGAGGGTGAGGGCCTTACTCCTAAGGAGGGAAGTCGGGCATTTTACTTACTAAAGAATGACAGGTCCGTATATTTCTTTCATTTTACGCGGATGAATGGTTATGATTCGATTCATTTCGGTTGGTGACTCAAGCTAGGGTATGTGGCTATGTTAGTACCCAGTGATAATGTCTAAGACGAGTGATAAGACTTAGAGCATATAACATAGGTTTATTTTTCATAAATCATGGTCTAACGCGTACGAGCATGATTTTATCAGAGTGGTTGCATGTTCCTTCTAACTCTAGTGTGTCCCTCTCAGTTTCGAAAGTCAGGGATTGGTATTCTCACGTATGTGGTATCTCAGATTGGTACCATGTTATTGTACTGTGCGGTTGGGCCTGGTAGAGCGCGAGTGGACATGGTATGGTCAATGCAGCTCGGTAACTAGGTGAGCCCTATTTGAGGTATTCTTACTATAGCACAACATTCCGCATAAGGAGGGATGCACTTTCCGTCGCATGGTTTGATTGTGGTATTTACTTTTCTTATGGTTAGCGACCTCTCAACTAGCCGACATGGCAATCTGTGGGTCTAGTTATAAACAGAAGGATGATGACCTGAGGACATTATTTAGTGTTAGAAATTGAGAAAAATTAAATGATGTTTCTTTACCACAATGAGTAGATTGGTGTGATACTCAAGTGAGTGCTCAAGGATGAGATGACAAGAGTCATTTTAGGGACATCAGAATGACACAATGGAAGGTGTTAATCGAATATACGGTGATTGTATGGTCAGTTTATTACTTCTCGGAGTGAGAAATTAACAAAGTATGGTTAATGACAAGCTTGAGCAAAATTGTGTAGTCAAGATAACTTAAAAATTGTGGGGACGTGGGATATGTGGTCCTAAGATTGGAAATGGTTCTTAATGATGAATTTGATAATGGGTTGTATTGCGGTTCACTCTTGGATAAATGTCGACCACTATTGGCCGTGGAGGTGACGGTATGCTTTGGGTACTAGAAAGGTTAGTCCTAGGAATTAATTGAGCATGATCATCAAGTGAGTGGAGACTCGGAGTCGGTTATGTGATGTCGATGGTTAGCAAAATGGTGATCGTTAGAGCATGTCATATGTTGAACCTTTGGCGACAAACCCTGTGTAAGGGCATGTGATATGATTTTAGCTATTGAGGAATTCGATGATTTTGTCTTAGAGGGATTCTATGACTAAGAATGAGAATCGATAAACCCCGTGAATTTGAAGAATAATCGGATCAAAAATTTCGGGGATGCAATTCCCCAAGGATGGAAGTTTGTAATACCCCACCCCAATATTTTATCTATTTTCCCTACATAAGTTTAAATAACCTCAAGACATTGAGATCTGGATGATTATGATTGGGTTCATATACTTACTTGGTTGGTTTGGAGCCTTTATAAGGATTGTTGGAAGTTTGAAGTTTCAATTTTGAATTTGGAGAGAATAAAGTAAAAGGTCGTTCGAATGAAGTTCTCGTTCGAACGAGAATAATAGTTCGTTCAATATGGGGGATCAAATAAGGCTCAAACAAGATCCCACTACATAATAAGTCCAGGTCATTTTAAGTGGTGATCAAATGAGGTTCGAATGAGATTCCTTTCTCGTCTAACGAGGGGTGAATCTTTTTTGAACAAGGTCGTTCAGATTTTAAATTGCATCGCCCTTGCATACTGTCTCATTATGGGTTGTTGGATGGATGAGATGTCGAGACCTGGCAAGCCCATATTGGGCAAAAATAGGATTTTAAGCCTTTTTGATATTTTATAAGGGTAAAAAAGGGATTAAGGCTATTGGCAAGCCCATATTTTGGTTTATTTGGGTCATTTTGAGTTAGAAGGAGAGAGAGAGAGAAGGACCGTTGTTGAGCATCTCTCCACCTCAAACCACCATTCCACCACCAAATATTCACCTTAACCCATTATATTCTTCTAGTCTTCGCCACATACCAGCTTTAGATACCCATTTCCACCATTGTTTTGTTAGAAATAAAGGATGAGTAAATATTTCAAAGTTTTCTTGAAAAGAAACTAAGCGTGGGACTTTGTGACAAGGATATTTCTGAAGTTTGAAGTTAAACGTTTTATGAAATAAAATGTTTGAAAAAAAATGAAGTTGATCTTGCTAAAAATGTTTGGAGAAATAATGTCCCCGAAGTCTCTTAAAAATGAAGAGTTTATGAAAGTGGGACATTTGTTGAGTTTTATGAAATAAAATTCCTTTTGTGTCTTGAAAGTACATTTTTGCAAAGTATTAATAATTTCTAGAATGAAATGTATGTTCAACCCATTTAATAGGATTTTTGGATTAAAATCCATCTTCTCATGCATATAAACTAGTAGTATTTTGATAATGGGAAAATAAACAAGTTTAAATAAGGTTTTGTTGGGTTTAAACATGAAATAATAAAAATAAAAATTCTTGACTCGAAAGTGTGAGAATAAGGGATTGTAGGTGTGATAATTGTAAGGGTGTGAAGACCACATGTGTTAGTAAAACAAATGGTGTTTTTCTTATAAAGTAGTCTTATATGTTCAATGATTCTTCGAAATAAAAGTATTGAAACGAAGTTTTTTTCAATTGAGAAGAACATTACTCCAAAAGGTTAAAAGGGTGTTAAGGTGTTAAAAATACTAAGAAGTTAGTGTGGGTAACTTAGTGGTGTTTTGGAAAATTGACCATTGTAAAAATGGAGTAAAATGTGAGTTTGGAAGCAAATGAGTAAAATGGTAATTTTACCTAAAGTGGAACATTTTTATTAAATAAAAAAGTTAGAAAGGGTGTTCCACATGATAGTTTTAATGTATATGACTTTTTAATAAAATCAAGGATAAAGTGTAAGGGACATGAAATGATGATTTTCAAAGTGTAACACAAGTTGGGATAAAACCTTGGGTTTGGGCTTCGACTGGGTAAAAGGAAAAGTGGAATAATATGAACATTTACAAAATGTCAAAACACATTAAAAAGGAACTCAGATGACACAAAAAAAATTAAGGAGGGTCTGAAGCCCTGGGGTGAAAGACTCAAAACACTGGCCAGAACATATGTGGGCGTCACCAGCATTATGGAGACCATTAAAGTACAAGGTTATTGGAAGATTTAGAGAAAAAGATAATGAAATTGGAACATGTCAATAAATGGATTATGTGGTAAAAATTTGTTAATACAACATAACTTGAATGAATTAACAAATGTTTCGGTAAAGGTTAAAATTGGATAAGAAACGTGTGAATTGATTAATGTCCATAATGTAAAGAAAAGGTGACGAAAGTGGGTAAATGGGTTGTTAAACAACCTAAGACATTTAAACCATAATTAAAACAAAGGTATGTGTTGAAAGGTTCTCAAAGGCTAAATAAGTATTTTCTAACATGGTGTTTGCGTGTTTTGAAAGGGTAATTTTCAAGGAAAATACTAATGTGGATGGGTTAAAGTGAAAGTGATGATTTCGGTAAAGAAATGATTTTGGTTAATAACGTGTAGTTGTTCAAGTGATTAACTGTGTGTGTTAAGTAAAGGGATAAATTGCAAGTCGGCAAAGAGGATGTCCATTTGCAAGATTAAGGTGAATTAATCGGAATAAGTAACACTTTCGAAGTAAAACTGTTTCATGAATTAAGTATATATATATATATATATATATATGTGTGTGTGTGTGTGTGTGTGTGTGTGTGTGTGTGTGTGTGTGTGTGTGTGTATCTATATATATATATACAAGATAATCGCATGTGCACGTAGGTATAACGTGTTATAGTTTTCTTTCTATCATTTAATTCTATATTGCATTTTGTATATTTTCCACTGAGCATTCAGCTCACTTCCTCGTTTTGTTAAGACAGGTTGGGTGCAATTTCGCATTTTGACAGCGTTATATAAGGAATTACTCTCTTTTATTTTTCGTTAGTAGCTTTGTATGCTTGGATCACAGGGTTCTCCCCATGATTCCCTCACCTATCTTGATTTGAAATTAGAATCGCATGCTAAACGGGTGAAATGTCAATTAAAACAAAATTGGATTAGCAATATGATATGGGTTGTTTCAATGCACTTCACACCTAATGCTGGGGTTGGATCGGGTCAACTATGGCTAACCGGTAAATCTGGGTCAGGAATTACAAAACTATTGCCTGGATTTTCTTTCTTGAAAAAATTATTTTATTTTAAGCAATGAAAAAGGACTACGAAAGAGAAAATTGTCTTTGTGTTAAAAACCACCATTGGCAAAATCCTAAAAGATTAATGGCACATAAAAACAAAAGTGCCAATGACATTTTTTATTTCATTCATGCTTTGCTTTCATGAGCACTATGATATATTCAAAATTTTGAGAGTGTATACTTAAAAATGGGAGATAATTATGGTGTTATAAAGGACAAGATCGAAAGGTATGCACAATGTACTTTATTGAAAAATATTAAATAGTTTGGCATTATTTATTTAAGAAGCATTTAAATTCATGGAATTTTGCCTAACTCGAGTCAATTTCATTTTGTTCAACATTCTTACACCAAAGGTTGAAATTGAGTTATTTCTTTATAAGTACCTCATTGACTTCGTGAAACTTTGTTATGTACGCCCATATTGACTTTACCTCGGAACGTGTTCACACAATTACATTCATCTTTCACCGTTCAGATATTTTAGTGTTATTCTATAATGTGATGTATGTGCCTATATGTACTTTTTATACTCATACTTTTACATACTCAAAAATATTTTACAAGTTGCAAAAATAGTTGGTTGCTTCCCATTCATTGTTTGTGCTTAATTATTTTTTATTGATGCTAACAATTCATGATTACTTTTTATCCTTTATGTCTATTATGGACAAACAGGGGAGAACAAATTGAGGAGGATTTTATTTTGTCTTTAAACTTGTATGGGTCACGGTATTTATTTTGCTTCATGTGTGTAAGTATTTCCTCCTTAGTGAATATTTTCAGTGGAAGACAAAGTCTTGAATGTCTTTCCTTCTTGAGTTTGGGAGGGCATTAGTAGTACATTGTCTTAGGGGGTTTAATTTTTATACTTTTTTATATTGGAACAAACAAACGGAATATTTATAAGAACAAGTTTTTATAATTTCTCATAGTTTAGTTATTTTGGCGTATCCCATTACAAACTAAACAAGCCACATCCACATATGCTTCCATGTATGTAGAAGACAAGTTAGTGACCGAGTAACATTCCAAAGATCGAATTCATTGAAATCGTGCCGACTCTAATTGCAGGTGTTGGTGTCTAAAATTGGTATGGTGATCACAATTAGTCTTAATTTTATTATGCAAATAATTATATACCACAGATACTGTATAAGATAATTGGACTAGAGAGAGATGATAGACATACATAAAGGCAAAGGTGTTTATGTGGTTCAGCCTAATACGGTGCCTACATCCACGAGTGTAATGCCACAAAGTATTAAGGTTTGAGTACAAGATCTTAATAACAATCTAGGGTCACGTGTATATCATTTTTCAGTTGTTTTCCAGCTAAGGGGTGCAGTGACCTATTTATAGTAATGGGAAGGAGAAGAGGAGTATTTACACCTTTACATTCCAGATAACACTTGTGTATTTCTTTATGTGCATGTGATTGGATGACTATAGAAATTTTCATGTGTGTCTCTTAACCTTATTGATGATTCACATACCTGATGGTAGTAGGCCAGTCCGTCGATCGAAGGAGGTAATAAATCTTACCACATACACCTAGGGGATAGGTCTCCCTGAGTACTATGACAGGTATCATGCTATTATTGGTCCACATAGGACTGTTATTTTAGGTCACAACAGAATGTAGATGGTATAAGGTCTTTGACTTAAAATTATGCAATATTATTTTTCGATGTGTTTATTTTTACTCAAGGAATTTTTATAAAATAAATTTTCAAAATGATTTTTTTTTTTGGTTCATTGGAACGAGATTTTCATCTCATTCGACCGATTGTTTAACTTCGTTGGAACGAACTTCAAACGAGCTTCAAACGGAGTCTCTCTGTTTAATAGAGGTCCACTCATTGGAAGGTCATTGCAAGCTCATTAAAAAGAACTAGATTGTTCGTTCGAATGATATTGGAACTCATTAGAAGGAGAGCTTTATTTTTTTTAACTGAAACTTGTTCTCCTTCGAACAAAGTCTGTCACCTCAATTTTTGTATTTTCTATAAAAAAAGAAATCTTGTGGACTGATTTTCTTAGAACTTTTGGTGAAAGTGATTGTGCATTCTGTTGGACCCCGTATTTTAAAAAACTTTAAAATAATAATTTCCTTTTTAAGATGCGGAAGCGAGATGGTTCACATAAATAAGTACACACCAAATTTTAATTTCTTTTAATTAAAATTAAACATAAACACAAAGTGAAATTAAATTAATCAACAAATACATTTTTCACTTAAACCAATTTAACCCAAGTCCTAGAAATTTGCCTAAGTCATATTTTTAATATTACCGAAATAGGCCAAACCAATTTTAACAAATTAAATGATGGCTTGAATTAAATTAACATATACCCAAATTGAATTTGCACCAAATTAAGGAAGTAATGATTTAAACCAACTTTTACCTTTTTACCTAAGCATGCATCTAAGGTGAATTTTGCCAAAGATAAAATAAACAAATAAATCACTACGCCGCGATGTACAACGAAAACCCCACAACGGGAAAAAACCTCGGACGGCCCTAGCCTCAAATCCACTAAGTACGGTTTTACACATACAAGACAGTAAGACTTACAACACTCAACTTGATTCCGCCCAAGCCCCGACTCTCCTTCTTGTATATACCTCTGCCTAGCAAATAACCACAGAGCTCCACCGCGGTCTCGAAATCCACCGATCAGACTTTTAGGAACCCATCAACCACACATGGTGCCTTTCACCATGTGAGAATGCCGCAGCAAAACAACGAACTTCTTCTTTGATGGATATAGAAGCAAACCCATACGAACTCTTCAACTCGGTTGAGTAAACCCGGTGCCAAACATTCCAAGCAAGATATTTATATGGAAACTTGGAATATACAATACGAGTGTAAACCAAAACGGTTTAAGGGTGATTTTCTTGGAAAAACAAAACACTTAAACCATGAACCTTTTCATAGAAAAATTAAATTCTTAAAACTCTCTCTACGAGATGGAAGAATATGAAAAAGTTACTTTGAAAAAGTTAGAACCCACACTAGATAAGTCTGTCAAAAGTTAGTGGGGAAAAGTAGTGGGAAAAGTGGGAAAACTGTCAAAAAAACTGCCAAAATACTTGTTCTAGCCAAATCTCGTTCGAACGAGATTTTTGTTCGAACGACCTTTCTACGAAGTTCCTGTGGATAAAATGTAAAGTCATTATAATTCTCGTTCGAACAGCATTCTCGTTCGAATGATATTCCAGTGGTCAAACAGGGAACTCGTTGTCAAACCTCGTTAGAACTAAATTCTCATTCGAACAACGATTTCGAACGAAAAAATAGAAAGCCTAAAAATTCGATTTTAGCCCAGAAACTTTATTTTAAAGTTTTAAATAAACCTGCTAAAAATAACCATCAGTTTAAAATAAAAATTCACCCAATTAAAATTGTTCCAAGCTCCTATATAAATATGTAATGAATTCATACCTTAGGAGTAAATGGAACACATGTTTTGATGTAGAAACGAGGCACAACAAACTCGGCATTCGATAAAGCTTTAAACTTGCCCGCTACATCTTCAATAAACACATCATAGGCTTGAATGGATAAACTTGAACTCTATTCTATGACTCAAATTTTTTTGTCCGGAATTGAGCCAACACTACATTGAGACTCAATCAAAGACTTGTGTCCTTACACATTCCTGTCCCAAAAGGCTCACAAGCTTTTTTTTACGAAAATACTTTTGGTTTTCCAAATCATATCCCATAGAATCATTTATTGAGGCCATATTAAACCTGTGGAGTCCGAAGATCGTGAAAGAAGTGAAATCTCGGATAGGGAGATTCTCATCCCTTAATTATTCCTTAATCAAGGTAGCTATCAGGTACATCACATTCTTCTAAACTCTGAAGTAGGCGTTCGCATTGACGGGCTAATGCAAGCAGTCCTTCTAAGACTTGAAGACTTATTTGACGACAGTCCTATTACTCTCAAAGCCAATCACAGAAGAAGATTTTTATACCGACTTTATTGTCTCTTTAACACCAGTAAGTTCAATCCTAATAAAGGATGATGTTGGAGCATCCAGCATATACTGTCAGCAGAGTTTTCGGAGGGCGATTCTAGGTACCCGATGTTGGAAAAATTATCTTTTGGATTGGTCATATGGTCCAGTAAACTAAGGCCCATTGCTAATCCCATACCGTAATTATTTTGTCTGATTATCCACTCAAGCAAGTCCTTTATATGCTGGAAAATCTTTGATGGCCATGGAGTGGTCGGTTGAGTTTGGGAAGTTTGACTTACACTTCGAACCAAGGGTTGTAGACAATTACTGACTTCGTAACTAAGTTTACAAGTACAATAGGGGATGACATTACTCATAAAACCATCTAAACGAAGCAGGTGTGGGTGTTTATGTGGATAGTCCTCTAACAAAGAAGGATGTGGGGTGGAACTGATTATGAAGATTCCCAAAGGGTCAAGTGTGGAGTACGCACTATGTTTTAATTTCAAAGCATCCAATACTGAGGCTGAGTATGAGCCTCCAATCGTGAGGGCGCGACTAGCGCTATCTCTCATAGTAAACCAAGTGGAGTTTGTCAATGAGTCAAATGTGATCGTCCAGTAAGTGATGGCGGAGTATGAAGTAAAAGGGAAAATATAATGGAATACTTAAAATGATTTCAAGAGGTGGGTGGACAATTCTTGGCGTTCAGTATCAGACATATTTCAAAAGAAGATAATGCAAAACATGATCAACTGGATAGACTCACCTCCACCAATCAGGGGAATCCCTTCATCTAGTTTCTAGACCAACCCAGAATTCAAATAAAGGAAGTGCAGACAATCAATATTATAGAGCGAGGACCCAATTGGATGGACCAGTATATCCAGTATGTAAGAGAAGAATCCATACTGAATATCATGTGGAAACCAAAATGTTACAATTTAATACAACAAAGTACTATGAATGATTTTTGTACCAGAGGGGTATGCTCCGTCAATCTTCTGGTGTGTTTATCCTTCTAACGTGATAATGGTCCTAAGAAGACACCACAGAGGTGTTTTTAGGTGATACACATGGAAAAGGAGTCTGACACTGAGAGCACTGATACAAGTCTACTATTAGTTAACGATGAGTGAGGATGTTGAGAACTACATCAGAAAATGTAAGCGATATTAGAGAACTACAAATGATATCCATCAGTCAGCTAAAGAATTGACAGTAAGTATATCACCAAGGTCATTCGCCTTTAAAGGGATGGAAATCCTTGACCCATTTCAATTCAGGATAGGATAATGCGAATTTCTCCTAGTGGAAATTGACTACTTCATAAAATCATTTAAAGCAGAGACCTTGGCCATGATTAACGGTCCAAAGGTGCACTAATTCATTTGGAAGTACATCATCAGCCAATTTGGCATCCCGCATGCCATAATCTTTTATAACAGTAGTCAATTAGATAGTGTAAACATCGATAGGTTGTGTGAACAATTCAAAGTCAAGCATTACGTGCCCGTCCCCATACACCCTAAGTGCAATGATCAAGTGGCAGTGATGAATATAATGCTCCTTCATGAGATAAAAACTAAATTGTATAATTCCAAAGGGTTATGGGTAGAGAATTTAATCTCAGTCTTATGGTCATATAGAACAACAGTGAAAGGACCACCAGGATCAACACATTTCGTTCTAACTTATGGTACCAAAGTCGTGGTTCCAATTAAGTTGGAGGTACCCAATTTGAGTGTTCACTCTTTTAAAGAGAGGATAGAGATGAGAGGCTTAGAGAAAACCTGGATTTCCTAGAAGAGCGAAGAGATAAAGACCATTGAAGATAGATGCAACTTAATAGAAGGTGGCCTGATATTATAATAGGAGGGTCAAGAATCAAACATTCCAGGTTCGAGATCTTATCCTTAGAAAAATGTTGCAGCCAACCACGAATCCTAGTCGCGGGGAGTCAGTTGACAATTGGTAAGTTCCATATGTGGTGACACAGATCATATGATTGGGAACTATAGCATCAGAGATCATGAGGGTTTTGCCCTTTCCCGGCCTTGAAATGTTAAAATTTTAAAGCTTTACTACCAGTGAAGACGATCATCTAATAAGATGAATAATTGATCGGCCACAAGCATTTATGATGCATTGCTTTATATCCGTTGTTTTTGTTTTAAGAAATTTGATTCCTATTTTTTTCCATTATTTCTTTAAAATGAAAAGTAACCGTTTCTCCAATGATAATCTCTTCTTCAATAATGTGATTTTCTCCTATGCCCACCCTTATTGGAGCATACCACTTTATGCACCACAATAGAGGTCGGACGCCCACTTAAACTTTTAGGTCATACTAGTTTATGAATAAACCACTAGGTCAAAAAAAGTCTCACATCAAGCCTTATCTTAGTATTCTTGTTCTAGACTCAAAGGTCTCGAAGCTAATCACGGGGTTAACTCTCATCCCCCTTAGTCAGATCTGGTTTGCACATCCGACGCGAGTATAATTTGGACTAACTCTAATCAAGAAGGGCCATCTTCGATCACTTAATAATTTTTGAAAGAAAAGAGGGGATATATGGAGGTAATAAGTACGACGTAACATAATTTGTTGCATAAAATTTTCTTTTAAACAAAACTAGTGGTCGGGACATAAATGATCGTTGGCATCACCGTCTGCCAATTAACCTTCAATGTAAAAACAACTCGGTTAATCAACTGAGTATAAACAAAATATTAAACAACATTTGGTATCACATCAAATAAAGACGATACAACAATTTAGTTTACACTGATAAAATTATTGGAATACACGCAAAGATCATAATTCAAGTAATCAGACATCATCAAACATGGGTATATCAAATTAATATGATTTTCCACCCACAGGAGAATAGCTTATATGTAAAAAATTATAAAGATTCCAAACACATTAAGCATAGAAGAAATCAAGACATATTCAAAAAGGGAACTATGACCCTGTTGGGATTCAAAAAGGTCACCACGATCTTGTTATTTGATGATGTTCAAATTATAGGCAAAATAAATATCCAACTAAGTATTCGAGTTCGAAGAAAATATTACAGACATTAAAACATTCAAATGTTTATGAAGAAAAGATAGGGGAGATTATAGAGCAGGCGGTGGAGTAGGGGTAGTTCGGGATGAAAGAAGGTGGCTCATCTCTTCACCCATGGAAATATGAAGTTCGTTGATTGGATCCAGCCAAATGCCAGGGTTCAACCAAATGCATGTTCTGAATGCGTGCCGAAATGAGAATACATCGACCCCTCTTTGGTGCCTTCGCAGTATTCCTACTTTAATGGAGACAGACCTACATCACGGTATTCTTCTTTGACCTAGTTGACTAGCTCTCGATAAACATTTATGAAGGACTAATACTTTATCAATCTGCAGTAGTACGAGATGAGAAAGTACTTCACATACCTAAACCTGATGAGAAGCTTAAGGGACCTCCCAAATTTAACCGCCTCATCCTTCTCCGTCTTCTTATCATCAACCACAAGCTGGAAATCAGTAACTTCAATCTGTAGTTGACATTTTAGTTCAGCTACTTTGATTGAAGAAGCATTATTTTCCATCTTCCCATTTTTATCTTCACTCCTGATGGTTCTCAGGTCCTGCTCGACATTAGTCTGAAGATTCCTTTTGATCTTTAGTTCAGTATTGAGCCCTGAGGTAGCCCTTGATTTAAATTTTCTCTTTATACATTTGGGGTCATATAGGTCCCCAAGATTCTCACCTATAATAAGATGTCACTATCATATCAAGATAAGGAAAATTTTAAACAAAGGAATTTTGTGAAGAAAGATAATAGTTATCTTGGACCTCAGTTGGATCATCTCATTAGCATGGTAGATCGAGCCCCACCCAATCGATTAAGATCTTTAAAATGGATGTCATCCTAAAAAGCTAGAGAGTTCTCCTCTGGAGAGTTGTACCTGAAGTGGGGAACTTAGGATCTTCCTCTAATTTTAGGAACCTTTTTGTCGTACTACTCATCTATAATTAATCGCCATTGAACAGACGTTGGGTTAGTTTCAGTCTCCATGGATTATTTTTAACCCATCTAGTTTGGAGAGCCTCTTCATCCCCCAACTTACTATAGGACATTTCCTCAACTACAAAAATGGGATGAAAAACTTTAGCAACCCCATCTAGTTAGACAAGGATATTCGTATTAATAGCATCAGGAAAAAGCTGAGTGGAAATCGGGTCAATAGATTGAGAAATAATCAAAGCCTGATTCAGACGCTAAAGAAAATGGAAATCGCCCCGAAAAAACATCTATGTGACAACCCGCTCATCCAAAATAAGGGGTGGCTAGCCCAATACTCAAATAAAAATAGGAATCATCGATGGATCATTCTCAGCATCACAACAATATAATAGGTATAAGGGATAACCACCCAATACTTCAGAAAACGGGTTGTCAAAAATTTTGATTTATAAGTTAAGGAAAGAATTTCAACAACCCAATTTTAAAAGAAAGTGGAAACCCGTAAGACTTATATTACATCCGCATCTAATGTACAATAAGAGGACCGAATATGTTGTCGGTTAACAGTCACTACAATGAAACACAACGGATTAAAATTAAGTTACATAATACATTACATTAAGAAAATACAATAGCTTGAGCCACACGCCCGAGTAAATGACCCGATCATAAATAGAGTACAAAAATGAAGGTGCCTAAAACAATATATCCCATAATATTAGCAAAGTATCACGGCTCCCCAAAAACACCGGAATAGGGAAATCAGTACGGGCGTCCTTGCGACGGAGCACCTGAGCGGATACAGATACATGCACAACAAGAAATATGAACGAGTCAGGTCCCGATTTTATATGATCACCAGATGAATAAAAAGTATGATAGTTATGAACAGTTAATCATGAATGATAAAGATGAGAATATAACAACATAATCTCAAAGCATAAACTAAGACAGTTTAAATGATTATGCATTTAATTTAGTTATGCAAGAGGAAATAAATTAATATCATTAATTAAAATCCTCCATCATTTTACACTGTTTCATGTCATATTTCCATTCCTCATCAGGAATATAATTACTATCATATGCTCTTTGTGGCATTCCATTCCTTATCAAGAATATAATCACTATTATATGCTCTTTGTGGCATTTATCATACATCAAGTCCCACTTGATTGAGAATTGTTATATTCATATACATATAGCAATTCTAAGACCGTCCCTCCGGATTTACCCACTGGACGCACCCCTAAATGACTATCATCTTCCAAGACCTATCAACCAAGACAACCTAGGTACCTATCGCAACGTCGGGAAGTGGCCATATGCCTGCGGGAGAGTCATAACCACACTCGAAATTACCTCACCATCGCAAAAAACATACATAATAATCGATCATATGGCCGAGGACTATAGTCTCCCTACATTCAATAGTCAGGGGACATCACCTCATGCGCATACTTCCCCTATGATAGCATTTAGAGAGGTGTGTTTAAGTAAATTACCATTTACCATATTCATGATTAAGTAAATTATCATTTACCGTAATCATTACCATTTCCATGTCATTTTCATTTTCCATGTGCATGTTCATTTAACGGATATATCATATTTTATCTGGATCCATATGTAAATCACATCATCATTACAACCTCGATGATTGAATAATTTCTCGATTCATTCTCCAAACATTTTAGGGTATTATTATAACCCACCACAACTAACATACCTTAATTGAGCTTCTAAAGTCTCCCAATATGACCTTTTAATCTCCTAGTTTCATAATAGTTAACTAAAAGAAACGAATGCCCTAACATCGATTTGTATACCCCCGGAACAACCCCCACATAACCCATTTCTAATGTAGGGTAGTCAACTAACTCATCTAGAACTCTAGGACTCTAAGTTTACTTCATACAAGAAGGTTCCTAAGTCCTAAGCCTAAAGAAATGTAATACCCCGCATTTTTATCGATATTTATTTATGGGATTAATTACATTAAATGTACATTAATTGAGAATTAATACGGATAAAATACTAACAAGATGTGAGTTGTTATTTGATTATAATGTGTATATATGGAAATATATGAATATTGAAAATATTGAAATTGTCGCGAGGCTGAAATACGAAAATTTGGAAAATTTAGTTGGGACGCACGTGACAGTCGCGTCAGGAATGTAATTATTTGAATTAAAAAGTGAATTTTATTTTTATCAATTGTATGGTCATTTTGAGTGCGCCAACGAGTCCGGAAGGGTCGAAATAGTCAGAAAACACTAGCCGGGGGTTTAGTTTTGGTCACGGGGCATTTTTAGGCCATACCGGCAACCCAAAAGGGTAGTTTGGTAATTTCGGAATTTTGGGAATTAAAACCCACGAAAATTAGAAGTTAAAATCTGATTTAGTCTTTACCTACTAAACCCACTAACAACACTAAATGACTTAATGGGCTACGGGAGTTATTGGAAGAAATTTTAAGAGGTTCCTAAGGCAACCTCTAAACCACCATTGTCATCTTGGAGAAGAACTTGTAGAGAGAGAGAGAGAGAAAGAAATTCAACCTTCTTCAACCAACAACAAAAATCTGAAGAACATAAGGCAAGTGATTTAGTTACAATTGATTCAATGAATGTGTTCTTCCATGTTTAGTGTAATTATCGAATTTTGTCTTGGAAGATTGATATAGACCCATGAATTTGAGGATTAAAACTACAAACCATGTTGGGAATTTCATGTAGACATATTCTGGACGAATTATGAATCCAAAACATAATACTTGATGATCTAAAAACGGATTAAAGAAGAGAATTACTGTTGTTCTTGAAAGAAATAGAAGACTAGGGTTCTTGAGGATGTTTTGATCTAAATAAAGCCTTTGGGCGATGATTAATTAGTTTTAGAACGTTAACAATGTTGTAGGATGATTATTTGATGATATTATAACGTTAGAATGAAGTTTCATGCATTGTAATGAATTTTTGGGATGATTTGAGGACTGCAAAACGAAGCAGTCCGTAGCCTATCTGGTGCAATCGATCGATCGACATTCATCAGTCGATCGATCGACCACCATCGATCGATCGATGTTCAAGATCGATCGATCGACCTTCCCAGAATGAGTAAAATTTTCCCTAGTTAAATTTTAATGATGCTAACCCTTAGAAAATTATTATTTGAGACTTTATGAATATCCTTAGACTTAAGGAAGACCAGTAGGTATGGTTATAAAATTTGGACCTTAATTAGAATTCAATTTGAGGAATTATTCTAAAATGTAATGAAATTCGATGAGTGAGATAATATTAGGGTTAAAAGAGTAAATTTGAATAATTTGATGAAATGAGGTTTGGGGCAGAAGTAAGGACCTTAAGAATAATGATGTTATATGTGGGAATAATAGGAAACTTAATAATCCCTTTGAAATAGGTTTTAAGTACAAGAAACTATGACGTGAGATGTGTCGACAGTGTACATTATATATTATCGGAAGACTTAAAATGTATAAAATTGGAATAATGGTATAAGGATGTAGAATATACCTTTATTAATATTGATACATCTAAGATGTGTGAATGCTTAGAATATAACTTATGTGTATGACATACCTACCATACTTGCTATCACGGGAGGTTTGCGTTCGTTTAGGACCATCTAATCTTTGTGTGCCTACGGGGGGATATAGATTGGTACCTCGAGGACATAGGTCAGAGAAGGATTTATTGGGAAGTTAATAAGTCTGCTGATCATGGGAGCGTAGGTATGTGCGTGACCCATGTGATGTGATTGTGTTCGCCTCCATTGATTGTGATTGTTGTTATCTGAGAACGATTCCTGAGAGATTCGGAATGCGTGATCCTTATGTACGTGATGTACCGGGATGGATAGCAGAGTATGTGTGCACCGCAACTTAGTCTCGGGGTGCTGGTATTGTATATTTATGACGTGAATAATACACGCTTAAATAATAAGAATTTTCAAGTTGATTTTGTGAGTATAATTATGGTCACACCTTGAGAAAATAAAAGGGATAACCTGTAGTGAATTGTATTGTTAATAATTGAGAATCCGAGTTTAAGTAAGGTCCTCTATTTAATTGATAACGTTAGAATGTATAATGGGAATCGAGTGGAAAAGGGTAGAACTTAAAACGGTATAGTTAGATATGAATGTCATTTAGATGGGTACAGTACGTTAGGAGTGCACAATTAGTCGAGAGGTGAGTATTTCATGTGAGTGCACGTCCTAACATGTATTTTGCATTCATTATTTTAAATGTCATTAAAGCACTTGCTATTTTTAAAATACTCTCCACTTTCGGGCTCTGACCCGTTTGCTTTCTAATCTATTTTTTTGTAAAAAACTTTTAGATGCCCAGCCACAAGGACACCATGCATAGTATTTCCATTCAGGTGACGAGCTATAGCTGTTGTGGAAGTTACAGGGCCTTGCTAGTAGACGCTTCTTCTGGTTTTGACTCCATATCCAGTTCCATCACTTGTAGGGCATGTCGCCCATTTCTTTTAGAGACATTTCATATTAGTTATTCAGACTTTTGGCATGTAATTAATTCAGGATACACTGTTTTATTTATTTCAGTTGTGGGATTGTTGTGAGGAGTTTTTCCTCTGGACTAATTAATGTTTTTCGGTTACTTCGTTGAGACTTTATGGTGTATGGTTATGTTATTATTTTATATCTCACTTACTGCTTGTTAATCAGACTTAATTTAAAATTTGACATCTTACTTTTAAATACTAGGTGGTTAGTAATTACTCAAAAATGTTATCGACAGTGATGCTATTAACTGAACCAACTTGGCATTTTGATTTAATTTAATAAAGTAGTAGCTACCCGGTATTTAATTAGTCGGGGTGTCACAGGTGGTATCAGAGCATCAGGTTCTAGTGTCCTTTAGGATCTGTACGGCTTATTATGTTTCCGCTGAGCTTTCTTTAATGTAGAGCCCTATATTTTAGGACTGTTGTATTCTTTTATGTATGCTTCGCTCTTCAGCTATTTTGAGTTTATAACTGCGAAACTTATAGACCTTACTCTTAATTCAGATGCCTCCACAACGTGCACCACGGGTTCCTAGGAGCCAGAGCCAGCACCGGTACAGGGCACCATAAATGCCGATGATGTTGCAGCCATTGTAGCCCAAGCGGTAAATGTCGCTCTAGCAGTTGTACAGCAGGCACCACCTCAGGCGCCAGTAGCCGCTCCTATTTAGGCACTTGCATTCCCGTCTGCTTGGGAACGCGTACGTGATGCTTTTCTGAAATCACACCCACCGGAGTTCTCAGGTAGCTCCGATGTTGTGTTTCAAGTCAGTGGATGAAAGACATTCAGAGGCACTTGAGAATGTATGAGTGCACTGACGTTCGGAAGCAGGTACTAGATACTTTCAAGCTAGTGGGATATGCACTGCAGTGGTGGGAGTCTATTACCACCGTGGAGGAGAGATATACTCCCACGATACAGGAGTTCTGGGTGCGGTTCGACCGCAAGTATTTTTCGTCAGTTGTTCACACGGAAATGAGGAGGAAGCTAATGAATCTCAGACAGGAGGGAAGGACTCTGGCTGAGTATGAGGCTGAATTCACTAATATACTGAATATTGTTTCGGATGAAATACCGACAGAGGAGAAGAAGATCCAGAAGTTCACCGATGGATTGACATGGAGGATCCGTCAGCATTTTTTTGGGAACCTCTCGTTGGCCACTTATTCTGATGTGGTTAACGCTGCACTGTTACACTGCCAGGATCACCGCTTTCACATGGCTAAGAGAAAGAGATCAGGAGATTCCATCCATCAGGGCAGGACTGGAGGAAATGGTGTCGGTGGGGCACAATCTACTCAGGGTAGAGACAGGGTGACCAGGGTTCCCAGCAGGGGGATCATAAGAGGTTCAGATCGGGAAATTTTAGACACGGATAGGGAGGTTTCAGGAAGGTCCATCAGGGTCCGAACGGCCATCAGGGCCAGCAGGGGCAGAATGGTCAACAGTAGTTTCAGCAGGGCCAGGTGAGGAATGGTAACGGCCACCAGGGCCGAGGGAAGCCGGGACAGAGAGGGGGGAACTTCCCGAGGAAGTGTTACGTTTGTGGCAAGACTGGCCATAAACTCCAGGATTGTCTTGATAGGGGCAGGGCCCCACAGCAGCAGCAGCAGGGTGCTCGACAAGAGCCGTAGAGGCCTATGTTTCCCGCCGCCCTCCTAGCACCACCACAGATGGCAGCATTACCACCCATTCCAGCAGTCCCAGTTCAGCAGGGACAACTTCAGTATGGGAGAGTGTATCAGCTCCAGCAGGCCTTAGCCCCACAGGATCCACCAGCCATTGAGGGTATGTTCTCTATTCAGGGGACTCTGGGGCGTATTTTATTTAACACGGGGGCTACACATTGTTTCATTGCTATGAGATTTGCACGCACCATTGGGTTGTTTGATACCGCCGAGAGCACGATTACCTGTGTAGATTCACCGTTGAGTAGGGGTTCCATGATTTCCCTTATATGTAGGGGCGTGGGTATAGAGATCGGGAGGCTTACTCTACCTGCGGATATGTTAGTATTAGAGATGATCGAGTATGATGCCATTATTGGTATGGATTGGCTAGTTGCGCACCGAGCCATGATTGACTGTTTTAGTAGGAGTATTATCTTTGCCATTCCCGGGAGGAGATGTTTTTAGTGGCGATGCCTCGTCCTGAAGGAGGATCGTCCACTCATTTGTACTATATAGAGGAGGAGACCTCTAAGGAAGTGGTGACACCACTTGATACGATTCCGGTTGTTCAAGAGTTTGCCGATGTATTTCAGGATATACCTGGATTACCTCCGAGTAGAGAGATAGATTTTTTGATCGATTTGACACCGGGAACTCGACCTATTGCCCGCGCACCTTACCGTATGGATCCAGCTGAGATGAGAGAGTTACGGGATCAGATTGAGCAGTTATTGGGTCAGGGGTTTATACGGAGGAGTACTTCATCGTGGGGTGCCCCTGTGTTGTTCGTGACGAAGAGGGATGGATCATTGAGGTTGTGTGTATATTACCGGGAGTTGAATAAGGTCACGATACGGAATAAGTATCCGTTGCCCCGAATCGATGACTTATTCGACCAGCTGAGAGGAGCTTCTTTCTTCTCAAAGATTGATTTGCGATCGGGATACCATCAGTTGCGTATTAGGGAGGAGGACGTCTCGAAGACTGCTTTCTTAACGAGATATGGTTCCCACGAGTTTCAGGTTATGCCTTTTGGTTTGACCAATGCTCCAGCCATGTTTATGGACTTGATGAATAGGGTGTTCAGAGAGTTCCTAGATCAGTTCGTCATTGTCTTCATTGATGATATTCTGGTTTACTCCCAGACAGAGGAGGAGCACGCCGAGCATTTGAGGCAGGTTTTGTAGACGCTACGCCAGAACGAGCTGTATGCAAAGTATGAGAAGTGCGGGTTTTGGATGAAGGAGGTTCAGTTTTTGGGGCATATTATTTCTGACCAGGGGATATCTGTTGATCCAGGAAAGGTATCCACGGTGAGGGAGTGGGGATAGCCCATGACACCGACTGAGATCCGTAGTTTCTTTGGCCTAGCAGGATACTACAGGAGGTTTATTCGGGGTTTCTCCAAGATAGCGGGTCCTTTGACACATCTGACTCGTAAAGGTGTGCCGTTAATTTGGAGTGATGCCTGTGAGTTGGCATTTGATGAGTTGAAGGACAAGTTGACCTCAGCACCTGTGTTAGCATTGTCGATACCGGGAGTTGAGTATCTAGTTTACACCGACGCGTCCTTACAGGGACTTGGAGGTGTATTGTAGCAGGAGAGTCAGGCCATAGCCTATGCTTCCCGTAAGCTTAAGCCTCACGAGAAGAATTACCCCACCCATGACTTGGAGTTAGCGGAAGTGGCATTTGCCCTTCGGATTTGGATACATTATCTTTTGGGGAAGAAGTTTCGATTATTCACGGACCACAAGTCCCTACAGTACCTATTCACGCAGAAGGAGTTGAATATGCGGTAACGGAGGTGGCTTGAGTTTGTGAAGGACTATCAGTTTGATATCCAATATCACCTGGGGAAGGCAAACGTGGTAGCAGACGCGTTGAGTTGTAGGCCAGTAGATGAAGTGGAAGGGGTGTGGAAGGAAAAGTGGAAGGAGTTGGGACACCACGATGCAGTGGCCCGATCATTCACATCGGTGATGACTGTTACACCACAGATTGTCACGAGAGTGGTAAAGGCACAAGCAGATGACTCATTCTGTCAGGAGAAGATAGTTCGATTATTAGCCGAGGGAGCCGAGTCCTATACCGTTAGCTCAGACGGGGGATTATGCTTCAATGGTAGACTGGTAGTTCCGGAAGGGGAGGAATTGCGACACGAGTTGATGGCGGAGTCGCACGGCTCACGGTTCGCGGTACATCCCGGTGGGGACAAAATGTACCAAGATATGAGACGTCAGTATTGGTGGAGCGAGATGAAGAGAGATATTGTCGTGTTTGTTTCTAAATGCGCCACTTGTCAGCTGGTAAAAGTGAATCATCAGAGACCGGCAGGACTTCTACAACCATTAGAGGTCCCGATGTGGATGTGGGAGAGCATATCCATGGACTTTATCTCGGGGTTGCCTACGTCACAGAGAGGTCACGACTCCATTTGGGTAATTGTGGACAGGTTGACCAAAGTCGCTCATTTTCTACCCGTAAGAATAGAATACACTACGGGACAGTATGCCCAGCTTTTTATTGCAGAAATTATGAGACTTCACGGTGTTCCCCTAAATATCGTGTCTGACCGAGACAAGATATTTGTTTCGCGGTTTTGGAAGAGTTTTAAGGAGGCCATGGGCACGGAGTTGCGGTTGAGTACGGCATATCACCCACAGACCGATGGGCAAATCGAGCGTACAAACCAGACGTTGGAGGACATGTTGCGTATGTGCATCATTGATTTTGGGGGTGGATGGGATCAGTAGCTTCCACTGGTGGAGTTTGCTTACAACAACTCCTACCAGTTCACCATTGTCATGGCTCCATTTGAGGCATTGTACGGTAGACCTTGTCGTTCCCCAGCTTGTTGGTTGGAGGTGGGGGTTAACAAATTACTTGGGCCGGAAGTGATTCAGGATACTTCGTCAAGGATAGAATTGATACGGAGTCGCATTCGGGTATCTCAGGATCGGCAGAAGAGCTATGCTGATGCGAAGAGGTTCTTCAGGGAGTTCCAAGTGGGGGAACAGGCTTTACTCAAAGTATCTCCTATGAAGGGGATTATGCGATTTGGTAAGAAGGGGAAGTTGGCACCGAGATATGTGGGGTCATTCCCTATCATCGAGCGGATTGGGTCTGTTGCCTATAGACTTGGATTACTCGAGGCATTTGCATCGGATTCATGATGTGTTTCATATTTTCTCGCAAAGGAAATATCTTAGAGACGATTTGGCTCATTCTAACATTGCTTTGGAGGACATCGATCTCCAACCTGATAGCTCCTACGAGGAGGGGCCGATTGCTATTTTAGACCGAAGTGAGCGGAAACTGCAGTCAAAGATAGTTTCGTTAGTGCGTGTTCAGTGGCGACATCATAATGTCGAGGAGTCCACATGGGAGCGCGAGGATAATATTCGCGAACGTTATCCAGAGTTATTTTTACCAGGTACTTTCAAGTTCTGAATTTCGGGATGAAATTCTGTTATTAGGAGGGAGTATGTAGTACCCCGCATTTTTATCGATATTTATTTATGGGATTAATTAAATTAAATGTGAATTAATTGAGAATTAATCCGGATAAAATACTAACGAGATGTGAGTTGGTATTTGATTATAATGTGTATATATGGCAATATATGAATATTGAAAATATTGAAATTGTCGCGAGGCTGAAATACGGCAATTTGGAAAATTTAGTTGGGACGCACGTGACAGTCGTGTCAGGAATGTAATTATTTGAATTTAAAAGTGAATTTTATTTTTATCAACTGTATGGTCATTTTGAGTGGGCCAACGAGTCCAGAAGGATCGAAATAGTCAGAAAACACTAGCCGGGGGTTTAGTTTGGGTCCCGGGGCATTTTTTGGCCATACCGACAACCCAAAAGGGTAGTTTGGTAATTTCGGAATTTTGGGAATTAAAACCCACGAAAATTAGAAGTTAAAATCTGATTTAGTCTTTACCTACTAAACCCACTAACAACACTAAATGACTTAATGGGTTACGGGAGTTATTGGAAGAAATTTTAAGAGGTTCTTAAGGCAACCTCTAAACCACCATTGTCATCTTGGAGAAGAACTTGTAGAGAGAGAGAGAGAGGAGAATTCTGCAGAGAGAGAGAAAGAAATTCAACCTTCTTCAACCAACAACAAAAATCTGAAGAACATAAGGCAAGTGATTTAGTTACAATTGATTCAATGAATGTGTTCTTCCATGTTTAGTGTAATTATCGAATTTTGTCTTGTAAGATTGATATAGACCCATGAATTTGAGGATTAAAACTACAAACCATGTTGGGAATTTCATGTAGACATATTCTGGACGAATTATGAATCCAAAACATAATACTTGATGATCTAAAAACGGATTAAAGAAGAGAATTACTGTTGTTCTTGAAAGAAATAGAAGACTAGGGTTCTTGAGGATGTTTTGATCTAAATAAGGCCTTTGGGTGATGATTAATTAGTTTTAGAACGTTAACAATGTTGTAGGATGATTATTTGATGATATTATAACGTTAGAATGAAGTTTCATGCATTGTAATGAATTTTTGGGATGATTTGAGGACTGCAAAACGAAGCAGTCCGTAGCCTATCTGGTGCAATCGATCGATCGACATTCATCAGTCGATCGATCGACCACCATCGATCGATCGATGTTCAAGATCGATCGATCGACCTTCCCAGAATGAGTAAAATTTTCCCTAGTTAAATTTTAATGATGCTAACCCTTAAAAAATTATTATTTGAGACTTTATGAATATCCTTAGACTTAAGGAAGACCAGTAGGTATGGTTATAAAATTTGGACCTTAATTAGAATTCAATTTGAGGAATTATTCTAAAATGTAATGAAATTCGATGAGTGAGATAATATTAGGGTTAAAAGAGTAAATTTGAATAATTTGATGAAATGAGGTTTGGGGCAGAAGTAAGGACCTTAAGAATAATGATGTTATATGTGGGAATAATAGGAAACTTAATAATCCCTTTGAGATAGGTTTTAAGTACAAGAAACTATGACGTGAGATGTGTCGACAGTGTACATTATATATTATCGGAAGACTTAAAATGTATAAAATTGGAATAATGGTATAAGGATGTAGAATATACCTTTATTAATATTGAGACATCTAAGATGTGTGAATGCTTAGAATATAACTTATGTGTATGACATACCTACCATACTTGCTATCACGGGAGGTTTGCGTTCGTTTAGGACCATCTAATCTTTGTGTGCCTATGGGGGATATAGATTGGTACCTCGAGGACATAGGTCAGAGAAGGATTTATTGGGAAGTTAATAAGTCTGCTGATCGTGGGAGCGTAGGTATGTGCGTAACCCATGTGATGTGACTGTGTTCGCCTCCATTGATTATGATTGTTGTTATCTGAGAATGATTCCTGAGAGATTCGGAATGCATGATCCTTATGTACGTGATGTACCAGGATCGATAGCAGAGTATGTGTGCACCGTTGCTTAGTCTCGGGGTGCTTGTATTGTATATTTATGACGTGAATAATACACGCTTAAATAATGAGAATTTTCAGGTTGGTATTGTGAGTATAATTATGGTCACGCCTTGAGAAAATAAAAAGGGATAACCTGTAGTGAATTGTATTGTTAATAATTGAGAATCCGAGTTTAAGTAAGGTCCTCTATTTAATTGATAACGTTAGAATGTATAATGGGAATCGAGTGGAAAGGGGTATAACTTAACCGGGTTTAGTTAGATATGAATGTTATTTAGATGGGTACGGTACGTTAGGAGTGCACAATTAGTCGAGAGGTGAGTATTTCATGTGAGTGCACGTCCTAACATTTATTTTGCATTCATTGTTTTAAATGTCATTAAAGCACTTGCTATTTTTAAAATACTCTCCACTTTCGGGCTCTGACCAGTTTGGTTTCAAATCTATTTTTTTGTAAAAACCTTTTAGGTGCCCAGCCACAAGGACACCATGCATAGTATTTCCATTCAGGTGACGAGCTGTAGCTGTTGTGGAAGTTACAGGGTCTTGCTAGTAGACACTTCTTTTGGTTTTGACTCCATATCCAGTTCCATCACTTGTAGGGCATGTCGCCCATTTATTTTAGAGACATTTCATATTAGTTATTCAGACTTTTGGCATGTAATTAATTCAGGATACACTGTTTTATTTATTTCAGTTGTGGGATTGTTGTGAGGAGTTTTTCCTCTGGACTCATTAATGTTTGTCGGTTACTTCATTGAGATTTTATGGTGTATGGTTATGTTATTCTTTTATATCTCACTCACTTCTTGTTAATCAGACTTAATTTAAAATTTGACATCTTACTTTTAAATACTAGGTGGTTAGTAATTACTCAAAAATGTTTTCGACAGTGATGCTATTAACTGAACCAACTTGGCATTTTGATTTAATTTATTAAAAGAGTAGCTACCCGGTATTTAATTAGTCGGGGTGTCACAGGTGGTATCAGAGCATCAGGTTCTAGTGTCCTTTAGGATCTATACGGCTTATTATGTTTCCTCTGAGCTTTCTTTGATTTAGATCCTTATATTTTAGAACTGTTGTATTCTTGTATGTATGCTTCGCTCTTCAGCTATTTTGAGTTTATAACTGCGAAACTTATAGACTTTACTCTTAATTCAGATGATTCCACAACGTGCACTACGGGTTCCTAGGAATGCACAGCCAGAGCCCCAGCCAGCACCGGTACAGGTCACCATGAATGCCGCTGAGGTTGCAGCCATTGTAGCCCAAGCGGTAAATGTCGCACTAGCAGTTGTACAGCAGGCACCACCTCAGGCACCAGTAGCCGCTTCGATTCAGGCACATGCATTCCCGTCTGCTTGGGAATGCGTACGTGATGCTTTTCAGAAAGCACACCCACCGGAGTTCGTAGGTAGCTCCGATGTTGTGGTTTCAAGTCAGTGGAGGAATGACATTCAGAGGCACTTGAGGATGTATGAGTGCACCGACGTTCAGAAGAAGGTACTAGCTACTTTCAAGCTAGTGGGATTTTCACTGCAGTGGTGGGAGTCTATTACCACCGTGGAGGAGAGAGATATACTCTCACGATACGGGAGTTCTAGGTGCGGTTCGATGGCAAGTATTTTCCGTCAGCTGTTCACACAGAAATGAGGAGGAAGCTAATGAATCTCAGATAGGAAGGAAGGACTGTGGCCGAGTATGAGGCCGAACTCACTAATCTACTGAATATTGTTCCGGATGAAATACCGATAGAGGATAAGAAGATCCAGAAGTTCACCGATGGATTGACATGGAGGATCCGTCAGCATTTGTTGGGGAACCTCTCGTTGGCCACTTATTCTGACGTGGTTAACGCTGCACTGTTACACTGCCAGGATCACCGCTTTCACATGGCTGAGAGGAAGAGATCAGGAGAGTCCATCCATCAGGGCAGGACTGGAGGAAATGGTGCCGGTGGGGCACAATCTACTCGGGGGCAGAGACAGGGTGACCAGGGTTCCCAGCAGGGGGATCATAAGAGGTTCAGATCGGGAAATTTTAGACACGGACAGGGAGGTTTCAGGAAGGTCCATCAGGGTCCGAACGGCCATCAGGGCCAGCAGGGGAAGAATGGTCAACAGCAGTTTCAGCCGGGCCAGCAGGGCCAGGGGAGGAATGGTAACGGCCACCAGGGCCGAGGGCAGCAGGGACAGAGAGGGGGGAACTTCCCGGGGAAGTGTTACGTTTGTGGTAAGACTGGCCATAAACGCCAGGATTGTCCTGATAGGGGTAGGGCCCCGCAGCAGCAGCAGCAAGGTGCTCGACAGGAGCCGCAGAGGACTATATTTCCCGCCGCCCTCCCAGCACCACCACAGATGGCAGCATTACCACCCATTCCAGCAGTCCCAGTTCAGTAGGGATAGCTTCAGTATGGGAGAGTGTATCAGCTCCATCAGGTCGCAGCCCCACAGGATCCACCAGCCATTGAGGGTATGTTCTCTATTTAGGGGACTCTGGGGCATATTTTATTTGACACGGGGGCTACACATTTTTCAATGCTATGAGATTTGCACGCACCATTTGGTTATTAGACACCGCCGAGAGCATGGTTACCTGTGTAGATTCACCGCTGAGTAGGGGTTCCATGATTTCCCTTATATGTAGGGGCGTGGGTATAGAGATCGGGAGGCTTACTCTACCCGCGGATATGTTAGTGTTAGAGATGATCGAGTATGATGCCATTATTGGTATGGATTGGCTAGTTGCGTACCGAGCCATGATTGACTGTTTTAGTAGGAGTATTATCTTTGCCATTCCTGGGCAGGAGATGTTTTTAGTGGCGATGCCTCGTCCTGAAGGAGGATCGTCCACTCATTTGTACTATATAGAGGAGGAGACCTCTAAGGAAGTGGTGACACCACTTGATTCGATTCCGGTTGTTTGAGAGTTTGCCGATGTATTTCAGGATATACCTAGATTACCTCCGAGTAGAGAGATAGATTTTGTGATCGATTTGACGCCGAGAACTCGACCTATTGCCCGCGCACCTTATCGTATAGCTCCAGCTTAGATGAGAGAGTTACGGGATCAGATTGAGCAGTTGTTGGGTCAGGTGTTTATACGGAGGAGTACTTCTGCGTCGGGTGCCCCTGTGTTGTTCGTGAAGAAGAGGGATGGATAATTAAGGTTGTGTGTAGATTACCGGTAGTTGAATAAGGTCACGATACGGAATAAGTATCCGTTGCCCCGAATCGATGACTTATTCGACCAGCTGAGAGGAGCTTCTTTCTTTTCAAAGATTAATTTGCGATCGGGATACCATCGGTTGCGTATTAGGGAGGAGGATGTCTCGAAGACTGCTTTCTTAACGAGATATGGTTCCTACGAGTTTCGGGTTATGCCTTTTGGTTTGACCAATGCTCCAGTCGTGTTTATGGACTTGATGAATAGGGTGTTCAGAGAGTTCCTAGATCAGTTCGTCATTGTCTTCATTGATGATATTTTGGTTTACTTCCAGACAGAGGAGGAGCACGCCGACCATTTGAGACAGGTTTTGCAGACGCTACGCCAGAACGAGTTGTATGCAAAGTATGAGAAGTGCGGGTTTTGGCTGAAGGAGGTTCAGTTTT
The DNA here is from genome assembly GCA_949130495.1 of Sambucus nigra. Classification (NCBI taxonomy): domain Eukaryota; kingdom Viridiplantae; phylum Streptophyta; class Magnoliopsida; order Dipsacales; family Adoxaceae; genus Sambucus; species Sambucus nigra. The sequence goes on from OX422207.1 coordinate 238,363,844, forward strand.
GGGGGCATATTATTTACGACCGGGGGATATCTATTGATCCGGGAAAGGTATCCGCGGTGAGGGAGTGGGGACAGCCCACGACACCGACTGAGATCCGTAGTTTTTTGGGTCTAGCAGGATACTACAGGAGGTTTATTCGGGGTTTCTCCAAGATAGCGGGTCCTTTGACACATCTGACTCGTAAAGGTGTGCCGTTCATTTGGTATGAATTATTATAAGCAAATTCGACCAAAGGGAGATATTGTTCCCAACCACCCTTGAAATCAAGCACACACATTCGGAGCATATCCTCCAACATTTGGTTGACTCTTTCTGTCTGCCCATTTGTTTGAGGATGATAAGTAGTACTCAGTTTCAATTCGGTTCCCATGGATTCTTGGAAACATTGCCAAAAGTGGGAAACAAAAACCTTATCTCTGTCGGAGACTATATTTATTGGCACCCCGTGAAGTCTAACAACCTCCGCAATAAATAGGCGGGCATAACGAGCAGTATTATAATCGATGCGTACCGGTAGGAAATGTGCGGACTTAGTCAAATGGTCAACACCGGAATCTCCATCTGTATACTCTCCCACTTCCACACCAGAATCTCCAACAGTTGCAACAAACCCGTCGGTCACTGATGATCTATTTTCACCAATTGACAAGTAGCACATTGGGATACGAACTCAAAAATATCCCATTTCATGCATGGCCACCAATACTGATGGCGCATGTTTTGGTACATCTTATCCCCACCAGGATGCACAGAAAATTTAGACCCATGAGATTCTATCATCACGGCCCGTCTTAAGTCCCCTTCGTCCGGGATAATGAGTCTCATGTGGAAACGTAATCCACCCTCTGAACTTATAGAGTAGGATTCTGCTCCCTCGGTCAATAATTGGCATATACGGTCCTGACAACCTTTGTCTCTTCCTTGAGCCTCTACAACCCTTGCCACAATATTAGGCGTAACGGTCAACACCGACATAAATGCTCTAGCAACCACGTCCTCCTGACTAATGTCCTTCCATTTAGCTTTCCATACCTCCGCTAGCTCCCCCTCGAGTTTTCTACTCAAATCATCTGCCACCACATTCGCCTTGCCCGGGTGATAGTGGATGTCAAATTGATAGTCTTTCATAAACTCCAACCACCGGCGTTGTCGCATATTTAAATCTTTTTGTGAAAATAAATATTGCAGCGATTTATGGTTCGTGAAAAGACTAAATTTCTCCCCTGGGAAATAATGCCTCCAAATCTTCAAGGAAAAAACTACTGCGATAAGTTCCAAGTCATACACCGGATAATTCATCTCATGGGGCTTTATCTTGCGAGAAGCATAAGCAATAGCCCGTCGCTCTTATTGCAGTACACCTCCCAATCCTTGTAGAGATGCATCAGTGAAGACTGAATATTCCAATCTTGGCCTTGCCAATGCAAGGACTGGAGCAGAAGTCAATCTATACTTGCGCTCGTCAAAAGCCGACTGATAAAAATTATCCCAAATAAACCTCACCCCTTTCCGATTTAAATTTATCAAAGGGATAGCAATTTTGGAGAAACCCTTGATAAACTTGCGGTAATAACCGGCCAAACCCAGAAAACTACGAATTTCGGTAGGCGTCGTGGGCTGACCCCACTCCCTCACCGCAACCACATTACTTGGGTCCACCGAAATACCCTGGGATGTCACAATATGACCCAGAAACTGTACTTCCTGCAACCAAAAACCGTACTTCTCGTACTTGGCATACAATTGGTGATCCCTCAACCTTTACAGGACCAACCGCAAATGAGTAGCATGGTCAGATTCTGTTTGAGAATACACTAGAATATCATCAATGAACACGATGACAAATTGGTCCAGGAAGTCTCGAAATACCCTAGTCATGAGGTCCATAAACACGGTGGGATCATTGGTTAGTCCAAAAGGCATAACCAAAAATTCATAGGACCCATAACTCATTAGGAAAGAAGTCTTGGACACATCTTGTTCTCGTATCATCAACTGGTGATACCCCGTCCTCAAATCTATCTTAGAGAAGTACGACGCTCCCCTAAGTTGATCAAACAAATCATTAATCCGAGGCAACGGGTATTTGTTCTGGATGGTGACTTTATTAAATTTATCTAGTCAACATATAATCGGAGAGAATCGTCTTTTTTCTTCACAAATAACACCAGAACGCCCCACGGTGACGTACTACGCCTAATAAACCCTTGCACTAGCAAGTTCTGAATCTAATCCCTTAACTCCCTCATCTTAATGGGAGGCATACGATATGGAGCTCTCGCAATCGGTCGAGATCCCGATGCTAAGTCAATTACAAACTCGATCTCCCTACTAGGAGGCAAACCCAGTATTTCCTGGAAAACATATTCAAAATCTCTAACAATCGGAATAGAATCTAAGGAAACAACTACATCCCGAGAAGTCTCCTCCGCAATACAATATAAGTAAGTGTTACTACCTCCTTCTGAACAAGGCATAACCACTAAAAACATTTCTTGCCCCGGAATGGCAAAAACTATACTCTTCCCATAGCAATTAACTATCGCATGATATTTCACTAGCCAGTCCATACCCAAAATCACATCATACCCGACCATATCCAGGACGAGTAAATCGGCCTCAAAGCACAAATTACCGAGATTTATTTCTATTTGTTTACAAATAAAGAAAATAAGTGAGCCATCACCCATAGAAGACTCAACACTAGTGAAGGTACTCTCTGCAGATTTAATCAACTCTGTAGACTGAGTAAAACTTTTAGAAATGAATGAATGTGTCGCACCCGTATCAAACAATACACGACCCATGTGCCCCTGAATGATAAACTTACCCTCAATAGCTGGTGACGCGGGCGAAGCCGGAGGAAGCATAGCCTCCTAAATGTGGTAAACACGGCCTTACTTTAGCTGCCTCGGATGCGGAGGGACAACTGGATTAGGTACCTGCGGTGGTAACTGAGCCTATGGATGCTGTGGAATCCTAGGAAGCTATCCCCCAACCAATTGTGGACACTCCCTCTTGTAATGACCCGCCTCCCCACATTGGAAGCACCTACCCATCATATTCTCCTGGTTTTGGTCCCGGTATTCCTAAACTGGGTAACACCTTGGCCTGGATGGCCTCTGCCCCCATGAACACCCCGACTTGTTTGTTATTGTGGGGCACCCTAACCGTGCCTATTGTTATTGCCACCAACATTGAATCCACCAAAACATTGTCGTTTAGAAAAGTCCCCTTACTAGGGATCCCTTTATCTTTGGGTATTCTCCGAAGATTGGGACAAGGGTAATACTCCTCCTCCTATCCCATTGCCTCCGGGTTTTCCTGACTGTCCCATCACAGTAGCCTTCTTACTACCTTGAACAAACAGCCGATGTTCTTGTCAATGAAGCAATTCCGTATTCATCACATCCCCAAAAGTCTGCAAAGCTGGATTACCCAGCAAATGTTGTCGTATCCTCTAGTGCAAACCTCCCATGAACTTCGATATTTTCCTCTCTTCTGGATTCACCTCATCAGGTACAAAACTTGCTAACCTGGTGAACTCCTCTTCATATTCTGCAATTGAATGTTCTCCTTGTACCACATCCTGAAGCTTCCTTCTCATCTCCCTTTGAACTGCAGGAGGGAAGTACTTTCGGTCAAACAAAACCTAGAAATCATTAATAGTCATAGTATCTCTCTGCTCTGGCGTAGACATCGACTCCCACCAGTGTAGTGCAGCTCCAACAAGTTTGAAGGCAACAAGGATTTGTTTCTTTTCCTCACTACATTCCACCATTCGCAGATGGTGCTGCATATCCTTCTTCCACTGATTAGCTACTATGACATCAGAACCTCCTTGAAATTCTAGGGGATGGCCCTCTAAAAAGGACTCTCTAACTCTCTCCCACAAAGAAGGTCCAGTAGGAGCTTGTACATCTGGAGCTCGTTGCTGTTGAGCCGATGGCAATTATTGAGCCACGGCGGTCATAGCAGCATTAACCTCTTGGTCCATAATGTTTCTTACCTCCGTAGCATTGATAGTCCCTTGTGGCGGCGGTGGAGGACCAACATCCTCTTCTACAACTCTATCTTCTAGCTGGGCAACCCCTCTTAGGCGGCATCTGAGATGAAGAAATAATAGAGTTAAAATACTATATGAATCAATCTATTTTGCAGAAGATCGCAAACATAGGCATCAAAATATTCCTAACATTAAGCTTTATATCAAAGAACGCTACGGTAGAACGTGCCAAGTCCGCATAGATCCTAAGGACTCTAGAACCTGATGCTCTGATACCATCTGTAATAACCCGCTCATCCAAAATAAGGGGTGGCCAGCCCGATACTCAAATAAAAATAAGAAACATCGATGGATCATTCTCAGCATCACAACAATATAATAAGTATACGGGATAACCACCCAATACTTCAGAAAACGGTTTGTCAAAAATTTTGATTTATAAGTTAAGGAAAGAATTTCAACAACCCAATTTTAAAAGAAAGTGGAAACCCATAAGACTTATATTACATCCGCATCCAGTGTACAATAAGAGGACCGAATATGCTGTCGGTCAACAGTCACTACAATGAAACATAACGGATTAAAATTAAGTTACATAATACATTACATTAAGCAAATACAATAGCTTGGGCCACACGCCCAAGTATATGACCCGATCATAACTAGAGTACAAAAATGAAGGCGCCTAAAACAATATATCCCGTAATATCCGCAAAGTATCACGGCTCCCCAAAAACATCGGAATAGGGAAATCAGTACGGGCGTCCTTGTGGCGGAGCACCTGGGCGGATACAGATACATGCACAACAAGAAATATGAATGGGTCAGGGCCCGGTTTTATATGATCACCAGATGAATAAAACGTATGACAGTTATGAACAGTTAATCATGAATGATAAAGATGAGAATCTAACAACATAATCTCAAAGCCTAAACTAAGACAGTTTAAATGATTATACATTTAATTTAGTTATGCAAGAGGACATAAATTAATATTATTAATTAAAAGCCACCATCATTTTACACTGTTTCATTTCATCTTTCCATTCCTTATCAGGAATATAATTACTATAATATGCTCTTTGTGGCATTCCATTCCTTATCAAGAGTATAATCACTATTATATTCTCTTTGTGGCATTTATCATACATCAAGTCCCACTTGATTGAGAATTGTTATATTCATATACATATAACAATTCTAATACTGTCCCTCTGGATTTCCCCACTGGACGCGCCCCTAAATGACTATCATCTTCCAAGACCTATCAACCAAGACAACCTAGGTACTTATCGCAACGTCGGGAAGTGGCCATATGCCTGCGGGAGAGTCATAACCACACTCGAACTTACCTCACCATTGCAGAAAACATACATAATAACCGATCATATGGCCGAGGACTATAGTCTCCCTGCATTTAATAGTCAGGGGACATCACGTCATGCGCGTACTTCCCCTATGATAGCATTTAGAGAGGTGTGTTTAAGTAAATTACCATTTACCATATTCATGATTAAGTAAATTATCATTTACCGTAATCATTACCATTTCCATTTCATTTTCATTTTCTATGTGCATATTCATTTAATGGATATATCATATTTTATCCGAAGCAATATGTAAATCACATCATCATTACAACCTCGATAAATGAATAATTTCTCGATTCATTCTCCAAACATTTTAGGGTATTATTATAACCCACCACAACTAACATACCTGAATTGAGCTTCTAAAGTCTCCCAATATGACCTTTCAATCTCCTAGTTTCATAATAGTTAACTAAAAGAAAAGAATGCCCTAACATCGATTTGTATACCCCTGGAACAACCCCCACATAACCCATTTCTAATGTAGGGTAGTCAACTAACTCATCTAGAACTCTAGGACTCTAAGTTTAATTAATACAAGAAGGTTCCTAAGTCCTAAGCGTAAAGAAAAAGGGTAAAAATTGAGTTAGAAAAACAACTCAAAAACAGCCTGATTTCGAATCGATTCGCCCTAGGGACGAATCGATTAGCCCCAGGAAGCGAATCGATTCGCCCAAAAGTGAATCGATTCGGATGACAAATCCAACATTCTGCTTCAGCCGAATCAATTCTTCCTTAACCCGAATCGATTCGGATTTGCAGACCCATAGGATGACCCCTTAGCGAATTGATTCGCCTTAGGGCCGAATCGATATGCCCCTGTGATTTGGCCAAGGATGGGCTACGGGTTATGAACCCTAGATTTTCCCCAAAACCTAATTCTTCTCCATTTTTACACATATCCAACAATATTTATCTACCCCAAATCATCCTACATGATTATCAACTACCATAATCCACAATTTCATCAACGTAAACCATGATTAGGGTTCAAACACCATAAATCCCATATTGAATCCATAAATTCTAATACACAACTATCACACAATTTACTCATCTTAAACCATATATTATCAAGTAGAAAACTTGCCTTGAGGTAGAAATCTCAGATTTCTTCATGGTAGAAGAAATCCCAAATCTTCAATCTTTAATCTCTCTCTTTTCTCCACAAGTTCTCTTCTTCTCTCTTTCTCTCTAGGTTTAATACATACACTTAAGAGAAATAAATGAAATGCAAGACTTAAATCGTGGCTTTTAGTCTAATATCCAAACTTAAATGGTTAATACCACATTAAAATGATTCCCAACTACGCATTTAAGCTATAACCAGTTAAAAGTGCCCAAAACATAAAAATACAATATGGCACTTATTTCGACTATCTTGCACATTTTGGGACTAACTATGCCTTTCAAATTATCATTTGGAAATTTTATAAGTCATTTCAAGTTCTGGTTTCATTTAAACCATAAGTGTCATTTTAAAGCATATGACAAAATAAAACACAACATGATGATATTTACTTACACATACATTAAATATGCAACAATCTTGTAAATATGCTCCATTAACTCATTTAATTCATATTTACTCCATCATCCGTATTTTATATAATTACTTCATGCAGTAAATTAATATAAAATAAGTCTCTTATAAGAGAGGGTTGTTACAATCTCCTCGGAAGCTACAAGGAAACTAAGAAAAAGCCAAGTTAGTTTAACGGATGAAAGCAAAAAATTGCCAAGTATGAATAATTTTTACCTGAAGAAGTGGGGAAATATGAACGCTAGAAATGGATGATTATCAGGCGTCCTTCTTTGGTTTCATCCGAAAGATGAAGGGCATCATGATCACGCATTTTTTTCCTAGAAATCAAGCTAAGATTCTTCAGTCTCTTAGTTCGCAAAGTTTTATGAACGAACGACCCTTATTAACAAATTCCACAACTTTCTCCTTTTGAGATTAGAAAATTCCAGGAACATTGTTAAAAATATATGCATAACATTAAGAATATGAGGTGTTAGTACAAATAGTTTTTTACAGGAAAATATAATGAGAAATTGCAGGTGCATAACTCATTCAAGTCTAGCTTGACCTAGAGGAGAGGAACATTCAAACGATGATTAGTGAGGTCGTTCTTATCATAAAACTCACATAACTCGCCCTTAACAAAGAGAAAACAATTCCTTCAATCGTGGTTGGATGAAGTAAGTGAAGTGACAAATCTTTCACCCTTATATCTTCAGGCTAGTATATACCCCCTTGTGAAGCCATCAGATTATAGAATTTCAGTAGCTCACTGACTATCGGGGGGTTGGTACAAGTCGAATAGGTTATGGAAGTGCAACATAGACCCAATCATCATCCACCAAGCATGTGGTATAAATTGGGAAGGGGAAATATTAATAAAGGATATAACATTGTGAATGCTCTTCGAAAAGGGAATTCCAAGCCCGACTTAGAGCAATGCTCATAAAGACAACCCCCACCCCTCATGGGAATTCGGGACACGATCAATCTCGTCATTAAGTCAAATAAATAAGGCCTTGGGAAGATCAAGGTGTTCACCCAACTATTGGAACTCTCCTCAGACATATAATTTATGGCCTCATAAAGTCCAGTGGTGTTACCACTGGTGTTCCCAGCCCAAGGGGGATTAGATGGTCCCATTTATTTGTTAGTGTTTTCATCTTTAACTAGATGTCTAGGCTTGCAATAATTTTATAAAGAAGCCCCTTCGGTAGAGGCACTAGGTTCATTATGCTCTGTTAAGTCATACCTTATAGTCATCCAAACAGAGTTTGTTTTAGACAGATTTACTATTCTACCCTTGAATTAGTTAGAAGATATATTTTTGTTAATTGAGATTTTGTTTTGTAACTAATTCAGTTAGTTCTGTTCTAGTTTGTTCTGTTCTGGTTAACAGTGTATAAATACACTAATGACTCTGTAATGAAAATATCTTTTTGATCAATAAAATAGATATCATCTTCTTCTTTCTATATGGTATCAGAGCGAGGTCAATCCTTGACCTAACTCATCATCTTCTTTCTCTGAATCATCCTATTTCTGCATAGCTCATTGATTAGAGCCTTGAACCAGTCATCAATGACAATAACTCACAATCTCAATCTTCCCTCAAATCTCATCTTCTTTGTCTCTAATCTCAACTCTCTGATCACCATTCGTCTTGATCAATCCAATTATATGGTTTGGCAATTACAGGTGAAGAGTTCTCTGCGTGCGAATCAACTTCTTGGGTATGTTGATGGTTCAATCAGATCTCCAGCTCAAGAAATAACTGATAATGAAGGTAATCAGGTTTCAAATCCTGCTTATATTGCCTGGAATAATGTTGATTCACAACTTGTTAGTTGCCTGAATGCGATTATATCACCATCCATTTTGCCTCAAATTGTGGGTTTTGAGCATGCATCTGATATCTGGAATTACTTGTCAAAGCGCTACGTTTCTTCGTCAAGATCACATGTTAATGAGTTGAAATTGAAGTTGTTGAATGCCTCTAAAGATCTGAATACAATGGATGAGTATCTTGATAATATTAAAGATTGTATTGACAAATTAACTGCATTTGGGGTTGAGATTTCTGAAGAGGATCTTGTTTTGTATACTGTTAATGGCCTCACTCCTGAGTATGCGTCTCTAAAGACTACACTTAGGGCAAGTTCTCAATTAATTTCATTTGTTGATTTGCAAACTCTTTTAAGATCAGAAGAATTGCATGTGCTTAGAGACAGGAAATTGACCGATGTGTCTAACACCACCACAGCCCTAGCTGCTGTTACCCAACCTCACTCTACACCCATGCTACCACAGTCTACTCATGTGTTGTCCCAACCTGTATCTCATAATATGCAGCCTTTTGGATACAGGACAAGTACCCAACATCATCCTAATGGATATTTTAGAGGAAGAGGAGGTATAAACAGGACTCAAAGAGGCAGAGGATATGGTAGAACTAATCAGTTTACAGTACAATGCCAAATTTGTGGCAAAACTAATCACAGTGCTATAGAGTGTTTTCACAGGTTCAATAACACCTATCACAATCCTAGTTCTTTTGGCAGCCAAAACATTAACAATCCATCCTATATGGCTCAATCTCAACACCACACACAAGCCTACTTTGCCCAACCTTATTCTTCACCAAATCACTCACTTTCATCATCATCTACTCCAAACACCTCATCTCCTTTATTACCCACTCCCACATGTTTCTTTCCTACATCTACTCCCCCATCTACTTGGTACTCTGACTCTTCCATTATTTCCTCTCCAGACACATCATTTTCTTCTTCTGAACCTTCCTTTTCTCATGCTTTTATTGCTTCCACCACTTCTTCTATACCCAACACTACTTGGCTCTTTGATACTGGGGCTACAAGTCATCTTGCAAACAATACTACTCATTTTCATACACTTCATTCTTATAAGGGTTCTGAGTTAGTTACTGTTGGCAATGGAGCCAAGGTTCCTATTCTACATACAGGAAATGGTATTCTTCCTACTCCTTCTAAGTCTCTACTTCTCTTTAATATTCTCCATGTTCCTCAAATCACTCACAATCTTCTTTCTGTACATCAATTGGCAAGGGACAATAATTGTAGGGTTATCTTTGATTCTAATATTTTCTATATTCAAGATAAACTCACTAACCAAGTTCTTCTACAGGGACCTTGTAGTCATGGTCTTTATACTTTGGCTCCTTCTTCTTCTCCCTCCCCTAATAATGCTTTTGTATCTGTTTCTACCTCAACTCATTATTGGCATTTCAAACTTGGACATCCCACATCTAAAATTCAATCTCATATCTCTAAAACTCATCTTATTCCTTCTGGTTCTTCTCTTTCTGAATGTCATGCTTGTTGCATCTCCAAAAGCCATAAGCTACCCTTCAAACTCTCGCCTACTACTACTACACATCCTTTTGAACTAGTGCACAGTGATGTATGGGGTCCTACTTCTAATATTTCCACTACTGGACTGAGGTATTACATCATTTTTATTGATGATTTTTCAAGATATACATGGCTTTTTCCTCTTAAAAGGAAATCTGATGTTTACTCTGTCTTCACTCACTTTGTCCATATGATCCTTACTCAATTCAAACTTACTATCAAAGTTCTTAGAACTGATAATGGTACTGAATACAAAAATGAATCCATGATTAATTTCATGTCCCAAAAGGGCATTTGTCTACAAACTTCCTGTCCTTACACCCCTGAGCAAAATGGAGTAAGTGAGAGGAAACATAGGCATCTTGTGGAAACTACTCTTGCTCTAATGAGTCACTCTTCTGTTCCTCCAAAGTATTGGCCAGATACCATTCTTACAGCTACTTACTTAATCAACAGACTTCCCTCTGTTAATCTTAATCTTCAATCTCCCTTTGAAATTTTGTTTCATCACCCTCCAGATTATATGTTTTTGAGAGTTTTTGGATGTTGTTGCTATCCCTGGCTCCTTCCTTACAGAAATTCTAAGCTTGAGCCTAAATCAAGATATTGTGTATTTTTTGGTTATACTTCGGACTCTAAGGGATATAAATGTTTTGATCCTACCACTGGACAAATGTTTGTCTCAAGACACGTTCAGTTTGTTGAAAATCAGTTTCCATTCTCTTCCTCTTTCATTCACTATCTTTCCCCTCTTTCTGATTCTTCTCTTTCTGCTCCTTCTTCTTCTCTTTCTTCTTCACACATTCTTACTCCTACTTTCATTTCTTCTTATCCTTCCTCCCACCCTTCTTCTTCTACTTCTCCTCCCCAATCTCAGCACTCTTCCTCCTCTTCTCTATCTTCATCAGTATGTCCCTCTTCCACACACATCACACAAGCTTCATCAACCCCCTCTCCTACTCACTCTATGATTACCAGATCCAAAGCTGGTATTTCCAAACCTAAACCTATTTTTGATCCTTCAGCCCATCTTCTTACCACATCCTCTGATCCTTTTCTCACCAAAGAGCCTACTTGTTACACCCAAGCAAACACATCCTCAGTTTGGAGATCATCAATGTCTGATGAATTTAATGCTTTACTGTCTCAAAAGACTTGGGAATTGGTCTCTTTACCTGCTGGAACAACTGCTATAGGCTGCAAATGGGTCTTCAGGATCAAACTTAATGTTGATGGCAGTCTCTCCAGATACAAGGCCAGACTTGTGGCCAAAGGATTTCATCAGACTGAAGGGTTAGATTACTTTGAGACATTCAGTCCATTCATCAAACAACCAACAATTAGACTTGTCTTGTCTATATCCCTACATTTTGGATGGCAAGTTCAACAATTAGATGTGTCCAATGCCTTTTTACATGGTGTTCTTGAGGAGGAGGTTTATATGGTCCAGCCTCCTGGTTTTATTGATGCTTCTCAACCAAACTCAGTTTGTAAACTCCACAAGGCAATTTATGGTCTAAAGTAGGATCCCAGAGCATGGTTTGCTACTTTCTCCAGATTTCTTCTTCATTATGGGTTTGCTAGCAGCACTGGTGATACTTCCTTGTTTATTCATCATCATTCCACTCATGTTACAATGGTTCTAGTTTATGTGGATGACATTTTGGTTACTGGGAGTTCTACTTCTGCTATATCTTCACTTCTTGTTGCTATGAGAAGCTCGTTTGCCATGAAGGAACTGGGATTATTAAATTACTTTCTAGGAATTGAGGTTCAATCCTCCTCTCATGGTCATTTTTTGTCCCAAACCAAGTATGCCACTGAGTTGCTTCACAAAGCTGGCATGCAAGATTGCAAATCTTCTCCTTCTCCTTCAGCATCTAAGCAACCAGCTTCTTCTGATCTTACTCCCTTTGCTGACCCTCATCTCTACAGAAGTCTCACAGGTTCTCTTCAGTACTTGACAGTTACAAGGCCAGACCTATCTTATGCAGTTCATTGGGTTTGTCAATTCATGCATGCTCCTCTAAATTGTCACTTTGCTGCTGTAAAAAGAATTCTAAAATATGTCAAAGGTACTCTCTATCTTGGTATCATGCTGAAACCCGGGCCACTTCAGCTTTTAGCCTACACTGACTCTAACTGGGCAGGAGACCCTTTGGATAGGAAGTCTACCTCGGGAAGTTATGTTTTTTTGGGTCCTAATCTCTTATCTTGGTCAGCCAAGAAGCAGACATCTGTTGACAAATCTTCTACTGAAGCAGAATACAAGGCCTTATCATCCACAGCTGCTGAAGTTGTTTGGCTCCAACAACTTCTTAAATATATGTCTATTCCGCTTCTCTCTACTCCTACTATCTGGTGTGATAATATTGGTGCTCTTTCTCTTGCTGCCAATCCTGTTTTTCACTCGAGGAGTAAGCATATTGAGGTGGATTTTCATTTTGTTAGAGAGAAAGTCACTTCCAAGCAGCTTATAGTAGCTCACATTCCCTCTACAGAACAACTTGCAGACATGTTTACCAAGGTCCTTTCCATTCCCAGATTTCACTATCTCAGGGACAAGGTTATTCACACTCAGCCCTCTTCGTTGTTTCACCAAGTTGCTGCTTCTGTGTCTTCACCATCCTCATCAACTTGAAGGGGGATGTTAAGTCATACCTTATAGTCATCCAAACAGAGTTTGTTTTAGATAGATTTACTATTCTACCCTTGAATTAGTTAGAAGATATATTTTTGTTAATTGAGATTTTGTTTTGTAACTAATTCAGTTAGTTCTGTTCTGGTTAACAGTGTATAAATACACTAATGACTCTGTAATGAAAATATCTTTTTGATCAATAAAATAGATATCATCTTCTTCTTTCTATATGCTCAAGCCCGAGGGCAATAATAATTTCCACCATATTAGCAAGGGCTCGTTAAGATGAAGAATTTCTTGATGATCTAGGGTGAGGGATTACCCATATAACTTAATCTAATCAAGATACAGGTGTATCGGTGAATCAAAAGCCATAAAGTTGGAGATGTGGTATTACCCTCTAGATATTAAGACACGAGATTGATGTAATAGTAAAATGAATTATGAAATCTAGATTATGATAAGGTAGAGCTATAGAAGTTCAAATATGCAAGAAATTAACAGGAAGAATTTTGGTGAAAAGAATGAAATGAAGAAGTAAACCAGATATGGTCACTCCGTAGATGAATGGACATGAGACCTTGATGCAAAGTAAGAAAAATTTCACAGATGAGACCTAGCGAGGTTTTGGGAATGGAGAAGTATATGAGAAAGGTTTTTTTGAGAATAAGACTAGAGAAAGATTTGGTTATTTAGAAACATAGAATGCAAATGTTTGAAATGAAGGTATAAGGAGGCTTTTACACCAAACAAGAGTTTCATGTTCAAAAATTGATGGTCGAATCTAAGAGAATTGAACTATTGTAAATGTTCAGGGATAACACGCACAATCAGGGTGCAAGAGGGGCACAAACACCCACTTGAGCCTCTTGAGTGTAAGCAACATCATGCATGCAATGATTAAGGTGCTTTAACCAAGAAATGTCTCACACCGAGACTAACTATCTTCAAATCATGATCTCTTCATAGATTCTGAAGTCGGTACAGAATCCTAAGTGGATCACCATAAATCAAATTGGTCCCGCTAGAAAATCTATCAAATAGCATCACAGAAGGAAAGGTACATGCAGATGGCATAGACCTCATTTGTCCACATTTAAAAATCTCCGGCTCATCTTCATAAACACAAAGAGTCTAAGGGGTAGCTGATAGGGGATATTTTTAGTTAGTTGAGTTTCGAAAGGTGAGTGACTCAGACACAAGCCAGATGAAGGGATGAGAGACCTAGGTATAATAAAGTTATATCTTATTGACCGAATAAATAGTCAAACTCACATATCTCCTTAGCCGATTACCCTGCCTTCATCAAGACAAATGCTCATCTTCATCATCCGAATGATTAATGAACCATTTAAATTAATGAAACTTTTAATAGGTCATTTATTCAAATGGATAACATGTTCCCTATTAATCCTATTGGAAATATCGGTGAATAAAAAAATATGGGAATTTGTAGATCCATCATCTATGAACATGTGTATTCCTCAGATTTAACTTACTTCAATGTGTAATGCTATTAAATAGGAACAACTTTGTTAAGGCTTGGTATATAAAACCTAATAAGTTCAAACACTCTCTGTAATTCCTAAAAGCAATAAAAGAACTCCCCCGTCCCTTCACCTTGTGGATGCAGGTTGAGCCCAGTCGAACAACTACATCTAGTGTCTTGTACTTTTATCATTTTCTTCGTCTGTTAAGAATCATAGACCACTATTTTATCGTTGTTGTGTTATGTGTGCGAATATTAAATTTCTACCTTAACATCCAACACTCTAAAGTACCTTACATCTTGTGCATGCTTTATTATTTCTTTCATCCTGAAAAGATCAATAATCAACCTCATAAGGACTTTTAAAATATTTTAATTAGGTTGGCTTGTGGAGTGAACATTACTATTGCTGCCCTCACCCTTGGATATCTATACACTTGGATAGATAAAACTCATTTTGATAATCAACGCTTAGTTGGATATACCTTGCTCTAAAAGAATAACTAATTAGCAAATTCCCCACTAAACGTCCAAATTTAATGCACTGGAATATGAAGCAAAGCAAGAAGACATTTTTGTCTTTAATTCATGATCACAACTCTTTCTATGAGCATCCTTACACTGAGAAGACTAATGCTCAAACTTGGTCTTTCTTTAAGGATGGAGATTATACGGTGTAGATCCTTTTTAGGGAATATGATCCTTCTCTAGTTGTGGTGTTTTTACTCACACCAAGTCGTCTTCCTGTATTTACATAATGTAATGTTGAGAGTGAGGCCTACAGCCCTCATCGGTGGGTTTGACAACTTAGTTATGACATGGGCATCCCTTAAACATTTTGTAGCAGTGACAGAGCTGATGATTCTTTTTACATTGCGTGTCTTGACTTCACCCCTACAATATAGTAGTTCTATAAACAGATAATCATGATCTATTAGTCGTTCTTATGATAAAAAGGGCGAGCGATGTGTCTTTAGGTTGGTTCTTCCATTATTGGCAAAACCCAGCTCAGGCTCCTCAAGGAAATCATTAAAATAGAGATTGTGTATCCCATGGTGGAATGATATGGGCCCTTGAAGCTTGGTACTAAAAATAACTCCATTTTTGTTAGAAATTAAAGTAGTTGCTTATGTTTGTTTAAATTAGTGGGTTAGTGCAGTTAGTGCAGTTAGTGCTGGATAAGTTAGTGGGTTAGTGCAGTTAGTGCAGTTAGTGCTGGATAAGTTAGTGGGTTAGTGCAGTTAGTGGGTTGCTATTTCTGTTTGCATAAAAAGGCTGTAATACTCTTTGATCAATGCAGAATTTTTCAGTACATATTCATTTGTACTAACATCTGGTATCAGAGCCACCACCGGGCCTGATTGAAAAGGGAGAGAGATCATCTTGCAGCAGCATAAATGGCAACTGAGAAGAGTACAGATAACTTTGTTCAACTTGCGATTCGAAAGTTTGATGGTCACTATGATCATTGGAGTCTTTTGATGGAAAATTTCTTGAGATCGAAGGAATATTTTGATCTTGTGGAAACCGGGTATGCAAAACCAGAACCAGAAGAGGAAATGACGGTTGCTCAGATAGCAAGGCTAGCTGCGTTGAAGCTGAAGGACCTGAAGGTCAAGAACTATCTATTTCAATCAATAGATAGGGCAATTTTGGAGACAATTCTCAAGAAAGATACAGCCAAACAGATTTGGGATTCGATGAAAAAGAAATACCAAGGAAGTTCAAAGGTGAAGCGTGCACAGCTTCAAGCTTTGAAGAGGGATTTTGAAGTTCTCCAAATGCAAAATGGAGACACTATCAATGACTATTTTGGCAGAGTTATGGGAATTGTCAACAAGATGAGGATTCATGGTGATCAACTAGAAGATGGAGCTGTGGTGGAGAAGATCTTACGATCTTTAACACCAAAATTCGACTATGTGGTTTGTTCAGTGAAAGAATCAAATGATACGGAAGAGATGACCATTGATGAATTGCAAAGTTCTCTGCTTGTGCATGAGCAAAGACTTAATCGGAGACTTGCAGTGGATGAAATGCAGGCTTTAAAGGTGTCTACACATGATGAAGGCTCTAGCTCTAAAGGAAGAGGTAGAGGAAGAGGTGGTAGAGGCCGTGGAAGAGGTGGAAGAGGCAATCATCATGGAGGTGGCAGCAGAGATAGTAGCAGATCATCTAAGAAAGATGAGGACCATCATGGCAAAGGAAAAGGGAAATTTGACAAGTCTAAGGTGGAGTGCTACAGGTGTGGAAATTTTGGGCACTTCAAGAATGAATGTTACACCAAATTGGACAAAGAGAAGGGAGAGAAGTCCAATTTTGCTGAGAAGAAAGAAGAAGAAACACTGCTGATGGCATTTCATGCTATGGAGGACATGGATTCAGAAATTTGGTATGTTGATTCTGGATGTAGCAATCACATGAGTGGCCGCAAGTCATCTTTTGTGAATTTGAATGAGAGCTTCAAATCAGTAGTGAAGTTTGGAAATGAGTCAAGTGTAGAAGTGATGGGAATAGGAGATGTGAAGATCAGAACAAGGAATGATTTTGTAGAAACCATTGCAAATGTTTTCTACATACCTGATTTGAAGGCAAACTTGCTGAGTACTGGACAGCTGCAAGAAAAGGGCTATACTATCACAATGAAGAATGGAGAATGTGAAATATATGATCCAAAAAGGGGGTCAATTGCAGTAGTGAAGATGACACAGAATAGACTCTTTCCCATGAAGATCAAAACTGTACAGAGTTGCTTGATGGCCAAGAAAAATGATGATGATTCATGGAGATGGCATAAAAGGTACGGACATTTGAACTTCAGTGGTTTAAGAACTCTATACAAGAAGAATATGGTGAATGGACTACCTGAGTTAGCCCATATTTCACAAGTATGTGATGAATGTACGATTGGCAAGCACAAGAGAGAAACATTTCCCTCTGGAAAATCAGTAAGGGCTCGAGAAGTCTTGGAGTTGGTGCACTCAGACTTATGTGGACCAATTTCACCAAAGTCAAATGGCAACAAGAGGTACTTCATTTCTTTTATTGATGACTTTAGCAGAAAGACTTGGATTTATTTCTTGCAAGAAAAATCAGAAGCTTTTAGTACATTCAAGAATTTTGTAGCTCTTGTTGAGACTGAAACTGGGAAGAAAATTAAAGCTTTGAGAACTGATAGAGGAGGAGAGTTTTGCTCCAATGAGTTCAACGAATTTTGTGATGAGAATGGAATCAGAAGGCCACTAACAACAACTTACACTCCTCAGCAAAATGGCGTGTCTGAAAGGAAGAACAGAACCATTTTAGATATGGTGAGAAGCCTGCTTGCAACTGGAAAAGTACCGAAGTCATTTTGGCCTGAAGCTGTCTTATGGTCAGTTCATATTCTCAACAGAAGTCCTACTTTTTCTGTTAAGAATATGACTCCTCAAGAAGCTTGGAGTGGAAGGAAGCCATCGGTCAATCACTTCAAAGTTTTTGGGTGCATAGCATATGCACATATCCCAGACCAAAAGAGAAAGAAGCTTGATGACAAAAGTGAGATGTGTGTGTTTCTTGGAGTAAGTGAATCCTCAAAGGCCTACAAACTGTACAATCCCGTGACAAAGAAGATTGTGGTGAGTAGAGATGTTATTTTCAAAGAAGATAGCACATGGAGTTGGGATGCACATAATGAAGGCAGCAGCTCTCTGCAGAAGCAGATTCCTATGGATGATGAAATGAATGTAGATGAGGATGCACGGGGAGAACAAATTGAGGAAGATGTTCATAATGAAGTACAAGGTGATGAAGAAGCAGGTCAAGACTCAAGATACAATCTTCGAGATCACAACACAAGAAAAAGGCCAGCGTGGATGATAGATTATGAGGCAAATTATGGTGAATGTGGTGTTGATAATGCCAATTATGCATTGTTTGTGGACACAGATCCGATTACATTTGAGGAAGCTGTGAAAAATAGCAAGTGGAGGATAGCTATGGACAATGAAATTAAGTCCATTGAGAAGAACAAGACATGGGAGCTCACCGATTTGTCTGAGGGACAGAAATCCATTGGTGTCAAATGGGTTTATAAAACCAAGCTAAATGAAAAGGGTGAAGTTGAAAAGTACAAAGCAAGATTGGTGGTGAAGGGATATAAACAAAAGGAAGGAATTGATTTCAAAGAGGTGTTTGCACCAGTAGCAAGGCATGACACAATCAGAATGGTGGTCTCCCTAGCTGCGCAGAATTCTTGGCCTATCTTTCAACTAGATGTGAAGTCTGCTTTCTTGCATGGAGACTTAGAGGAACAAGTTTTTGTGGAGCAACCACCAGGCTATATGAAGAAAGGAAAAGAAAAGAAGGTTTACAAGTTGAAGAAAGCACTTTATGGCCTGAAACAGGCCCCAAGAGCCTGGTACAGCAGAATCGATTCTCATTTTGCAAAAATGGGATTTCAAAAGTGCCCACATGAACATACACTTTATGCCAAGGTTGGAGATGGAGGTAAACTGATTATAGTATGTTTATATGTTGATGATCTCATTTATACTGGAAATAATGCTGACTTGTTGAATGAATTTAAGTTGTCAATGATGAAAGAGTTTGAGATGAGTGACTTAGGGATGATGAAATATTTTCTTGGAATAGAAGTCAAGCAAATGACTCATGGCAAATTCATCTGCCAGAAGAAATATGCTCAGGAGGTTCTAGAAAGGTTCAAGATGGAGGACAGCAAGCCTTTTGCTACACCAACAGAGATTGGAGTGAAGTTAGCAAAGGATCCGAATGGCAAAGCTGTGGACAACACCTATTTCAAGCAGTTAGTAGGAAGCTTAATGTATCTAACCTCTACTAGACCTGATTTAATGCACGCTGTGAGCTTAATAAGCAGATACATGGAGAAACCAACTGAGATGCATCTCAATGCAGCTAGAAGGATTCTGAGGTATGTGAAAGGGACCTTAGATTATGGAGTATTTTACAAGAAAGGAGAAGTTGGACTGAAAGGCTACACAGACAGTGATTATGCTGGAGATATTGATGATAGAAAGAGCACATCTGGTTATGTGTTCTTACTGAGTGGAGGAGCTATTTCTTGGCAGTCAAAGAAGCAACAAATTGTTACATTGTCCACTACAGAAGCTGAGTTTGTAGCAGCCACTGCAAGTGCTTGTCAAGCAGTCTGGATGAAGAAAATGCTGGATTTCTTGGGAGAAGAACAGCAAGGTACTTCAGTTATTTATTGTGACAATATTTCAGCCATTAAGTTGTCTAGAAATCCAGTTATGCATGGCAGAAGCAAACACATCGATGTTAGATTCCATTTTCTAAGATACCTGTGCCAAGATGGAGTTATAGAGTTGGAATATTGCAAGACTGGTGAGCAGATTGCTGACATCTTCACAAAACCATTGAAACAGCCTTTATTTGAGAAGCTGAGAGCTATGCTGGGAATGTGTTCAGCTAAAGTGTTCAAAGAAGATGGATTCAAGTCCGTGTAATCTACTTAAACTAGTTCAGCAGAAATCAGTTTAAGGGAGGGAATGTTAGAAATTAAAGTAGTTGCTTATGTTTGTTTAAATTAGTGGGTTAGTGTAGTTAGTGCAGTTAGTGCTGGATAAGTTAGTGGGTCAGTGCAGTTAGTGTTGTATAAGTTAGTGGGTTAGTGCAGTTAGTGGGTTGCTATTTCTGTTTGTATAAAAAGGCTGTAATACTCTTTGATCAATGCAGAATTTTTCAGTACATTTTCATTTGTACTAACAATTTTTGGTAATAAGTTTGAGTTGAGTACCACTAACATACCTCTTCCCAAAGAAATACCTCCATTGGCTCCAACTGGAGAACTTCCATGGGGGTCTAAAAATGATAAGAAGAAAGGTGTTGATGTAGTTGGTGGCTCAAAATAAAAATCTTCTTCGACAGCAGGTTCCTCTAAAGGAGAAGCTATTTCTCAGCTGCCAAGAAAATAATTGCCATCAGGCGTCAAAACATGTGAGTGCTCATTCTGTAGCTCCAGAATTATTTGAGAAATAAAAATCCTTAGTTTCTGAAGTTATCTTTAGGATGGATTCTACGCATATGACTACTGATGAGATTATAGCTGGTTTAAAAAGACACCATTCAGCTGATGACTTTGTTGTTTCTCAGGTTCCTCAAAAGAGGGTTTCTCTTGTTTAGAAAAATGTGCAGGTATGTCCCACTAGTGCCACTCCTTAATTCAAAATGACTTTCAGGAAGAAACTTAATGGAATACGCATGGTTCCAACTCTAACTCCCACGTCATCAAGTTCCTTAGAGAAAACTTTGGAGTAAAGTCCAGGTGATGATGTGGTGGATGATCCCACCCAAGTTGATATATTTGTTCCTCTTCACAAGACTCAACGAGTAAAAATATTAAGTGGAGTTGATTCTTACTGTAAGAATTTATTTCTAGAACTATTATTCTTTCTTCAGCATGTCCCTCCACCACCCGTAGAAGTTTTATCAACTACTGATGAATCTCCTCCATGAAAGTTTCTTCGAGACCAATAGTTGAAGTAAACACTATTCCAACTTCTCCATTGCCCCAAACCTCAAGGACCCGATGAGCTTCTTCCAAGCATGCTCCTTCTGGGCATCATTCTTCTGCGAAAAGGAAATTGACAATGAGTGAAAAACTGTGGGTGTTTCAGGTGGAACTTTATAAATGATAACTCCAACTATTCCTCATGTTATACCTAACTTACCACTGGTCATTATTCCCCCAGTTCCATTAATTCAAGTAGTTTTCATTGAACTTTGACTCGATCACATAGTTTTTCTCAATCTTTGTGGTTCTCAAGACTTCGTTATATTTTGCCTTTGTAAGTAAGTGGGCACATTCCACACTTTAGTCCCTCTATTAATGTGATGGATCTCTTAAGGTCCCTCGATAAGGAAATCCCTCCTCCTATCCTTGAAAGGCAGGTCATAAACTTGGACTTTGTAGTGGTGATACCAGCCCCTATGGTGTCTCTGGTGTTTTTGCCCACCTTCGTCCAGCTACCATTAAGGTAAATGTGTTGTACAAAAATTATAACTTTTACTTTACTTTCTCATGTATTACTTCATGTTAAGCTTCCTATATTTGTGGTTTTTTTAGCCCGGTAGTGCTAAAGAGAGGGAGCAGACAATTCCTGTAATTAAGATTAATCAAACCTCAGTGGATGATGTTACTCTGTCGATGGAGGTTAGTCCTTCAGTAGAGCCTATTATTTTGGATATTGATAACACTCCAACAATTCAAGCTCAAACTAAATCTGTTAGCCAATATTCAAGATGTTAATACGGTAGTTCTCATAACTTTCATAACATTTTTTGTGCATGAACGATTTTCATTATTGTTATAATCTTCTTGTATATAACTTAGGAAAAAACCTCACTTGCATGGTGATTTACTCTCCATTAAGTAATGTTTACAAAAAGTTAAGTTTTTTCACCTTTTTAGAGAAGTTAGTAATTTGGATATGGTTTCACTAAACATACACCTACTTAGTGATGTAACCTACTTAGGTATGGTTTCTCTAAAAACACATTTGTTTAGTGACTTGGATCTATACTTGCTAAGGTTTTATAGTTTTACCTACTTGGTATAGGAAAATTCTGAAGTTGGCGTGCATGTACAAGCAATAAAGGTTGATTATGATCTGGCTGATCCCAATAAAGTTAAGTCAACTACTCAGAGTGATCATGGTTCGATGATCAGTGTGAATCGACAGGAAAATGAATTAGCTTGTGGTGCTCATATGATAAAAATTTCACCAACTGCATATAATTGGCAGGTACTTTAAATTAGTTCCTTAATTTAAGGCTCTGTGCACACATTGTTGGATCGGCTGAATGCTTCTCATCTAGAAACTTTCACCATTGACTATCTGAGGCCCCATGCTGTAATAATGGGTTATCAACTTCAAGGTGTAGTGGATATTGTGTCTAAAATTGTGAACGCATCAACTTCTGCCTTAGAAATATTAACTCTAAATCAACATATAGTAACCTCAAAGATCAGGGCACGGATGGGTTTGATTGCTCATGGCTCATCAACAGTTACCTTGAATATACCCACATGATGACCTATCTTTCTTAATATCTCAAAAATGAAGAGGATTTAAGGATTGAAGAAGGGAAATTGAGGCAGATTGCCCCCCAAATTGAAGAAAGAGCCCAAGAGGTGAAGGCGGTAAAAGAAGCTTTGGCCTTGGCCATAAATAAACATGAAGCTAATCTGAAGCTAAAGTCAGAAGTTGAATCTAACATGTGACACCCCGCCTAATTAACCCCGGGTGATCAGTCCTAAATTAAATTAGAACAGGTTTCTCAGTTGGTTCATTCTTAGCATCACTGTCGCTTTTTTAATTACTAACCACCTAAGTGAGAAAAATATACTACTGCCAATTTTTTTTATCTTTTATTAACTAAAATCAAAGACTCATGCGGAAACAGAAATATAAAAAATAACTATTAACTCAAATCAACCATTCACAATTAATTAACTGACCGAATAAACCATCGGCTCAAAATCCAACAAAAGTCAAGATAAGAAATAAATCTCAATAGGTCTGACATAAGTACTGAAATAAAATTGTGAGCAACATGCTCGAATAACTGATAGGAAGTCTCTACACTAAGAATGAAAAGAATTAGGCGCTTATCAAACTCCCGCAACATCCACACATGCTGCAGCAACGGATCCCTGGAATGAGTCAAGTCTGGCGTCCCTGTGGCTTGACGCCTAAAAGATTTTTAAAAGTTTTTATAGCAAGGGTTAGTACCCAAAACATTTGGAAAACATTTATCAAATGATTAACTTGCAGTAATAAATATATATATGCATGCTCTTCATATTTTAGTTAGTGTCTCACTCTCTTGAGAACATCCTCACCCCTTCTCTAATGTGCACTACTAACACCTTAATTAATTTACCTAGTTATTTATCCCATGACTAGATAACTAATTTAACCCCTTGCAACCACCCCACTCTAACTGAGTGTGCCATAATTATGATTTCTAAGTTATTATTAACATTAAATTAATTAATCCTTTTCCTTTTTAAAATCATATAACTTTCACACCCATTATATGTATAATACAATTCACGACCTGTATTAATTTACCCGTATATAATTATTTACCTTGTTATATACGTATAGTTATATTTCAACATTCACAAACATGCTAGAATAATAATTAATATTAAACATCCTCCCGAGTAATAACTCACCGGATGTAAATTTCTCTAAAGTGCTATCCCACTAGGCATATTCACATAACCTAGTTACCCCAAGTCAGAATTTCTCACCAACTTGGATAATACATCCAAATTGGAGGCAGTCATATTCCTTCCTTGAAAGTGAGATGCCCCTCACCCATATAACGGACGCTATGACTTGGGAATATACTCTCCCTACTCCTCAAGCTAGGGGATCCATCCACTACCCGTAACCTCCCCCTATAGCACTCGAGTATATGTAATAATAATATCTAGCCACTGATATTAATGCACACACCATATATATATACTATCGCACACCGTATATATAAAAATATAAACTATCCCGGCTACACCATGTACTAAGTCCGTGACACAAGCCTATTCAGATTATTATGAATTTATGGTCCAACTCCAATTATTAATTAATTCGCACATTAATTAATTAAATTACTTGCGGTATCGCTCCAACCAATATATTCGGATTTACTCTCGTGACCCGAAATAAAACAATACCCGAGTCTAAATTCCCGAATCCCAATTATTTAACTTTCACTTTAAATAAAATTAACGTCTTGGTATCGGTCAACCAATATACTTGGACTTGCCCACTCAATCCGTATTTAAATATTTTGAAATATTATTCCCAAAATGTAAATCCTGATGTGACACATATAAATTTCCTCCAAATCCTAATTAATTTTCCTTCATAATTAATTAGATTGAAAATCTTATATTTATTTCCCATTAAATGAGGCATGAAATAAATTGTAAGTAAATCTCCCTTGTAAAAAAAACTGGTCGAATTGCTAAAATCTGTCGACCATCGATCGATCGCACAGGTCATCGTCTTCTTCCCCCTTCTATTTCAGTCATGGACGAAAAGCTCTAAACCCTAACTTCTTCTACTCTAAACCCCAAGTCTTCCCATCAATAATATATACCAAAATCCTCATAAGATACCCCCATAAAGTCCACAAACATAATTTAATTTACATTCTCTACTGTTTTCATAAATTGGGGAAAATCCGTTTTAAGTCTTTAACCTATTTAAACATCAACTCCTTATCTCCAATTCGTTTCCAATCAATTTGGGTTTACACATCATACCAGATATATATACTAATCTCAGATTATACATGAATTCCTACACAATTTAGAAATCAGAATATTGGTTTACAAAAAAAAAAACTTATTTGTATCCTTTAAATCCCAAAACGAATTTTGATTTCTCACATCACATAAATATGAATCGAAACACAAATTAATTGTTACAGGAAGTCAACCACTTGCCTTATGATTCGTAGGGTCTGATTTGAGGTTGTGAATTCCCAAGGTGGAAGACGAAATCCTTTATTTTGGCTCTTTCCTTTGTCCCCCAATTCGCCTTTAACTGTCTCTTAGGTTTTCCTCTCCCACAAAGTGTTTCCTAATTTCACACAGTCATTCCCCTTTTTCTTTTAATTAGGTAATTAGTCTAAATCCCGTTTTTGGCCTAATGGGCCAAGCCCAAGTGACCCAAATACCCCCGTGTGAGCCCGACTATGCCTAAAAAGTTCTGTGACCCGTTTGCTACCCCCAGGTACACTTTTTCGACTATCTCGACCCATTCGAACTCAACCATACACTCAGAATTGACATTCGAATTAATTTATAAAAATCCTTATCTCACACCCAAGTTAGTCTATACTGACTCCTGGCTGAGATAAGTACATATCTCGTTACTAATACTCAGAATGACGTAAATAAATTATTACTATTCACTTAGTAATTAAACTTCCCTAAATATTAACCATTCACTCCCCGATTAATATTTAAATTAATATTACCATAATTAATTCAATTAAAATTACGACACACAAGTAATTTAGAATTCTCGAATTAATTAAATTTTAAATGCACAAAAATACGAGGTGTTACATAACATTTTCGTTTTGTTTGATTATCAAAGAGAAGTTGCTTCTGATGTTTTTGCTTAAATTGGGGAGGGTTTTTTCACTTCTCATGATTTGTGGATCCTCTTAGGATAAATTATTTTTGTTGTATTTCTAGATAGTAGTCCCAATTTTGATTGTCACTCTATTTACAAATTAAATACAAAGAGTTTTTGTTCTTGAACATGTGGGTACATTACTTATCTAAGAGTGTACTTATCGATGGT
This sequence comes from Sambucus nigra, assembly GCA_949130495.1. Lineage (NCBI taxonomy): Eukaryota > Viridiplantae > Streptophyta > Magnoliopsida > Dipsacales > Adoxaceae > Sambucus > Sambucus nigra. The sequence continues at coordinate 238,389,639 of OX422207.1, forward strand.
AGCTACCAAAATAAAAATTAATTACCTTAATTTAAGAAAAAGGTTTGTAAATTTATTATTATAAAATGGTTTAACTATTCAAAAGTGTATGTGACAAAAATATTTTAGTAGATTTTATAATCTTAATTTTTATTTTCTTATTTAAGACAATGAATCTAAAATAAGTAAAAAGAGAAAAATAAGAAAAAAAATCAGATGTATGAAGGAAAAACCCAGTAAAGGGAAAACCTAGGACCGATAAGAATTACAAATACACTATGGAAGAGTTTTACGATTAAAAGAAAGAGACTTACAACCACATGACGTTATGACCGACTATACACTATTTCCCACTATATTCTCCGTAGAGAGCACCGACAGTGGGATAACGCTTCACAATCATGGCATGTTTTGGTTCTCAACTAATACCTTCAAATATTTCCCCAAAATTTTCTTCTTTAAAGTTAAAGCAAATTTTATTCCTGGATAGTACCCTCAAGCAAGCAAAATGCTACACATAGGATTTTTTCAGTGGATCCTAAAGATATATGTGTTAGGATGTTTAGAAATATGTGGTGCTTTAATCTCAAAACGAATATTTCCAATCCCATGAAGAGAAAATATTTACTTACTAATGAAATTAGATTTTTGAACACTGGGTGAGTAAATATACCTCTATTAGAAACAATGGCTTGAAAATAACTCAATGAAGAGGAGTAAAAAATGTGCTCTCAAATATATGAGATGGTTTGATCAGCAAAAATATTTTTTCAAAGCTCTCACTTTTGATTTGGAAGAGTGAACTACACTAAACTTATAGTCCTCAAATGTTAGGTTCCACACTCTTACGGTGCCAAATAGTCACATCAAATTCTTACTCACCGAAAAATTATATTTGACACTTTAAGATCTTAAGGAAGATCTTGTGCAAAAAATTGACTTTTAGCGATATTAGGAGCATCTTGTAGTAGTGTACTTACAAAAAGAGGATTCCTCACTGAAGCGAACCTGAAGCGATCCAAGTTGCACCCAAATCGAGAGATTTTTACACAGGACACAAAAGTTTATAGATACATTATCGTGAGAAATATTTCCATTGGAGAGTCGCTACACTGAAACATACCGCGAGAATTTCAAGATAATTTTTCCCAGTTTGCCTTAGAAAATATTGACAAAAAGTTTTGAGGCGAACTCTAAGTATGTATGATAAAGCTTAAGATCATCCATACTTGAGATATATAAAGAAATATATAATTCTTTATAAAAATATATTTTTCTGTAAGAAAAGTATATCTTCATGTGCATTTGGCAAAATTACAAAACCAAGGTTAATTAGAAAGATTTTCCAATTATAAAAAGGAATTATCCGAGGTAAATATAAGCTCGCTAAGTCTTATACATTTCCTGAGTGGTGTTTGAGGTTTGGCATTTTAGTAAATTCAGTATATTGATGAAGCTTTCCAATGACCTCTTTGACAAAGTGTCAAACATGTTTTGGTCAACGAATTTAAACAATATATTTTATAGAGCACATCGAGTATATTATACTCTTACAATTTCTCCCTTTGTCAAATTCCGAGACACAGCATGAAAAGGAAAAATTACAAGAAAATAAAGGAAACTACAATTTTACGACCTGCCTGGCCAAGGGCTTGTACAAAAATAGAAAATTACATCTGTTGCAAGTAATTAATCACTATAAGAGACTCAACCATATTCATGGATCAAAAAGAATCTCTTGCATAATACTTTCCTATCACACACTAGAAAGCTCATCAAGGTGCTTGTGTGAAGAAATATGACAAAAAAATGATAAATATGAACTTATGAATATAGAATTTTTAACATGTGAAAATCATATATATCTAAAATAAATCCCCCTCAAATATATAATTCCTCTCAATAAACATAATATATCAACAAATAACTATATGCATCCTATGCTCTAATAACTACACTAATCCTATGTACAAACTTCTGCCCCTTTTATCACAAAAGGAGACAAAGGAAATAACTAAGAACATAATGGGATCAAGTTCACAAGGCACTTTAAGAGAGTAAAACACGCTAATCAAACCAACAAACAGAGAATAATCATATACAGAGTGAACAATTAAAATGTGAGTCTAGGTAAGATATAATCAACAGAGTAAATAGGGCCTAAGATTAACAATTTTAATTACACGTGGGAAGAAAAAAATATCAAGCAAAGATATAAGTAATGATAAAAAATGATAATCATTCAAAAGTTGAGAGTTTACAAGGATTACAATAAATATGAGCAATATAAACCAAAATCTAATAATTCTAAATGTAAACCAAGAAAGCCCAAAACAAAATAAATTACATCAATTTTAATTCTTTTTCAACATTCTAAAAATAAAATATCAATAAGCTCATTCTTAGTGTCATGCAAAGTGTCCCTGACATTCTTCACATGAGTATCAAAGGTGTGTTGACAGAGTCATTGAAAGAAGACCTCATCGAACTAAGTGAGGGTAGAAAACTAGAACGCAATTGATTAGATATCCGAAAGACGATATAATCCAACTCATTTTCAGTTAAGGTGCACATACTATATTCATCAGATGTAGAGGTAGGACGAGGAGAAGGTGGAATAATAACATGCGGTGGTGTAGGTGTGCCACTGAGTCACCAAGCTGAGCAATAGACTTATAATATGAATCGATAGCCAATGCCTATAGTGACTTTTCCAAAACTTTATAGGGAAGTTGGGGAACTCCAAACTCTAAAAGAAAGTGTACGATCAAATGACCATAGGGCAAGGCACGAGATTTTGTATTGTCCTTAGTGTGATCAGAAATTGAGTCCCTTATGAAATCACGCAAACACATACTAGAACCTAATATGATGGTGTACAATAAGTATACATGTTTTAAAGATATGTTGTGCAGATGTGGAAAAAATAAAAGAGAAAACAACCATGTTCAGTATATAAAAATCTTCATCAAGAACTGCTTGAGGAAGAGACTTTCCATTCCAATATTGACAATGGTTATCGCTCAAACGAGTGATCACATCCCTATTGTGAAATTCACTTCAAATCAATTTGTAAGAATACTCGATGTGATTTTCTTTCGGGACATTAAAGTGGTTTCTTATCGACTTAGAAGAAATTGACACTTGAACTCCCCTCACTTTGAAAGAAATAAGTACATTGCCAAAGGTCCCATTTGGTTGTCCTAAAATTATCAATTAACTCATTTATAATTTAGCCAATTTATAAATTGGCCAATTAATTGTGTTTGGTTTCATTACTTAATTGATTTATTAATTGGCTCATTTTAGCTCTTGTGTAAAATCTAAAATTCGAGCATTTCACAAAAAATATGAAATGGATCCATTTGATATAGGAGTCGAGGAATATGACGACTCCTTTATCCCTCTCTCCCTAACTCCCTGTCTCCCCCTCTCTCTCTCAATTCGTTGTTAATGCTTTTTCCTGATTGAACAATTACCAAACATCGCCTAAAATTTAACTTAAACTCATTTCAAATCCACTCATTTATAATTCAATACTTCATAATGAACCAATTTAGATAATAAAATAATTTTTGCAACCAAATGAAGCCTAAGTGATCCTTACCATCCGTAAGAGTCGGATAAAGTTCTCTCACCAACATGGTCTGGTTTGAGAGAAAATGTCAATATAATATCTACATCCAAGAACTCATATAAACGGGTACCGAAAAAAGATTCCAAATCAATCGACCATTCTAATGCACATGACTTGTAGCAAAGAGTTCCTCAAATCTAGAGGGATTAGATGAAGTCGAGGCATGTGAGTGAGATTTTAGAGCCATGATATAACCTGAAATCACACACCAAGACACAAGCATAGAAATCAAATGAGATATGGAAATGAAAACCAAAGATCCTAGACTAACTCTATGAGTAGACAAACCCCAATCATGTAAAGCAAAGCTATACGCGTTAAAGTTACATAAAAGAATCAATCTTAACTCAAGATAAGTTAAGAACTCATCAATCATAGAAAAAAATTTCATCAAAATCCATTAAAACTAATATCACCAATACCTAACTCTAATAAGGAGTAAATCTATAAATCTAGGCAAAAAAACTTACCAAGATGAAGACTATCCACTAGAATGAGATAAAGAAAACCCAAATATACCTCTAAGATGCTAAGTTGGGAGGAAAGAAAGAGTTTTATATGGGTGAAGGAGATTTTTAGAGAAGAAAATGCTAAAAAGTGCTCTCAACTCCCGATTTGGGCATTTTGAACAAACCCAGGGGTCGTCGCTACAGCGAGCAATTTTCTCACTGATCACGGAAATATCAATACGGCGAAGTTCCTGTGACGGCAGGTCAAGAAAACTATCAGCAAACAAAATTGTTCAAAAAGAACATAAAAATTAAGAAAACGTACATATGATTTCTTAGCTTTTAGGCAAGTATAATTTGATCTCGTAGATTACCATTTTGAATGATCAAATAAGATCCAAAAGATCATAAAACGATTCCTGGTTAAACCAAATACTCTACATGAAGAATAATTTATTATTCAAAAGCCTGTGGTCAAATTAAAGCCATACAAAAAATAAAGTAGTTCAAAGGCATAAGTCATGATAGAAAAGTGAATAAAATGAGCACTAACCTGTAAAATTGAAGAATGAAGATTAATTTTTGGACTCACTTTTGAAATGTTTTGACTTTATACAACAAAGAGGGGTCCTTATTTTTCTTGAAAATAAAAAAAAATTCTAACCACCACTTTTCTCTTTCTCAAATAGCGATTTATGATTAAAACCTTTTAAATCTAATATATTTTGTGTTACTCAATTTTGGATAGATAAAAATCTTTCGAACGTAGTTTTTTATAATAGTTTGGATGTGGTGGCTTTTTCTCATTCATGACAAAGGGTGGGGAATTATTTTCAAGTTTTATCATGACCCAATGTTGCAGTCCTTACCACATCAACACTCATGATTTTGAACATATATATTTTCAACTCCAACTATGATGATGAAAACTTTCAGACACAAAATTATAACAATGACCCCTTTTCATCAAAGCATCATATAAAACTTTTAATATTTGAAATAAGTAGAAAATAAATCCCTTAATCATATTTTGCATGGAAATGCTCAAGTTTAGTGTGTGGTGTAAAGTTCATGAATTATGACAAATACTCTAAAATAATAAGCTCAAATTACCTAAGCATTTCAAGTTATAAAATTTCAATCATAGAGTATTAAAATCCCTAGATAAGACCATTAGTATAATAACTAAGCATGTAGGTTTGCATTTAAGATCATGGGATAAGATAATACCTAACAAGCATAGAGGACCAATATTATATGAGGCAAAAATCTAAAGGTATGAATAAAAGTAAAGATCATATCAAAAGAGAGACAAAAAGAGTGTCAGAGATGAATTAAGATGCCTATCCAAAAAGAGTGAACCGAACACTCTAAGACACCTAAACTAAAATAATCCTACTTGTTCTTAAATAAGGACAAAGCCTTGGCACATTTTTCTAGGGATTCTAGTTCTCCTCTATCAATAATTTGTTTCGAACTCCTATGAGGTTCAATTATCAAGGAATTAGATCAAGAAATCGATTTGAGAAGTTTAGGAGAATCAACCACTTTTACTTTTCCCTTTCCTTTGGAAACCTTTTAAGTGGCTTCCACCTTCTTCTTCCATTTCCTATCGACCATTATAACCTTATCAAAATTATGAAATGTGACACGGGTTGAAGTAAAACACAAAATTCCATAAGGTGTCCTAGATTATGACAATGTTTGCACTTATAGGGTTACGAAATTATTTGGTCGACGGGGCGCTTGAGTTGTTATTTCCTGAATCTAAAGCAAAACTACTCCAAGTGTCCCTCCTTGTTGAAAAAGGAACACATGAAAGTCACCTTCCTCTAATTTTCTTCGGTTATAGAATGGATTGAAGATTCACTTATGGGAGATGAAAAAATTATTGAGATGCTAAGAAATCTTGGCTAGACATAGATCTATCACAGTCAAAACTGATTCCACATTTATCCGATGTGGACAACTTAGCACCAAAAAGCATCCTATACATTTTCCTAGACGTAACCACCATATTTATGTTAAAAGTGGTCACGGATAGCAGTTTAGTCTCAAGAAACGAGATTTGGTTCTTTAGATCTATTCTCGAGTTTTGACTCCCATGTAAGGTCATCCTAAGGAACTCAATCTCAAGAAGAAGAAAGTCATTAGAACTTCAATAAAAATATGGTTTATTACTCACCACTTATGAAACCAAAAAAATGTATTACACTACTCTCACTTACCATAGCCATTTGGTTCTCGGCATTAGCTAGAATGGTGGAGATTTCCATGTTATACGTTTCGTGGTGTATGGATTACTCATAATGCCTAACATAGTCCACTTTTTCCTCTTGATTTTACTCTTCTCAAAGAAGGACTAGGAATCATTTCTTCATTAGATGAATGAGGAACATCAAAATCCTTTAAATCATCCAACTTGTCAAATTTCTCTCTCACCATAATTAAGGCGTAGTTGCATTCTTGAGAGACATTCTTGAGAGACACCGTCGAAGTTTGAGCCATCATCCCTAAAAGTGGATTAATAATCATTCTTGACAACGTTATGACTCAAATCCTAGGTACATTGTGTCGACGTGTGCCTTCAACACTCCACGTGTAAAACATGTGAGGGTTTTTGGATAATCAACTTTATTTTCTCCACTTCCATGACCAATCTCAAGTCTAGGTAAATAGTTCTTGGGTGCGCCTCTAAGCTAAAATCATTTTTGTCACTTATTGGAAAACTTAGTGAGAAATGCCATATCATCCTCACTAACATCATGGGAAATAAAATCAAGAAATTCATCTTAGCGTTAAAATCTAGACATTTCCCCTTAGGAAACATTCATTTGCGACGAGACAAATTTTCCTCATAAGTTTAGAGAGAGACAACTAATTCATGTACACTCATTGGCTTTGGAAGCAAAGCTCTAACCTCATCGATGGCATCCATTTTTCCATGAAACCTAGGAGGGAGAGACCGTAGGAATTTATGAATAATTACATCCTCCTTAATGATATTTCACAAAATAAAGATGGAGATTACTATGTTGTTGAGATTGGCATAAAGCTCGTCAAAATTTTTATTTTTCTTCATGGTAAGAAGTTCAAAACGGGTAGTAAATCCTTAATGCTTAGAGTTCTTCACGGTTGAGGAACCTTCATAGGTCATTTATAACATATCACACGCCTCCTTAGACGTCTTACATGTGGATATATGTCTAAACTCACTCGAGGATATGTAGTCTAAAATAGCATTGAGTCCCTTTACGTTCAACCCACTCTCTTTTATATCACTGTTGTCCAAACTATAGATCTAATCTTCTTAACTTAGACATTATCGATAACAGTTTTGGGAGGATTCCATCCAAAAAGCACCTTATTACATATACAATCATCCATAAACATCAAGTGAGTTTTCATATAGGATTTCCAATAAGAATAATTTATACAATCAAATGGAGGAGGTTGGAGGGTTGAACTTCCATTCATTGCACATAAAGGATATAAACCTAAGTTTTTACGCCTAAAACTTGGAGACTCGCTCTGATGCCAGTTGAGAGTGGGACTCTCGATGTTGGCAATATAAATAAAAAAATAATTCCCCTAATTCAAGAAAAAAGTTTGTTAATTTATTATTATAAAAGGGTTTAGCAATCCAAAATTCTATGTGAAAAAATATTTTACCAATTTTAGAATCTCAAGTTTTATCTTATTATTTAGCGCAATGATTCAAAAAAATTCAAAATGAGTAAAATGAGTACAAGATCAGATATAAGAGGGAAAAAACACTAATGAGGAACACCTCATACCGATAAGAACGATAAATGTACTATGGTAGAGTTTTACAACTAGAAGATAGTGACTTAAAATCACACGATGCTATAACAGACTAAAGACTGTTTCCCGCCATATTCTTCGTAGAGAGGGCCATTGTTTAGAGAATGGTGCACAACCAAAATAGGTTTTGGTCCATAATCAATGCCTTAAAATCTTTATCCAAAAAAATTTCTTTAAAGTTAAAGAAAATTTTGTTCCTAGATAGAACCTTTAAGTAACCAAAATGCTACACTTAGGATTTTTTAGGGAATTCTAAAGACATATGAGTTGAGGTGTTTGCAAAGATCTGGTGCTTTAAATCTCATAACGATTTTTTTCTAGCCAAGGAATATAAAATATTTACTCACTAATGAAAATAGATTTTTGAACTCAATGTGAGTAAATATACCTCCATTAGAAATAGTGGCTTGAAAATAACTCAAAGAAGAGGTATGAAAAAAATTTCTCTCAAATATATGAAATGTTTTTATCAACAAAGATATTTTTTCAAATCTCTCACTTTTGGTTTGGATGAGTAAAAAAAACTTAACTTATAAACTTTTGATGTTGAATAGATTTAAAGGCTCAAATCCTAGGTGTCATGATATTATGGTGCCATATAGTCACATCAAAGTCTTAGTCACCCAAAAAGTTGTATTTGATACACTTTAAAAATATCATAAAGAAGATTTTGTGCAAAAGTGACTTTCGACAATGTCGCTACAGTGAGGGGATTCCTCATTGGAATGAACCTGAAGCAATCCAGTCCACGCTAAAGTCGAGAGATTTTTGCACGAGAAATAAAAGTCTAGTGAGACATTATCATGAGGAAGGTAGTCGCTGGAGAGTCGCTGCAGCAAAACATGCCGCAAGAATATCAAGAGAATTTTGTCTAGTTTTTCTTAGAAAAATATTGAAAATAAGTTTTAAGGCGAACTCTAAGTGTCTATGATAAATCTAAGATCATCCATACTTGAAATATACAAAAAAAATATGCAATTCTTTATAAAAATGTATTTTTCAATATGAAAAGTATATTTGCATGTGTAATTGACAAAATTACAAAACTAAGGTTAATTTTAAAAAAAATCCAATCATAAAATGAAATTATCAAAGGTGAATCTAAATTCTCTAAGTCTTATACCTTTCCTAAGTGGTGTACTTTATGTTCGACATTGAGTAAATTCGGTATGTTGATGCAGCTTTCAAGTGAACTCTTGGAGAAAAAGTCAAACATATTTTGGTTAAGGAATTTAGACAATATATTCTATAAAGCACATCGAGTATACCATACTCTTTACATCATCTTGTTTTCTTTAACACTTGTCTATATATTATAAACTGCAATCTAAAATTTACATGTTCTTCTTTGCAAATTCTAAGTACAAAAGTAAGAACAAAATTTACACGTGTTCTCTATACATGATAAACCTTTAGCCATTTATTGTTAACTTTGAATGGTATGTCGTTATCTATCTATGAGACCAAATATTAACCTAAGGCATGTACCTCCTTAACAACATATGGTCCCCCCCCCCCCCCCCCCCCTCCCCAATTTGGTACAAATTTTGTCCAAAAAAAGTCCCCGAATGCGATTAACGGTTGCTTTCATAACTAAGCGACCTTCCCCATTTTTCCCTGGTTTCACCAAGTTCTCATAAGCTCTATATAATTGTTTCATGTAGATATGTAAGTTCCTTCTTGCAATATCTCTATATTCATCTATTACTTTAAATACACCGTGCCTACTCTGTGGAAGTATGCTGCTTCGCAAGGCATATCTGGCAGTAAGTACTTTTAACTCCAATAGAAGAATTGATTCAATTTTATAGACTAAGGAAATGGTGTGTAGACTGATGGTTTCCTCTCTGTTGTTCGATAGGTCCAAACTAGTATTGGGAGCTTGTCATCCTATGCACCATTGGTTTTTTTATTATTTTTTCACTACAAATCAGACAAGAGTGTTCAATGTCATTATCATAAAACATATTATTGTTGGAGTAGTCATTTGATATATTTTGGAGGTATATTTGGTGTATTTTGGAGATATTGTGAAGAATAGTTTAGAGCACCCATGGGTATTTTTCTGAAACATTTCTTGGTAGTGTTTTTCTTAGAGTCTTGGAGCACATTTTCAACACAACTCTTTGTAGAATTTCATCAAATGAGGAGGGGATTTACATTTAATAAATTTTTATGCGAAAATGATGAACATTTAGAGTATATATACTCTATATATTTATTCGTACTTTGCATGCTACTTATTTGTGTATATTTGTTTTATATACATGTCATTTAAGGACAAAAGTTGTTATTTCATGTGGAAAAATGATTTCACTAGATTAACGTAATTTTGGGCATTATATTTAAGATGTTAAAATATATGATTTCATTGAAAATATTACTAAATATTTTCAAGGAAAGTTTATGCATGACTCAAAATGGCATATTTGGGTAATATGATACATGTAAATGCGTGTGGGTTTAAAAACCATGAATGTGTGTAAATATGCACAAAAATAGCTCAAAAGTGTTAAACTTGAAATACTAAGTCAATGTGGTAGTAATTATAAAACAACCCCAAGTGTTATTAAATTACAAAATAGCCCTGAAAATATGGACATTTCATTTTTGCCCCAAAATTTATAGAGTCTTTTTACATATATTACCCTAAATTAGTGTTAATTTAATTAAGGTCCTTAAAACTTAGTATATTTTATATGATATAATAAAGATAAAACCTTGAAAGGTGGAATAGTATTGAGTTGGTAACACTCGGGAAAAAGGATCAAAAAATTAAAAAGGGGTGGGCTTTGGAACGGATTAAGTCCTTATGTGGAAAAATGATCAAAAAGATGCAATTATGAAAGAAAGTAACGGCGATAAGCCAGGTGTTTTTGGTTAAAATAGGAGTTGGGCCTTAAGTAAACTGTAACACCCCGAGAGGTGCTACTAAAACTACAGATAAATTAAATCCTTATTAAAAGAAATTAGCGTTAACATAAACATTTTCCAAGGGATTAAATAATTTTATGGAAGTGTAAATAATAAATCAACTGAATAATATATCTCAATTTTATTAAACCTCAAATGTTCTTTTACAAAATAATTTACAATAAACAAAGCGATACATTTAAATTTTGAAAATAAATATCCCGAGACTCTAATTACGGTCCCAAAATTAAATGATGCCATAAATATTATCTCGCATCAAACCTGAAACTAGAGCTGGCAATTTTTGACCCGCTAACCCGTTTACGGTAATAACCCGAAATGACCCGAACATGACCCGTTTAGCTTGTATAGATTTAAGAGTACCTAAAACTTATACTAAAATAAAAATCAACGCGACCCGAAAATGACACGACTAACCCGAATTGCCACCCCTACCTGAAACACAACAAACTATGGGGGTGAGCGAAAAAATTAGCAGTTCGTATAAATGCTCCAAGTGTAACTACACATACTCATGTATGCGTGCATCACAGATAAGAGTGTATTCAACATGAACACACAAAATAAAATCCTAATGATATAATCATTACCTAGAATCTCATCGTGGGAACTACACACCTCAAGACCTCATGTCAAAATTTTTGTTGCACTTTCCATAGTACAGTAAGAACTACCGTCCACTATCGTGTCAATTATCCTCGGAACAATCCAATGGCTCATCAAAAATAAATAACATAATTCGGGCAAACGGACCATCATAACCTGGCATCACTGCTAAAAAAATCTTGGCATCACTTTCGTAATAACAATTGTCATACTTTCCAACTAGAGTCTATGGCCTACTCTTTGGATAATAAATAAAATCATAACCGACAGCACACCCCGTCCAGCGGATGGTTTGACTAAGGAATGCCTATGCATTTTCCAATAGTAATAATCATAATATCATTCTCTCAATTCAAATAAATTTCAGATTCAATTACCATAAATCAAGTATATATATTTTCTATCCAATTTCTATAACCCAACATGCTAGTAAAATCAACTAGTTTTGTTACCCGAACTACATGGCATGAAAACAACACATACAAAAAGGGTGCAACAACGAATATATTATACGAGCATATAATACATATAAATGCAACACATAACATGAATATAACTATACCATCAAGATTGAATATGTGTAGTACACTAAATTAACAACGGGAGAACGAAACTACCTTAAGAGAGTTAAAATTCACAATTGTAGACTTGTCTTTAATACCCCAAAAAATCGGATCCAAAGATTTTCTGAGTCGCTAATCCGACTTTATATTTGGATTCTACACGAAACACAGAATACCCCATTATTTTGAGGGCATAATTATGAAAGTATATAAGATTTCAGTAATATTATTATTTTATTAACCGAAATATTTTATTTCAAATAAATTTACTTTTGTTCATATTATATTTCAAAATAATTTATTTTGGTTTGAAATCAAATCAAACATTTAAATTTAAATATAAATATTTTTTGGTCATTTTATAATGGTTTAATATGTAAAGTTAAATAATTATGAACTAAAGGGCAATATGGTAATATGTGTTAGCTTAGGCTCTAAGCTAGGTTTTGAGGGAGAGGTTTATTGTAGAGGTGGAAATCCCAAGCTAAAAGCTCTGATACCAATTTATAAATGCGAAATCATCCCAAGGGTGGTTTCAAATAAAAATTGCAATACCAATTTTAAATGCAAAAGCTAATATTAAACATATTTATCTTTTTATCCTAATCATGCATCTATGGTGATAAAACAGATTAATCAAACAAACAAATATGACAAGGCCAAGTTTCAGAAGAAAAAAATAAAGGGAAAAATATTTACTCACTTAGAAATTAACAAGATAATCGACCTACAAAATACTTGAGTCCTCCAATAAGTATAACGCGTTATTCTTCAAAAATATATAGGGAATGACTATGATCCTCGTAAGAATCAGATGATCGTAGTCCTCCATCAGCCTCAGCCTTCGTCTTTAGTAGTGATTCCCCGCAGGTATCACAAGTCAACAAAGGAGATCCTCTCCATAAAAGGAGTATGCAAAGATTCAAAATTTTCTAGGGATTAAACAATTTATAAGAACAATATCCAAGGATGTTTTGTTTTGAATTATACAAGTGTTTTTCAACACAAAGAGTGCAGAACTTTTGTATCAGATATGCAGATTTGTTCTCGTAAAAGTCTTAAACATCTTAATCATGAAACATGTATTTATAAAAAACTTAAGGCGGCTCATCGTTCAAACGAGTTAAGCAGGTTGTTCTAACGATATAGGGATGTCGTTCGAACGAGATGCTATCTCGCTACTAACGACCTAAAAAAATCAAACCAGTAGCATGTCGTTTGATCCAAAATCGATCAGGGCTTCAAACGAGGATCTAACGACTTAAATATTTCGTTTGAATGACATATGGATGTCGTTTGAACGACATAAATGAAAAAAATAGTTTTTTTAAAAACTCTAGCTATACTTTCTTAGAAAACATATTTTTTGAAAACAAAGGTTCCTATTCTTTTTAAATAAAAATAAGCATCCCCAAATATAATTCAATGAATTAATTCAAACTCTAAATCATTAAATACGTCAACGAGATGTCGGGAAGTCTTCAAACTTGGAGATGCTTGAGTTCGATTTGTCTTGACGGTGCGTGACGATTTATAACAGGATACGCCAAACTAGCCTAAAGTTATGCTATGAATAATTCTAGAAAAATTGTTATTACAAATCTTCCCCTTTGGCTATTCCAATAAAAAAATAAACAAAATGATCGAACACCAAATGAAAATCAAAATCTCCAATGACAAGAATATTAATACCCTTCCCAACCCTAGAACAGAATGCATAAGTCTCTTTGTCTTCAAAAATTTCTTCTTTTTCCCTTTGTCAAACTTTGTCTTCATTCATGTATCTTTGAATTCATCTTTAAGTACCTACACACATGAGACAACAAACATATACCCTCGTGACGCATCGAGTTTGAAACAAAATAAAACTCATAAATAAATTATCCCACATAATTCAAACTCATCAAAACTCCATTTTAATTTGCTCTCCCCCTTTATTTTTATCCGAAATAGACAAATAAACAAAGAAGTAGAAATAAAAACATGAAATACGAAGCATCACGACGAATATAATATATCATCACAAAATATATAAATCAAGCATGTGTAATGATCATTTTGAAGGCAAACGAATAATGACTATTTTTGAAAATTTTTAAATTTTTTTTTAAAAATGCAAAACTTTAAAAAATATCATACAATACCATATATAAGATATTCAAAATATTTCAAATCAAATCCGGCACACATATATATAAAATCTGTTACAAAATCTGTTTAATATAAAATTAAACTATTTAAGTAACTCCGAACAGTTTTTTGAAGAAACTCTTTTCTTTAAAATCAAAAATAATTAATCACAAGTTGTGTTTAAAAAATATGTACGAGATATGTTCAAGATTTGATTAACAGGTTTAATAAATCAGATTAAAAAACTTTAAACACAACACAACCAATAATTAGATGAGGAGATGTAGAAAGATTAAGAACAAGGATTTTTTACGTGGTAAAACCTCACCCAACTGAGGAAACATCCACAACTCCCTCTACGGAGTAAACCAAAAATTCCACTAAAGCAAATTTTAACAGTTACAAACTATATAACAAACATGCATACAACTGAGACCTATATAAGTTTAGAAATGTACCCCCTGGTGTCCTTATAACTTCTCTGCAGTTCTGATTGTTGATATTGTTCTCCCAGTTTGCTAACTTCCAATTTGTTCAAGTTCTTTATGTCGACTCTTGTTCTCAAGATCTTATTACCAACACTTTTAGTGTGGTAGGGTGATAGTGTTTGTGGAGGTGCTTTCTAACACATGCATGCACACACACACTTATTTTATACAACCAGTCCTAACAAATTACATATAAGAACTATATGCTGTGATTTTTCTATTTCTCTCTTCTCACAAAACTTAACCTTATTTGACCTCTATAATAATCCCAGAATCCATGGCTATCTTGCTCAGAAGATTTATCAAGATCTTAATCAATCTTAAGTTTTTGAAAATATTTTTGAGATTGAAAATCACCAAGTGCGATGCCAAACTAGGTCAAAGGTCTTGTTTCAAGAGAACTAGAAACAGAAAACATTATTATTGATTTCAAAGTTAAAAACATGTATAGAAAAGAATCAACAATAGATTTCTCAAGATGAGAAACATAATATGTAAATCTAAGTGAAATGTAACATAAAGTACTCAGATCTGAAATTTCTATAAAGCAGAAACTTAGATCTAAGAAAAATGCTTAAGTTGGACACAAGATCTAAGAACGAAGAGGTTACAGCATCAAACCAACTAAACAAACCAACTCTCAACCTCTCAAACACTCAAGGTTGTGTTTGGTATATACAGGACTTGAAAAGAGGTTTAGGTTTGAAAAGGTTTTGACGATTTAGGGTTAAGGTTTCTAACTCTTTCTCTCTCTTTCTGGTTTCTCTCTTTCTCTCTCTTTTCTCTCTTCTCTCTCTACTCTCTCTTTTTTCTCTAAAAGGACGAAATGGCAAAAGTCCTTGATGGCTGAGGGTAAAGGTCCTTTTATAGGAGGCTGAGAAGATTCGAGAATAAGGTTCAAAAACAATGTCTCGAATTGAGTCAAGGTATATTGACTTTGATCCACGGGTTCACAATATGCGGTGATTAAAACTGACCTGATTGGTTCATATGAGGCTCACATGGATGACGTAAGAGCGCATGCAGATCGTTGATAAAAAAGATCCAAGGGCTGAAAATAATCGTTGGTTTACTCTCTATAAAGAAACACAAACTCAACCAATCAGAATGCATTAGATGTTGGGCAAAAAGAGGTTAACAAACGCGCTTCTAATTGTAATTACAAACGTACCCTGAAGTCTCTGCCACTTTCGGACTCTACCCAAGCAAACATTCAGCCAATATAACCACCAATACATAATTGCAGATTGACCCCAAAAACTTTTAAAAACATATTTTAATTAATAAAAAACTTATTTTAAAAGTTTATAAAATCCCAAAAAAATATTAAAAAGCAATTTTAGGGATTTAAACACACTCACCATATATACACATAATTATATGCAATATGAAATGTATGAGATCAATTCTACTGTGTGTGAGTGTTGGTAATATTGTCTAGATCAATCAAGCAAGAGGGATGAAATAGCAAACCAAACTCAGGGGTTCTTTGGTTTCTAGGATAGACGCAATTTTGTCACAATTTTCAAACTAGATGAACACTTATACAATACAGACTCAAGTGAGTCAAGAGTATAAGGTGCTTCATATATAGGTATAAATGACCACAAAACATGACACAAAACCCATAAGCTTTACACACTAGCATAGTATCAATGTGTCTATATGTGTGGAATGGAATGAATGGGTGTGAACTAGTAACAAAAGAATTATAACCCAAATACTCAAATATGTTCAAGAAGTTTTAATTGACCGCAAAACTTTATCAAACTAAGATTTAGCCTCAAGTGACATATAAAGTTGAACTTAATGAACAAAACAAGCATAATGCACACAGGCCTAGAATATTGATGATTTTAAGAATCAATAGTGTCATGACAAAATAAGCTTAACTAGTAATCATTGTCATTGTGCAAACCCATTTATTATTTCCATCCAAACACCCTCAAAATACAAACATGATAATATTTTCTATTTTATTCTTTTCTTGTGAATGATCATGTCAAAATAAACTATTTTGGCCACTTTTTGGCATATTATTCTTTTTATTGCCTTAATTTTTTTTCCTGGGCTCCTTTCAAATGGTGGCTTTCACGATGAGTTCATTATACTCTCACATCCATTCCCCGTGTTCACTCATCATTTTTTCAATATTAAACAAACTCTCACAGGTAACGGTTTTCAAATGCACAAATCCTCCATAGTCAAATAAATATTTAGATGATAAAATTTATAGGAGAACATATCACCAAGCTCAAATATACATCATGAAATTAAAATCCAATAATCTCGTGCATGTGTGTGCGGAGGCATAAACAAATTCAAATCTATAAAGCAAGTCAAGTTTGAAATAAATCCATAAACATGGTTAAGATCAATCAAAGCATCTAAAGTCAAAACCAAGTGTCCTAGCCACATGGAATTTCTGAGTTAATTAGATTCAAACGCACCAATATCCCACACCAAATGTGTGAAACTAAAATGCACAAAGAACGGAAATGTTTTTTGAATTTTTCAAATTATTTTTTTAAAAAATAAAATCTTTTTGTATTTTAAAAAATATATAAAACAAAAAATCTTTTTGTATTTTTTCCAGTAAGATTGAATAAATGAAAAATATAATATATCAAGTATAAATATTATAGCACTAGCAAGAATATATCATGAAGCACAATTAGAGTATGGCAAACAAACCATGAAAGAAATCATTGATAAGAAATAACATGTGAAGCATCATGTGCAAGCATGTGAGAATCAACCAACCTAACATGTATCGTCTCTAAGAAAGATTTCCTAACCCAAACAGGTGTGTACCTAACTCTAAGGGTTATTGGAACCGATGAGATACTATCCTTAAACTTTATAGGTACTCTTTCAAGATGAAAACAAAAACTCCTAAGGTGACATTTCCTACCACAATGTGAAAATGTGTAAACAAGAGGAATGTTACCTATGGGTTGACCTTTTCTAACGTCAATAGTTTTGTTTGACCCTCTAAAACGAAAAATGGTTTTGTCTTTAACATTCAAAGCATTAGAAACATATGAGCTATTACCATCACTACTCAAACTACTTGAGTCTTTTAAGTCATCTTTTAACTTTAAAACTTTAGACTAGAACAAATAATTAGACTCTTCCAATTTTAGGGACTCCTTATTCAAATTTTCAATCATACCTAGAAGGTTATCTCGCTCCCCTTCAATAAAAGCAAAATTATTCCTAAGAGTCCTCTCACGTGCCTAAAAACCATTAATCAAAATGTTTTCCTTAACAACACAAACCCTCGAATTTTTAAAGTCCTCCAACTTTTTCTCCAAAATAAGGACTCTATTATCACTCTCTTTCTTGGGCACTTTTAAAGATTTAAAGTCATTATATAAAGCACCAAACTTCTCACGGATGTATCTCTTTGAGTTTAAAACGTTTACAAATATTCAATTATATTTTTAAAACGAGAATTCACTACACCAAAATGGGCAAATTGTCACCTTTCAGCCGGCCAGCCTTGTCAAGGTCATTGACCGTGACAAAAAAACACGCGTTTTGTGTCACGGTCATTGACCTTGACACGACCGTGACAACTGATTGTCACGGTCAATGACCTTGACACGACCGTGACAACTTTTCCAGCAAACACCCTTTCCCCCTTCTTTTTTCCCTCCCACCGTTCCCTCCCTCTCTCTCTCTCTCTCTCTCTCTCCTCGACGCTGCTCTCTCTCTCTCTCTCTCTTCCATTTATATATATATTTGTCTGTATATTTATGTGTGTATGTGTGTGCGTGTGTGGGGGTGGGGCAGGGTGGGGGAGGGGGTGGTGGAGGGGGCAGGGGGTGGGGCGGGGTGGGGGAGGGTGGGGGAGGTGGGGGAGGGGGCAGGGGGTGGGGTGGGGTGTGGTGTGTGTGTGTGTGGTGGTGTGTTTTGGGGGAGGGGGAGGGGGTGGTGGAGGGGGGGCAGGGGGTGGGGTAGGGTGGGGTGTGTGTGTGTGTGTGTGGTGGGGGAGGGGGTGGTGGAGGGAGGCAGGGGGTGGGGTGGGGTGTGTGTGTGTGTGTGGTGGTGTGTGGTGGGGCAGGGGGTGGTGGAGGGGAGCAGGGGGTGGGGTGGGGTGCAGTGGCGGACCCATGATTTTTAGTAAGGAGGTGCGAAATTTTTCGAGCAATGTAGGGGTTCAGGGGCGGTAGCCCCAAAGGCAATTTTTTTAGGATTAACATTGAAATTATAAGAAAATTATACTTCAATATTGAAAATTAACTGAAAAAATAACACTGAAATTTGAAAATTCTCCTAAATATTTCTAACATTGCCCCTAAATACGATACCCCTAAATATTGAACACAAAAATACAATACCCCTAATTTCTAACATACCACTAAATATTTCTAACATTTAAAGATTTGAGAAAAAATACTCCTAACATTGAATAGTGTTAGTTTCCTAAATATTTACAAATGCACACAAAAATACTCCTAACATTGAATGATTTAAACCTTTGAAGGAATACAAAAATACTTTTTAACATTTAATTTAAAAAAATTAAACATTTGAATAAAAAAGTTTTATATACTTAACAAATAACTTACCTGAAAAACATTCTCTTCCTGGTACTTCTACTCTTCTATTTAGGGTTTTGGTAAAATGTTTCTTCCGTGTTTTTCTATTTAAGTATAATAAATTACATACTCTGCCCCTTAGCTTTAAAACACTAGCAAACAGATACACCTTCCGATCCTAGAGTTTACACATAGGCCCCAATATTATTTTTTTTGTGCATACCTATACAAAAATTTCCGAAAACAAGGGGTGGGCGGCCGCCCACTCTCGGAACCACCTAGGTCCGCCCTTGGTGGGGTGGGGTGTGTGTGTGTGTGTGTGAATAGGTATAATTTTTTTCACTCCCTCTCTAACCCTCCACAATTGATTCTTATGCTAAAATCCTCGCTTACACAATATATATAGGTATAATTCACGGGCTTTAGCTAAACTAGGGTTTTATAGAGTTTCGCTCCTACTACTTGGGCAATGACTATACTAGGGACCAAAGATAAATAAATAAACTGGATTCAAAGTAAATACTAGGAAATAACAATTTATAACCATCTAATTTATATCCTTTATTTATTTAATCACGATTCATTCCACTAAATAATCATGATTGCACTCAAATTTAATTATTTATAAATCACTCGAAAGAATGTGTTCTTATTATTAAAGTTGATTACGGTATATTATGATTCCCCACGTTATGTTTTCGATACCCTATTGGTTAAATAAATTTTCTACTAACCGATTTTAATGAATATCTGATCAATTCCTTGATTCTAAAACTTAATTCTATAGGATTATAAAATAGTTCATCGGTCGGGTAAACAAAACATATAAGTCTATCAAGGGGTATCACAATCCAAATTATTTCTTGGACGTGAATTCCTCCAAATTATGATCTCATACCAATTCACACAATGATTGTGAAAGAAATTTAATATCCATAACCCTAGGGATTAAGAATCTATGAACTTTTTGCAAACGATATGAGATTTCCCATGTTTAATCAAGAACATCCTTAGACTTGTAGGGGGTGGGGTGGGGTGGGGTGGGGTGTGTGTGTGTTTGTGTGGTGGTGGTGTGTGATGGGGGAGGGGTGGTGGAGGGGGGCAGGGGGTGGGGTGGGGTGGAGTGTGTGTGTGTGTGTGTGATGTTCAATTTAGTTGGTGCACAAACTAATGGTCAAAGTAATAGTATATAATTCCAACATTTCAAACTACTTGAACATCACAAATGGATACGAACTTAAAATATAAATTGAGATAACCTTAGAATCTAATTAGGGTAAAAATATAATGGCATCAACTAACATATATGTAGGGGTGGGGTGGGTAGGGGTGGGTAGCGGTGGGGGTGGGGTGTGTGTGTGTGTGTGTGTGCGCGCGCGCGTAGGTGCGTAGGTGTGCGTGTGTGTGTGTGGCGGTGGGTGGGGGTGGGGGTGGGGGGTGGGGGTGGGGGTGGGGCACCCATTTAATAACTCTTTAAATATTTGAAAAAAACATAATATTACAAAATTGAAACGAAATGGTATTGACGGAACTTACACATACGTTATAATATAGATGGAACATTTTTTTATCTCTACTATTAATTCAATTAATTCAATTAGGTAAAACGAAATGTGTACTATTAACATTTTTTTTATCTGTACTAATAACATTTTTTTTACAGCAAAAATGTCTCCTTCAGATGTTAAGGCGAAGATGATGATGATGCTGTTTATGATGATGTCGTCTGGGTTCGGTGGTAGCGGAGGCGACGAGGGCTCCTCCGCCGCTAGGCTCCCCAAATATGAAAAATTTGGGATTACCGTCGAAAACAAGTCGGAGCTTTTAGCGAGATCCCTCGAGCTGCTAAAGACGGTCATCGGCCCGGGGTTTATGAGTTGGAAGGAGGTGCCGTATGAGCTCAAGTTAGCTGTTTGGGCGGCACTACAGGTAATATTTATATGAATATTTCAATTTATATTTTTATTTATATTTATTCGCAACTAACATTATATTTGTTGGACAAGAACAATTCAACTTGGATCCAAAGCTACGCGATTCCGTCTTGGAGCAGTTGAGGGAGCAACACAAGACGTGGAAGAAAAATATGCGGTCACGGTACTTTGGAAAAACACGACAGTCCATTTTACAATGGCACGGATCCGTCCCGCCCAAGGAGCCGATCTCATTGGCACAATGGAAAAAGTTCATTGACAATGAGATCGAGGATCGACAATTGGCATCTCGCCAATTGGGGAGGGAAAATCGGGCTAAAAAGACGAACGTGCACTACTCCGGCCGGACCTCTTACGCTGAGGTGGATCATAGGATGCAGGTAAGATTGAATTTATCTATAACTACAGAAATATATTATTGGATATTAATTTTACTAATTTTACTTTACTCTATTTTATTTCAGGGGGTAGGGAGTGGGCCAGGGGGTAAGCCACATAGGCTCGATACTTATGTGGCTCTTCGGACGAAGAAGGTGAAGGACAAGGAGGTGTCCCCGAGCGTCGCGGCCACGATTGTAAGTAATCCGACAGTTTAATTATTGTTAATTACGTTATAATTTTTTAGTTTACTTATTTTACTAATCATGTGCTTTTTGTCGTTTCAGGCAAAGCTTAAGGAAGTGCATGAGTCACAGTCTGATGCCGACAAGGCATCTTTGTCCACAGATGCACTCAGCCAAGTGCTTGGCTCTGATCGCTAAGGGAAGACAAGGGGAGTGAGCTCGCGGGTGTCCAAATCGAGGATCATCGGATTGGAGACGAGCGACACCGGGTTGGCTCGAACGGTGGATTCACAAGACGCGAAGCTGTCCCGTTTGGAGGCGACGGTCCAAGATATGTACGCATTCATGAAGCGTACGTTGGGTGGAGACCGTAAAGGGAAAGGGAAAGGGAAGGAGAAGGCGGTGGAGGAGGAGGTGCGGGAGGACGAGGCGCAGGATGACGAGGATGTGGACCTCGCTGCTTCATCACCGACACGTTCGTACTTCGACAATCCACTTCCCTATTTGACGCCCTCCAACAGACCATTGTCGACAATTGGTTGGCCGAGCGTGTTCATATTGGACGTATTTGATGGCCAGCGGATAGGGCGGGGGTTGAGGGACCCGAATATCATCGAGAGTGGAATAGTCCATGGACGTGTGCTTCAAGAGATGGAGTCCAGGGTGCTCGTCACGCATGTCATACCCGGGAAGGAGAACTCCCTATTGTGGTTGCGCGAACAATGCGGCACGACGTATATTAGTGGGTGCGTCAATTCGTATGTCGTGTGGCCTACTCACCTCCTCAGTTTTATCCAAGTGTAGTAACATTATTTTTAAGTTTGTCCATTTTAATTAAATTTGGATTATATCGTCATGTATATTGTTTTTACTTTGAATATTTGGATTATATCGTCATGAATATATATTTGCATTATCCTTAGTTTGTGTTCGATATATGATGTTTGGAACAGGTACAACGTTGCTATAACAAGTACAAATATACTGCTGGGCAGTGGCGGTGGCCATACTGCCCAGCAGATTTTTTTTAAATTCTGCCCAGAATTGTCACGGTCATTGACCGTGACAAGTCTGCGACAAAGTTGCCACGGACGTGTCACGGTCAATGACCGTGACAATTGGGGTCACGTCTTTGTCACGGTTATAAACCGTGACAAACGTGTCATGGTCATTGACCTTGACACGACCGTGACACAAAACGCGAGTTTTTTGTCAAGGTCAATGACCGTGACAAAAAAAGTTGTCTCGCCTCGAAATGTCACGGTCATTGACCTTGACAAGGTGAATTTGTCAAGGTCAATGACCTTGACAAATGGGCAGATTTGGTGTAGTGATTTTCTTCTTCAAGAACTTCAATTCTTTTTGCAAACTTCAAATTCAAAATGTTTCATTCGTCAAAATTAGAAGAACCAATCGAGAGAAAAACAACTAGAGAGAGAATCAAATAACCACCCAAAAAATTACAAACAATGATCTACACAATAACTAAGTGTGACCCACTCTGATACCAATTTGTCAAAACAAAATGTATGAGACGAAAAAACTTTTTGAAAAATCAAGATCACTTGATAACTTGGAGCAACTTTCTTTCATACCAAGTTGTAAAGTGTAAAATCCTGAGCTATAGCTCTAATACCAATTTGTAAATGCAAAATAATTACAAGATGGTTTCAAACACAAATTGTAATACCAATTTTAAATAGATTTTATCTTTTTATCCTAATAACACATATATGGTGATAAAACAAATAAATCACATAAGCAAATATGACAAAGCCAATATTCAAGAAAATATCCCAAAGGAAAAAACCTTTTATTCACTTAAAAATTTACAAGAGAGTCGACTTACAGACTACTTGATATCAGCCACAAGTATAACGCGTTATTCTTTAAAAAAACTGGAACAACTATGATCCTCGCAAGAATATCATGACCACAGTCCTCCACCAGCATCAGCCTTCGCCTTCAGCAGTGAATCTTCGTTGGTATCACAACTCAGCAATGGATATCCGCTCCACAAAATGTGTATGCAAAGATACAAAACTTTCTAGGGTTTAAATAATTCACAAGAATAATATTCAATGATGTTTTGTTATGAATTAAACAAGTGTTTTTCAACACAAAAAGTGAAGAACTTTTGTATCGAATATGCAGATACGTTCTCGCAAAAGTCTTAAACATTTGAATCACGAAACACGTATTTATACAAAACTTAAGGCGAACCATCATTCAAACGAGCTAAGCAGGTCGTTCTAACGACATAGGGATGTCGTTCGAATGAGATGTTATCTCAACACTAATGACCTAAACAAAATCAAACTAGTAGCATGTCACTTGATCCAAAATCAATCAGGGCTTCAAATAAGGCTCTGACGACTTGAAGATGTTGTTTGAACGACATAAACAAAAAAAATTATTTTTTTAAAAAACTCCGCCTACAGTATCCCCTAAATATAGTTTTGAAAAATAAAAGTTCATGTTTGTTTTTAATAAAAATAAACATCGCAAAATATAATTCTATGAATTAATTCAAACTCTAAATCATTTAATACCTCATCAGGATGTCAAGAAGTTTTTAAACATGAAGATGCTTGAGTTTGGTTTGTCTTGACGGTGCGTGACGATTTATAACGGGATACAGCAAACTAACCTAAAGTTATGCTATGAACAATCCTAGAAAAATTGTTATTACATTTATAAGGTTATTACATTTATAAGGAATCTTACGGCTGCTTTTAAGTGTGAGAAGAGCAATTAGAGAAGCCAAAAATAAAATCTAAAGAGGCAAAAACGAGATGAATGGAAATAGTCACTTTGGGGTGTTTTAGATCTTGTTTTTGATTTTTTCTCAAATCTCATTCGAAAACACTCAAAAAGAAGATCTAAAACACCCCAAAGTGGCTCTTTTCATTCGTCTCATTTTTGCCTATTTAGATTTTATTTTTGGCCTTTTTATTTGCTCTTCTCACACTTAAAAGAAGTTGTAACACTCTTTATAAACCTCTCCCTCAAAACCTAGCTTGGAGCCTAAGCTAACACATATTACCATATTGCCCTTTAATTCAGAATTATCTAACTTTACATATTTAAACCTTTATAAAATGACCAAAATCCATTTATATTTAAATTTAAACGTTTGATTCGATTTCAAACCAAAATAAATTATTTTCAAATATAATATCAACAAAAGTAATTTTATTTCAAATAAAATATCCCGATTAATAAGATAATAATATTACTGAAATCTTATATACTATTCATAAGTAAGCCCTCAAAATAATGGGGTATTACATTATTTCTCCCTACAAAAGGAATTTTGTCCTTGAAATCCACCCAAAATTTTCTTCCATTAAATTCAAATAGAAAGTCCGACATCACGCAAATAAGTGACAACATAAATAAAGTCTCTCTCAATGAAAAATTTAACGAACCAATAATCCCAAGCTCGAGAAACCTTGGTTCTAATATCACACTGTAACACCCCTGGGAGTTGCTACTAAAACTACAAATAAATTAAAGCTTTATTAAAATAAATTATCATTAACATAAACATTTTCTCACTGATTAAATAATTTTGCGGAAGCATAAATAATAAATCGACTGAATAATATATCTCAATTTTAATGTCCTTTTACCAAACAATTTACAATAAACAAAGCGATACGTTTAAATTTTAAAAATAAATATCTAGAGTCTCTAATGATGATCCCAATCCCAACGATGCCATAAATATTATCTCGTATCAAACTTGAAATATAACAAATTATGAGGGTTCGTATAAATGCTCCAAGTGTAACTACACGTACTTGTATGTGCGTGCATTATATACAAAAGTGTATACAATATGAATACTCAAACTAAAATTCCAATAATATAATAATTACCTAGGATCTGACTGCGGGCACTACACAACCCAAGACCTTATATCAAAATGTTCGTCGCACTTCCCATAGTATGGTATGGACTATCGGCCACTATCCTAACAATTATCCTTGAAACAATCCAATGGATCCCCAAAAATAAATAACATAATTCGGTCACATGGCCCATCATAACCTGGTAGTACCGCCATAAAAATCTTGGCATTACTGTCGTGATAACACTTCTCATACTTTCCAATCGAGCTCCATGGCCTAGTCTTTGGGTAATGAATAAAATCATAGCCAACAACACATCCCGTCCAGCGAATGGTTTGACTAAGGAACGCCTATGCATTTCTCAGTAATAATCATCATAATATCATTATCTCAATTCAAATAAATTTCATATTCAATTCCCATAAATTAATTATACATATTTTTACATAATTTCTATAACCCAACATGTTTGTAAATCAACTAGTTGCGTTACCCGAACTACACGGCATGAAAATAATACATACAAAATGGTTGCAACAACGAATATATTATATGAGAATATAATGCATATAAATGTAAAACATAGCATGAATATAACTATACAATCAAGTTTGAATATGTGTACCACACTACATTAACAATGGGAGAACGAAACTGCCTTAAGAGAGTCAAAATCTACAACTATAGACTTGTTTTAAAGACTCGGAAAAATCAGATCTAAAGATTATCCGAATTGCCAATTCGACTTTAGATTTGGATTCTACACGAAACATTTAAGCAGGTATATGTTTTGAGCTTTTCTCAAATCACATTCGAAAACTCTCAAAAAGAAGATCTAAAACACCCAAAAGTAACTTTTTTCATTCATCTCGTTTTTGCCTCTTTAAAATTTATTTTTAGCCTCTACATTTTCTTTTCTCATACTTAAAAGCAGTCATAACATTCCTTATAAACCTCTCCCTCAAAACCTAGCTTGGAGCCTGTAACACCCCGCCTAATTAAATACCGGGTGGCCAGTCCCATACCAAATTAAAATAGAATATACAGTTGGCTCATTCTTAGCATCACTGTCGAAAACATTTACAACTCACCCAATACTCAATCAAGCTGGTGTTAAAAACTTTCCAAATTTAAATTTCAACAAAACCATTTTTAGTTTAAGCATAACCCAACACATTTTATTCTACAACACTGATAACACAATAAATAACTCAAAAGAATTTAAATGCAATTGGAATAAACATTCCCAAATAATATAAATCCTTTACAATAATCCCAACAATGTTAAATGTATTAAAAAATCCCGAATACAATAATATTTGACCTCGATAGAAAAGATAACTGAATCCTTTGGGCGACATGCCCTAACTATGAATATTGTGAATCAAAAGATGGAAGGTGTCTAGGCAAAAACTCCATAAATTCATAGCCTGTCATAATCCGCTAAAGTTGGCGTCCCTGTTGCTGGACACCTGATATAGAGATACAATAGAAGAGAAAATATGCAAGGAAACGGGTCAGAGCCCGAATGTGTAGATGATTTTTAAAACAGCAAGTATTTAACAAGTGCAATAAAGCATTTATTATGTACATGTTAGATCCAACTCTCACTTGCAATTCTCACCTCTTAACTAGAGTGCACACTTAACGTTTTCTATTAACCTCCTAGTTAATGGTTCCTCTTTTCTAGTCTCCATATTATAAATTCCATTCCCATATCATAATCCCCGTATGTCCCATACCATACGTCACATTATTATTCATTTACATTTCTTCTTTATATGATTAGTTTCTCATTAACATGAATCATTACTCATTAATATGAATCGTTTCTCATTAACATGAGTTAAGCTTTTCAATTCTATATAACCACAATATATCCATTTAATCATTTAATCCAGTATATATATATATATATATATATATATATATATATTCATATATAATACGGCACCCCGAGTCACAGCTGTGGTGCAATGCATTACTCTACTATCATGTCCCATCCTCGCAGGTCGCCGAATAGGGGACTACAGGTTCGGTAAGATTCCACAAACCACAATCAACAACAAACAAATTGGAGGCGAACATAGTTCTCGTATCCATGGGTCACGCACATACCTACGTACCCACAGTCAGCGGACTTATCAACTCCCCGATAAGTCTTTCATAGACCTATGTTCTCGAGCGACAAACCAAAGATCCCATGGATTCATCAGGATATGACTGCCCTCACGCGCAAAACTCCCACCGATAGCAAGTAAGCTAGGTATTTCATACACATAAATCATCAATCAATCAAATAGGTATTATCATACCTATAATATAATATCAATAAGGTAATTATCACTACCCTAAGATATTTCCCATACGTAGCATTATATCTCTTTTAAATTCCACGTATTAACATATCATATCTTTACTTCATAATTTAATTATCCTCGCATCCTAACATCTCTCCACTCCCGACGTCGTTAAGGTTCATGCGCGGAGCGTCTCGCAAAGCGAAATCCAAACAAGGAACCCCTCTAATACACTACTACTTAACTTTGTCGATCGAGGAGGTCCAACAACTACAACTATGCGATCGGGATAACCTCATACCTTCTTTCAACCAAACATTTTCTAAACTCCCATCTCTATCCAGGAGTCATAACACTACGCTCTTGTACTACACTCAGTCCTTACGTAATCAATAATGATTTTAAACTCAGTCCTTGATGTTCAAATTATAACCCTAAGGCTACCCTCACTCAATACACAAGATTCAAATAGGTTTTCCTCAACATATATTCAGTAAGAATTCACTAATATCCTACTGGTCCATAACATCATTTCTCCCGAATTACTACGAGTTAAATTCTCCTTTTCATTAAGGTTAAAAATTGATAGTTTCAAATCTCTTATAAACACATCTTCTTTCACTTTGGATTAAACCCTCTTGTAAACTTAAGGATACCCAGGTGTTATATTAAATCACCCCTACTGGTCCTATCTTTATTCCTTATACATCTCCATTTAGAATTTAACAAATGAATCTAGCAACCGAAATTCCATTCGATATAATTTTCATCATTTTAATCACTTGAATCCAAATCAAATTAATTCAAATCTTATCAAGGGTTTACTGATATTTTCTAAGTCCCATAATATCCAAATAATAATCACCAAAGATCCACAAAAGTTTTGGGATTAGAATCAACATTTAAAAGAAACAACTTTACATATTCTGGGGAGGTCGATCGATCGAAGTCAGGGGTCGATCGATCGATCCCTCAGGTCCAAGCCTAGTTTTCTGCATTTTCTGCAACTAAGGGTTTCACCATTTTTACTCATTCAAACCTTCATATTAACCTCCAAAATGAGTTATAATTATTACTACATGATATGCCAACATATATGAACGATTTCCAGTACTCTAAAAATCCTAGAATCATCAAGGGATTGGATTAAAAAGCATGTTTATCTCCTTATTTCCAGAAATTATCAATATATCATCTTCAAGAACACTACAATGATTTTTCTGATTTTTCTTCAACATATTCATGATCATTTCGTGGATTATTATCATCCTACAATATAAGTTTACTTCCCATATTATTTCAGTTTCTATAAATCCATATAACAACTCCATTATGTCTTCCAAACAAGAAAAATCATCTCTTTTCATAATTTTCTAACATGGACAATATACGAACTTAAGTTGCAATTATCAAACACTTGACTTTACTTAAGGTTTAATCCTTTGGTGTGGTATATCTCAGTTGGTTGTCCCTTCTCCGGTCAAACTCCGGTGGTGGTTGGTGGTGGTGAACCTTGGTTCTTGTTCTTCTCCTTCCAAAGTAGGCTTTTCCCTTCCCAAGCACTCTTACACTCTCTAGGAAGATGGCTGCTCTTATTTGTGAAGAGGAGATGAATAACCCCCATACACTTAATCTACCAATACTTATAATAGTTCCAAATCTGAAATCACTATTCATCCCCCCTAGAAAAATGACCAAAATGCCCTTTCGGGTTGTCTATTCATTCCCAAATGACCCGAGACTCAAAATTAACATCCAAATAGACTTTTCTGACTATTTCGAACCTTTCGGACGCAACTACGCAGTCGAAATGACTATAAGGTCGATAGCAAATAAATTTCCTTTTTAATTTAATAAACTAGTCCCGACACGTCCCATACCGTGTCTGACTAAAAATATAAATTACCGGATTTATATCATACAGTCATATCAATGACATCACATTCATATATTACCTAAATATCTTTAAGTAATATTCAGAATCATCCATTTTAATATCCACCGTCCGGATAAAATTCGAATGAATTAATTAATAATAAAATCCAATTAATCCATTAATTTAAAATATAACCATTTTAAAAGACATTTAAAATTACGGGGTATTACAGAGCCTAAGCCAACACGTATTACCATATTCCTCTTTAATTTATAATTATCTAACTTTACATATTTAAACCAGTATAAAAGGACCAAAAACCATTAATATTTAAATTTAAATGTTTGATTCTATTTCAAACAAAAATAAATTATTTTTAAATATAATATCAACAAAAGTAATTTTATTTGAAATAAAATATATCAATTAATAAAATAATAATATTACGGAAATCTTATATACTATTCATAAGTAAGGCCTCAAAATAATGAGGTATTACATAAACGGACTGAATGTAATGTTATAGAGTTTTTCATAAAGGACCCGGAGCCCTAGGTGAAAATTCAGCTTAGACCTAAAACAACTGGCTAGGGAAGCAATGGTTACGGCATATATGATAGACCGTGAAAGCCCCTAAATATAAATGGGATACAGTTAACTTTAAATTTAAAAGGGAGTAAGTGAAAATATATGCAATTGGTAAATTCTAGGAAAATAAATGGTTAATGAGCATAAACGGATGAATTATTCTAGGTGTATATAGTTTGTAATAAAATAATAGGTAAAATGTGTAATTGATCTAATTGACAAACTGATGGTATATGTATTGAAGAATGTAATGATTTACCATGGTGATGTATTGGTAAGTTAAAGGTTAAAGGAAGTAAATTAACAAGGACTGTAAGTGGGCATTTGTATAACCTACAGCGATTATAAGCCTGGGGTGGCATGTAAGTTTAAATAATTCTTTCATCGACCCAATGCATGTGTTAAAATGATATTTTTGAAAAATATCATGGAAGTGGCAGATTAAAAGTAAA
Source organism: Sambucus nigra (assembly GCA_949130495.1). Classification (NCBI taxonomy): domain Eukaryota; kingdom Viridiplantae; phylum Streptophyta; class Magnoliopsida; order Dipsacales; family Adoxaceae; genus Sambucus; species Sambucus nigra. The sequence goes on from OX422207.1 coordinate 238,420,367, forward strand.
ACTGATAGTTTTCGATGGATACAGGTATAAACAAAAGAACTTGATTTCTTGCTTATTAATCGTGTAGATTAATGGATAAAAAAAATATTTTGTAATGAAACGCTAAAGTATGAAATCAAATGCTAATGGATTTTAACCAAAGTTAAAGGAAAATATATTTGAATAAAACTTGGTTAATGCATACTGAGTTTGATTATTGCATGTTCCTTAATGTATCATTTCATTATGAGGTTCGTTTCTAATGCATTTTTGTTAGAAATCCCACTGGTCATTGGCTCACCCAATTCTTTTTGTCACGGCATGTGAAGTGATATTCCATCTTTTGAGAGGTTTCCCAGGTAAATGATCGTTACTATTTATGTTAGAAGCTCTAATTACACGAAGACTATGGCACTGGTTAATGGGTTTTGCACTTGTTATTATATATTTATATGCATAAAAATGGAATTGAATGCTCAATCGATTAAATATATTATATTAAATGGATTAAAAATATTATCTAGGGTGTTTCACATCCGCATATAATACAGCCGGGTCGATTCAGGCTGACGCACGGGTGACCCTTAAATTCGGGTTAGGTGTAATAACTTGGTATCATAGCTTTAGGTTTAAATTACTTACGGAAGTGACGTGAAATCGTGAATTCATGAGATCGTGAGATTGAGTTTTAATCTTAGTTCATTAAAAGTTTGACATCGGGTTCGTCCTTGTAAGGAGAGTGGGAACTCTGGTTTATACACTCGTGCAACCACAGCATCGGAGTGAAGGATTACACATCTTTGGAAGTTTCTTAATCAACGTCGATGGATGGAGTTTAGTCGTTGCACTATCTGATTAGTGTCCTCGGGTACAATTCCAAATATCTTAGTCAATATGCACCTCTGAAGCGCATAGTGACATTAATATTTTAGGGAACTGTGTGGCACCCCATATCGAGTAGTAATGAGCGTTTGAGCCTTTTCAAGTACCAAAATATGTCTTTTGAGTGTTCTATACTAAAGCTCCTAAGAAAGAATTATGATCATTCATGGAGTTTAGTTATCAAAGTAGCACAACAGAAGCATGGTGGGCCCATTACCCACAGGACAGGTGCCTTAGTTTAATAGCCACTTTTGTATAAAAGTGACGGCAATGATTTAGAGATTATTAACACGAAGAATTAAGTTTAGTGGATTTTAAATGTCATTGAATAAATGTTCCAAGGAGGTTTGGTACCTAGTGTAGGGGACACTCGTTGCCCAAGAGAAGTGTTGAATCATAATGAGGTCTAGGAGACATGGAGTAGATAACTCCTAAATGGATCCTCTCATGCAACGTATGAGTTGAGATTCGGTCTCGAAAGATAAATTTAGTGGCGTCTTTCGGTCCGTTAAAATCTTTCTAATGCCTGCATTGTTATTAAAGAAGTAGTATATTAGAGAAGTCTCTAATTAATGTTAAGGTAGATTATCATAGTAGGAATTTTAAAGTCTTATAAGAAGGTTATTATCACTGGTAAGTGACATTGATTGTGTTGATTTGTGGACAAGAGTATTTTAAGTGACATCTTTGGGATAAAACAATTTTAGTTTTCATAACTCAATATAGGGCTACAAAATCATATGGCTCCACCATCTTGGAGATTCGTAAGTAAAGGCTTATGTCAAAAGCAAAGGTTTATGTAATTTCGGTAGCATAGTGAGGTGTAACGACAATTGGTAGTTTGGTACCTTGAAATGTCTTGGGCATAGTACGTTGAGTTAGAAATAAAATGTCTATATAGCATAGTTATTTGGCCTAAAGGAAGTCATAGGCGAGTGTGTGGGGCTCCTTGAGTAATTAATGAACAAGGGTGATGGTAGCATTATTTTTACGCTTTGGGAGTGGTGTCCAAGCATAGATAGTAAGATTGGTAAATAGCATCGCATTGCGTGTATGATCACACTTTTATCAAAATTTTAGCAATATAAATAAGGTGGCCCTCTGCGTGTCTCATGCGAGAATCAACAACTATGAAACATGGTGTAAAAAGGAGGATGTGGTTCGAGCATCATAATCTTTTCTAATGAGTCGACATCAGCCGTCACAATTAGTATTCAACTCAAATGATGGCATAATGCCTCAAAATATTTCAAATTATACGGTAGTTATCACCATGGAAATGACAACCATAGTAGGGTAGGCATGCCACTAAATAGGCTTATCGAAAACAAAATTCTTGAACACTAGTCACTTGTGTCCTAAGGAAAATGGTGATCTATATGCATTTAGTGAGGTTTTATCCATAAGGTTAAAGTTAAGGTGTATTTTTTTGCAATGGTTAAAGAAGATTTTTGCTTGTGGATTCTAAGGAAGGTTATTAACATTTTGACAGTTATTCTTAGAACTTTGTGTTCACTTTGATTAATAAAAGAAGTTATCATTGCTTCTAAGGAGGTAAGTCCATTCTTTAGGTCTCCCTAGAAGTAATGTGCTTATGTTCATTATATAAGTTCGACAATTTTGATGATTAGTCTCGTTGAGGATTATCGTTTTAGTTTAGGGTATGTGACTAGGCAAGGATTTCATCAATCCATAATAAGTAAACTCATTGGTATTTCTAGCGACATATATTGTTAATCTACGATGAGTAAAACAACATTATTTGTCTGTATGAGGAACTACTCTAAGTTTCGAGAAGTTATGTTCAAATGGTTCGTCGTATCCTGATTGCATTTTGTTTGCCTCAAACGGTTTAAACATTGTTATCAGTGGCTAACTAGGTACCTCGCAATTTGGCTTAGTGTTGGTGTGGGTTAGGCCTGGCACGACTGATGCATCACGGTAATTGAGAGCGCATTCCATATGATCATATGTTTAGGGTTTCATGAGCGTCTTGTTATGTGTGTGCATGGTTGCACGGGTAATTAAAATTAATCGCATGTGATTGTTTGCTTGTTTGGGCCTAGGGGCTCATAATGTGTGTCCTGGCAGGATAAAGGATGCGGATAAAATTGTGGGTACAAGGTTTCATAATCGAAGAGTTAACTCAATGATATCGAAAGGTTTGACTCTAAAGGGTGGAGGTGAAGTTATCAAATTAGAGAAACGACTTCATTGAGAATGTTGCAAATTTTCATGTTGTGTTCGAGCTTGGCTTGGTGTAAGCATGACGCACATGCATAACTCGTATTGTGTTAATAACATAAAGTAAACGTCGTGGGCATATTTTTTAGGGTATATTTTTATACATGGGGTACAAGACTTATTGTTGATAAAATTATATTTGATAATTAAAATATTAGGTGTTTGAGAAAAAGAATATTTTTGAACAAAGAATTATTTTGCGATTGTGGGGTTCAAATGTTATTTAATAACATGTGTTTTTGCATAAATTTTTTCAGTTCAGTTAAGAGGATTAGTGTTATTCTATATATATCTTTACATTTATATATATGTGGAGTGATTCCGACTTTATAAGGCTCTCACGTCTTTATTTTGTTGTGCACTGTTAAGTATATTATTTATACAATTAGAAACTTAATGGATGCATTGGAAGGTCTTATGAGAAATGGGTGGGTCTTAATTAAGTGGGGTCGTGTGTGTTTTTATGATTTAAAACCATGGATTATACCTGTCAATGGGTCGTGTCGAGTCATATTCGTTTCGTTTTTTATCGTGTCCGGATCTTATTGGGTTCGTGTCTAAAAGGATGATTTTTTTATCGTTGAAAAAATCGTATCCAAACCCGACCCGTTATGTTATCGTGTCGTGTCGTGTTCACTCGTTAATACTCATTAAGATAATGAATTATTTTTAATTGTATACAAGTTGACATATTATCTCATTGTTAAACTCAAATAGACCCATTAATTCATTGACATTACTAAATCTTTCATTTAGTAAAATTCATTATGATTAAATTATTTATAAGTTTCAAAAGTATATCTTATTTACTTAAATTAATGGGTCATAACGAGTTTTATCGGGTATTAACGGGTGAAGGGGATCAATCTTAACTCGACCCGTTAACTATCGTGTCTTATCGGGTTGACACTGATATGACTCAAACTCATTAAGAGTTCATCCATTAACTTATAACTTCGTGTCATTCGTATCGTGTTATCATGTCGTGCGTCATTTTATCAGTTGTACCAGGGATGTTAGACCCGTAGAAAATCATGAATGAACACCTCCTAAATGTGAATCAAATGAAGTTATGTGCCTGTATCTAATAACATAATATAATTTTGGTGTCTCTTTAGAGAGAATGGACACGTGTCAAGCAATAAAGACTAATGCATTAAATATCATTAAATCTCTATCAATAGCTTTAACTTAAATCTAAAGGGCTCTCTCTTGCCCGTTCCCTCTTCCCCACCCCTCCATTTTCCAATGCCCACTTCCACTTCCCTAAAAACTACCTAATTAAATTCCTCAAATCTCAAGAGACTTCAATTATTTATACACCCATACAATCAAATCATGTACCTGTGCACAATGAACGCTACTACTAAAAAAATCAAGGTATTATCTCCTCTTTCCTATTCACAATATGCTTTTACACCTTATGTTTTGTTTTTCCTTTATTATCTCCAATAAAAATGATTTTTCTCATTTGGATTAGATTCCTGAATTATTGCATTTTTCCTTTTTGTGAAGAAAGTATGTTTGTCATTAAGAATGTATAAGTATTTAGAGCATAAAAATATGGCAAATTTTTAAAAAAAAAATATTGATCTTGGATTTATACAATTTTATATAAAAACAGTTTTTTTAAACCATTGTCTTTAGGATTAGACTAATTTTGGCGTTTTTAAAAAACATAAAAGTGGGCTTTTATCAAAAAGATATTTTTTTTATAAAAATACTGTAAAATAGTTTTAAATGCACTATTTTTCTTATCTATTTTTTTAAAACAAAAGAGTTCTTTGTATCAAAAGAATTTTTTTCAGGATTAGTATAATTTTGATGTCCTAAAAAAACTTAGAACAATTTTCTTAAAACAAGACATTTTTTGTTCTATAATTTTTTTTTATTATACGAAACTGTTTTTTTATACAAATATTTTTTTTAGAAAAACATTGAAAACAATTTTTTTTAAACAAAACTGTTTTTTTATAAAAGAATTTTCGTTAAACTGTCAAAAAAAATTTTGCTTTCATAATAAAAACGCTTTTTATTTTTATAAACTTTTTTTAAAATAACCAATATTTTTATTTTTAATAAAAAGTGGTTGTAAAAAAATATAATATGAAAAACCTTCGATTTCAATAATATAGAAAAATATTTTAACAAAAAGAAAAATAGTAAATTGAGGGGAAACTTTTTCACTGTAGGTTAGAGGTGAGCAAATCTTGCCACCAAAATCAAGGGTTCACATGGCATGACAAATTATGTCTATCAAATGCATACAAAAGTGGATAAATCGTTCATTTGTCACTTTTGCATTTGTCATGAAAAATCACATATATCAAATAGTCCCTTAGGAGTTTATTTGCATTGTTAAAGGGGTATTTGCAATCTTAGTGCACTCTCAACGTTTTGAATATTAAGAAATTATAATCCATTTCGTTTGGAATACTTTTTTTAGTTTAGGTAAAGGGTAATGGTATGAAAATCGATGAGTTTTTTAATCATTCTTTCTTTTGGTTAATTTACTATCATTCTCAATCTCTTAAGTTTTGCTAGGGCATAATTCACATTGACTTAACTTTTTTGTACTAGGTTTGTTTTGTTGTTTACATTCTTTAATATGTTTGTTGTTTTTATTATTCAAATATCTAAATGATTTTATGTGAATTTTTGACAATTATTCTTCATATTTAGGAGCTTTTCTAAAGTCGTAATACTTTTTTTTATTCTATAGAAAATGATTTTAGGTCACTTTTTCAATGAGAATAGTATGTTATAACCAATTATGTAAATTCCTAAATCTTAACTATCCCCATTTTCTAAATTTTATAACGTTGCTATATTGATTTTCATGTAATTTTCAATAAATACATTATGTAATCTTATAATTTGTTGGAATTGAAAAATACTAATCGCAAGATTTTAATCGTTTATGACATGAAAGAGAAGTTATTCATTGAATAGACCATCCAGCACCGAAAAATCAAGGTCAATTCAACCCAAATCCCTCAAAGGTTTTCACCACACTTTCTCTACTATCCTCCCTCTGTTTCTATGCTCATTTTAAGAATACACCACAAACAGGTTAGTTTACAAAAGTTTTTTTCTCAATTTAAGTGTTTAGCCTTAGTTAGAGTTGCTATTATATGTAAAGATTTATTTAATGAAATGGGCACAAAAAGTTAACTGTATATTATATATGTTCTCCTCTAAGAGCTTTATACCACCTAAGTTTCAGTTTTTTTAGGTAATAATTTTTTTTTGTTAAAATCAACTTTATGTCTTTTTTTAAATAGTAATTTTTTTGTTATAATCAATAGAAATTTATGATAGAGAAGTAAGACCAAATGTTTTTGTGATTAGACTCTAATAAATGAGAAGAGGAGTTGTATATTTACAAGAGAATTTGTATATTGAATTTGGAAAATGATACGGTGATATGATTTTGGGACACGTGACATGTGTGTGTGCACGCATAAAGTTAGTATTTTATATATATTATAATATTTGATAATTTTTATAATTATAATCATTTAACTGTTTTGTAACACGCTCGCACATCGCGCGAGGGTTAAACCTAGTATGTATATATATATACGTGTGAGTTTATAAAGAATTTTGATTAAAGTACATCACCGGTAGAATTTTACTCGTGGTCAACAATCTTAGGTGTTGGGTGTAACTTAAGGGACTGTGCTATAAACAAACCAAGTTCAGGAGGGAGGGTTGTGCTTGAAAAATGGGTTGGTAATAAAGTCAACAGAGTCTTGGCATTCTTAGTCAATAAGTGCTTTCAAAATTCCAGTTTCGACCAGTGCTTTCAAAATTCCAAACGTGGCATCCTATCTAAACCTGGTAAAATGAGGCACGACACAATAACACGACACGAATCGACACGAAGTTATAAGTTAATGGGTTGACCCTTAATGGGTTCGGATCATATCGGTTCCAACCCGATAAGACACGATAATTAACGGGTCGGATTAGGGTTGACCCCATCACCCGTTAATACCCGATAAAATCCGTTAATACCCGATAATTTAAGTAAATGAGATTTTTTTTGGAACTTATAGATAATTTATGTAGCATAATGTTAATTTAATCATAATGAATTTTACTAAATGAGAGATTTAGTAATGTCAATGAATTAATAGATCTATTTGGGTTCAAATATGAGATAATATGTCAACTTGTATACAATTAAAAGTAATTCATTATCTTAATGGGTATTAACAAGTGAACACGACACGAAACGATAACATAACGTGTCGGGGTTGGGTATGATTTTTTCACACGATAAAAAAGTCACCCGTTTAAACACGAACCCAATAAGACCCGCACACGATAAAAAACGACACGAACACGATTCGAAACGACCCATTGACAGGTCTAATCTTATCTTTTATCCAACCATTTAAAAGTCAAAAAGTGTCTCTTAAAAGAGTTATCACCACTTTTTTAACAGTAATAATCTAGGTGTGTGTTGTTGACATGCGTTGCAAGTGTGATCATATTCGGATAATTAATCTAAATATTAAAATTAAAATTAACTTATTTGAACTCACAATCAGGCAAAAATTATCTTTTCTCTGCATGTGAAAAGTCTACTTATCTTGATTGTTTAAATTTCCCATATATTCCTGATTTGGCTAGCTAACTAGACCATTGAATTAAGGGGAAATAAAATAAAATAATATAGAATTGAGATGATCTGCCTATACTCAGTCAAACATCAGTTTCTCTGAACTAAAAAAATGACAAATTAAACCATCAAGGAACAAACTTTGCATTTACAATTTTTTTGGTCTTTGTTCTATAGGAAGCAAACTCGCATATATCTCCTCATGTGCACCCGCCTAGAGCTGACAATTTTTGACACGATAACCCGTTTATGGTAATAACCCAAAACAACTCGAAATTGACACGATTAGCTTGTATAGATTTAAGATTACCCAAAACTTATACTCAAATAAAAATCAACATGACCCGAAAATGACACGACTAACCTGAATTGTCACCCCTACACCCGCCTCTTCGAAAATCAGGGCATACTGTGCCCGACGATATGTTGGTGGCGAAGATAGGGTATTAGTAGAGGAAATTTTTTGTTTCGAGGTTTTTTTCCTTTTGAGACTCTTGTTTTTTATATCTGAAGACAATAAGAAATTTCATCTACAATTTTATAGATAATAGGGAGGGAGAGGTGGAAGGAGGCAATTACAATAAAAAAAAATAGAGAATTAACGTAAAGGTCGTGTTTCTTTTTATATTTGGATTTTTCGGACACTATTTTTTAAGTTTATAAATATAGTTCCTATGGTACAATACCATTTATTTGTGCGGTCCCTTTAGAGTTAGAGTTCATTTTTTTAGTCCGCACCAGCGTCACCATTTTTCATGTTGTTTTTAGTACAAGAACTAAATTTATAAAATTATTTGGAGTATCCTATTCTTATACACTTTGAGAATTACGTGGCCCTTTTCCCAAAATTTCCATAAAAAAATAAACTTGTGGAGAAATAAATAAATAAATAAATAAAAGTAAGAGAACCTACAATAAAAGACTAAAGGACTTTCCTTTTAACATTATAATAAAGTTTTAAGATAGTTTATGCATAGTATGATCATATAACATGTTCCTAGTGATAATTTATTAAATATAATGGAATACCATGTATAATATGTATAAAAGTAACACTATTGCTAGATTAATGAAATAAATGAGACCCTCGTAAATGAAACTTGGGAGGCTCTTATATCAAGTTTGACACCCAAATAATAAAAAGCATATTATGGAAACTATCAAACTCTCGTAGATAAATATATAGATAAATCATATCATTGAAGGATGAAGAAATAGACTAACCTTCCTTTGTTTCAATTTCAATTCACTATAGAAGCATAGAAAACCCTTCTCAAAAATAAAAGAACATTATACTTATCTATATGCAAAGATTAAAAATATGGCATTTAAAGGGAAAAAATTAACATTTAAGATTGAGGTCGACATTGCCATGTAGAGCTATGTGAGAACATGACTCGTTATACATATCCTCCTATATATATTATTCCCACACACGGCCTTAGTAGAAAGGGGGAAATCATAAGATTTAAAAACAAGACCGTAAAGAACACAGTTGGAGAATTGGATTCTCGTATGGACACAAGATCTACAAAGTGTTAGTTACAAAATAAAACTCTAAATGGAACTCATACGTTGAGGAAATAAAATGTGCGATCATTAAATTCATACAAAGAGAAGAGTAAAGTAACGTGTTAGTCTCGCACCTTTGGTCATGTCTCAATTTCATCTCTTACTTTTTAGTTCTCAGTTTCATCCCCCGCCTTTTACTTTGTTTCAATTTAGTCATTATCTTAACTTTTAATCCAAATCAAACCTAACTTGGATACACATTATTTAGTTTACTCCTCGTGTTCACCCATCTTTGAATATACTAAATAAATATAAATATCAATATAGTATATACATTAATATATACATACGTATATAAATATTTTTTATATTCTTATGAATTAATATAGAGGGTTATTTTCTTACACAATAATATTCTGAAAATAAAAAAAGGTTATTTGCATCTGTCTATTACGTTTATTTTTAAATTATTCGTGTCTAGCCATTAATTTATATGATTTTGAAAACAAAAAAAATCATAAAATTCTCAAACATAAAAATAATAATCTGGTAATAAAAAATGGTTATTTTGAATGTTAATTTTTTACCATATAAAAAATATTTTTTTAAAACAGTTATAAAGAATTGTTTTATAAAAAGTGAAAAGAAATTTTTTTGTTAAAAATTTATAAATAAACTTGTTTCATTATATATAAGAAAACAAAAAAAAATAAAAGATTCATAATTGACGTTATTTATAATATTTTTAAAAAATATAAAAAACTGTTTTTTAAATAGAAGATAGTTTAGTTATTACAAAAATTGGACGTTATATTTAGTAAAAAGTAAAAACTGATCATTATTTTTTGGTAAAAAATAGTGGGATTTTTTTAAAAGCTGTATTTTTTATTTCGTTATTCAAAACTTGTTATTTGAAAAAAATGTTAATCAAAAGCTATATTTTTTTAAGAGCTGAATATTTGTAAAGAATAATAGTATTATTAATGGATTTTTTAAATCAACAATAATTAAACTCGACGGACTTTTTAAAACATTAATAAATAAAAGTCCAGTTTTTTAATAAAAATAACTTTCAATTTTTATTTTTTTAATAAGTTAATGTCCAATTTTTTAATAACTAAATTGTTTCTATTTACAAATGTATTTTTTATATTTTTTAAATGTCATAAATAACGTCCAAATGTTATGAACTTTTATTTTTTTTTGTTTTTATTATATATAATGAAATAGATGTAAGGACACAAATTTCCAATTGAGTCCTTTTCTAGTTTTGGCTCAATTCCGGACAAAAACGTTTGAGTCATAGGATAGAGTATATTGATCATCCTTCAAACCTATGACGTGTTTGTTGAAGACGTAGCGACCAAGTGTATAAAGCTTCATCGCATTGTCGAGTTTGTTTGTGCTCGTTGCTACGTCATCAATATGGTTCCATTGCTCCTAAGGTATGAATGCATTTTAATATATATAGGAGCTTGGAACATTTTATAATGGGTGTAGGTTTAATTACAATTGTTGTTAATTTTCAGAAAGATTTCATTTAAACTTTAAAATAAAGAATATAAAGTTTCTGGGCAAAAATCGAATTTTTTAAACTTTCTGGGAGTTCGTTCGAACAAGATTTTCGTTCGAACCATAAGTCGTTCGAACGAGTTTGCCAACGAGTTCCCATATTGGCCACTGGAACTTCGTTCGAAATGTCGTTCGAACGAGATGGATGTTCGAACGAGATTTTTAACGAGTCCGCACTGGAACTTCATTAGAAGCCTCGTTGACTTGGTAGCTTTACAAGATAGGGTATTTGATTCTCATTTACTTGCACATGCTTCCTCCCTTGCAAAATCTAAAGGTTGAATGTGTTAGTTTTATTTGCATACTTTAGCTTGTGTATTTCATGCTATATTCACATGCTAATTGTATGCTTGTTTAATCATTTTATAGTCTATGCTTCATGATCAATCACATGCTAGAATAATGATTTTTTTAATCTTTTGTATTATATTTCCTTCATTTTGTTTGCATTAAATGAAAAATACAAAAAGATTTTTGGTTTATCATTTGTGTTTTAATTGTTTAGTAATTTAGGCTTAATGAAAAATACAAATGATTTTTGTGTGTCTTTTGAGTATATTTTTTTTTTGTTAAAAAATTTTAAAAACTCAAAAAGATTTTTTATTTTGTGTGTATTTCAGTTTGACACACTTTATGTGGCATATACTTGTGTTTGAATCCCATCTTTTTCGCTTCCATGTGGCTAGAACTTTTGGTTTAGATTGTCAATCCTTATTATGTTCTTTACCATGCTTACATGGGTAGTGGGATTTTGTGTTGATATAATGGATTCTATTTTTTATATATCTCTATTCACACATGCACGAGCTCTTTTGAAATTTTAACTTCATATGTATATTTGAGCTTTGTGAGATGTTCTCCTACCAATCTTGTCATCTACATATTTGTGACCTAGGAGGACTAGTGCAAGTCAAAATCCGTTGCACGTGAGATTTGTGAGAATTAAAAATATGATAAATATAAATGTGCACGGGAAAGGGCTCTGAAAGGATTTATTGTCCTTTGCGAATAGTATTTATTTGGACTTAAAAGAAATACGTGGTCGAAAGGCCTAAAAGAAAATATGGCATTAAAAGAAAACTAATTTGCCAAGGCCTTATATGTTTGATTGATATATTCATTCAAAATAAATATAATTGCTTATTTGGGATGGCAACGGGTCGGTTCGGGGTCGGGTTTTAACTCCCTGTCCCCGTCCCCGTTTGTAAAACCATTCCCCGCCCCGTTCCCTGTTATAACGGGTTCGAGGATCCCCGTCCCCGTTTAAAACGGGTATCGGGTTCCCCGCGGGGAACCCATTTTGATATTTTTTTTACATATTTTTTTTCAACTCCTCTTTAAGCACCTTCTCAATTAGAAAATGATTAAATACAAGTAAAGTGCAACTCCAAAATCTCCAACATAGTTAATAGTTTTAGAACATCTTTTAGATTTATCTAAAATCAACGAAAGTTAATCTGAAAAAATACAATATGAAAGAAAAGGCAAATTCAACATACTAAAAGAAAAATAGATATTATGGAAAATGAAAAAATAAAAAATAAAAAATAGATATCATGCTAAAAAAAACAAAATAAAAAAAAACATCTAAAATATGTAACTTTTACCTGCGTAATAGTGGAGAGGGAGGGCTTGAGGGAAGTTGAGGGCGCCTACATAATAGAAGAGAGGGAGGGCGTGAGGGTGGTGTAGCAACGTAAGGGCGTAGCAGCGTACCAGACAGACGAGAGGGAGGGCGTGAGGGGGTAGCAGCGTAAGGGCTGCGCCTCCGGAGAGAGCGGGCTGCGGGACAGAGAAGAGAGGGAGATTATGACGGAAGAGAAGAGAGGGAGGTGTTAGCGGGCTGCGGGTTTGACAGAAGAGAGAGCGGCGTGAGTGAGTGAGTAAAAAATTAAGAGAGGTTAGGGTTTATTTAGATGATTATATACCTATATATATATATATATATATATTAAAAAATCGGGTATCCCCATGGAGCCCGAGGGTATACCCGAAACCGACCCGAAATTTTTCGGGGATTTTTTTTAATACCCGACCCGATCCCCGAATTTTCGGGCATTTTTCGAAGATTTTTTTCGGGTATCCGCGAATTATCGGATTTTCGGGGAAAATTGCCATCCCTAATGCTTTATTGAGGGAGATTGGATGGTATATCAACGGTTTGCACAATGTTCGTTTATCCTAGTTGCTTTTTCAATATCATGACTCTATTAGTTTGTAGAATCATCAACATGCTAAGCTTGTATGCATTGTGTATGTTTGTTCATTGAGTTCAATCTATATTGTCACATGAGGTTATATCCAAATGTGATGAAGTTTGCAATCAATTTAGAACTCTGTGAACATGTTTAAAGTGATTGGGTCTAAATTTAATTGTTACTAATTCACACCCCAACACTTCCGTTTCCATATGACACATTTTTGCCATACGAGTGTGAAAAGCTTATTGTATTTTGTGTCATTTGTGTGTTTATATCTATATATGTGTGCTTACGTCTATTAGTTATATCTTATGTATACATATATTTGATATTTTTATTTAGTCTTTGCGTGGCTTTCTAGTCCATATATGCTTTAATTCATAATTGGTATCCATCTCGTTGCATTCTTTGTTGATATCACATGTTTAATACTTATGTACCATATTGGTATTTGTTTCTTGCATCTTAGTTGGTATCCATTAATATTTTTTGGATTAGTTATGATTTTTTTGCCCATGTGCTTTAAAGTTCTCATCGCTTTATCTATTTATCCCTTGCTTATTTTAGATAAGCTATTTGGGTGTATATGCTTTATTTGGGGGAGGTAAGTTAATTTTTGATTCTTTAGCCTTTGTCTACTCCTGAATAAAAAGGGGGAGAATGATAGGGGGAGTCTATATCTATTCCTATTATAATCATATCTTAGTTTGGGGGAGATTTATCTTAGGAGGAGACGTCTTTCTAAGTAGGTCATTTTTTTTATAAAAGGGAGAATTAATTTAGAGGGAGTAATTACTTTAATTGCATTAAATATTTTGATTTGATATTCCCTATGCGTGTAATGTGTTTGCTTAAGTGTGCAGGAATTATATTATAAGTGGCAACTTTCACCGGCAAAGATTGCGGTCCTTGGGTTGTTTGAGTCAAGCATTGTATTTTTACTTTGGATGGGACTTTTTGTCAGTTTAGTAGAGCTTGACGGACCTTTAGGATTTTTGTTGGTTTTTGTCACGGAATAGCCAAAGGAGGAGATTTGTAAGGACACAAATTTCTAATTGAGTCCTTTGTACTTTTGGCTCAATTCTGGACAAAAACGTTTGAGTCATAGGATAGAGTATATTGATCATCCTTCAAGCCTATGACTTGTTTGTTGAAGATGTAGCGGCTAAGTGTATAAAGCTTCATCATATTGCCGAGTTTGTTTGTGCCTCGTTTCTACGTCATCAACATGGTTCCATTGCTCATAAGGTATGAATGCATTTTAATATATATAGGAGCTTGGAACATTTTATAATGGGTGTAGGTTTAATTAAAACTGTTGTTTATTTTTAGAAAGATTTCATTTAAACTTTAAAATAAAGAATATAAAGTTTCTGGGCAAAAATTGAATTTTTCAAACTTTTTGGGAGTTCGTTCGAAGGGTCGTTCGAACGAGATTTTCGTTCGAACCATAAGTCGTTCGAACGAGTTTGCTAACGAGTTCCCATATTGGCCACTGGAACTTCGTTCGAAATATCGTTTGAACGAGATTTCTAACGAGTTCACATTGGAACTTCATTAGAAGCCTCGTTGACTTGGTAGCTTTACAAGATAGGGTATTTGATTCTCATTTACTTGCACATGCTTCCTCCCTTGCAAAATCTAAAAGTTTAATGTGTTAGTTTTATTTGCATACTTTAGCTTTTGTATTTCATGCTATATTCACATGCTAATTGTATGCTTGTTTAATCATTTTCTAGTCTATGCTTCATGATCAATATCATGCTAGAATAATGATTTTTTTTATCTTTTGTATTATATTTCCTTCATTTTGTTTGCATTAAATAAAAAGTACAAAAAAGATTTTTGGTTTATCATTTGTGTTTTAATTGTTTAGTAATTTAGGCTTAATGAAAAATACAAATGATTTTTGTGTGTCTTTTGAGTATATTTTTTTTTTTTTGTTAAAAAATTTCAAAAACTCGAAAAGATTTTTATTTTGTGTGTATTTCAGTTTGACACACTTTATGTGGCATATACTTGTGTTTGAATCCCATCTTTTTCGCTTCCATGTGGCTAGAACTTTTGGTTTAGATTGCCAATCCTTATTATGTTCTTTACCATGCTTACATGGAGTAGTTGGATTTTGTGTTGATATAATGGATTCTATTTTTATATGCCTCTATTCACACATACACGAGCTCTTTTGAAATTTTAACTTCATATGTATATTTGAGATTTGTGAGATGTTCTCCTACCAATCTTGTCATCTACATATTTGTGACCTAGGAGGACTAGTGCATGTCAAAATCTGTTGCACGTGAGAATTAAAAATATGATAAATATAAATGTGCACGAGGAAGGGCTCTGAAAGGATTTATTGTCCTTTGTGAATAGTAAGTCACCGTTTATTTGGACCTAAAAGATATACGTGGCCCAAAGGCCTAAAAGAAAATATGGCATTAAAAGAAAACTAATTTGCCAAGGCCTTATATGTTTGATTGATATATTCATTCAAAAAAAATATAAATGTTTATTTAGGGAGATTGGATGGTATATCAACGGTTTGTACAATGTCCGTTTATCCTAGTTGCGTTTTCAATGTCATGACTCTATTGTTTATAGAATCATCAACATGCTAGGCTTGTATGCATTGTGTATGTTTGTTCATTGAGTTCAATCTATATTGTCACATGGGGTAATATCCAGACGTGATGAAGTTTGCAATCAATTGATAACTCTGTGAACATGTTTAAAGTGATTGGGTCTAAATTTAATTGTTACTAATTCACACCCCAACACTTTCGTTTCCATATGACACATTTTTGCCATACGAGTGTGAAAAGCTTATTGTATTTTGTGTCATTTGTGTGTTTATATCTATATATGTGTACTTACGTCTATTAGTTATATCTTATGTATACATATATTTGATATTTTTGTTTAGTCTTTGCCTTGCTTTCTAGTCCATATATGCTTTAATTCATAATTGGTATCCATCATGTTGCATTCTTTGTTGATATCACATGTTTAATACTTATGTACCATATTGGTATTTGTTTCTTGCATCTTAGTTGGTATCCATTAATATTTTTTGGATTAGTTATGATTTTGTTGCCCATGTGCTTTAAAGTTCTCATCGTTTTATCTATTTATCCCTTGCTTATTTTAGATAAGCTATTTGGGTGTATATGCTTTATTTGGGGGAGATAAGTTAATTTTTTATTCTTTAGCCTTTGTCTATTCATGAACAAAAAGGGGGAGAATGATAGGGGGAGTCTATATCTATTCCTATTATAATCGTATCTTAGTTTGGGGGAGATTTATCTTAGGAGGAGACGTCTTTCTAAGTAGGTCATTTTTTTTATAAAGGAGAGAATTAATTTAGGGGGAGTAATTACTTTAATTGCATTAAATATTTTGATTTGATATTCCCTATGCGTGTAATGTGTTTGCTTAAGTGTGCAGGAATTATATTATAAGTGGCAACTTTCACCGGCAAAGATTGTGGTCCTTGGGTTGTTTGAGTCAAGCATTGTATTTTTACTTTGGGTGGGACTTTTTGTCAGTCTAGTAGAGCTTGACGGCCCTTTAGGATTTTTGTTGATTGTTGTTCTGGAATAGCCAAAGGGGGAGATTTATAAGGACACAAATTTCCAATTGAGTCCTTTGTAGTTTTGCCTTAATTCCGGACAAAAATGTTTGAGTCATAGGATATAGTATATTGATCATCCTTCAAGCCTATGACGTGTTTGTTGAAGAAATAGCGGCCAAGTGTATAAAGCTTCGTCACATTGTCGAGTTTGTTTGTGCCTCGTTTCTACGTCATCAACATGGTTCCATTGCTCCTAAGGTATGAATGCATTTTAATATATATAGGAGCTTGGAACATTTTATAATGGGTGTAGGTTTAATTAACATTATTGTTTATTTTCAGAAAGATTTCATTTAAACTTTAAAATAAAGAATATAAAGTTTCTAGGAAAAAATCAATTTTTTTAAACTTTCTGGGAGTTCGTTCGAAGGGTCGTTCGAACGAGATTTTTCGTTCGAACCATAAGTCGTTTGAACGAGTTTGCCAACGAGTTCCCATATTGGCCACTGGAACTTCGTTCGAAATGTCGTTCGAACGATATGAATGTTCGAACGAGATTTCCAACGAGATTTCTGACGAGTTCACACTGGAACTTCGTTAGAATCCTCGTTCGAACGAAAATGTCGTTCCAACGAGATTTGGGGGGAACATGTATTTGGCAGTTTTGAACAGTTTTTCCCATTTTTTCCACTACTTTACCCCACTAACTTTTGGCAGTTATCTAAGTGCGGGAGCCAAAGTTTGTAATTTAAAATTTTCATATCCTACAACCTCAAAGAGAGTGTTTTGAGGGAGAAATCAAAAGAGAAAAAGTTCTTTGTTTAAGTGTTGCTGATTTTCAAGAAAAATATTTTAAACACTTGTTTTACACCCATATTCTTTATCCAAGTTTCCATAGACATATTTGTACGTGCTTGGAGTTTTGGCACCGATTTTTCATCTCTACCGTTTGAAGAGACGTTTTGGATTTGCTTCTAAATCCCACAAAGAAGAAGAGGTTTGCGTCGATTTACCCACTTGGATAAAGGTACCTAGTTCGGGTGACAGTGATCATATAAAGTCTTATCGGTGGAGTCCGAGACCGCGGTGGAGCTCTGTGGTTATTCGCTAGGTGGAGGTGTTTACAAGAAGGAGCGTCGGGGCTTGAGAGGGATCGAGTCGTGTGTTGTAAGTCTACTATCTTATATTTGTAAATTCCGTACTTAGTGGATTTGAGGCTAGTTCCGTCCGAGGTTTTTTTTCCCGTTGTGGGTTTTTCCTCGTACATCGCGGCATAGGGGATTAATTGTTTATTTTATCTTTTGGAAAATCACTTAGAACGCATGCTTAGGTAAAAAGATAAAATTGGTTTAATTTAATCACTACGTGTGTAATTTGGTACAAATTAATATTGGATAATGTTTATGTTAATTTAATTCAAGTCATTTTATTTAATTGATAAATTTGGTTTGGCCTAACTTGATAAAATTGAAAAATATGACTTAGGCAAATTTTCTAGGACTTGGATTAATTAATATGGTTTAAGTGAAATTAACATAAGTGTGTTTTACTCTAACTTCACTTTGTGTAAAATTAATTTGAGAAAAATTAAATTTTGTTAAGTTGTTTTAATTTGAACCATCATCTTCGCTTCCGCGTAATTAAAAAGAAAATTATCTTTTTGAAGTATAAAAAGGTTTTAAATTAAAAATTGAGGGCCTTCGGGACATCTTCAATAGATTTTTTGATAACTTTCTAACAAAAATGTTTTTGTTAACTTTACAAAAATATTATTAAAAATAACCCTTAATTATTCCCAGATTATTATTTTTTATTTTTCGAGAATTTTAAGATTTTTTTAGTTTTCAAAATTATATAAATTAATAGGTAGACACAAATAATTTTAAAAAAAAAACGTAATACCTAGACACTAATATTCTTCTTTTTTATTTTTAAATATTAATGTGTACATAAATAACCCTTTATATTAATCCATAAATATATACACAAATATTTGCATATGTATGTATATATTAATGTGTATATTGTTGTGACACCCCACCTAATTAAATACCGGGCGATCACTTCTTTATTAAATTAAATCAAGGTAAACAGTTGGTTCATTCTCAGCATCACTGTCGATAAAAAAATATTTTTTTCCAATTTAACACCCTAAATAATTAAGCTAAGTGTCAAAACATTTTCCATACAAAACTTTCCAAATCTTAATTAAAGAAAAAGATTTATTTTAATTAAAACAACATTTTTACAATAAAGAATCACACCACAATAAACCAAATAACATAATACATTCGTCAATCGAATGTCAACAAATGGAACTAAAACCACAAATCCATCCTGAATAAATCCCATAGAACAAAACTGGAAATAAAATGAAATACAAAATCCCAACAACAAATGAAATGATAAAAAGGGCGACACGTGCCCAATAAATGAGAATAATAGGAGTGGAGTCAATAACAGAAGCCGTCTACTCAAGTGACCTGCAACTCCCACCTAAGCTGCAGCTCGTCCTTCTCAAGGGATCCTAAGCAAGACGCCCCTGTGGCTGGGCACCTGAAAATATACATATATATATACAAGAGAGAGAGAGAGAGGAAAACAAACGGGTCAGAGCCCGAAAGTGTGTTTGATTTTAAAATACGTTAAGCAAGTATTTAAATTGATACAGGCCAATGCAAATCATATTAGTTCGACACTCTCTTGAGAAATTCTCACCTCTCTTCTAATGTGCATGCCTATCGTACTAACCTTCCCAAATAATTTAGTTTATCTTAACTTACTCATAAGTTTTCAAAACCGAATGATGACAATGTTTTAAAAAGGTTACTTTCAATTTGTAGCACTCCTCTCGTTTTAGCTTCATTAAATTATAAAGTTTCCCAGTGTCTTCTCATACTTTCACAAAACAAGTATTTATTAATGCGTCAACAACTATGTCCTACTTATTAAATCACAGTAGACAGTTTAAAGTTTACAACCTCATATATATATAAACTACTCGTATAATATATATATCTATAACAGCACCCCAACTAAACTATGGTGCGGGCATACTCTGCTATCCAATCCCCGTATCGCTCACACAAAGGGAAATACAAGTTCGGAATCACTCTCGAACTGTATTAACATATACAAAACAACGTTGAGGCGAAGCATAGATTCCAAGTCCAAGAGGTCAGTACATACCCACACGTCTCTTAGGACCGTCCGACTATCAATCTGATAGCCCGTACCTAGGATCTCTATCTTCTAGGGTACGAATCAATATCCCCCATAAAGCAACACAGGATAAGATCGTCCCAGCGCGGTAACCTCAGGGATAGCAAGTAGCGCGGGTACGTTTTTCACATGTATATAATATATGTACACACAATCATATAAATATACCCATTTCATCATATTAATATAGGTTCCTCTCGTAACCCATAGTCACAACATTTATCCTTAATTTCTCATTATTATAATTACGTATAAGGCTTCGTCTCTAACCTTAACTCGAAGGGTTTTCTCACTAGTTACGTGACACTCGTGGATTCTATCCATCCAAGTAGCAAAATCAGTAGGTAAACGTCTATTCACTATGATAAGTATTTGACGTAATCTCTCACTTGAATTACGTAGCTTCCTCGTCCTTTAAATAATTGTCCCTAAAATACAATTATCATCTCATAATAAGGTTCTCAACACTTAATCATATGCCCTACTAGTCTCTCCTATATCCCAAAACATTTTATTCATAAAGCCCAAAAGCTATTTCACTGTGAATCATGTTCAATTAATTAAACAAGGGGAAATAAGAGTCTGCCAGGAAGGGTCGATCGATCGAGGTCTGGGGCTCGATCGATCAAACCTTCGATCGATCGATCGATCAAGCAGGTCTGCGAAATCCTGCAGAAGTGCAGTTACGCGTTTTACCAAAATTCTTCACCCAAATCAATATTTTCCAACACTAATCGTCCCAAAACTCCTACTACAAACATAATAACATATTTCCAGATGTTTTTAACGTTAAGCATGCGTATATCCATCATTAAACATGGTTAAACAACCCAAAATCTCATTTAAACATCAAGAACCCTAATGTTTTCTTAGCTTTTCTTCTAATCAGTTTTCTCCAGAATTTCCTTCTAACGTAACATCAAAAATTCGTGGGTTAATCATCTACTTCACATACTATTTCCAGAATATGGTTATAATGTTTTCTACATGCAAATTCCTATCAAAATTTGGGGTTTTCTTCCATTGATTACACTCCTAATCATTCCTACACTAATATGAATATTGCACAAACGAAAATAAGCAAGTTAAACACTTGCCTGGGATTTCAGAGGTCTAGTTTCCTGCTGATATTGGTGTGGTTGCGTTCTCCTCCTCGCGATCTACGCGTTGGTGGTGACGGTGGTGCAAATGGTGGTGTTTTTGGCCTTGAATCACCTTGAGAGCTCTCTCCTCTCTACTCCAATGGCCGTTCTAGGGTTCTGAATGTTCTAACCTTAAATGGCTGCTAAGGATGGCTGAAATTCGTGGGTTTAATTACCCTATTTTGTAAAATGACCAAAATGCCCTCCCGGGTCACTAATTGAGCCTAAAAACATCCCGAGACCCAAACTAAACCCCCGGGTACACTTTTTTGACTATCTCAACCTTTCTGGACGCGTTGGCGCACTCAAAACGACCATACGAACAACTTATAAAATATTCACTTTTATATCTCAATAATTAGTCCCGACGCGACACGGGCGCGTCCTGACTAAAATTCTCAAAATTATTATTTCATTCACTCGTGACCTATAATATAACCCATATCATATATTACTATGCTCATTAGTAATATTCGACAATTTTTATATAATTACTGACTCTCGTCACGTTAATAATTATAACATAATTAATTTTTGGATTTTTATTAAATAATTCACTCTCATTAAATTTAATAAAACCCCCAAGTTAATATAGCATAAAAATACGGGGTATTACATACTCCCCCCCTAATAACGGAATTTCGTCCCGAAATTCGGAAAATAAGGCATACCTGATGAGAACAAATCTGGATATCTCTCGCGCATATCTGCCTCACGCTCCCAAGTGGATTCCTCCACATTATGGTGTTCCCACTGGACCCGTACAAGTGGAACTATCTTCGACCTCAATCTCCTCTCACTATAGTCTAGGATAGCCACCGATCTCTCCTCGTAGGAGCTATCAGGCTGTAAGTCGATCTCCTCTATCGCGATGCGAGTATGGGCCATATCATCTCGAAGGTATCGTCTCAACGACGAGATGTGAAATACATCGTGAATGCGATGTAGATGTTCCGGCAGTCCCAATCTGTATGCAACTGGCCCAATCCTCTCTATGATGGGAAATGGTCCCACGTACCTCGGAGCCAACTTTCCCTTCTTCTCGAACCTCATCACTCCTTTCATGGGAGACACACGCAGTAACACTTGGTCCCCCACATTAAACTCCCTGAAGAACCGTTTCGCATCGGCATAGCTCTTCTGTCTGTCCTAGGCTACTCGAATGCGACCCCTGATCATCTCAATCCTCGTAGAGGTCTCCTGAATCACCTCTGGTCCTAGCAACTTGTCATCCCCCACCTCAAGCCAACAAGTTGGGGAACGACAAGGCCTGCCATACAAAGCCTCAAATGGAGCCATACCAATCGTGAACTGATAAGAGTTATTATAAGCAAACTCTACCAGTGGAAGGTGTGGCTCCCAACCTCCTCCAAAATCGAGAACACACATGCGTAGCATATCTTCTAACATCTGATTAGTACGCTCTATCTGCCCATCTGTCTGTGGGTGATAAGCTGAACTCAACCTCAACTCAGTACCCATAGCCTCCTGAAAGCTTTCCCAAAAACGCGACATGAAAATCTTGTCTCTATCGGACACAATATTCAGGGGCACCCCGTGTAATCTGACAATCTCAGCGATGAACAACTGAGCATACTGACCCGTGGTATAATCAGTCCGCACCGGTAGAAAATGAGCCACCTTGGTCAGACGGTCTACAATCACCCAGATAGAATCGTGGCCCCTCTGTGATGTAGGCAACCCTGTAATGAAGTCCATGGAAATACTCTCCCACTTCCACGTGGGTACTTCCAATGGCTGAAGCAATCCTGACGGTTTCTGGTGGTCCACCTTAACCAGCTGGCAGGTAGGACACTTGGCCACAAACTCAGCAATGTCCCTCTTCATCCCACTCCACCAGTATTGTCGCCTCATATCCTGGTACATCTTATCGCCTCCCGGATGTACTGCAAATCAGGACCCATGAGAATGAGTCATCACTTCATGACGTAACTCTGCTCCTTCTGGAACCACCAATCTCCCATTAAACCGCAAACCTCCATCAGAACTAACAGAATAGGACTCAGCACCCTCGGCTAGAAGTCGCACAATCTGCTCCTGGCAAAACGGATCTGTGGTCTGCGCCTGTATCACCCTCGTAACAATCTCGGGTGTGACTGACATCACGGATATGAAAGAACGTGCTACGGCATCTTGGTGACCCAGCTCTTTCCACTTTGCTTTCCAGATGTCTACTACATCTTCTACCGGTCTACGGTTCAACGCATCAGCAACTACGTTGGCCTTCCCCGGATGGTACTGTATGTCAAACTGGTAGTCTTTCACAAACTCTAACCACCTACGCTGATGCATATTCAGCTCTCGCTGAGTGAACAGGTACTGCAGTGACTTATGGTCTGTGAACAAACGGAATTTCTCTCCCAATAGATAGTGTCTCCATATCCTCAATGCAAATACAACCGCTGCTAACTCCAGGTCGTGGGTGGGGTAATTCTTCTCATGAGGCTTAAGCTTGTGGGAAGCAAAATCTATAGCCTTCTCCTCCTGCTGGAGTACTCCACCAAGTCCCCGTAAAGACGCATCAGTATAAACCAGGTACTCCACACCCGGTTTCCGTAAGGCAAGGACTGGTGCTGAAGTAAGCTTGTCTTTTAGCTCGTCGAAAGCTAATTGACAAGCATCATCCCAAACATACGGTACCCCTTTGCGAGTCAAATTCGTCAATGGACCCGCTATCTTAGAGAATCCCCGAATAAATCTCCTGTAGTATCCGGCTAACCCCAAGAAACTACGTACCTCTGTCGGTGTCGTGGGCTGTCCCCACTCCCTCACTGCTGATACCTTACTCGGGTCAACTGCTATCCCTTGCTCAGAAACAACATGGCCCAAGAACTGTACCTCTCGCAACCAGAATCCACACTTCTCGTACTTAGCATACAACTGATGCTCTCGCAGAGTCTGAAGAACCTACCTCAAGTGCTCGGCATGCTCCTCCTCGGAATGGGAATATATCAAGATGTCATCTATGAAGACAATGACAAACTGATCCAAGAACTCTCTGAACACTCGATTCATTAAGTCCATGAATACTGCTGGAGCATTAGTGAGGCCAAACGGCATCACTCTGAACTCGTAAGACCCATATCTCGTCAAGAATGCAGTCTTTGAAACATCCTGCTCCCTAATACGTAGCCGATGGTACCCCGACCTCAGATCTATCTTCGAAAAGAAACTCGCTCCCCTCAACTGGTCGAACAGATCATCGATTCGAGGCAACGGATACTTATTCCGTATCGTGACCTTGTTCAATTCCCGATAGTCCACACACAACCTTAGTGAACCATCTCTCTTCTTCACAAACAAAACTGGAGCGCCCCAAGGTGAGGTACTTCTGCGAATGAAGCCCTGACCTAACAGCTGCTCGATCTGATCTCGTAGCTCTCGCATCTCTGCCGGAGCCATACGGTACGGTGCGCGTGCTATAGGTCTCATATCTGGAAATAAATCTATAACGAAGTCTATCTCACGACTGGGCGGTAGGCCTGGTATCTCCTGAAACACATCGGAATACTCCCTAACAACTGGGATCGAATCCAAAGGAATCATAACCTCCTTAGAGGTATCCTTTTCTATGTAATACAAATGAGCGGTCGAGCCTCCCTCTGGGCGAGGCATCGCCACTACAAACATCTCCTACCCCGGAATGGCAAAAACAATGCTCCCACCGAAGCAATCAATCATGGCTCTATAAGCTGCGAGTCAATCCATACCGATAATCACATCGTGCTCATGCATGTCTAAAACTAACATGTCTGCAGGTAATACCAGACTACCGATCTCTATCCCCACTCCTCGGCATATAAAGAAAATAAGCGACCCACTCCCCAATGGTGAGTCTACACACGTCACTGTGCTCTCTGCTGTGGCTAACAACCCTAAGGCCTTCGCAAAATGCGTAGCTATAAAACAATACGTGACCCCCGTATCAAAATAAAACCCGACCCATAGTACCATGGATAGGAAACGTACCCTCAATCGCGGGTGGCGCCTGTGGAGCTGCTGCCTGGTGGACGTTATAGACACGTCCATACTGTAACTTCCCCTGCTGCACTGAATCTGCTGGAATGGCTGGTAGGGATGGCGCTTGGGCCATAGCTGGAAGGGCAGGTGGAAAAAGTGGCCTCTGTGGCTCATTCCGGGCTCCCTGCTGCTGTGGGGCCCTATCGCCTTCTGGGCAATCCTGACGCTTATGGCCGTGCTTGCCGCACACAAAACACTGGCCTCTGAAATTACCTCCCCTCTGTCCCTGCTGACCATGGCCCTGCTGGCCGTTACCTCCACGCCATTGGCCCTGTTGGCCCTGATGTGCACGCTGTTGGCCCTGCTGGCCCTGTTGCTGACCCTGCTGTCGGTGCTGACCCTGTTGATTAGGCTGGTCCTGCTGGCCCTGCCTATAACCCCCATTTTCCTGCCTGGGATCACCCAAACGGAATCGCTTAGCAGGGTCCCCCTGATGGGAACTCTGCTCGTGCTGACGAGTCTGTCCATGAGATGGTGCCCCACCGGCACCGTTACCCCCGGTCCTGCCCTGCTGGCTGGACTCTCCTGCTCTCTTGCTTCCTTGAAGATGGAAGCGGTGATCCTGGCAATGTAGTAACGCTTCATTGAGTACATCAGTGAACGTACTCAGGGATAAGTTCCCAATAAGGTGCTGACGGATCCTCCAAGCTAACCCGTCGACAAACAACAAAATCTTCTTGCTCTCAGTAGGTGCCTCATCTAGCACAATGGTGAGAAGTCTCGTGAAATCCTCCTCATACTCTGCTACGGTAAGATTATCTTGCTTCAGATTTAGTAGTTTCCGCCTCATCTCAGTCTGCACTGCAGGTGGAAAGTACTTGCGGTCAAACCGCTCCCAGAACATCTAAATAGGGATCGTGTCCCTCTCCTCCAAAGTAGTAGTGGACTCCCACCACTGCAACGCGGCTCCCACCAGCTTAAAGGAAGTCAACAACTGCTTTTGTACCTCGGTGCACTCATATATGCGAAGATGCCGCTGGATGTCTTTCTTCCATTGGCTAACCGTGACAATGTCGGAGCTACCAGAGAACTCAGGGGGATGTGCTTTCTGAAAAGCATCCCAAACCCTCTCCCATGCAGATGGAAGTTGTGCTGGTACTGGCGCCAATGCCTGAACCTGGGGTGGAGCCTGCTGAATCACCGCTATCGCGGCATTCACCGCCTGAGCAACTATGGCGGCTACTTCATTAGCATTCATTGTGCCTAGTGTCGGAGCTGCTGGTTGCTCGGCCTCGGCACGCCTATCTCTCGGAGCACGTGTCGGAGGCATCTGAAACGTGAACAAAATTTATCAGTCTACAGTTATCATTGTATCTCAAATAGCTGAAGACTTAAACGTAAAAGCAGGAATACAACAATCCTAAAAATAGGGCTCTATAGCAAAAACGTTAAGCTGAAAGAGAAATAAGCCGTACAGATCCTAAGGACACTAGAACCTGATGCTCTGATACCACCTGTGACACCCCGCCTAATTAAATACCGGGCGATCACTCCTTTATTAAATTAAATCAAGGTAAACAGTTGGTTCATTCTCAGCATCACTGTCGATAAAAACATAATTTTTTCCAATTTAACACCCTAAATAATTAAGCTAAGTGTCAAAACATTTTCCATACAAAACTTTCCAAATCTTAATTAAAGAAAAAGATTTATTTTAATTAAAACAACACTTTTACAATAAAGAATCACACCACAATAAACCAAATAACATAATACATTCGTCAATCGAATGTCAACAAATGGAACTAAAACCACAAATCCATCCTGAATAAATCCCATAGAACAAAACTAGAAATAAAATGAAATACAAAATCCCAACAACAAATGAAATGATAAAAAGGGCGACACGTGCCCAATAAATGAGAATAATAGGAGTGGAGTCAATAACAGAAGCCGTCTACTCAAGTGACCTGCAACTCCCACCTAAGCTGCAGCTCGTCCTTCTCAAGGGATCCTAAGCAAGACGCCCCTGTGGCTGGGCACCTGAAAATATACATATATATATACAAGAGAGAGAGAGAGGAAAAGAAACGGGTCAGAGCCCGAAAGTGTGTTTGATTTTAAAATACGTTAAGCAAGTATTTAAATTGATACAGGCCAATGCAAATCATATTAGTTCGACACTCTCTTGAGAAATTCTCACCTCTCTTCGAATGTGCACGCCTATCGTACTAACCTTCCCAAATAATTTAGTTTATCTTAACTTACTCATAAGTTTTCAAAACCGAATGATGACAATGTTTTAAAAAGGTTACTTTCAATTTGTCGCACTCCTCTCGTTTTAGCTTCATTAAATTATAAAGTTTCCCAGTGTCTTCTCATACTTTCACAAAATAAGTATTTATTAATGCGTCAACAACTATGTCCTACTTATTAAACCACAGTAGACAGTTTAAAGTTTACAACCTCATATATATATTAACTACTCGTATAATATATATATCTATAACAGCACCCCAACTAAACTATGGTGCGGGCATACTCTGCTATCCAATCCCCGTATCCCTCACACAAAGGGAAATACAAGTTCGGAATCACTCTCGAACTGTATTAACATATACAAAACAACGTTGAGGCGAAGCATAGATTCCAAGTCCAAGAGGTCAGTACATACCCACACATCTCTTAGGACCGCCCGACTATCAATCTGATAGCCCGTACCTAGGATCTCTATCTTCTAGGGTACGAATCAATATCCCCCATAAAGCAACACAGGATAAGATCGTCCCAGCGCGATAAACCTCAGGGATAGCAAGTAGCGCGGGTACGTTTTTCACGTGTATATAATATATGTACACACAATCATATAAATATACCCATTTCATCATATTAATATAGGTTCCTCTCGTAACCCATAGTCACAACATTTATCCTTAATTTCTCATTATTATAATTAAGTATAAGGCTTCGTCTCTAACCTTAACTCGAAGGGTTTTCTCACTAGTTACGTGACACTCGTGGATTCTATCCATCCAAGTAGCAAAATCAGTAGGTAAACGTCTATTCACTATCATAAGTATTTGACGTAATCTCTCACTTGAATTACATAGCTTCCTCGTCCTTTAAATAATTGTCCCTAAAATACAATTATCATCTCATAATAAGGTTCTCAACACTTAATCATATGCCCTACTGGTCTCTCCTATATCCCAAAACATTTTATTCATAAAGCCCAAAAGCTATTTCACGGTGAATCATGTTCAATTAATTAAACAAGGGGAAATAAGAGTCTGCCAGGAAGGGTCAATCGATCGAGGTCTGGGGCTCGATCGATCAAACCTTCGATCGATCGATCGATCAAGCAGGTCTGCGAAATCCTGCAGAAGTGCAGTTACGGGTTTTACCAAAATTCTTCACCCAAATCAATATTTTCCAACACTAATCGTCCCAAAACTCCTACTACAAACATAATAACATATTTCCAGATGTTTTTAACGTTAAGCATGCGTATATCCATCATTAAACATGGTTAAACAACCCAAAATCTCATTTAAACATCAAGAACCCTAATGTTTTCTTAGCTTTTCTTCTAATCAGTTTTCTCCAGAATTTCCTTCTAACATAACATCAAAAATTTGTGGGTTAATCATCTACTTCACATACTATTTCCAGAATATGGTTATAATGTTTTCTACATGCAAATTCCTATCAAAATTTAGGGTTTTCTTCCATTGATTACACTCCTAATCATTCCTACACTAATATGAATATTGCACAAACGAAAATACACAAGTTAAACACTTGCCTGGGATTTCAGAGGTCTGGTTTCCTGCTGATATTGGTGTGGTTGCGTTCTCCTCCTCGCGATCTACGCGTTGGTGGTGACGGTGGTGCAAATGGTGGTGTTTTTGGCCTTGAATCACCTTGAGAGCTCTCTCCTCTCTACTCCAATGGCCGTTCTAGGGTTCTGAATGTTCTAACCTTAAATGGTTGCTAAGGATGGCTGAAATTCGTGGGTTTAATTACCTTATTTTGTAAAATGGCCAAAATGCCCTCCCGGGTCACTAATTGAGCCTAAAAACATCCCGAGACCCAAACTAAACCCTCGGGTACACTTTTCTGACTATCTCGACCTTTCCGGACGCGTTGGCGCACTCAAAACGACCATACGAACAACTTATAAAATATTCACTTTTATATCTCAATAATTAGTCCCGACGCGACACGGGCGCGTCCCGACTAAAATTCTCAAAATTATTATTTCATTCACTCGTGACCTATAATATAACCCATATCATATATTACTATGCTCATTAGTAATATTCGACAATTTTTATATAATTACGAACTCTCATCACGTTAATAATTATAACATAACTAATTTCCGAATTTTTATTAAATAATTCACTCTCATTAAATTTAATAAAACCCCCAAGTTAATATAGCATAAAAATACGGGGTATTACAATCGTATTAATATTTATATTGATTTAGTAAATTCAAACATGTGTGAACATGTGGGGGGGTAAATTAGATAATGTATATCCAAGTTCAGTTTGATTTAGATAGAAAGTTAAGATCAGGATTAAATTGAAAAAAATTGCAAGATTAGTGTCGAAATTGAGATAATTAAAATGTAAGAAACGAAATTGAGACAGTATCCAAAGGTGAGGGACTAATACGATACTTTACAGGAACACGTAAATTAAGTGAAATACCTGAATCAAATTTGTTGAAATGGTGAAATTCACCAGCTTCGCACCATAAACAGAAACACATAGCCCAAATTGAGTTGACCTTGTGAGGAAATTGAGTATCAAGATGGATAGGGAACCTTACCGTCCCATATAACCAAGGGTGAACATACCGGTGGGAAATCGAAGAATGAGTAAAAGAGTTTCCAATAGACGGTTATGAGTAAAATAATGTTAAGTTCAAAAATATGTTCAAACAAACTGAACAAATCCATATCTGGAGTTTCAATACGCATTAACCCAACTCAATATAAGAAAAAAAATTAATCTAAAAAACATACATACATCTGTATGATGTTATATACAAAAATGTAAAACCCACAACATAAACATGACTTGAGGTTGGTGTGCTGAAACCCACAACAGGTTTTCTTGATTTAATTATTTACATGTCATGCCTTCTTTATATATATTGTTGATGTAAAAAATTAGATCGCTCTAATTATTCAATCACAGATAAATAAAATGAGACAAAGATTTTTAAAGTGGTTCAGCCTTATATGAATGGCCTACGTCCCCTGTTATGTTATTGCTGAGTGTTTAGGAATTCTCGAGTACAAGTTCTCTCTAGAAATTCCGGTCTCTTTGAATGAGGGTGATACAAGGTATTTATAGCCCTTAGGCTGTACATGAAAGGGTTGATACATTAAATGATATACATATGAAAGGGTAATACATTTAATGCAGCGTGTGCGTCAAGATGATAAACATTCAATGAATAGTTGAGCTGTTAATTATCTGGCAATTAATACTACGGCCGAGATGCAGCTCGGACCGCCTTAGTTGCTTGTTGCTCAGGAGTTCCTCGGAGCGCTAGAGTACCTCGGAGTGCTAAAGTTCCTCGGTGTATCCTCGTTGCTCGGAGAGAACATGAGTTGGTCGGGGAAATGAACTTCCTCGTTGCTATTGTGCCACGTAGATCGACACGTGTCTTCGTATTATTCGTTCATATCAGCATATTAATTTTGGTATCAACAGAAGCCCCCAATGTTTCATATTTCGAACTTTGAGGAGTATGGAACATTCTTTCTCGGTATATGGCGATATTAAATGACTTTCCTGGGTTTTAGGAGCCTTTTCTTCATATTTGAATTTCCAAATTCGCAGAATCCGCCATTTTGCATTTTTATAGGCGCTTCGGTCTTCGTGCCCTTTTTGTCCTTTTAGCCGCCAGTAGCGTAACAATTTCTTTTTTGTAATCATTTCTTTTGCCATTTCCCAAGGCAAGGTATTTAAGCTTCAGAGACAATCCCATCGTCTCCTACCTTTTCAATTTCTGCTTTCGAGTTTTCTATAGCTTTTCTCTCTCCTCTGCGTCCATCTTTTTCTTCGTTTGTTTGTCAACAGGTCTCCTTTTCTCTGTAAGCTCTTCTTCCTTCTTCTTTTATTCATCATGGTTTACATTATTGAATCTATTGAAAAATTCCGTTCTGATTATTCCATTCCGTCTTGGGTAACTCTGGAGAATCTTCCTGAGCCCTTTGATTATTTTTGTTTAGCTGAGGGACATTGATTCCCTAGCCTCTTTATTGTTGAGTGTGGATTTTCTTTTCCACCCAACTCTTTATGCTTAGAATTCTGCCAACATTTCGATGTTGTTCCTGCAAAAGTAGCCCCCAATACATGGAGAAT
Organism: Sambucus nigra; assembly: GCA_949130495.1. Lineage (NCBI taxonomy): Eukaryota > Viridiplantae > Streptophyta > Magnoliopsida > Dipsacales > Adoxaceae > Sambucus > Sambucus nigra. Next base: position 238,451,692 of record OX422207.1, read on the forward strand.
AGTTAATGGGGTGCATAAATTAAATCAAACTCATGGAACTCGCATAGGAATTCCTGAGATTATGTATTGCTATAGATGGGCTGTTTTAGATAACGTTTATTATTTAAAAACCAGATTTTTTAATAGAGCTTTAGTAGTCAACCTCCCTGATGCCAACAGGGATTATTTTGAACATGGGTTAGTTTTCAAAAATTGGCAACATGCTCCTTTAGTCGGAGACGGAGTGTATGAAGGTCCCAAATGCCCCCCATATGGCAATGGGATAGGTTATTCTCATTTTATTTTATTCTCGAAATTATGACTTCACCATGTTTGATAAATGCATGATTGACATTTCAAATGGTTTTTATTTGCAGTTAACAGCAAGAGAAAAACTCCTAAAGAATCAGAAGTTAATATAAGGCAATTGAAACATATCTGGAGCTTGCATCAGAAGATTGCAGACGAGCACATCAGGTCTGCCTCATACTTGTTGCAGTACAGGAGTTATACGTAGTCTTTTACTGCTCGCCCTGTGGTCAGCTCCAGTGATCCAGTGAAAATTCCTGAAGACTCTGATCCGGAATCTCATATTCCTTTGAGCCAGAAAATGGGCAAGAGAAGAGTTCCTACTCTCTTCGAGGAGAGTTCCTCTGCTGGCGATGGGAAGAAAACCAAGGTTAATGTCCCAAAGGGGACAAAGAAAATTAATGATGCTCCTTCTGTTGCTGTTCAGAAGGTTTCCGAGAAGCCCTCAGTGGCTCCTGTGCAGAAGGATGCACCTGTTGAGATAATCACTTTCTCACCAACCAAAAGTTCCTCTTTGGTTGAGGTTGCTTAAAAGGCTCCGAGGAGATTGAGGAAATCCTCCTCGGTCAGTATTTCTGGAGCCATTCCCCAGCTCCCAGCTGGTGGAGATGGTGTTCTAATTATTGTTCCTCCGAGCTCTACAATGAGTTTGGCAAAATTTTCACCCATCCCCGAGGTGCAAGGTACTGAAGAAGACCTTACTCGGGAAGTGGTTACTGCTCTGGCTGCTCGTTATTTGGCTTTAGTAAGTATCTCTACTCCGAGTTTTTTATATTTTCTTTGATTATTTCCCATGTTTGTTTTTGATTTCATTTTCCTCTTTTGATTGCAGTTGACGAGCTGTTTCAATTTAATCCTTAAAAAGGATGAAGCAATCAAAGCTTCTTGCTCCTCGTCCAGTGTGGAGGGAGCACTGGAGAAAGCTATTAAATCTGTGAGTGAGTCTCGTCAGAAGTATGACGATGATAAAACTGAATGGGAGAAAAAATTGGCTGCGTCTGATGCAGTGAAGGTACAACTGGGTAATAAGGTGAAGGACTTGGAGAGAGAAAATAAAGATTATGCCGAGAAACTTTCAGGCTTTGGGGAGCTTGAGAATAAATTGAAATCGACTGAAGAAGAGATGACCCTCCTGTGAGAAGTAAATCGCCAGAAGGAGGAGGTGGAGACCAAATTGAAGGCCACCGAGAATATTATGTCCGAGAAGCTATCCTCGGAAAAAATGAAGAGAAAAATAGCTGTGAAGACGTCCTTTAAAACTGGTTGGGACAAAGGATGGGACACGGGGGTGACAGCTATGACGACCCAGGTGAAATATGGAAGTCTAAAATATTTTCATGATGGTTGGGTTGCAGCACTGCAGGAGTTGAAGGTGAGTGAGGACTCAGAGCTATTTCAACAACATCTCCCTGGTCCTCCTCCAGTTATTAAAGATGAGTCTTCAGACGAAGCTGTATCTGAAGAATCTTCAATGACAGTGGGTGATCAAGTCCTTGTTCCACCATCCAACCAGACAGCCACCGAGGAGATTTCGTCATTGCCTGCTCCTCCAGAACAAATCCCAGCTTCTACTAATCAGACCATTGTTCCTACCGAGCAACCAAGCTCCTCGTCCCAGCCTCCCGAGAAAGTCTTGGGAGACAAGGAAAAGGTGTGAAGTTATTCGGTACTATTTTTCTTTTCTTCTTTTACTTATCCTCTGTATTCCAAACGATGTAATCTTGTTGATGATATAATAAAATCACATCTTTTTGTTCCTCTTCATTGTTGATGCTATGTCTGTTTTTATTTATTAACTCTTGCCTTCTCTTCTTTATTAGTTTGTGGCTAGAATGGAACTGATATCTGCACATGATACAAAGCTGATGCAGCAATGCCATGAATATTATAAGACTGGTCATACAAATTTGAGTGTATCAGAAATTACTGACATCCTTGGCCATGATGCTTCAGAACAAGCAATTGAGGCTTATCAGTACCTGAAGGATTTACTTGACCGAGCTGTGGCCAACAACGTGGCCTACTATGACTTGATCGAGGAGCTTCATTGGACCTTAGAAGATCTTCAGAATCAGCACAATTAATCAACTGCCTTGTTGCACAAGGAATATGAGAATAGGTATCAACAGCTTTCCTCTGAGACAGGTCACAAAAAGATCATTGTTGGGTACGATGTTAGGGAGAGAACCCTAAAAGGTGAAGTTGAGGCCTGCAGACAGATCGTCGAGCTGCTGGAATAAGAGAACAATAATTTGCAGAAAAAGTTGGCACAATATGAGTCTGCAGTTTCATCCTCTACTGCCTTGGTAATGGTCACTGATGAAGGATTCTCATTCTTAGAGGTTGAAAACGCCAAATTAAGGCAAGAATTGGATACTTTAAGAAAGTCTGGTGTTTCTGCTACTGCTCGGGGTCGAGAAAGAGGTTCTCGTGGGCGAGGAAGAGCTGCCCAGGATGTTAACGAGGAATGAAGTACTTCAGCTGCTCGGGGTCGATCAAGAACTCCTCGTAGTATTGAAGAAGCTCGTACTCTGTCAACATTGGAGACCCAAGAGTACCAACTGAACGCCAAAGATCGGGCTTTGTCTGAAATGTCCAAGAAAAACCTATCTTTGGAAGATCAACTTACTGCGACGAAGTCTGCTTTGAATAATAAAGATATTTTTACCAGGAGCCTTCACGAGCAACTAGAGAGAATAACTTTCCAATTCCACAAACAACCTCTTGAGTTTTGGATGGCAGGCTACAATGAAGCCCTTTGTCACTTGGATGCTCGTCTCGAAAATGCCAATAATGAAGGTTATAAACAAGGATGGTTGAACGCCCTGGGTGTGTTAAAGCTAGAGCAGGGACATTATTTATGGGATTATCATGCTCCTGGGCTACTAGACTTGCCTGTACCGCCTTATAAACTGGAGATGGAATGGATCCCAGCTCGTGCCATTCCTCGGAGCTTAATTTCAAAATATCTTGGTGATTATAGTCTTCATTCTCAGATTGAATTATCTCGTCCCGAGCATCTCTTGGATACTCCTTCAGTAATGAATATCAGAATGTTGAGGGACTTGAATTTTATCAATTCTCCCCAAACATTAAATGATCCTCCTGCTGGCGAGGAACCTGTATCGAAGGCTGAGGGGAAAAAACCAATAGAATAGGATTTTCAATGTAATAGTTAGCACACATATGTAACTTGTAATTTATTTTGAATTTTAATGAAAGACTTTCATTTTCTGTTTGCAAATCTGTATTGCTATTCTTTTGTACTTTTCTAACACTTTTACATCTGTGCATATGTATCTGTTAAAAAGATAACAATTTTGTGCTGTTCATCAACCAACTTAGTAATAAACAGTTACAAGTATCAAAAATGTTGTTTGATCACTTAATAATAAAGTAATGAATATAAAAATGTTTAAAATTTTTCCAACCAACTAAGGTTGTAAAATTGTACTCGTCGACCACGTATAATTAGCGAGAGTTTTCATAAAATGTGTCCGACCAACCAGGTTGATGGACCCTCCTCGTCAATAAGTTCTCCTCGTTGACCAACTACAATTAGTGGGGTTTTATCCCCGACCAACTATACTTGGCTCAGTTTGGAATATTTTGTATTTTCTGGAATGGTTTTACCTTCCGACCAACTTGTTGGCATATTTTGTTTCTTAACCAGCCAAAATTGGCATTTTTAAGAATGTTGCCAAAATTAACATTTTTAAGAATGTTGTTCTTGCCCTTTTACCATCCAAAGTTGGTTGTGGGTTTGAACTATTAGGTTCTTTCGAACTATCTTGTCCACAAGCTCTTTTACCAACCGAAGTTGATCACGTAAGTGTACGCCTCCTAACCAAAGGAGTATAATTTGTTCTCGCTATTTTACCAACCGAAGTTGATCACGCTCGAACTATCAGGTTCTTTCGAACTATCTTGTCCACAAGCTCTTTTACCAACCGAAGTTGATCACCCAAGTGTACCCCTCCTAACCAAAGGAGTATAATTTGTTCTCGCTATTTTACCAACCGAAGTTGAACACGCTCGAACTATCAGGTTCTTTCGAACTATCTTGTCCACAAGCTCTTTTACCAACCGAAGTTGATCACGCAAGTGTACGCCTCCTAACCAAAGGAGTATAATTTGTTCTCGCTATTTTACCAACCGAAGTTGATCATGCTCGAACTATTAGTGTAGTGTATCACACTAGTATTCCCCAAAAAACTTGTAATAAAAGGAAGAGGATGGTGAAACATCATCGTTTTATTCATAATGAAGGAATTGCTTTACATTTTACATTACTGATAATATTTGCGTAGGTGTTCAGCATTCCAAGCATTCTTAAATTCCTCTCCTTCTATAGTTGTTATTCTGTAAGTTCCTAGTCGAACAACTTCTGTAACTCGGTAAGGTCCATGCCAGTTGGATTCAAGCTTATTTTTCTTCTGAATGACCTTCTTTAGCACATAATCCCCTTCTTTTAAGTCGCATTTCTTCACCTTCTTGTTGTAGAACAGAGCTGTGCATTGTTGGTAAGCAGCATTCCTAATGGCTGCCTCTTCTCTAACCTCCTCGAGCATGTCCAAATCTAATCTTCTCATCAAGTCACTGACTGGGGAATTGAAATTCAGTACTCTGTGTGTCGGAAGACCCAACTCGGCAGGTATTACTGCTTCACTTCCAAACGCTAACATATATGGGAATTCTCCCGTTGCTGCTCGGGGAGTTGTTCGGTAAGCCCACAAGACTGACTGTAACTCGTTAATCCAATTAGCTTTAGCTTCACTTAGCCTCTTCTTCAAACCATTTAGTAGTGTTCTGTTTGTCACCTCATTCTGCCCATTGCTTTAAGGATGACCTGGTGCTGAATGGGTCTTCAGGATGTTTGATTGTTGACAATAGGCAGCAAACTCCTCGTTATCGAATTGTGTTCCATGGTCTGTGATGAAGGCATGAGGGAGACCATATCTACAGATGATATGCTTCCAAACAAACTGGTATACCTTCTCGTACATCATATCGATAAGGGGTTCAGCTTCTACCCACTTAGTAAAATAATCTACTGCGACGACGAGGTACTTGAATCTTCCTCGGGTGGTCGGCAATGGTCCAACCAAATCAATTCCCCACATGGCAAATGGCCAAGGGGAAGTTATGGGTGTCAACAATGATTGTGGAATTCGTCGGATGGAGGAAAAACGTTGGCACTTGTCACATTTCTTAGCATAGGCTATACAATCAGCCCTCATCGTCGGCTAGTAGTATCCTTGAGTCATCACCCTCTGCAAAAGTGTTCGTCCTGCTACATGTGCTCCACATGACCCTTCATGGATCTCTTCAATCAATTCTTTTACCTCGGAGGGATGTACACATCTCTGCAAACCTACCATAATTCCTCGTCTATACAAAACGCCATTAGTTAGCACATACCGAGCAGCTTTAAACTTCAATTTCTTTGCAGCGAGTTTGTCCTCCGGCAATTCTCCCTCTTCAATGTATGCCCTGATGGGATCCACCCAAGATGGTCCTAAATCAAGGGTAATAACATTCATCGTTAGGTCTTCATCTATGCTCCGACTTTCCAATACTTCAATTGGTATCGTTCTTCGCAGCTCGGTACGAGTAGCTGATGCTAGTCGGGCCAGTGCGTCTGCTTGTGCATTTTCTATTCTGGGTATTCTGATCAACTGAATGGCGTCAAATTCTGCCAGCAATTCCATCACCTTTGCATGATACTTGACCATTAATTCTCCTTTAACCGCATATGTTCCCATCATCTGATTCACAATTAATTGAGAATCACTGAATACTATTACTTGTTGTGCTTCCATAATCTTTGCTAAATTAAGACCTGCTATCATGGCTTCATACTCAGCCTCATTATTAGTTTTGAATTGAAATCGCAAGGCATATTCTATGTCGATCTCGTCTGGGGTTTTTAAAACAATCCCTGCTCCACAACCTGCTGTGAAAGATGACCCATCTACATACAATCTCCATGTAGGTAACTCGTCTTAAATTTCTTATCCAATAGAGTTCCTCGGTGAAATATCTGTTGTTCTCTTCCATCCTCCCCTGTTAATTTTCGCTCCTCGCCGACCATTTCTTCTCGCCCTTTTACCAACCGGAGTTGGTCTGGGTTTAAATTTGATGATTTTTCTACATCCACAAGCCCTTTTACCAACCGGAGTTGATCTGGACTTATGTCTGTTGATCCTGTAACATCCACAGGTTGGTTAGTGAGCGATTTTTGTTCCTCGGGGGTATCAGGATATGTAAACTCTGCTATAAAATCTGCTACAGCTTGCCCTTTCAATGATGATCTGGGTTCATACACAATATCATATTCATCAAGCTCTATTGCCCAGTACATCAGTCTCCCTGATTTTTCTGGCTTATGAAGGGCTTGTCTCAATGGCATGTCGGTATAAACGAAGATGGTATGGGCCTGGAAATATGGCCTCATTCTTCTACTTGCTTCAATTAATGCCAATGCCAATTTTTCCAGCTTTGGGTACCTGATCTCTGCACCTCGGAAAGCTTTACTTGTGTAATAAATTGGCTTCTGGACTCCATTCTCCACTCTGATCAATGCCGAGCTGACTGCATGCTCTGATACTGCCAGGTATAAGTACAACTTTTCTCCCGTTATTGGCCTTGACAATAGTGGAGGTGTTCCCAGATATTTCTTCAAGTCTTGAAAGGCTTTTTCACATTCATCATTCCACTCGAAAGTTTTTCGAAGTGTTTTGAAGAATGGTAAGCATCTATATGTTGCTCGAGATACAAATCTGTTGAGCGCTGCAACTCGTCCTGTAAGACTCTGCACTTCTTTCTTTGTTGTTGGAGATCGCAACCCTAAGAGAGTTTTGATCTTTTCTGGATTTGCCTCAATGCCTCTTTGGTTGACGATGTACTCGAGAAACATTCCTTCTCGTACTCCAAATGTGCACTTCATCGAGTTGAGCTTCATCTGGTATTTATCTAGTTGATCAAAAGTCTGACTTAAATCAACTAGATGATCAGCAGCTTTCTTTCTTTTTGTCAGCATATCATCGACATAGACTTCCATATTGCAACTGATTTGTTAGGCAAAAACCTTGTTCATCAGCCGTTGGTATGTCGCTCCTGCATTTTTCAAACCAAAAGGCATAACATTATAACAATAAGTAACCCTAGGGGTAATAAAAGAAGTACTTTACCTGTCTTCGGGTTTCATCTTGATCTGTTTGTAGCCAGAGTAAGCGTCCATGAAGCTGAGCAGCTCGTGCCCCGATGTCGCATCAACTAGCTGGTCAATTCTGGGCAATGGGAAATGATCTTTTGGGCAGGCCTTGTTGAAATCAGTGAAATTAACACACATTTTCCATTTATTGTTTTTCTTCTTTACCATCACCATATTTGCCAACCAGTCCGGATACTTCACATCTTCAATGAATTGAGCCTTCTGGAGCTTGTCGACCTCCTCTTGAATAGCTTGATTCTTCTCGGGGCTAAATACCCTTCTTCTCTGCTTTACAGGCTTGATCTCCTTATTCACATTGAGCTCATGACATAGGAAGTTTGGATCTATTCCTGGCATGTCTTCATGACTCCATGCAAAAGTTTTCTTCCTATTTCTCAAGAAAGTTATCAACTCCTGTTTTATTGAAGCATCCAACGATGAACCTATTTGGGTTACTCGTTCAGGGTGCTTGTCGTCCAGAATAACATTTTTTGTAGATTCCACCACCTGTCCTTTTACAAGTTGGGATTCATCTCTGGGATCGAGAGTTTCAATTTCTGTATCTTCTTCCACCTGGTAGGTAGTAGTCTTTTTCCTTGATTCCTCAAGATCCTCTTGCTCGGCATATGAATAATAGCATTCCCGAGCTACTTTTTGATCACCTTTCACAACTCCTACTCCAAAGTTTGTTGGGAATTTTAAGCATTGATGCACTGTATATGGAACTGCTTCAAACTTCTTCAAACCAACTCTTCCCATGATGATGTTGTAGGCTGACTGCACATTTTTATCCATCATAAAGAAGCGTATTCTTTCTGTTCGACAAGCAGGCCAAGTTCCAATGAATATATCCAACTTGATCGTCCCAAGTGGAAAAACTTTCTCGCCAACAAAACCCAGGAGGGGTCTGTGATACGGTTCCAATTGAGATAATTTTAGATTCAAGCTATCAAAGCATGAATAGTACATGATGTCTGCCGAACTTCCATTGTCTACCAACACCCTTGAAATCACTACTTCCTTCATCCTCATTTTGATCACCAGAGGATCGTCGTGAGGATAAAGAACACCTGCTAGGTCATTTTTTGAAAAGCTAATGACCAGCTTCTCTTTGTTTACCTTCCTCGGACGATCGTCCTCGGCCAGATTTATTCGCTGAATATATGAACAAGCTTGAGCCTCTCCGAGATAAGCTTTTCTTTTTGCAGTAAGGTCTCCTCCTCCTGCATCTCCTCCTGTAATGACATTACAATCAAATGACCCAAAACGTATAGAAAATACCTCTCGTTCTGGTTGTCTTGGTTTCTTGGGAAGGTCGGGGTCATCATCTGGATCATCTTCATGGTTTCTCTTCTTTTTTTCTTCTTCTCGACGAGGAGATCTAGACCTCTCTCTAGCTCGGTCGTTATTTTTTCTTTCACCTCCCCGATCAACATATTTTGCTAGCTTTCCTCTTCGGATGAGTTTTTCAATCTCGTTCTGAAGAGCTATGCAATTTTTGGTCATGTGACCATGATCTTTATGAAACTCGCAATATTTATCCTTACTCCTCGAATCAGGGTCTGACCTCAGTTTCTTTGGCCATTTTACCTCTTCGTTGTTCTTGATTTCTTCCAAGACATGATGAATACCCATTTTCAAAGGAGTATAATTGTCGTATTTCTTCAGGACTTCCCATGATGATTTATTATTTCTGGAACGTTTGTCACCGCCATTGCTCTTATGCTCTTTATTTTTAGACTTGCCGACGTCCACCTTGGTGTCTTTATCCATATTCTTCTTTGCAGCCATAGCTTCCTCGGCATTCATGATTTTGGCCGCTTGCCATCAACTCTGACATAGTTTTAGGTGAACCTTTCGCCAAGGTGTAATACAATTTATTAGGCAACAACCCACTCATCAAGGCGGTAATTGCTGTCTTTTCTTCGTAATCTATAACTTCCAGCTTCTCGTTATTGAAACGAGTTATGTAATCTCTAGTACTCTCACCAGATTTTTGTCTAACACTTAACAAGTGTGTTAATCGTTTTACTGGCTTTGCTCCAAAACAGAAATTGCCAATAAATAACTCGGCCAACTGAAAGAAAGTTGAAATCTTACCCCGAGGAAGATTGTTGTACCATATCTGGGCGGCTCCAGTAAGAGTTCCTGAGAACGCTCTGCATCTCATCTCGTCGGGGACGACATAGACGTCGGCAGCAGCTTGATATTGTTCTATGTGAAGAACAGGATCTGTCTTTCCATCATATTTGGGGGTCACTACAAGTGCTTTGAACTTTGACGGTGTAGGAAAATTCACAATGGCCTGTACAAAGGGTGTTCCTCGAACAAAAGTTCTTTGTAGGGGGTTCTTTGCCTTAGCCATTTCTCCCAATCTATCCTCCAACCGCTGAATAGAACCTTTCCACGCATCATTTCCTTCATCGAGCTTGTTAGTTCGAGCAATAGATCATTCTGAAGTAGCCTCCTGAGATTTATCTTGACGAGCAACTGGTCGTGATTGTGCTGATCCTTCTCTTAGATCTGATGGCTGTCGAAAACTCCTCGACATGGTCTTAGGTGGACTCCTATTCCTCCTAGGTCCTAATCGACTGAAAGAAGACACCCTACTCAGTCTTTCTAAGGCACTGGGTCTTTCTGGAGAGAGGGTGATACGTTGATCAGTATCTGTAGCCCTTATTGACGAAGTTCGCCCAGGTTGATAAGAGAAATCATCAAACTCCTCATTACGATATGACTCAGTACGCCTGGATCGTGAAGAAAGTAAATAAGTTTGCCTCTGACCGCTTTGCTATCCTGAACGTGCAGGTGCATTGCCATGAAGGGTTTGTATGAGTTGCCTTATTGTGTCCTGCTTGGCGGTTTGTCCTTGAGCCAGATTCGTCATAATTCCGGCTAGATCTGGAGGTGCAGAGGGATTCGGAGGATTTCCAGTATTTCCAGCATTTCGATTGCTAGATTCTGGATTATTCGCCATTGATGATGAACGATTTTTGGTGAAAAACGATAATAACAATCGTTCCCACAGAAGGCGCCAATCTGTTGATGTAAAAAATTAGATCGCTCTAATTATTCAATCATAGATAAATAAAATAAGACGAAGATTTTTAAAGTGGTTCAGCCTTATATGAATGGCCTACGTCCACTGTTATGTTATTGCTGAGTGTTTAGGAATTCTCGAGTACAAGTTCTCTCTAGAAATTTCGGTCCCTTTGAATGAGGGTGATACAAGGTATTTATAGCCCTTAGGCTGTACATGAAAGGGTTGATACATTAAATGATATACATATGAAAGGGTAATTCATTTAATGCGGCGTGTGCGTCAAGATGATAAACATTCAATGAATAGTTGAACTGTTGATTATCTGGCAATTAATACTACGGTCGAGATGCAGCTCGGACCGCCTTAGTTGCTTGTTTCTCAGGAGTTCCTCGGAGCGCTAGAGTACCTCGGAGTGCTAAAGTTCCTCGGTGTATCCTCGTTGCTCGGAGAGAACATGAGTTGGTCGGGGAAATGAACTTCCTCGTTGCTATTGTGCCACGTAGATCGACACGTGTCTTCGTATTATTCGTTCATATCAGCATATTAATTTTTGTATCAACATATATATTGCTCGATTAAATTATATGTACATGTCTCGAGTGAGCAACTAAGATTTGCGTGATTGAGAACAGAGAGTACTTTGAGCAAAATTGAGCTCCAATAAAAATTTGATTAAGGGATTTGTGTGTGTTAAAACCCACAATAAGTTTTCTTGGTTTAATTATTTACATGTCATGCCTTCTTTATATATATTGTCCGATTAGATTATATGTACATGTCTCGGGGGAGCAAACTGAGATTTGCGTGATTGAGAACAGAGAGTACTTTGAACAAAATTAAGCTCCAATAGAAATTTGATTAAGGGGTCTGTGTGAAGAAGATCATCCATAGGTTTGTATCGAATGGGAGATTCGTAAGAGAGAGAGAGAGATAGAGAGAGAGAGAGAGAGGGGATGGAAGAACGAAGAGGTGAGATATTTATTGTGTTGATGAGGAAGTGATTAAATGTTAATAAGGGTAGAAAGGAGAAGATAGTAAAAAGTAAGGGTAATAAAGTGAAAAAGGTGTATACAAAGTATTCATACTCTTTTTAAGTAGCAGTGATAGTGTGATATATATATATATATATATATGGAACCTTATGGAGAATAAAACCTAAGAAATAAACAAAATATGAAACACTAAAAATGTAATTTTTTATTTGGTTTAAAAGTTGGCTAGAATTTCGTGACAGAACATTTGAATGATTAAGCCCATCAAGTCAAATATACTTAATTCAATGAGTGAGACGCAGTCATTTGAGTTATATTTAACTTTGAAGATTAAATATTATGCAACACCTCTCATTGAATGCATTTGTTGTCATACATTCACATTAAAATGAAGACTATATCCTTTTAATAGATTGTTAATTGATTGTCGCTAAACACACACGCGTGCACAACACACTTTTGAAATGTGTGAGGACTTTGAAAATTCATGACACAAGTGTTTGAAATGTTTAAAACGGTCTCAGAGATCCTAAAATATTTTTTAAAACTGATTTGGGAATTGGGACACGCATTATTTTGAAATGTTGACCTTTTGGAGTCTTGTGTGCTTTGACGGTTTGCACGGACATACTTTAAGCTTGTGTTCATGGCCTCCATTCGCACGGCTATGATATGATTTATTCCCTTGCGCACAATTTTCCCACGATTTCTATACTGGATGAAATTATGTGTGATATGCCCATATATACCCTCGATTAGGCCGAGAGTGTCCTCCACCCAGACGAGGGCTCAGGCCTAGGACGACCCCTCATCATGGCCCAGACGACCCTCCAAGGGGACGACCCCTCATCATGGCCCAGACGACCCTCCAAGGGGACGACCCCTCATCATGGTCCTGTAACACCCCGCCCGCCCGGGGAGAGCGAACGGAGCGCTAATGCGATAAAATAAATCCAAATCCACAAATCACAAGGTATAGAGCATCTAAGTCCCACAACAACAAAAGAGAAACTACAAATCTCAGTCTCTTCAAATAAATACCAAATCTCTCGAATTAAATACAACATCTAACTCAAAATAAAATAAATCCCAAAGCTCTATAAAATAAATACGACATCTTTCCCAAACAATCCTCACTAAAATCAATCTCCATAGCGCCCCAAAATCCGTGCTAACCTGCCAACTAAAAGAAAATATGGGGAAGTACACAATACGACACGAAAGATGCTCAACAAATATATATTAGCGATGAATAAAACGTAACAACACGAGTACGAATATTCAAATCAAAATGCAAATCTCAATAGCATTTCATCATTATAATTTCTCAACAACACTTTAACCGGGTCACCAGGCCTCACCACATCCGTATATGCTTTATCAAGCCATAGCCCGAGAAACAGGAATTTTGGTGGGTGCCCAACATCCGTGCCATATTAAAATCTCATGACAACGTGCTCATCAACAATATAATGATACCACATGAATCAAAATAATTTTAACAATTATTTTCCAGATTTCAATGAATTTATCAATTCAAATATGAGTTCAATTAACAAGAATTCAAAGAGAATGACACTCGCGAGATTTAAGGAGTATATTGTGTAAAACCCCATACCTCAAACCATGATGAAAAACTAATGATCACATCCTCAAGATCAACACAAAAGATCTACAAAAGCTCCTCCAAGAACCTCCAACAAAATAGCCCCAAGAACACCTCTAATCTAAGGTTGGAACTCACAAATCAAAATTTGTGCCAAAAGTAGGTTAAAAGGGTTGCCCACAACTCCCTTTTATAATGCAAAAAAATCAAGAGTTGGAATCCAAAAGACTCCTTTAAATAAGGCAAAGAAATGAAGAGTTGGAAGTCAAAACAACTCCAAGAATTAAAAACATTTTAAAATCATTTTAAAATCCATTTTCAAAACCGTTTGAAATTCTCGCCTTTAAAAATAATAACCAACATATTTGAGCAATAAAAATAATTTTATCAAAAACTTTATTTTCCTCCATTTTCCAAAAATTAATTAAAATAGCCCAAAATTACGCGGGTTGTTACACTTCCCCACTAACAATGGAATTTCGCCCTCGAAATTCGCCGAATGCCTAACTCTCAAAATCAGGCCACTATACTAACTCCAAAAATAAATTATGTCTCCCAGAAATAAATTCCTCACCTCTAATTCTGAAACTTATCACGAATATCACCTAAAACTTTCTATCTCCAAAAATTGCTAACCACGCAATGAACCCAAAACTCAAGCCCCGACGGTTTCGTATACCTAAGCTTTGATACCATTTGTAACACTCCGCCCGCCCGGGGAGAGCGAACGGAGCGCTAATGCGATAAAATAAATCCAAATCGATAAATCACAAGGTATAGAGCATCTAAGTCCCACAACAACAAAAGAGAAACTACAAATCTCAATCTCTTCAAATAAATACCAAATCTCTCGAATTAAATACAACATCTAACTCGAAATAAAATAAATCCCAAAGCTCTATAAAATAAATACGACATCTTTCCCAAACAATCCTCGCTAAAATCAATCTCCATAGCGCCCCAAAATCCGCGCTAACCTGCCAACTAAAAGAAAATATGGGGAAGTACACAATACGACAGGAAAGATGCTCAACAAATATATATTAGCGATGAATAAAACGTAACAACACGAGAACGAATATTCAAATCAAAATGAAAATCTCAATAGCATTTCATCATTATAATTTCTCAACAACACTTTAGCCGGGTCACCAGGCCTCACCACATCCGTATATGCTTTATCAAGCCATAGCCCGGGAAACAAGAATTTTGGCGGGTGCCCAACATCCGTGCCATAATAAAATCTCATGACAATGTGCTCATCAACAATATAATGATACCACATGAATCAAAATAATTTCAACAATTATTTTCCAGATTTCAATGAATTTATCAATTCAAATATGAGTTCAATTAACAAGAATTCAAAGAGAATGACACTCGCGAAATTTAAGGAGCATATTGTGTATAACCCCATACCTCAAATTATGATGAGAAACCAATGATCACATCCTCAAGATCAACACAAAAGATCTACAAAAGCTCCTCCAAGAACCTCCAACAAAATAGCCCCAAGAACACCTCTAATCTAAGGTTGGAACTCACAAATCTCAAGGGCCAATGTGTATATAAAAAGAAGAGGAATATAAAATATATTTGTTGCCAAAAGTAGGTTAAAAGGGTTGCCCACGACTCCCTTTTATAATGCAAAGAAATGAAGAGTTGGAATCCAAAAGACTCCTTTAAATAAGGCAAAGAAATGAAGAGTTGGAAGTCAAAACAACTCCAAGAGTTAAAAACATTTTAAAATCATTTTAAAATCCGTTTTAACTCCGTTTTCAAAACCGTTTGAAATTCTCGCCTTTAAAAATAATAACCAACATATTTGAGCAATAAAAATAATTTTATCAAAAACTTTATTTTCCTCCATTTTCCAAAAATTAATTAAAATAGCCCAAAATTATGCGGATTGTTACAATTCCAAACGACCCTCCAAGGGGCCGACCCCTCATCATGGTCCAGATGAACCTTCAAGGGGGCGACCCCTCATCATGGTCTAGACGACCCTCCAAGGGGCCGACCCCCTCATCATGCCCAAAGGACCCTCCAAGGGACCGACCCCTCATCATGGCCTGGACGACCCTATGAGGGTACGATAGTACGAGGCCCAAACTAGGACAGGCCCATAACATTGCCCTCGGCCTCACATCATAGGTCGACGGTGACATCATCACAGCACGTGGTTTGGGAGATGCGTGGAACAGTGCGCGTGGGACTCATATGGCACGTGGAAGACCGTTATAACAATATCAACCCCTCATGTGAGGGAATATTATGTCATCATTAATCATAGGTGGCACCTCCAGGTGTGAGCAGGAGATTGGCTAGATCATAACTCACACGCACCATGCATGCTTGAGGAGTACACTCCCCCCCCCTAAGACCTATATATACTTGTCACCTACAACCCTGCAAAGGGATCGATAATGGTAACCCTAGCTAAAACTCTGTTTGTACACACAGTAGAGAGAGTGAGCTCATGTGCATTGTATCCAAGGCCATTAGTGCCCACGTTTAGTGGATCACACACTCACAGTGGATATAGGCCTAATTGGATGAACCACTATACATAATTATCTTATTCCTCTTATAGTCATCCCCTTTTATACACTTACACACATCTGTATATCTATGACTGCCATTGTTGTTACTGTTTGAGCTCATCATCACTTATCTGGTGGTGCTAAATCTTAGGATCTTCAGTGTGCACGACCATATTTGACCATGTGAACGGTGGTGCCAAGTTTTGAAAATATCCTATTCAAAGGCCAAGCTCCCTCTCATTTATTAATATTTGAAAACCTCAAAACTCAAATATACTTCTGAGAGCATTTTCGAGGTTAAGAGTATTTGTCTTTGCTTCTCTATCCAATTTCACGTGTTCCCTCCTATTTTGATAAAAAAAAAATAGATGTATACTTGATCTATGATTTTAAGAAAGAATTGAGAGATTTTTTGCTCAAATTTATATGCTAGTGTTGTTAATTCAAATCCATATCCATTGAATTGTGTTATCATCTACTCCTAGATCTAAAAGAGGAGGCACTTCGAATTATTAGAGAATTTAGAGTGTGGCGCAACTTCCAAGGAAGAGAGTAGACTTCTACATTTGCGATGTGGACCTCATTGCAGATTTTCATCATCTATAGGGAAGATTTGCAAGGTTCATAAGTAACCACACAAGAATGCTTGTGCGAGAGGAATCTTCTTACCTTGTGCAAAATTATTTTTCAAGTAGAAATGAAAATTGGCGTGCGTCGAGATTTTTACCCCTAGGTGGAGTTTAAATATGTCTTATGTGTATTTGTGATTATTTCCTACACTTATGAACACCTTTGATCACATACCTTACGTTAATTTAATTTGGCTTAAATAATTTAGGTTAAAATTTGATTACACTTGATAGATTGCGTTATTACACCTATATTCATTTTATTCATTGTTTTGTGAGTTATATAAGACAATTGAATTTAGGTTATTCGCATGCAAGCTTTCTCAAACACCATTTTTACGCCCTAAGTAACCAACCCAAAAACTCATTCTTCCCAAAACAGAAGAGAACCATTTTTACACAGTTCCTAATGGGTTTTTTATTATTTTTACACTAAAAATCAGCCAAGAGTGTTTAGTGTCATCAAACTAAAGACATATAATTTTCGGAGTAGGCATTTGATATATCTTGGAGGTATATTTGGTGTATTTTGGAGATGTTATGAGGGATCTTTTGGGCCACAAGTGTTTTTTTTTTAGCATTTCTTGAGTGCTTTTCTTAAAGCACATATATATACAACTTGCTGGATGATTTCTTCATTTGAGGTGGGGATTTACATTCAAGTAGTTTTTATATGAAAATGATGAATGTTTAGAGTACACATATTTTATATATTTATTCTTACTTGACTTGTTGCTTATTTATGCTTATATGTTTTATATACATGTCATTAAGTGACAAAAATTGATACATTTCATGTGGATAAATTATTTAACTAGATTAAAGTAAATTTGGGGCAGAATATTTAAGATGTTAAAATATATGTTTTCATGAAAAATATTACTAAATATTTTCAAGGAAATTTTATGTAGGATCTAAAATGGCATATTTGGGTACATATTATACATGTAAATAGGTGTGGGTTTAAACACCATGAATGTGTGAAAATATGCATAAAAATATCTCAAAAGTGTTAAACTTGAAATATTATGTAAATGTCATAGTAATTACAAAAAAAAAAACAATTGTTATTAAATTTTAAAATATCCCCTAAAATATAAACATTTCATTTTTGCCCCCGAAATTATAAAGTTTACAAAATTGGTACCACAAGTCACACTTTTTTGCATAAATTACCCTAAATTAGTGTGGATATAATTAAGGTCCTTAAAACTCAGTATATTTTAAGTGAAATAATAAAGATAAAACCTTGAAATGTAGAATAATATTAAGTTAGAAACACTCGGGAAATAAGAATCTTAAAGTTAAAAAGGCGCAAGTGTGCAACTTTAGAAGGTAAAGGATTTAAATGAACGGATATGTTCAAAGTATGAAATATTGTGATAATGGAAACAATAATGTGGTAACTACCTTGAGATGATTGGCCTTTGGGGTGGATTAAGTCCCTATGTGGGAGAACATCCTAAAAGATGCAATTCTGCAAGAAAGAAATGGCGATCAGCCTGTTATTTTTGGTAAAAACGTCGGTTGGACTACAAGTAAGCAGACTAAATGTAAAGTGAAAGAGTTGTTCACAAAGGAGTACCGAGAAAACTTTAAAAGGGTCTGGAACCCAAGTGTGCGGCTTCAGCTTACACCCAAAACCATTGTCCAAAGAGGCAATGACTACCACATATGTGGCAGATGGTGAAAGTCCGAAAATATAAATGGGATATGATTAACTTTAGGAATTAAAAGGGAATAAATGAAAAGATATGGAATTGGTAAATTCCAAAAATTAAACGATTAATAAGCATAAACGAAAGAATTATTCCGAGTGTATGTAGTGTGTGATGGAGTAATGGGTAAAATGTGTAATTGAGCTAATTTAAAAACACATAGTATATAAATTAAATAATATAATGAGTCAACACGGTAATATGTTCGTAAGTTAAGGGTTAAATTAATTCAATTAACAAAGGTCGTAAGTGGGCGTTTGTATAACCAACAACGATCATAAGCCTGGGGTGACATATACGTTTAAATAAGTCTTTTATATACCGAATACGTACATTGAAATGCTATTTTCAGAAAATTTCATGGAAGTGGCAGGTTAAAAGTGAATCATATAGTTTTCGATATAACCAAATAAATTATAATGGGGAAACATGATTTCTTGCTTATTAATCATGGAGTACAGAAATGTTTTGTAATGGAATGGTGAAGTATGAAATCTAAGGCTAATGGCTTTTAACTAAGGCTAAAGGAAATATTTTTGAATAAAACACGGTTAATGCATACACAGTTTGGTTTTTGCATATTCGTTATTGTATCATTTTCATTTGTCATTCGTTTCTACTACATTATTTTTGTGAACCCCATTGGGCATTGTCTGACCTCATTCCTTTTGTTACGACAGGTTAAGTGATATTTTTCCTTTGAGAACATTTTGCAGGTAAGTGATTCTTACCATTTATGTTACCATCTCTTATTACAAGAACCTAGGGTACTGCCTAATGGGTTTTTCACTTGGTATTATTTACTTTTATGCTTTAAAAATAGAATTTCATGCTCATTTGGTTAAATAAATTATATAAAATGGACTAGAAGCATTATTTAGGGTGTTTACATCACTCCACACTTAACTCAGCCAAACTGATTCAGGTCGATCCAAGGGTGACCCTTAAATTCGATTCGAGAGTTAAAATTTTCTTTCATTACCTATATCAAGTTATGATTATAAAAGTATGTCTCTAGTGTATCATTCTTTAACATTTTTACCTCATAATTCAGCATATACGTGTCTAGTATGTTTCATCTGAATAGTCTCGAGACATATCTCAAATATATACATATATACTGTAAACATAACAGTTACAATCATCTCATGTACAATGATAAAAAATCACATAGTACAAAATACACGTAAGTATGCCAACTTAAATCAAATTAAAGGGCTATTCTCAAGCTAGCAAATATAAGTATAAAGGCCTATCACTAGTTCCTTTAGATATTGTTCGTAACCCTACTAGGTATAGCTATAGCACATCCCTACCCTATAGACTCATAATAACACATGAAAAGGGAAGTCATTATGCCAATTGACGCGATTGAAAATGTGTCTCAGAAGTGCGTTCATTCTAGGCTCAAGTGTAAGCCTGTCGCTCAACTAATAATCCCAGTAAGTCGGGTATCGATCCTCAGGGAAAAAGGACAACAGAGTTGTGATGACGGGAAGAGACGGAGAAATCCTAACTTTGACTCTAAAAAGGAAAGGAAAAATTGATTTGGTTTTGAGATTGATTATAGCTAAATGCGATAATGAAAATGAGAAACGATGCAACTAAATTAATCTAACGAAATGGAGAATGATTGATGATTTCAAAAAAACTTTTTATTTTAAATGATGAGAGAAACAAGACGGGAATACAATCCCCCAACCCTAGTGTAGTGCGGTGACAATATTAATCGTAAATTTATCTGATTGATCTGACCCGGAATTTAGTACTCCCAATCATTATGTATACGAGGTTCAAGCCCGCGTCATACCTAATCTGAGGATGAGTAAATCGGTATCGCGATAGTGACACTCAAATTGTACTCTAAATCATCACGAGTACCCAAAGGTAAACGAGATATAAAGATCCACAATTATTATGTAACTATGCAATACGATCATAATCAATCACTAAATTCATCGAATTAATTTTATACACATGCACTAACACATTAGGTTGGGTTCATGCATCCCGACCTTTTAAACCTAGCCGGACATATTAAACTGAAGGATGCTTGAAATAATAACGTTGCATGCGAAAGAACTCATGATAACACTAGATCGAAATACGTGGCTAAGCATTATAGACGCAAAAATTTATTCAAATCACGCAGAAAATTACCATGCAAGAATAATGATCATAAAAATAAAACTTAGATTACAACTTGAAAACAAACCCGGAAGTGTATGGATCTTACAGCAATAAATCAAAATTATGTTCCCAGATGTTATCCTCACTTTTTCTCTATCAAAAACTACTCAAAAATATCCAGAACGGCTGTTCCTAAGTTACTACCTACGTATCCCACACTTCTTGGAGAGTTTTAACCTAAAAGGAAACCTTAGAGCCAATCAGAATAAAGGAGGCAAATTCACGCATCAGGCCCCCCGAACCGGTTCGTATGTACCCCGAACCGGTTCGCCCCCCAAACCGGTTCGCCCCTGGGTTCGCGAATGTTTGCTGGTCTGGGGTGCTTTTTCTTCCATTCAACACTTTGAATTTTTTTTCTTGTTTTCTTTCCTTTCTTCCTTGGATTTTTCTTCAACTTCAACGGGTCATAACTCATCAACCGTAGCTCGGATTTGGGTGTTGTTTCTTCCAGTGTTCTCGTTGTTCCGAGCTCTTCAACTTTCCAGTTGACTCCTCCTTTGGCATCTGGCTGCAGAATTACCAAAATTCCCTTGAACTTTCCTTCTTAGCTTTTCTTTCATTGTCTCGCTTTCTCTTTTGCGCTGCTTGCATAATTAACCTGTAAAACCAATAAGAGAAGCACGAAACACGAAATACTTGCCAACGAAGATTAGTAGCATAAATGTGCGTCAAATCCATATAGGTTACATCACTCGGGTTCAAAAATGCACTGAAATTAGGGGAATAAATAGACAACATTTATGTCCAATCAAACCCCCCTAACTTAGAACTTTGCGCGTCCCGAGAAATGTAAAAGACTCCTAATGAGGTTCAACTCTTGAAGATCCCATTTTATTAGGATAAAATAACTTTTTCGCGGGCAAGCGATTGCATTTAGCACATGCAACAAGCCTTTAAACCCCTAGGTCACCCTAGTAGGACGAGTTGTGTCTCGTGAGGGTTTGCAGAGAATATTCCCACAAAATTCGACTCAAAGAAATTTCAAAATATGAAAAAATTGTGTAATTCAAACTTTCCATAAAATAGTCATCATCAAGTCATATTTACGAGTCTCAAACCTTAGTGCGTGTGTGTGAAGCCGGAAATATAACCGCCAATTTCCACCGATTGATCATTACGTTACTTATTCGAAAATTCGTTTTGATTTCAATTTATCATGGAACGCTCTCACAAATGAATCTCTCAGATTATGGCTATTCTCTCGGCATGCGTGATATAAAGAGTAAATGTAATGGAAGCAAATTCACGCCCGCAATTAGAAAGACGGAAACTTTGTGGCGAAAGGATCTCATCAACGGATTACGATTTTAAAAATGGGAACATTGCCTCTATTTTGCGCACTTAACCTCTTATATTATCTTTTGGTGTCTTAACTCTCCACGCGGTAATCAATTTTCGCAATTTGGACTCGGTTAGGACTTTTTCGGGTTGAAGGTTGCATTGGGTAAAATGAAGGAGGTATGGAAGGTTGGAATTGGAAAAGTCATTAATGATGTCCATTTGTGCTTTTTCCGGGCTATTGCTCATTTTTTCTTCTTTTTCTATTTTTTTCTGTTTTTTCATTTCTTTTCTTGTTGTTTTTGTTGAGCATACTATTTTGTTTCTTGCCCCTTTATATGCACTTTTTGGACTTAAAATCTGAATTTTCTCATTTTTCACAATTCCGGCTATTTTGGGTTTTTCGGGTTGTCAAACGAAAGGGAAAATTATTCGGCTCAATTTGGGTTGCAAAGGGTGATTTTTCGCTATTTTTTTCTGGCCAAAATTTTGGGTGACAAACGAGGGCCTACTTCATTGTCCAAAATGCCAATTGCGTTACCATATGCGTTTCGAGGTGAATTTAAGTTTAGAGGCTAATTTGGCACGTTTTTCAAGGCAATATTGCACACATTTTTTAAAACCTATCAAAATGAAAGGATTGAGATCCTTGACAACTTATTAAGCGCTAAAAAGAACTTTGAGTTAACAATTAACTCGGATTGATTTAAAAACTCGCAAAACGTGATAGGCTCGAATCTCACCGGGTTTGTTAATCTCCACATTCGTTCGTTAAGTCGTCAATTTTCGCTCAATTTCCATCTTTGGTCAATTTCGGCTTTGTGTATGTTGGATGTTTACAATTTGAGACTCCAATTCGACTTTTAATGATATTTTTGAAATTTTTGAATTCCAATTTTTATTTATTTTGAACAAAAATATTTTTGGATTTTTCAAAATTTTATGATTTTTTTGGAAATTTTTGGGCATTTTGAAATTTGTGAAGTTTTAGAAATACACACTTGTGACCCCCCCTAACTTAGACTTTTGCATTGTCCTCAAGCAAAAATGACGAAAATCTAACTCAAAGCGAATAATAAGTGCGGAAAAATAAAACAAACAAATATGAAAAATGCAAGATTGTATAATAACAATGGGGAAACATGTGTTACATAAGAAATTGGATAGCAACTGTGAGCAAAGTTAAATCACTCGGCGAGGACGCGGCATGTTGACAAAAAGAGAGAGTGAGAGGGAAAGGATATGGGGGAGAAGAGAGTGGGAATTTATAGGTGTGGAGGGGTGGGATTTTGGTGGGAAATATGAATGGGTGGAAAGGAAAAGATGGAGGGAGTGAATTAGGATGAAATTTGGAAGGGGGAAGAATTTGGAGGGAGGAAAAACGAAGAGGGAAGAATGGAATTGGGGGGAATGAATCTGCCAGGTACCCCGAACCAGTTCGTAGGTACTGCGAACCGGTTCTCCCCCCGAACCGGTTCTGGATGGGGTTCGGGAAAGGATGCTAGTTCAAATGCTTAAGTCCTCTCTTCTCGCCAATTCAAAGGTTCTCTCATCCTCGAACTTATGCGTAAGTCCCCTAAAGACGTTCTAGACCCTCGGACTCCCTAAAAATTCCTCGAACTCAACCTCGTATTGCGTGTTATCTCCCTTGAAGTGCGTGCTAGTCGATCTCTCTCGTGACTCATGCTCCTGACTCCTAACTAACCTATTCACACACGACTACTATACACACGAACTCACCCCATACGCGTCGAGGGTGCGACGACCTCACTTTCTCAGCTCAATTGACCCCGTAAACGGGGTTCGACAACCAAATTGTGTCGACCTCTTCTGCACACGCCTCTAGATATGTCTTTATGCGTTGTCCATTTACTTTGAACGTGTTTTCCCCTTTTAAATCGTCTAGTTCAACAGCTCCATGGGGGAAAACTTTCTTCACGACGAATGGGCCAGACCATCGTGACCGCAACTTGGCCGGAAAGAGGTGAAGCTGAGAGTTATAGAGAAGAACTTTTTGCCCAGGGAGAAACTCTTTTCATCGAATGATGCTATCATGAGCGAGTTTCATCCTCTCTTTTGAAATTTTGGCATTCTCATACGCATCATTGCGTAGTTCTTCTAACTCATTCAATTGAAGCTTGCGAGCTTCACCGGCCTTGTCCAAGGCATAGTTCAATTACTTAATCGCCCAATACGCTTTGTGTTCAAGCTCAACGGGAAGATGGCAAGGTTTTCCATACACAAAACGGAAAGGGGACATGCCAAGTTGGTTCTTAAATGCGGTACGATAGGCCCATAGTGCATCGGTCAATCTAAGGGACCAATCTTTCCGGGTAGGATTGACGGTCTTTTCAAGAATGTTCTTGATCTCCCGATTTGCTAGCTCGGCCTGCCCATTCGTTTGTGGGTGATATGTCATTCCAACCTTGTGGACGACACCATACTTTCTCATAAAGCTTCTCGAATGGTCTATTGCAAAAGCGCGTACCATTATCGTTGATTATTGCTTTCGGTGCACTGAAGCGGGAAAGTATGTGTTCCTGCAGGAACTTTTTTACCACTTTGTTGTCATTAGTCTTGGTAGCTATAGATTCCACCCATTTAGAAATGTAGTCTACCCCGACAAGGATGTATAAGAAACCAAAGGATGGAGGGAAAGGACCCATGAAGTCAATACCCCAACAGTCGAATATATCAATGATGAGTATAGGGGTAAGGGGCATCATGTCTCGTCGAGTGATGTCTCCCATCCGTTGACACCTATTGCATGATTTGCAAGCATCGTTCACATCCCGGAAGATTGTGGGCCAATAGAGGCCGCATTGCAGAATTTTAGTGGCCGTCTTTCTCGTCGAAAAATGACCTCCACAAGCTTTCGAATGACAAAACTGGATGACTTTTGGGATTTCGTCATCCGTTACGCATCATCGGATGATTTGGTCTGCACAGTATTTAAAAAGGAATGGATCATCGTAAAAGAACATGCGCGACCAAGTAAGAAATCTCTTCTTATCTTGTGGTGTCCAGTCGAGAGGGACGATTCCCGTGACAAGATAGTTCACGATGTCCACAAACCAGGGATATGAAGAGGTAGCGAAAATCTTCTCATCCGGAAAATGTTCGTCTATGGGTACGGGATCACTAGGCACGTCGGACGAAAGTCGAGATAAATGGTCGGCGACGACGTTTTCTACTCTTTTCTTATCTTTGATGGAGAGTTTGAACTCTTGTAGGAGTAGGATCCACCTTATGAGGTGCGTCTTGGCATCTTTCTTCGCAAGTAGATACTTCAAAGCCGCGTGGTCGGTGAAAATAGTAATAGGAGAACCAATGAGATAGGACCGAAACTTATCGAGGGCAAAGACTACCGCTAGCAACTCCTTCTCCGTGCTAGAGTAGTTGAGTTGAGGTCCGGTAAGAGTCTAACTGGCGTAGTAGATGACATGAGCTTTCTTATCTTGACGTTGTCCCAAAACAGCCCCAATCACGTAATCACTAGCATCACACATAAGTTCGAATGGTAAGGACCAATTCGGAACTTGCATGATGGGGGCGGACACAAGCATGTTCTTCAATTTGTCAAAAGAACTTTGGCATGCTCCAGTCCACTCAAATGGGGAGTCCTTCATGAGTAAGTTGTTTAAGGGCCTTGCAATGGCGCTAAAGTCCTTAACAAACCTTCGATAAAACCCCGCGTGACCCAAAAAGGAGCGCACGTCTTTCAGCGATTTCGGTGGGGGAAGGTCAGCTATGACATCTATCTTTGCCCTATCAACTTATATTCCGTTGGATGAAACAATGTGACCAAGAACTATTCCCTCGGTGACCATGAAATGGCACTTCTCCCAATTCAGCACTAAGTTCTTTTCCACGCTGCGGGTAAGTACTTTTTCCAGTTTTTCTAGACAATGATCGAAAGAGGTGCCAAAAACGCTGAAATCGTCCATGAACACTTCGAGTCCTCTCTCGACCATGTCGCTAAATAAGCTCAACATGCACCTCTGAAAGGTCGCGGGTGCATTACACAAGCCAAATGGCATACGTTTGTAGGCAAACGTACCAAAAGGGCAAGTGAAGGTCGTCTTCTCCTGGTCAAGTACATCTACCTCAATTTGGTTATACCCGGAATAACCATCAAGGAAGCAATAGTAAGGGTGGTCCGCTACTCTTTCAAGCATTTGATCAATAAATGTCAAGGGGAAATGGTCTTTCCTGATTCCCACATTGAGTTATAGGTAATCAATGCAAACGCGCCACCCTGTGGTGGTACGTTGGGGAACTAACTCTCCCTTGGCATTTTCGATCACATTCATACCCGACTTCTTCGGGACGACTTGAATAGGGCTTACCCACTTGCTATCCGAGATTGGGTAGATGATCCCGGCATCTAACAATTTGATTATTTCGGTTCTCATAACTTCTTTCATGTTGGGTGCACCAAAGCATCGCCATAGTAATTCTCCTCAAAGTACTCCTCTACTATCTCATCTATGAGGCTCACCGCGTGAAGTTCATCCTCCTCCCCTGCATTTTGGGCTATGTGGAAGATGTTGGTATCCAAGGTCATGTTCCCAAATATGAGTTGCATTTGCCCATTCCTAGTATTGATGATTGCGTTAGCCATAGCTAGTAAAGGGAGCCCAAGGATGATGGGAACATGATTACTCGAGTGGAAGGAGGGCTCCATGTCCCGAATGACAAAATCCACTGGAAAGTATAAAGTGACAACTTGAACGATCACGTCCTCGACTATACCTCGTGGGATCTTCACTGTTCGATCCGCTAATTGGAGAGTGACTTTCGTGGGCTTGAGATCGCCCAAGTCAAGTTGCCTATAAATGGAGTAAGGGAGTATATTTACGCTTGCTCCCAAATCAAGTAAGGCTTTTTTAATATTATTCTCCCCAATGATGCAGGAAATGGTGGGTGCACCGGGATCCTTGAACTTAGGCGGGAGTTCATTTAGTAGGATGGAGCTCACATTTTGTGCTAGAAAGACGTTCTTCTTCACTTTCATCTTTCTTTTAACCGTCAGCAGGTCTTTGATGACTTTGCCATATGCTGGAATTTGTTTAATGGCCTCAAGGAAAGGTAAATTAAGCTTGACTTGCTTTAGCACCTCTAGCACGTCATCACGTGGGTTTCCTCTGTGGGAGGGAATCAACCTTTGAGGAAACGGTGCTGCGGAAGGCGGTTTCACTACCACCTCTGGCTCACTAGCGTCTTCCTTGTCACTTTCATTCAAGGGGACATCTTCGGCCTCTTTCGTGCCGGGCGAAATCTCCTTGTCTTTTGTGATGTCGTGTGGAGGAGGTGATAAATCAACGACTCTCCCACTACGAAGAGTGGTCACGGCTTGACATTGCTCCTGATGTTCAGTGGAGGTGGAGCTAACACTAGTTTGACCTTGGGGAGGTCGTTGGCCTTGGGCAGGAAATTTACCTTTCTCTTGAACACTCAACGAGGATTGTATTTTTGACAGATTCGCATTTATGTCGCCAATCAGACGATCATATTTGGCATTGGTTGCGGTCTGGCTTGCGCTGAATTGATTCATGGTATCCTCGAGAGTTCTCCGCTGTGGCGGGATATAATTTCTGTGAGGTGGCGGTGCTTGCACATGTCCTTGCATGTGTGGAGCTTGTTGAAAGTGTTGTGTTGGAGGAGGGGCAACATGCGAAGGAGGGTTCATTACGGCATGTTGTTGCCCATAGCTAAAACCGGGATGATTTTTCCAAGAAGAGTTATATGAATTCCCGTGCGGGGCACCGAAATTGCCCTTAAAACCTCCTACACCACTAACTTGCTCTTGCAGCATTGCTTTGTAGGTGGGTATCGTCGGGCATTCCTCAGTTGAATGTCCCGCCTCGCAAATAGCACACACCTTTACGACTGGGTTTGGAATGGGTCCAGCTGGTCCTTTTCCTTATATCTCGCACAGATCTCGAAATCCTATCTCAAGAGTCTCCAATCGGCTATCCGTCATAGAATTCTTATCTACATGGAATAGACCGGATGCTGAAGGAGTAGTGGTCACTTGTCTATTTCGATTTTGAGTGTTTGGATCAGAAGTGTCCCAGGATTGGGTAGTCTCGGTGACATACCTCAAGTGAAGCTCAGCGTCCTGGGCATCTAAATCGATAAACGGACCACTTCCCATTGTTTCAACAAGTTGTTTGGAATTAATATTCAACCCATTATAGTTAAAAGAGATGACTTGCGCTGAATCAAATCCATGATGGGGGCATGAAGCAACTAACTCGTTGAAACGTTCATAACATCGATGAAATGACTCATTTTCAGCTTGTCTGAATGCTTGAATTTGAGCCTTTATGGAGATTGTTCGATGTGGTGGGAAGAATTTCTTGAGAAATTTCGACTGTAGCTCATTCCAGGATGGAATCGAGCTTGGAGGTAAAGACCATAGCCAGGCCTTAGCTTTATCTTTGAGCGAGAAAGGGAAGAGTTTGAGGCGGATTACCTCTTGTGTGCAGGTTTGATCATTTAGAGTATCACACACGTCCTCAAATTCCCTAATATGGAGGTATGGCTTTTCAGAATCCATACCGTGGTAATGCGGTAGCATCTGGATCATCCCATCTTTGAAACGGTTTTTCCCGGCATTATACGGGAGTATAATGCATCCCGGAGTGACAGTACGCTCGGGATATAAGAATTCTCTAATCGGACGGTATGGGGGCTCTTCCTCACCGGCGGGTGCACTGCTGTGTTGAGACATCTCTCCCTCACTTACTGACTCGGTGTTCTCACTGGGTGTGCTCGAAGTGTGTCCTAAGAAGGGAAAGGGAGTGTTATCGGAGACTAAGTGCGATGGTGTGGGAGGTGGGATCCAAAACTGTGGGGCGTTGGAGTCTGGGGACTATTAGGATTATACTCAACAAGTGGATTTTCGTGAATACTGGTTGGAGTTTTATGGGGTGTGGGAGTGGTTTCAGAATTTTGCATTAAATCTTAAGAGATATGATGGTGAATCTTTTTGTTTTTTTTTTTTTTTTTTGGATTTTTGAAATTTTTGGTCAAAGCTTTGGATTGACTTAATCTAATCCTAAGTCTACCTAATTCCCCGGCAACGGCGCCAAAAACTTGACGTGACTGGAAATGTGTCTCAGAAGTGCGTTCACTCTAGGCTCAAGTGTAAGCATGTCGCTCAACTAATAATCCCAGTAAGTCGGGTATCGATCCTCAGGGAAAAAGGACAACAGAGTTGTGATGACGGGAAGAGACGGAGAAATCCTAACTTTGACTCTAAAAAGGAAAGGAAAAATTGATTTGGTTTTGAGATTGATTACAGCTAAATGCGATAATGAAAATGAGAAACGATGCAACTAAATTAATCTAACGAAATGGAGAATGATTGATGATTTCAAAAAAACTTTTTATTTTAAATGAAGAGAGAAACAGGACGGGAATACAATCCCCCAACCCTAGTGTAGTGCGGTGATAATATTAATCGTAAATTCATCTGATTGATTTGACCCGGAATTTAGTACTCCCAAGCATTATGTATACGAGGTTCATGCCCGCGTCATACCTAATCTGAGGATGAGTAAATCGGTATCGCGATAGTGACACTCAAATTGTACTCTAAATCATCACGAGTACCCAAAGGTAAACGAGATATAAAGATCCACAATTATTATGTAACTATGCAATACGATCATAATCAATCACTAAATTCATCGGATTAATTTTATACACATGCACTAACACATTAGGTTGGGTTCATGCCTCCCGGCCTTTTAAACCTAGCCGAACATATTAAACTGAAGGATGCATGAAATAATAACGTTGCATGCGAAAGAACTCATGATAACACAAGATCGAAATACGTGGCTAAGCATTATAAACGCAGAAATTTATTCAAATCACGCAGAAAAATTACCATGCAAGAATAATGATCATAAAAATAAAACTTAGATTACAACTTGAAAACAAACCCGGAAGTGTATGGATCTTGCAGCAATAAATCAAAATTATGTTCCTAGATGTTCTCCTCACTTTTTCTCTATCAAAAACTACTCAAAAATATCCAGAACGGCTGTTCCTAAGTTAATACCTACGTATCCCACACTTCTTGGAGAGTTTTAACCTAAAAGGAAACCTTAGAGCCAATCAGAATAAAGGAGGCAGATTCGCGCATCAGGCCCCCCGAACCGGTTCGTATGTACCCCTAACCGGTTCACCTCCCAAACCAGTTCTCCCCTGGGTTCGCGAATGTTTGCTGGTCTTGGGTGCTTTTTCTTCCATTCAACACTTAGAATTTTTTTCTTGTTTTCTTTCCTTTCTTCCTTGGATTTTTCTTCAACTTCAACGGGTCATAACTCATCAACCGTAGCTCGGATTTGGATGTCGTTTCTTCCAGTGTTCTCGTTGTTCCGAGCTCTTCAACTTTCCAGTTTACTCCTCCTTCGGGATATGGCTTCAGAATTACCAAAATGCCCTTGAACTTGCCTTCTTAGCTTTTCTTTCATTGTCTCGATTTCTCTTTTGCGCTGCTTGAATAATTAACCTGTAAAACCAATAAGAGAAGCACGAAACACGAAATACTTGCCAACGAAGATTAGTAGCATAAATGTGCGTCAAATCCATATAGGTTACATCACTCGGGTTCACAAATGCACTGAAATTAGGGGAATAAATATACAATATTTATGTCCAATCACCAATGATAAGAGGCTTTTGCGTATGGTCGTTGTCTTCATAAGACAATCTCAAAATTCCCTTGAGTACCTACAAAACTTGTTTAAAATAACTCGTATTGAGGTAAGTACGGGTATCAATCCAACTTCCAAGGTGAAAGCAATCCAATTTTCTTTTAATTTTTTTTTTAAAACAATTTCAAGGGAGAAAATTAACTACTAAATGCTTAAATTCTGAAAGGACGAAATAATGAAAAAGAATGTGCAACCGAGTGTGAAATATGTGAGAAGGTCAAGAGATGGAATTACACTACATAATCAATTATTTTAATTTATTAATTTGAAATATTTCTAGATAATATTAAATCGATAACCTAACTCTCGTTATAATTATAAATTTAATAAAATCTTTTTCAGAAACTAATTTAAAAATATCACATGATGAGACATTAAGAATTATACTATTTTCAGAAAATTATCCGCTATGATCAATTTAACAAAAAAAGTATCAATCCTTAAATTCCAACACAGAATTAATATTTAAATTTAGGAAAAACCTATCTCTAGTTCGATTCCAAAATTGAAACATTAATTTGTACAATTAATTTACTATCTCTCGATACATAAAATATGTTGTGACAGTTTAAATTAATTAACCTAGAAATATAGTATTAATGAAATTAATTAATTAAATTAATATCATACACATTGTATCCCACCCCTTGAAAGGGTATTTAGCCAAACATTCTCATGTTGGAATAAACAGCAATCAATAAAATATCAAACGATGCCATAAATTTGAATATAGAAATAGAACACAATACGCAAGTCTCCTTATCGAACCGCATGTCTTGAAATGCATCTCAATTCTTCCACAATTTTCAACACTTGATTACACCAACAAGACTTAAAAAAAAATTAAAAATTACTCTAAACTAAACAATTTTTTTTATTTATTGGAATTTTTTTATGTACATAATATACACAGTGTCTCTCTCTATTCTTTGTCTCTCGTTATTCTCGTCTCTCGTCGCTCTCGTCTCTCATTTTTCTGATATGAGAGCCCCCCCCCCCCCCCCCCCCCCCCCGCTCTTTTATATGAGATGCCTTTCCCTTCTTTTTATTAGCCACGACTTTGGTTGTTTGGAGAGACTTTATGGGATTTCATTTGGCAAAGTCAAAACCTAGTTGGGTTTTAATTTGGTTCCTATTTTTGTGGGATTTGGCAGGTAAAAAACCGGGTAAGGCAAAGGGACGAAATGGGTATGGAATGGGTTGTTGGAAATTAATGTTAAGTGACGAAATTAATTATTTAATTTCAATTGTATTAAATTCCGAATTTCCCATTTATGTGGTTTTAATAAATGTCAGATAATTAATTAGGAATGTGATAAATAAAGATATTAAAAGATTTGGGTAAACCTTATCCGTTAGTCACATGATGGTTAGTGGCATTAGTGGGAGACTTGAAAGAGTCCCACCTTGACTAGGATTCCGGCCCTCTTCCCCTTATAAATAGAGACCTCTACACCATCTAGAGTCATCTCAACACACTGTTTCTAAGGAGGGAGAGAAAATCCGAAATCCGTTTTTCTCATTCCGGGCTGTTCAAGAAAGGAATTAAAGGAGCATTCAAGTCACTTTAATCCGTTCAACAACAATGGACAAAGGTCAGTTTTTAAATCGTATTCATTAAGGAATTTTCAATTATGTGAAAACATGAAGATCTAAGATCCTTTTATTAAGAACAATTGTATGTTAAACTTTAATCATATTAATGTGTTCATGATTAATATTAGGGTGTTCTTAAGAATGATTTTACATGTGGTATCAGAGCTAAAGTTTAAGATCTCATGATTTTCCTTATTGATGTTCGTCTATAATGATATATGTGCCTGAGACTTTCTGCGACATTTTATTTATGTCATTAAATTGTTTTTCTGCCTGAGACTTTCTGCGACGTCTTATTTCTGTCATTAAATCTGTTCTTACAGTGTGTCTGAGATTTTCTGTGACGTTTTTCTTCTGTCGCCAATACTCACTGGTGAGAATGAAAGGTCAAAACTTGCTCGGAATTTTATGAAACTGACATGGTCGACTGGAAACGTCAAAATAAACAAAACCCATTGTAAACAATGGGCACCACCTTACTTTTGTGTTTTGACGTCGTTAAGGCCCTCAAAACCCCGTTTTTGCCATTTTAGGAAATAATCTCGGGGCTTATAACTCTTTACAGAAAATTGATATTAACGTTCCGCAAAAAGTTTTGATTTTCTGGCATGTTTTACTTCAATTCCATGGTGAAAACTCATTTTTGCCATTTTTGGCAAAATTCATGTATTACGTGTTTTTTTATACCTGGGCAATTATGTTTTTGAGGCATTCGAGCTACTATTGGTATCTTTGTGATTACTGATAGATTACATATTATAGTTAATATTAATGCATGATTAACTATATTTAAGTTGAGACATGTAAACAATTATTCATTTGAGTTAAGTCAAAGGCCAAACACAGGCTGAGACTGCATGTACGAATAATATACTTACATTCATTAAAGACTTATTCTAATGTTAGTTATAAAATTGGATTGAGGCGCAACACATGCTAATATCTGAATTAAACAACATTAGAACTAGTTTTGTAAAAACAGAATAGTTGACATTAAGTCCATTAATCATGGTATTAAATGAATTAGGCAACAAACACAGATGCCAAAATTATGGGACCATGATAAATGAATTATAGGGTAATATATCTTTACAATCTGAATATTATGTGATGATTAACATAGATTCCGTGATATTCAGAATGTGGATGAAATATGCCAAAATTTTAGTCAACAATTCAATATTCGACCCTTGCAATTTTTGTTGTGTGTGAAAATTTAATCTGTGAACATTGTTATTAATTGCAGTTCCCCTTAACCTGTATTCGCAAGCTCAGTCCTATTCCAAATTTGATGGAACTAATTTTTCTGAATGGAATGAGCAAATTGAGTTCAGCCTAGGGGTTCTTGACCTGGACATGGCAATTATGTGTGATGAACCCGCTGCTATTACTGATATCAGTAGCGAGGATGAAATTGCTGTCCATGAAGCATGGTCTCGATCCAATAGGTTGGCCCTAATGTTTATGCGAATGTGTGTTGCTGCTAACATTAAGACCTCCCTACCTGAAACTAAGAAAGCGAAAGAGTATTTGAACAACATTAAGGAACGCTTTCGCACTGCTGATAAATCCCTTGCTGGGAAACTGATGGCTGACCTGACCACTATGAGGTTCGATGGTACTCGAACCATGAATGAGCACATTATAGAAATGACCAATCTGGCTGCTAGACTTAGAGTTTTGGGCATGACAGTGGACGAGTCTTTTCTCGTCCAATTCGTCCTAAACTCCCTACCTCCTGAGTATGGGCCTTTCCAAATCAATTACAACACTATAAAAGATAAGTGGAATGTAAATGATTTGCAAAGCATGTTGGTACATGAGGAAGGAAGGCTTAAGCAACAGAATGGCCATGTGACTAAAGGACAGGAGGCAAATCTTACAGTCAAAGGAGCTGGTTTTAAGAAGAAGTTCGGCAAGGGCATTAAGAAAGGTCCTGGGCCGTCTCATCAAGCTGAACCGTCAACTGCTGTTGTGAAGAAGGAAAGGAACGACAAGTGTCACTTCTGTAAAAAGAAGGGCCATTTCCAGAGGGATTGTCATAAACGAAAGGCTTGGTTCGAGAAAAAGGGTAAACCCTTTATTTATATTTGTTTCGAATCAAACTTTATTAATGTTCCTTCTAACACTTGGTGGATTGATTCTGGTTCTATGTGTCATGTTTCTAATTCGATGCAGGGCTTCATTTCGATCCGCAAAACAAATCCAAATGAGCATTTTCTCTACATGGGCAATAAGGCAAAGGCTAAAATAGAAGCTGTTGGAGTCTTTCGCCTGATTTTAAGCACTGGATTTATTTTAGATTTGCAAGAAACCTTTTATGTTCCCACAGTTTCTAGGAATTTAATTTCTGTTTCTAAACTCGCTTTAGATGGTTTTGCAATTGAATTTAAGAACAATGGTTTTGGTTTGATTAAAAATTCTAATAATGTTGGTTCTGGATTTTTATTAGATGGTTTATATCGATTGAATCTTGAAATGAATTTTTCTGAAACTCTTGTGGCCCTGCATCCTAATGTTGGTACGAAACGTACACTTGATGATGAAAAATCTGCTTATTTGTGGCATAAAAGATTAGGGCACATATCCAGGCCGAGAATTGAAATGCTCATTAAATATGGAATACTCCATAACCTGGATTGGGCCAATTATGATGTATGTGTGGACTGTATTAAAGGAAAACAGACCAAACATACAAAGAAATGAGCCACAAGAAGCACCCAGCTACTTGAAATAATACATACAGACATATGTGGACCTTTTGATATTCCATCCATTGGTGGAGAGAAATACTTCATCACCTTTATAGATGATTTTTCACGTTATTGCATTTTATACATGTTGCATGATAAATCTCAGTCTGTGAACGTCGTTGAAATATACATTAATGAGGTTGAGAGGCAACTAGGCAAAAAGGTGAAAATTATTAGATCAGACAGAGGTGGTGAATATTATGGTAGATATGATGAGTCAGGGCAACGCCCAGGCCCATTTGCTAAACTCCTTGAGAAATTAGGTATTTGCGCCCAATACACAATGCCAGGATCACCTTGGCAGAATGGTGTAGCTGAAAGGCGTAATCGTACCCTTATAGAAATGGTTAGGAGTATGATAAGTAGGACACAATTGCCTACAATTTTGTGGACACATGCATTAAGGACCGCTGTACACATCTTAAATAGGGTTCCTAGTAAGTCAGTTTCAAAAAACCCTTTTGAACTGTGGAAAGGATGGAAACCCAATTTAAGGTATTTACGTGTGTGGGGCTGCCCAGCGGAAGCTAGAATCTATAACCCTCATGAAAAGAAATTGGATCCTCGGACATTATCTTGTCATTTCATCGGGTATCCAGAAAAGTCGAAGGGATATAGATTCTACTGTCCAAATCATACAACTAGAATCATAGAAACTGGAAATGCTAAATTCATTGAAGAAGGTGAAGTAAGTGGGAGTATAAAAGAGAGGGAGGTAATCATTCAAGAAGTCAGGGTACAAATTCCTATACCTAGAGTTCATAACATACCTGTTGTTCCTAATGAAGTTATTGCACCGGTCTTTGACCCAATCAATAACAATGAACAACAAGTGAATGATCAACCGACTGAACAACCACATAATGAGATTGTAACCGATGAAACTTTTGAAGCACCACAGGAAATGCCATTAAGAAGATCTCAAAGAGAAAGGAGATCGGCAATTCCGGATGATTATGTGGTATACCTTCAAGAGACCGAATTTAACATAGGAGATATTAATGATCCAGTTTCTTATGAACAGGCTGTAGCTAGTGATGATTCAGATAAATGGGTCAATGCCATGAATGAAGAAATAAAATCTATGAATGACAATAAAGTTTGGGAGTTGGTCGAATTGCCAGAAGGACAAAAACGATTTGGGTGCAAGTGGATCTTTAAGACCAAACTTGACTCACAAGGCAATATCGAACGACATAAAGCTAGACTTGTTGCCAAAGGTTTTAATCAACGAGAAGGCATTGATTATAATGAGACCTTCTCTCCAGTTTCAAAGAAGGACTCACTAAGAATCATATTAGCGTTGGTGGCTCATTATGATTTGGAGTTACACCAAATGGACGTAAAAACAGCTTTTCTAAATGGGAGTTTAGAAGAAGAAGTCTACATGGCACAACCACAAGGCTTCATAAAGGAAGGAAAAGAAAAATGGTCTGTATGTTAAAGAAGTCAATATATGGCCTAAAGCAAGCTTCTCGTCAATGGTACATTAAGTTTCACGATACCATTACATCCTTTGGGTTTAAGGAGAACACTGTTGATCGGTGTATATACCTGAAGATCAGTGAGAGTAAGTTTGTGTTTTTAGTACTATATGTTGATGACTTACTTATCGCCAGCAGTGATCTTGGTTTATTAAGTGAAACCAAGAAGTACCTTTCTAAAAACTTTGAAATGAAAGATTTAGGTGAGGCATCCTTCGTGATCGGGATAGAAATATCTCGGGATAGATCACGAGGAACGTTGGGACTGTCTCAGAAAGCTTACATTAACAAAGTTTTAGAAAGATTTAGCATGCAAAGTTGCAATCCCGTTAATGTTCCACTTCAAAAAGGGGATAAGTTCAGCTTAAGTCAATGCCCTGGAAGTGATTTAGAAAGGGAGCACATGAAAGGCATGCCTTATGCTTCGCTCGTAGGGAGCTTGTTATATGCACAGGTCTGCACTAGACCGGACATCAGTTTTGTTGTTGGGATGCTAGGCAGATATCAAAGTAATCCGGGGATTTACCATTGGAAAGCTGCAAAGAAAGTGCTGAGGTACCTGCAAGGGACCAAGGATTACATGCTCACATATCGGAAGACTGATCACCTTGAGGTGATTGGTTATTCAGACTCAGATTTTGGGGGATGCCTTGACAGTAGAAAGAGCACTTCGGGTTATGTCTTCCTTATGGCTGGAGGAGCCGTTTCATGGAAAAGTGCTAAGCAAAGTGTCATTGCATCATCTACTATGGAGGCTGAATACGTAGCTTGCTTCGAAGCTACAAATCATGGATTATGGCTGCGAAACTTTATTTCAGGACTTAGAATTATGGAGTCAATATCTAAGCCGCTGAAAATTCATTGTGATAATGTCGCAGCAGTCTTCTTCTCGAAGAACGATAGGTATACTAAGGCTGCTAAGCATATTGAGATGAAATACCTATCAGTTAAAGAAAAAGTTCAGAAACAAAGAGTGTCAATTGATCACATCAGTACGCGTGATAACATAGCAGATCCTCTTATGAAAGGACTATCTCCGAAGACCTTTATGGAACATGTCAAAGAGATGGGTCTCGATTAGTTAGACTATGATTGCTATTTTGGCTTAGTTGTTTGACACCATTACTTGAATTCAATAAAAGTGTTTCTGATTTCTATTATTTCTGTCTTTTGAGAAAGCATGCATAAAATTATGAATTATTGTTGACAGAAATAGTCCTTGTTCCAAAGGACATTATGAGGCCATTATGATACCCAATATTAAAGGCTTAGTTGAATGAAACATTGGTGTTGTGGTACATGGAAGGAACCATGCTCTTGAATAGTATGGAACCGCCATGACTCGCATCCATGAATCATTTGATTCAGCAAAATAAATTTATCAATGATTGTGCACCTTATGATACCTAATCTAATTATGCGAATTATTAAGACCAAGTGGGAGACTGTTGGAAATTAATGTTAAGTGACGAAATCAATTATTTAATTTCAATTGTATTAAATTCCGAATTTCCCACTTATGTGGTTTTAATAAATGTCAGATAATTAATTAGGAATGTGATAAATAAAGATATTAAAAGATTTGGGTAAACCTTATCCGTTAGTCACATGATGGTTAGTGGCATTAGTGGGAGACTTGAAAGAGTCCCACCTTGACTAGGATTCTGGCCCTCTTCCCCTTATAAATAGAGACCTCTACACCATCTAGAGTCATCTCAACACACACTGTTTCTAAGGAGGGAGAGAAAATCCGAAATCCGTTTTTCTCATTCCGGGCTGTTCAAGAAAGGAATTAAAGGAGCATTCAAGTCACTTTAATCCGTTCAACAACAATGGACAAAGGTCAGTTTTTAAATCGTATTCATTAAGGAATTTTCAATTATGTGAAAACATGAAGATCTAAGATCCTTTTATTAAGAACAATTGTATGTTAAACTTTAATCATATTAATGTGTTCATGATTAATATTAGGGTGTTCTTAAGAATGATTTTACATGGGTTTCCGGGTATGAGGATCCGTGGGTCAATGGAGGTCACGCCGGAGTCTCGGTTTTTTTGGGTTTTGGACGTGGTCGCTTGCTTGGGCTTGTGTAGGGGATGGCCGGATTCTATCCGCGTTCTGGGTTGCAGGTTTGCAGGGATGGGTTCGCGATTTGCAGCTGTTTACGGATTTGGTTGTGCGAAAATGGGTTTTCGGGCTAGTGGTATAGTTTGGTCCGATTTGAGCAGCTATGGGGTTGGTGTTTAAGTTGGTAAGGCTGTAGATGGGTGAAGAGAGAGAGAGAGAGAGAGAGAGAGAGAGAGAGAGAGAAGGTGTTGGGTGTTTTTTTAGTTATGGAGGTAGCTGAGAGAGTGGGGTGTAGGAAGAAGATGAATACTGGATGGGGGTGGGGGTGGTTGTGTGTGGTATAGGAGAAAGTGTGTGGGTGAGTGATTGATTTGTTTGGGTGTGTGAGTGTGTATGGTATTGAGGTGTAGGTGAGTTATGTGTGTGTTTAATTTGGACCCCTAAAAAAAATAACCTAACTAACTAACTAAAAATAAAACTAAAAAATTAAAATCAACTAAAAAAAATCCTAACCTAAAAAAAATTCAAATAATAAAACAAAAGAAATCAAACTAAAAATCTCATAATAAAAACTAAAGTTCTGAAGAAAATGTAAAAAAAAATCTAATAAAACTAAAAATACACACCTAAAGAAAAACTTATCCTAATAAAAATAAATTAAAATAAAAGAAAAGAAAGATTAAAAATTAAAAACAAATAAAAATAGAAAATCAAAATAAAGAAATATAAAAATATAAAAATAGGAAATAAATCCTAGAAAATTCTAAATAGATCTAAAATAAATCCTAAAAATAAAACGACTCAAATTAAATATAAAATAAATTCTAAAAATTAAAAATGAGTCAAATAAAAATCTAAAAATAATATAAAATACAAACTAAACACACACGGAGCTCGGGTGATGGGTTGGGCTCGGTGTAGGCTTAGGTTTGGTTGGGAGCATCGGAACTTATCTTGGCAAGCTCAACGGGACTCTGACTTCGCGGTCTATTTTGATTTCTTCGTTGCATGCTTTTGACCGCTTATGTCTCACAATTGACTGAATTTAGCATTATTTATACCGCAACTACGTATTGACCTAAGAAATAAACAAATACGAACATAAGGCCATTTTTAATTAAAACAAGGGACTAAAATGCATTTATTCGGAGTATTAAATTAACACTTTTGGGTGCTTATCACATCACCCCCAAACAAAACATTGCTAGTCCTCGAGCAAAAATAGAGAGAAAACAGAGATAAGTAATCAAAAGTGTGCCACTTTCACAGGCACTGGCGATTTCACTTAGCATGTGTAACAAGCCGTTAAATCTATAGGTTGCCTTACAAGACGAGTGGTGTCTCGTGAGGGTTTGCAGTGAATATACCCACAAAATTCAAAATTTATTAAAATTGCAGTCTATTATTTTGACGATGAAACGCTATACAACCCAACTAAAAAGATATCAAGGAACACCGTATTCAACTATTTAAATCAGATATAAAATTACTTAATACCAAAAAACATAATCCTTCCTAAAACTAAGCATGTGTTAATGTGAAATAATTTTAAGTGTCATTAGAGTAATTCCTAGATCGCCTTTTTAAGAATCAATGATTTGACTTCAATTCTCACTCGATATATCTCTCTGAATCGAACTCTCAGAATTGCGTAAGTGTATCTATCTAGTGTGTGAGGACGTGAGTAAATGTAAACGAGTTCAAACGTCTCACACATTTTATAGAAAATGACGGATACATGAAAAAAAATTGATCTCATAATCGAATGCTAACCACTATGTCGAGAATGTTGAGTTATTCACCAGATTGTCTTCTCATTTGCCCGAACACGTCACCAAGGGTAAAAATGTGGTTTATTAAAGGTATGAGGGGATAATGAAATGAAGAAGATGAATGATAGGGTTTTTGAGAAGAGTGAAACACCCCTTGACTGACTAGTGCCTTCATTTTATAAAATTATGATAGCAAGCGTTATTTTTTTTCTGCTTCTTTTTCTATTTTTTTGTTTGTTTTTCTCCTTTTTCTCTTTTTTATGGTAATGCATTTTTTTCTTTTCATAACGAAAATGAAGACAATTTACATTAATAATTTCAAAAACTCTTTTCCTCAAAAATTATGGTAGTGGTGGGGAATGACATATGGATAGTGTCTGGAGCATATATGGGTAAGGAAAACATGGAATGATAATAGGTGGAGTGAAGAATAAAAATGGTAAGTGTATGATAAAATCGGTTTAGTGCTCAGAATAAACTACAGGACGCATGTTTCTTATAACTCGAAGAAGATGTCATTCTCAGTGATTAAGCTAAATTTGAAAAAAATAATGAGATCATGCAACGACTAATTGCGGTATCCAAAGAAAGTTGAGTCAACTTGTGACACAGAGATACGTAAAAACCCTCAAAAAGGTGAAAATCTCAAATCTCTCGGGTTTAAGTCGTCACTAGTGATCTTTTAAGTCTCTCTTGAGAATATAATTACTCTTCAACTTTTGATTGTGAACGTGATAGTGCAAAATACCAAGATCAGGAATTCATGGTGCAAGTACACTTTAAGAGGTATTAATTAATTTATTCATAAAAAGCGTAATTTTAGGGCGAACACGGGTATTTGAGACTTCTAAAAGAGGGATGATAGACAATTCATGTCATTAAAATTTATTTGTAACTGCAGAAAAAAGTTTAAATCACTTGTTTCTTGAAAAAAATTTAAAAGAGGTACGATTTTGATAAATTTCCCACCCCCAAACAAAAGAGAACATCGTCCTCGATGTTGAAAACTAGATATAAAAATGAAAGCACAAGGGAGGAAAGATATTACTGTAATGAACCGCTAATGAAAATGTACCGTATAGTGGAATAGAGATGAAGAACAAATGCGATACAAAAATATGTACAAGTCTATACAGCATGTGAAAATCATTGGGTGGTGTGAAACACCACCCTCAAACAGGGTAAGACTCATACTCAGAAATAATGAACGACGGGTTGCCTCCCGGTAGCGCTAAGTTTAATGTCTTCAGCCAGACCAAACCAATCTCACCCTAAAGATAAAATCTATGAAAGTACAGGGGTGGCAGAAAAATTGGGTGATGAGAACCACCCCCATACAAGACCAAAGTGTCAGTCTTGTTGGATATAGGCTAAAAGAGGTCAATGCACTTGTATAGCAAAGTGCATCACTCGATGCAAAGCATCGGTGGACCATGGGTGGGTGGTTAGGAGGGTACATGGACGAAGGGTAAGGGTGAGGGTGTACAGGCACCGGTCAGGGGCCTTATTGAGCGTAAATGTGAGGGAAACAAGGGCCCTATATGAATGGTGCTCCAATTGGATGGGGAGGAAAAATGGTGTGGCAATAGTGAAGGGGTGGGCCTCAGAGAAAGTACACGACCGTTCTATAAATGGACGATGATAATGGTCGCACCGTGACACGCCCGGGAGATGTAAATGGAAGAAATAAACACCACAAGGAAGTGGTGTGCATAAATTAACAAGCTCGGTGTCACAAAAGATTAGAGTAGCACAAATACTCTCATAGATAGTGGTGTCGATAAAAAAAATTCACAAATGTGACTATGGAGCACTAGGGTGGACTGTGGGTGTAGGTGAGGACCTAAATGCTTAGATGTGAATAGGGAACGTATAATAGCAAGGTCCAAATCAAGTGGTGGGGTGGTATGGACAATGTGTGGGTTGGGTGGGACAAAGGGTAGGGGTAGATGATCTAACTCGAAAGTAGGGAATACACACTCTTCATTAGGCTCAGAGTGATCCTCTAGGGCACACAAAGGAGGAGGTGTGAAAGTGAACGAGGGAGTGATCAACTTGTCCACCCGATAGGCACCATCCGAAGTGGTGGAAAAATCTAAAGAAGCATCCAAATATGAGATAGGAGAATCAACATTAAAATATGACTCAACGGGAGTCAAGCATGGTGGGATAGGATCTAAATCCAGAGAGGTAGGAACCATCTCGGATTCAATCTCATGACAGTGGAAATCACTCGCAGACGAAGCTAACCTATAAGGAATTTGTTCCTCGGTAACACACAGGAAAGGATCAAAAGGGGTAGGCTCGGGCATAAATAAGGATTCTATGGAAGGGGAAAGGCGAACCTCGATGGTGGGTTCGAGATGGTAGGGTGGTGTGCGATCATTCTCACAATCAATGGATATGTCAACACAATTGTCAACTTGGGGTCCAGACCATGGAGTAGTCCCAACTTCAAGATTCTCAAGAGGATAGGGTTGTTCGCACTCAAAATTCGTGTCACAAGTCGACTCATCATCACTCCACGTGGGGGCAACAATGGGTTGACTTGTGGTGGAATCCGTCTCTCGCGCACACTCAAATTCATTTAACCTTTTTTCAAGGCATTAAAGGGCTTCATTTTGAGATTTAAGAGTGTGCTCGTGTTCGAGAAAGAACTTGTGCAAGAAGATCTTGAGATCGAATGTGCAAGGTGGTGGTGAAATATCGACGGGTGGCGGTGGTGGTGGATGTGGACACAACTCGCTAGAAACACTAGGATGTGGAGAATACTCATATGAAGTGTAGGGAATGGGGTTAAGTTGGTCATACACGGGAGAAGCATCTTTGTGAGAGACAAAAGGTT
The DNA here is from genome assembly GCA_949130495.1 of Sambucus nigra. NCBI lineage: Eukaryota > Viridiplantae > Streptophyta > Magnoliopsida > Dipsacales > Adoxaceae > Sambucus > Sambucus nigra. The sequence goes on from OX422207.1 coordinate 238,494,448, forward strand.
GATCATCATGAGGAGCATGGTAAGTGGACTGATAGGTATGAGGCGCACGAGGTGGCGATGATGACTGCCATAAATCGCAAGGATCCACAACATGGCGTTGGGATGTAGATTGCATGGAAGGGTTATCGGGCCTCCATGAATCGCTTGGGTTCTCATACCCCTCGACATTGGATATGTCGTGAAAATACGTCGAAAGTGGTTCCGAAACATTGTCATATGGACATACGTGTTCCACGGTGGGTTCAGATGGAGAGAATATAAATGGTCACTCATGGGATAAGTGATCAAGAAGAAAACAGTGTGTGCACGGCGAAGCATGGGATGGGTTGACACTCGTCACCGGAGACGGTGAAGTAGGAGATGTGTGCGTGGATGACAAACGAGTATCAACAATGGGTGTTTAAGAGTTAAAGACGTGAATTAATGAATGAAGGTTCGATTCGGGCTTATCATCAAACAAACTTCGAGAGAATGTGAAATGGCCAAAGTATTCCCGTAAAGGACGTTCTGCAGTCATGACAAGAGGAATATTTTTGGGTTTTTAAATATTTTTCAAAAGAAAAGAAAATATTTTTGTGATTTTAGAAAATAAGAAAAGGAAAATCTTTTGGGCATTTTAAATATGAAAAAAAAAAGAAAATCTTTTTGGGATTTTTGGAAATATTTTTTAAAAAGAAGGAAAATATTTTTGGGATTTTTTGAAAAAAGGGGAGAAAATGGACTCGTTACTTGGACGAACCAATTAAAATTGACTACCTAAAGAATTGAATTGGACACAAACGAGTCAAGAAAAAATCCTAACGAGCACGTAACCAATTATTATCTTCAAAATTAGTGAAAGGGGTAGTCAAATTTTAATTAAGTCCGTGGGCGACAAAAATCACGGAATTTATCTTTATGATCACCTGTTATAAAAATGTGTTCCTACTGGGATAGCTAGTTGATTGATTTTAATTTAATGACAGCTAGGGTAGTACACAATGGATAAGCGAGTGAGTCGGGTGATGAAATCCCTTCTCGTTTTAATGACCGGGTCCAGGTCTTAGGTAAATTAATTCATCAAACCATTCAATTTAAGTGCGATGCAGAAATTAAAAGCACACGGGAGCAATTAATCACACAAAAAATTAACTCGCTTGCAGGAGAATCGCGAGGGATAAAGAAATGTACCTCCCGTGATTTTTACACACTAAGGGTGAAGACCGAGTTCTGTCGACCGGGGGGAGATCTCGCCTATCTCAGTCATCCCCGGGAGTCCTACTTAGGGTTGGACAAAAAAAATACCGACACGATTGACTCGAATGGACCGAGCTGACCCGAACCCACATTTATAGGGTTTTTATAAATCGGTCTTAATTCGGTCCTAAATTAAGAGACCCGAATATATTCGGTTCGGTCTAAAATGCCTATTTTAAATTCGATCTTAGGACCGGATCGGACCATTTATTTTAATATTACATAATATATATTAATTTTATATAGATATATGTTATTAGTAAATAACGAAACCTAAAACACTATCACACTTAAACTTGGGCCGCACAACAACACAGTTCTCCCTTTCCTCTCTCTGTCAACTCTCTCACTTTTGTCTCTCTCTCTAAACACCATAACTCTCACTTTCCCCACGCCTAATAGATTAAGTTTGCCGAAGTTCAGCTATGCTGGTGGGTTGCCTTCTCCATCGGCTAAATTTAGGCGGCTTTGAGAGGAAATAGATGAATTATCATGATCGTTCCTTCCTTCGACTGGATAGGCTCTTCGAGAGCGTGTAAATGGTGTTTGAAATTGTGGTTTCATACCACACGTACTGGTATAAAACCCATTAGGGTCCTCAACGCTGGTTTATTTTTTCAATCTTCTTCTACTTGGGTATAAAATATGTGAGTTTTACTTCTCAATCTTCTTTTACTCTGGTATAAAACCCATTGTGGCTTTTTATGGTTTATTTTTCTTAATCCAAAATTGTATGGATTTTTCTGGCTTCTAACTTTTCTAGTATAAACCCAATTGTGGTGATGTGGCTTCCAATTTGTCTAGTATAGAACCAATTGTGGTGTGGCTTCCAATTTTTCTGTTATAAGACTCATTATCTTTTGGTATAAAACCCATTGTGGCTTCTGATTTTAGTGATGTATTATTCTACTATAAAAATCCATAGTGGGTTGTCCAAAAAAATTACAAACAGGTAACTCGAAAAATTGTAAAGAGGTAACCCAATTGTATACATGAGATGTTAATACAATAGCCACAATGGCAATAAAGAGCAAAAAAAGTAAATAAATGTAAATGTGGACCGATTATTAACCGAATAGGACCGAAAATAGCCTGGATCAAAAAAATAGGCTAACCCAATTAAATCGGTCTGAATTCGGTCTTCTCAAATATGGGACCGAATAATTCGGTCCGGCACTTAAAATGGCCCAAAATCGGACCGGACCGCGCCCACCCTTAGTCCTACAGACCCAAAGTAGAGAGGCTTCTAAATCCTTGCCTTGGACGCCCTCTCTTTACCTTGTCCGGTTTTCCTTTTCGCATTTTTTTATGAATAATTATTACAATTAAATCGGTGTCAAAATGCACCTAAATAAATACAAAGCTTCAATAATCCTATACAACCAGTCTAAGGAGGGAGAAGGAATAGCTACAACTAAAAATAAAAAATAGAAAAATAAAATATAAAATATAAAAATTACAAGTCTTCAACTTTGTCTGCACGTCAAGAAAGAGGGAACGGCGCCATTTGATTAGAGATTTTTTGCGTATGGTCGTTGTCTTCAAAAGTCAATCTCAAAATTCTCTTGAGTACCTACAAAACTTGTTTAAAATAACTCGTATTGCGGTAAGTACAGGTATCAATCCAACTTCCAAGGTGAAACAATTAATATGAAAACTTGCAATCTAATTTTTTTTTAAATATTTTTTTATTTTTATTTTTTAAAAAAATAATTTCAAGGGGGGAAATTAACTACTAAATACTAAAACTATGAAATGACTAAATAATGAAAAAGAATGTGCAACCGAGTGTGAAATATGTGAGAAGGTCAAGAGATGGAATTACACTGCATAATCAATTATATTAATTTCACAATTTATTAATTTGAAATATTTCGAGATAATATTAAATCGATAATCTAACTCTCGTTACAATTATAAATTTAATAAAATCTTTGTCAGAAACTAATTTTAAAAAGTCACATGATGAAACATTAAGAATTATACTATTTTCAGAAAATTACCCGCTAGGATCAATTTAACAAAAACAGTATCAATTCTTAAATTCAAACACCAATTAATATTTAAATTTAGAAAAAACCTATCTCTAGTTCGATTCCAAAATTCAAACATTAATTTGTACAATTAATTTACTATCTCTCGATACATAAAATATGTTGTGACAGTTTAAATTAATTAACCTAGAAATATAGTATTAATGACATTAATTAATTAAATTAATATCATACACATTCTCATGTTAGAATAAACAGCAATCAATAAAATATCAAACGATGCCATAAATTTGAATATAGAAATAGAGCACAATACGCAAGTCTCCTTATCGAACCGCATGTCTTGAAATGCATCTTCTTCCACAATTTTCAATACTTGATTACACTAACAAGACTAAAAAAAAAAACTAAACAATTATTCTAAACTAAACAATTTTTTTTTATTTTTTCGAATTTTTTTATGTACCTACTATGTAAATAATATACACCATGTCTCTCTTTATTCTCTGTCTCTCATTACTCTCGTCTCTCGTCGCTCTCGTCTCTCATTTTTTCTGATATGAGAGTCCCCCCTCTTTTATATGAGATGCCTTTTTCTTTTTTTTATCAGCCACGACTTTGGTTGTTTGGAGAGATTTTGTGGGATTTCATTTAACTAGGTCAAAACCTAGTTGGGTTTTAATTTGGTTCCTATTTTTATGGGATTTGGCAGGTAAAAAATCGAGTAAGGCAATGGGACGAAATGGGCATGGAATGGGTTTCCAGGTATGAGGATCCGTGGGTCAATGGAGGTCGTGCCGGAGTCTCGGGTTTTTTGGGTTTTGGACGTGGTCACGTGCTTGGGACTGTGTAGGGGCTGGCCGAATTCGATCCGGGTTTCGGGTTGTGGGTTTGCAGGGATGGGTTCGCGATTTGCAGAGGTTTACGGGTTTGGCTGTGCGAAAATGGGTTTTCAGGTTGCGGATATGGTTTGGTCCGATTTGGGCGGCTATGGGGTTGGTGTTTGATTTGGTAAGGCTGTAGATGGGTGGAGAGAGAGAGAGAGAGAGAGAGAGAGAGAGGGGGGGGGGGAAGGTGTTGGGTGTTTTTTTCGTTATGGAGGGAGGTGAGAGAGTGGGGTGTAGGAAGAAGATGAATAGTGGATGGGAGTGGTTGTGTGTGGTAAGGTGTATAGCAAAAAGTGTGTGGGTGAGTGATTGATTTGTTTGGGTGTGTGAGTGTGTATGGTATTGAGGTATAGGTGAGTTATGTGTGTGTTTAATTTGGACCCCTAAAAAAATAACCTAACTAACTAACTAAAAATAAAACTAACAAACTAAAAAATTAAAGCCAACTAAAAAAAATAAAATCCTAACCTAAAAAAAATTCAAATAATAAAACAAAAGAAATAAAACTAAAAATCTCATAATGAAAATTAAAGTTCTAAAAAATTGTAAAATCTAATAAAACTAAAAATAAACACCTAAAGAAAAACTTATCCTAATAAAAATAAATTAAAATAAAATAAAATAAAGATTCAAAATTAAAAACCAATAAAAATCAAAATAAAGAAATATAAAAATAGGAAATAAATCCTAGAAAATTCTAAATAAATCCTAAAAATAAAACGACTCAAGACAAAATATAAGATAGATTCTAAAAATTAAAAATGACTCAAATAAAAATCTAAAACCAATATAAAATACAAACTAAACACACACGGGGCTCGGGTGATGGACTGGGCTCGATGTAGGCTTAGGTTTGGTTCGAGGCATCGGAACTCATCTTGGCAAGCTCAACGGGACTCTGACTTTGCGGTCTCTTTTGATTTCTTCATTGCACGCTTTTGACTGCTTATGTATCGCAATTGACTGGATTTAACATTATTTGTATCGCAACTGCGTATTGACCTGAGAAATAAACAAATACGAACATAAGGCCATTTTTAATTAAAATAAACGACTAAAATGCATTTATTCGGGGTATAAAATTAACACTTTTGGGTGCTTATCAGCCATCACACCAAAAATACGGGCAAAGATTTGATCCCATTGTCCCCACTCGACGAATGGGTAACTCATCATATTGGATCGGGGTAAATAGTTCCATGTAAAGCCCGGCTCAATCAACGGGGTACCAAGCATGGTTAATATCATACGACCCCCATCAAATTCCCCTAGTAGGTTACCAATAGAGAGCACACACACATGGTATTTTTGCACATAAGTCAAGCAAATTAGCACAAACCCTATAAAATTGGGTTAAATATATAATCTCATTTATTTCAAGTTAATTAGAATGTTAACTATAATAGTCTATACACAATACTAGCTTGAACTCCTACGGCTTCTAAAGTCCAGGAATCGTCACACCTAAAGTTCATAAAAACCATTCTAAAACAACTAATACCCTACACAATGGGTTACAAACATGCTCGATATCATAAAATAGCATACATATCGACCCGAAACTCAAAGTCCCTAACCTAGGTATCATCTCACACGGACTAATTCCATAACAATTCTAAATATATCACTACCCTACTCATTAAGTCATAATAACACGCTCACATCATATATGATAAATGTTATTAGCTCATATCTCAATGTCTTCAAAGTAGGTTTTAATCCTCAAACCTACTGCATAAACACTCATCTTAATTGAATAAAATCCCCAAAATAACTCCCAAATCAGAACCTTAGCCGAACGAACTCTTAAAGAAAATTAGCCTAGCCACTCACCAAGTCAAATTAATTCAGGTCTGGGCCGAAGCGATCTAATAGGCCCAGGTCATATTCTTCAACCTCTTCTCTAATGTGGCCATAGATGATAAAATTTAAACTCTAAGGCCTCTATAACTCCAAATTGGCCTTTCTCCTTCACATATAACCAATATATGAATAATAGAAACCTATTTCTAGAATTTCTAAGTGATTAACAACTCAAATAAAGATATCTCATAAATCATTAATGAAACCCTAGGTTCATGTTCTTCACAAGAAAAATCTAATTAACCTAAGAATTACGATCAATTAGCAGGAATAAGTTTTGGGTTTTGCATATTAAATCATGTATGATTCACATCTAACCCTATCTAAGTCATATTAGATTGATTCAAGTCTCAATTGGTTAATTTATTAACAAGATTACATGAGTTCTTTAATATAAAATTAGTATTCATCATTAAACTTAATTATTAATTAAGGTTTAATTATGATCAAAATTAGGATTTTAATGTGGTTTTAACAGATTTCAATACATTATTGTTATTATAACACAAATCTAACTATATTCTTAAACATAGTAAACTTATCTTGGATTGATTGAAGAATTAATCCCCAATTATCCTAATTGTCTACGCCTAAAACCTTTATCTTCAAGATAGGGTTCCCTCTACCTCTTTCGTAGAATCTAGGGTTGAGGGTGAAGGTAATAGGTTATATTAAATCACTATTTGCAAAATTAGTCTAGGGCCCTAAAATAACCTCAATTAAAAAGACCAAAACATGGTCCAAATGGCCCCATACGTGCCCAATCCATATACTAACACCACAGGCTAAAATTCTAACATAATAAGATCAAATAGGACTTTCTAGATGTCATACGAACCTACTCGATGGTTAACATATTTTATAATTCAACCATAAATATTAAGTTAATTAATTATCTTATTAAATTAATTAAATAGCAAATGCGCGTAGCTTAAGTTAAAACTTAATTATTAATTAATGAGATTGTAATTCGAAATTATAAGAACCTAGTGATAGATGGGCTCCGATGCCGAGGGAATAATCCAAACAAGGGAAGCCCCGAAACCTAGCCCCTGACCATTCCATAGGCGCCCATAATATCAAGTCACTTAATTGTTTATCTTAATGGTTTATTATAAGCTCGCTAACATCTATAGAAATACACTTAAATCAACACATAATTGAATTACATAATCCAATATATGTGACTTCTCACGATAACATCTCAATCCACTAATTATAGATCAAAAGTACAACATTTTAAATTAAATAATGACATATCCCTTGTCTTAAGAAAATAACAATTTAGCACAATCCAAAAATCAATTTAACAATTAATTAAATGATGTAAAAATATTAGGTATTACATTCATCCTTCCTCAAACAAGGAATTTCATCCTCGATATTCGATTCTTTTATATACCTAACTTTATGGTCTAAGAATATCTCCCCCGCAAAACATCATCTCAATACTATGATAAAATCTTATCTCCGTTCTAAGTAAAATACGTTGAGGTCTCTCCTCGTAGCCATGCAAAAGATGAAGGTGATCAGGTAAGGTCGAAAGACATCGACCCCACCCTATCGAAGATCATGAAAAGGACACATCTCTTGAGGCACCAACTCCCCCTTGGATCTGAACTCCACAGTTCCCTTTGTAAGGACACAAATTTCCAATTAAGTCCTTTGTAGTTTTGGCTCAATTCCGGACAAAAACATTTGAGTCATAGGATAGAGTGCATGTGTATCCATCCAAGCCTATGACGTGTTTGTTAAAGACATAGCGGCTAAATTTGTAAAGCTTCATCATTACCAAGTTTCTAGTGCCTCGTTTCTACGTCATCAACATGAAGATTCCAAGGTCTCCAAAGGTATGAATGCATTTAATATATATAGGATACTTGGACAATATTTTTATGGGTGGTCAAATGACTTTTATTTTCAGAAAATGTTTTTAGAACTTTGTAGAAAAGTTTTTGGGCTTAAAAATGAAATTTAGATTTTCTGTTTTTTCATTTGAAATTGTCGTTTGAACGAGTTTGCCAACGAGATTGCCAAATGAACACTTACTTTTTGTTCGAAGTTTCGTTCTGATGAACTCGTTCGAACAAGTTTTTCTAACGATTTTTTTCCTATTTTTCCCTTTGAAATATCGTTCGAACGAGATTTCTGGGCGGGAAAAGTTTTGGCAGTTTTATCCCACTTTTCCACTCTTTTGTCCCACTTCTTTTTGGCAGTTTAAAACTTACTCGGGACAGACTTTTCCATAGACTTTGGTACCTTCCTTGAGAGTAAATTTGAGATAAGATACACCAACCAAAGTTCCATGTTTTTATGTGTTGAATTTCAAAGAAATATTTTCAATAAACACATGAGTTTACACCTATAGTTTCTTTATCCAAGTACCTCATATATATAATATATTTCTTGGAGTTGTTTGGCACCATTGGTTCATCTATACCATAAAAAGGAGAAGTTTTTGTTTACTTCTACATCCCATAAAGAATAATACATTTGGTTTACGTTGCGTGTTCCCACTCAAAGAAAAGCTTCGCATGAGGGTGACGGTGTCCAAGAGTCCCATTGAAGGAGTTCGAGACTGTGGAGGAGTCCATGGTTATCTACTAAGTAGAGGTGGTTACAAGAAGGAGCGTCAAGGCTTGGACGGAGTCAAGTTGTTGGTGTAAGTCTACTGTATTGTAATTTGTAATTTCGTACTTAGTGGATTTGTTAGGCCAGGGTCGTCCGAGGTTTTTCCTGTTTTGGGTTTTCCTCGTACATCGGCGTGTAGTGTGATTGTGAATTTATTTAATCTTGCAAAACACGTAGATGCATGCTTAGGTAATTCAATATAAAATTTGGTTTAATTATCACATGTATCTATTTTGGTGTTAAAATTAATTGGGTGAAATTTAACTTAATTTAATCATGTAGTATATTTAATTTGATAATTTGGTTTGGCCTAATTTGCAAATTGAATTAATTATTGTTAGGCAAGTTTCTAGGACTTGGGTTGAATTAATTTGGTTTAAGTGAAAAATCCATTTGTTGTTTAATTTATTCATTTTGTGTTTAGTTTAATTTTAATTTGGAATAAATTAAAGAAATTTGTTTGTTTGTGTTCTTTGTTGAACCATCCTATTTCGCACTTAAAAGGAATTTATTTTTAAAGAATTTTAAAATTGGGAGTCCTACATTTCCAACACCCTTCATTGAGGATACCTTCAAAATCACTTGGTCCCCCTCTTGGGATTCAAATATATGCTTCTACTTGTCTTTATATCTCTTTACCTACTCTAATAGTGTTCATACGCTCTCTGATGAGTGCCACTTCCTCCGAGGTGACTTGAATACAAACTTATTTGAATAACTTTCCAGCTCTCATCTTTAGCCAATTTTGGTCAATTTGTCGTTAATGACCCAAATGGCACCATACCCCTCAGGGACCTCAGTACCCCATGATCAAAATCAAATGATCTAATCTCCCACTTATACAGTAGGATCTAGAATAATTGCAATTATCTAAAAATATCTAGTGATCTACCTTCACTACTGATAGGGGCACACTTAGATATAAACTATGCTACTACATAATTCACCTGACTACCAATACTGACTCATTAAATTACAGTACATCTTGTCACTCATTAGATGTGTAGTTCACCATGAACCACACGCCTCAGTCGAAACTACCTTTCGCATATTTAGACCCTTCGATAGAACCAATCTTCATGGAGACACAAACCTCAATCGTAGTTAAATGACTATATGGAATCCCTCCCAAAAATAGTTCACATACCTACACCTGGTGAAAGAGTTGAATATTTGGGCCAAAATACTTCGCGACACAATATCATGTATAACGGCTACTACTTCTATGAATGCTTTTGCTTCATCAGGACACCGTCACTAAACATAGCAAACTGGTCCACTTACGATCAAAATACTCTATCCATAAACTTTACAAACACAGTTGGAACAAGTCAGCCTATTTGGTGTGTCTTGGACGCGCATGCTTTTTATCGTGTCGGAATAATTTATCTCGAGATATCTTCATCCTAAACCCCACAACTAGTAATAACTCGAGCATATCTATATCTCCAAAATCATACACTGCCTCAACATATTAAATGGGTCTTCGATACATGGAAGTGAACACTTGGTCCATATCGTGGCATTGCCAACTCTTGATGATCCACATATAAACCTTATGAACCGTCCATATTTTAACGAAGAGGAATGGATATTATCTATAGTGACTTACGCCTTTGAATAAACTCTTGTATCAAAACCCATTGTGCTTGTCCCCACAACCCTCTTTCATCTCCAATGGAGCAAACCAATAAGGTACCCTCGCAACGGGCCTAGTATTACTGCCAAAACTAAGACTAAAATTAATCTTTATGTTAGCGATAAATCATTACCTCTTCAAATACAATTAAATAATCTCATACAATCGATAAAATTCTAAAAACTATAATGCCTCTGATGTACTCGCGTCTATAAGTAAATGTGTTTTAGATTCTCCCTCGAGACTAAGCATAACTATAAGAAACATCCTCTGGTCGAAAATGGAGAACAAAATAGACTATTCATTGTAGTAGCTCTAAACGGAATACATAACTAACTAATTAATGATCAATAACAAAATAATAACCTTAAGTCTAAAATCAATAAAACGGCTAAAAACCAAGCCGACGAAACAATGGCTACATCTCGCGATCACAACGTAAAATAGCACCCCTACCCACTAGGGCATCCTCGAATTAAACAAATGCAGTGCTAAAATATATACACTCATAAATCATAGTGAAAATACCACTAACAAAATAATGGGAAACCCTCGGTGTCAAACTAAGGCTCGTGCGTATGAGCCAAAAGCATAATCATAATGAGTTCTTTGTGTTGTCTCTATAAAACTAAAAGCCCTTAAGGCATATACTAACTAAGTGGTCTCACTCACTACAAGTGTCACAATTCCTTTTAAAGGAACCATCAAAATGGTGGTCTTACTATTGGCCCTACTGACCCTATCTCTATGGTCGATCGTGATGAAATTGGCCTCGTCGGCCTGTTCTCATTGGTTGTCGCCTTTCTAGCCAAAATTCCTTGGCCCTAATAACTCTGGTTGTCTACTCCTTGGAACCTCTCTGGAACTCTATCCTTCAGATAGTTGCGATGCTCCTAGTGATGTGGTAGGGAAACTTCCACCACCCGATCACAAGTTGTGAAGGACGAGTTACCTAATAGAATATGTCGAACCTTTCACGTAAAGTAGTTGATAACATAATATATCTTATTTTCTTTTATATCGATATCTTCTGGTACACAATGACACGGATGCCTTGACAAGGTCTCAGGACCTTTCTCCTAATTCCATTACGGATGGTGAGTGCAAAACACTTCCCCTCAAAATATTCTCTAAACAAACACTAAAAGTCACATGCCCAATCCTCCCTAACTCCCAACCAAAATCAACCTCATGTGTGGGACATCTCATAAATGAAATTCAAATAAAGGAATATCCAAATACATGTCGATATATCCAATTCATTCGTCAAAACCAATTCATGAAACTCGTTGAGCAGTTATTGTTATAAATAGTACAGCACCTAATTCGGCTATAAAGTAGTCAAATAACGCAATGCATAAGAATGGTGGACGTATTCAATACCCTCGGACACTAGAACTTGGAATGTTTAGATACCAACTGTGACCATGTAAAATCCATAAATAGATTGAGCAGGTCTAATACAAAAATCATGGGATTAAAAAATAATTAGTAACATTGTCAACATGAACGAATAAATAAAAACGATATGAGTTAATACAACACCAGATAATAAAATGCAGAACAAATTAAAACATCTCTAATACCATCCACTGACAACATAATTAAACTCCAGATCTATAATATAAAATGTATCTCGATGCTTAACTCTGAATAATAATACATCTCATGCAGATGGTTAACTCGTGAAATCCATAATAATACAATAACTAAATGATAACTGAAATAAAATGAATACAGAAATGTAAAGTATCTACAATGCTCGAATCCTACAACCTAGGAATGATAAATAGAATGGTTCTGAAGAAACTCCCACAATGGATAGCTCAAGTCCGCAAGAGCATTGGCGTCTAAGGACCTGTAAAAAATAGTTCAACAATGAGGATTAGACCTAGCAAGTCTACAATGTTTAAGGCTATAATTACTTTTGGCACACAATAACGATAATATACATTCCACCCATTTTAAGTTGATTATGTAAGATACCCTACCCTAAAAACCTAAATAAGCATTTGGTTCTACTCCCAAACCCAAGTGAGGCCCATGTGATATAATTTCATCTTTTAAATTGAGTAATATTTTCTTTAATAATCATAAGCTTGTCTAATTAAATTAAAAGTCTCTTACTCTACGGTAACCACATAAATTAACAGGATATCACTTAATAAACATTATTCTCGTTCATTAACTATATCAAGTTATGATTCTAAAAGTTTGTCTCTGGTGTATCAGTCTTTAACATTTTTAAGTCACAATTTAGCAGGTACCTCTCTAATATATTTCATCTCAATAGTCCCGAGTCATATATCATATATATACATGTCTAGTGTAAATATAACAGGTACAATTATCTCATGTATAAAAATACAAAATCTCATAGTGCAAAAAACACACTAGTATATTCAACACATATTAAATCGTAGGGTTATGCTCAATCCCGAAAATAGAAGTACAAACCTATCACTATTGACTTTGGGGATCGCTCGTGACACTACTTGGTATAGCTATAAGACGTCCCAACCCTATAACCTCAAAATAACACACGACACGGGAAATCAATATGCCATCACACCAAACATATAGGTAAGGCTATAAATAAATCGAGTTGTTCATGAGCAGCTCGTGTTCGGCTCGATTAAAGATCGATATTGGCTCATTTATTAAACAAATGAATCGAGCTTGATCATGATTTTGAACTCATTTAAAAAATAAGTGATCATTGGGCTTGACTCAAGCTCGACTCGTGTTTAGTTTTTAAGGCATAAATGAGCTCGATTACACCTTTTAAAATCGAGTGCTCAAGCTCTACTCGTGTTCAGCTCGTTTATAGCTCGTGTTCGACTCATTCAAATAGTAAATGAATAGAGCTCGAAAAAATTTCAAGCTCTTTTAATAAATGATCTTAGATAATCTTGGCTCAAACTTGGCTCGGCTCAGTTCGTTTGCAGCCCTATGAACAGTCCCCATAGCCAAGTCTTTACAAGAGCATCTGGTCGCATTATCCCCACTCAACAGACGGGTACCTAAATACGTAGGATATGGGTAAATAGGTCCTTTTAAAGGTCATCTCAGTCAATGGAGCCCCAAGCATGATCAACGTCGTATGCCCCCATACCCCCCTAGTAGGTTACTGTAATACCCCGTATTTTTGGCGATATTTATTTTTGGGATTAATTAATTAAATGACAATTAATTGGGAATTAATCCGGATAAAATACTAGCGAGATGTGAGTTGGTATTTGACTATATTGAGTATATATGGTGTTATATGAATATTGAATTATGAAATTTGTCGTGAGATTGATATACGACAATTTGGACATTTTATTGGGACACGTGAGACAGTCGCGTCAGGATATAATTATTTTAATTGTAATAGTGAATTTAAATTCTATTAACCGTATGGTCATTTTGAGTGCGCCAATGTGTCCGGAAGGGTCGAGATAGTTAGAAAACACTAGCCGGGGGTTTAGTTTGGGTCCCGGGGTATTTTTAGGCCATACCGGCATCTTATAAGGGTAGTTTGGTAATATTGTATTTTGGGATTTAATAATGATGAAAATTAGGATTTATAATCTGATTTGGGTAACTAACCACTAAACCCACTACAAACCATATTGACCCATAAGACTACGGGGAGTTTTAAAATTGGTTTTCTAAATCTCCTAAACAAACCCTAGCCACCTTTGGAGAAGAAGGCTTGTAGAGAGAGAGAGAGAAGGAATTCTGCAGAAAAAGCTTCATCAAACCAACACCAAATTCAGAGACACTAGAGGCAAGTGATTTAATTCTATTTAATTCAGAGAATGTTTCTTCCATGTTAGATAAATTGAAAGATTTACATTTGTCCTTGGAAGTTAAATAGAAACCCATTTGAATTGGACTTAGGACTTAAATTTTGAGGACAAATTGCATGTAGAATAGTATGGATATGATTATTCTGGTGTTAATATATGTTGGATGTAACAAAAACGAATCTAGATTGGACTTATTGAGGATTTAAAATTCTAGGGTTTATGTTCTTGAAAATTTGGGGAAAAGGGTAGAGATTTGATGAATTAATGATGGTTAGGATGTGTTAATTCCTTAAAAGATGTTAGTATATGACCTTAGTATGTTTTAGGATGATTGGAGACCTTAAAACATTGATTGGACGAATTTTGGTTAAGATTTGAGGTGTAGAAATTGGTGAAAAATGAGATAGGATTTCAGGGCTTGAATCTGGTCACTCGTTAGAATACCTACCCAGGTCGTTCGAACGAACCCGTTCGAACGAGCTTCTAGAGTTGAAAGTTTGGGGTTCTAACGAGAAAGATGTTCGTTCGATAATCTCGTTCGAACGAGATCTCGTTAGATAGCCCAGTTCGTTCGAACGAAATCTCGTTCGAACGAGACTTCTAACGAGCTGGCAGTTTAGGGCTTTTTGGCCTGTTGTGATTTTGGGAGTCCCGTAAACTTGTTCGAGGATAGAGATAACATTCCTTTGATGGTGTATTAGTATACTTGGGACATTTGGGATATAATGAGGAGTAAATTATATAAGTGTGGATCAAATCAAATAGACATTTGAGTCGAGACGTGAGTGCCTACTACGACGTGAGAATAAATTATGGCGCGTATAAATATGGACCGGGATTATATAAGTTGTATATATATTAAGTTGGTACGAGAATGCGATAAGTACTACAATTAAACTACGGTGATTACTAAGATGTGTGCTTACTTAGTATTGGTATATGATTTGTGTGTATGACATACCTACCATACTTGCTATCACGGGAGGTTTGCGTTCGCTTAGGGCCCTCTAATCCTTGTGTTTCCCGGATTTAGACTGGTTACCTCGATGAACATAGGTCAGAGAAGGACTTATTGGGATGTTAATAAGTCTGCTGATCGTGGGAGCGCAGGTATGTGCGTGACCCATATGATGTGACTGTGTTCGCCTCCATTATTTGTGATGTAGTTATCTGTGAACTATTTCTGAGAGATTCGGAATATGTGATCCTTATGTACGTGATGTACCGGGATGGATAGCAGAGTATGTGTGCACCGCAGCTTAGTCTCGGGGTGCTTATATTGTATATTTATGTTGTGAAAAAAAAAATACGCTTAATAAACTGGGAACTTTCATATGGTATTGTGTGTATAACTATGGAATAACAAAAGGGATGATCTATAATGAGTTGTATTACTTTTACGTGAGAACCTGAATTTACGTTAAGCCCCTATTTAATTTCGAGCGTTATAATGTTAATGGGAACCGAGTAATAAGGGTAGAACCTATGACAGTCTAGCTAGATATGATGTCACTTAGCTAGTGGTTTGTGTCATTTTAGATGGGTACTTACGTTAGGAGTGCACAGTTAGAGGAGAGGTGAGAATTTCATGTGAGTGCACGTCCTAACATGTACTTTGCATTTAATGTTTTAAATGTTTTTAAAGCACTTGCAGGTTTTTAAAATATCTCCACATTCGGGCTCTGACCCGTTTGCTTTTAAATCTATTTTTGTAAAACCATTTTAGGTGCCCAGCCGCAAGGACACCATGCATAGGATACTCATTCAGATGATGAGCTGTAGTTGTTTGTGGAAGTTACAGGGATTTGCTTTTAGACGCTTTTATCATTTGGATTCCATGTTCAGTATTCCTCAGTTTTAGGGCATGTTGCCCGGTTCCATTAGGGTTACATTTTCCATTTCAGTTTTTCAGACTTTGGCATGTATTGATTCAGTATTCAGTTTTTAGTTATTCATTTCAGTTGTGGAGATTGTTGTGAGGAGTTTTCCTCCGGATTTATTTATATCATGTGATGGTTATTCTACTATTTTCGTTATGGTGAATGGTGATATTATTCTTGTGTTATATCTTTCACTGCATGTTAATCAGACTTTAATTAAAATTTGGCAACTTACTTTTTAAATACTAGGTGGTTAGTAATAATAAAAATGTTTTCGTCAGTGATGCTATTAACTGAGCCAACTTGGCATTTTGATTTAATTTCATAAAGGAGTAGCTACCCGGTATTTAATTAGTCGGGGTGTCACAGGTGGTATCAGAGCATCAGGTTCTAGTGTCCTTTAGGATCTGTACAGCTATTATGTTTCCGCTAAGTTTCTTTGAAATAGAACCCTATATTTTAGGATTGTTGTACTCTTTTTGTGTATGCTTCGTTCTTCAGCTATTTTAAGTTTATAAACAGTGAACTTATAAACTTTATTCTTATTTCAGATGCCTCCACAACGTGCACGACGAGTTCCCAGGGATGCAACGCCCGAACCCCAGCCCGCTCCAGTTCAGGGCATGATGAACGCCGCTGAGGTTGCAGCTATTGTAGCCCAAGCGGTAAATGCCGCAATTGCCGTAGTTCAGCAGGCACCACCTCAGGCGCTGGTTGTCGCGCCAGTACAGGCAAATGCATTCCCGTCTGCTTGGGAACGTGTACGTGACGCTTTTCAGAAAGCGCATCCGCCAGAGTTTGCAGGTAGCTCAGATGTGGTAGTCTCGAGCCAGTGGAGGAAGGATATGCAGAGGCACTTGAGAATGTATGAGTGCACGGACGTTCAGAAGCAGGTGCTAGCTACTTTCAAGCTAGTTGGATCTGGACTACAGTGGTGGGAGTCTATTACCACCGTGGAGGAGAGGGATACTCTCACTATTCAGGACTTTTGGATGCGGTTCGACCGCAAGTACTTTCCGTCGGCTGTTCACACGGAAATGAGGAGGAAACTGATGAATCTGAAGCAAGAGGGTAAGACCGTGGCCGACTATGAGGCCGAGTTCACGAATCTGTTGAATATCGTTCCGGATGAGATACCGACAGAAAAGAAGAAGATTGAGAAATTCACCGACGAATTGACATGGAGGATCCGTCACCATCTGTTAGGGAACCTTTCGTTGGCCACTTATTTTGATGTGGTTAACGCTGCTTTGTTACACTGCCAGGATCACCGCTTTCATATGGCTGACGGCAAGAGGTCGGGAAAGTCTAGCCATCAGGGCAGGACTGGAGGACATGGTGCCGGTGGGGCACAATCTGATCAGGGGCAGAGACAGGGTGAGCAGGGTTCCCAGTAGGGGGATCAGAAGAGGTTCAGATCAGGGAATTACAGGCATGGACAGGGAGGTTTCCGTCAGGGACATCAGGGTCCAAACGGCCATCAGGGCCAACAGGGGCAGAATGGGCAGCAGTTTCAGCAGGGCCAAGGGAGGAACGGTAACGGCCACCAGGGCCGAGGACCGCAGGGGCAGAGAGGAGGAAACTTCCCAGCGAAGTGTTTTGTTTGTGGCAAGACTGGCCATAAACGACAGGATTGTCCTGATAGGGGCAGGGCCCCACAGCAGCAGCAGCAGGGTGCTCGCCAGGAACCGCAGAGGTCTATGTTTCCCGCCGCTCTCCCCGCACCGCCACAAATGGCAGCATTGCCACCCATTCTAGCAGTTCCAGCTCAGCAGGGGCAGCTACAGTATGGACGTGTCTATAACGTCCACCAGGCAGCAGTTCCACAGGCACCGCCCGCGATTGAGGGTACGTTTCCTATCCATGGCACTATAGGTCGGGTATTATTTGATACAGGGGATACACATTGTTTTATAGCTACACATTTCACGAGAGCCTTAGGATTGTTAGCTACGGCAGAGAGCACAGTGACGTGTGTAGACTCACCATTGGGGAGTGGGTCACTTATTTTCTTTATATGCCGGGGAGTGGGGATAGAGATTGGTAGTATGGTATTACCTGCAGATATGTTGGTATTAGATATGCATGTTCACGATGTGATTATCGGTATGGATTGGCCCGCTGATTATAGAGCCATGATTGATTGCTTCGGTGGGAGCATTGTTTTTTCCATTCCGGTGCAAGAGATGTTTGTAGTGGCGATGCCTCGCCCAGAGGGAGGCTCGACCGCTCATTTGTATTACCTAGAGGAGGATACCTCTAAGGAGGTTGTGATTCCTTTAGATTCGATCCCAGTCGTCAGGGAGTATTCGGATGTGTTTCAGGAGATACCAGGCCTACCCCCCAGTTGAGAGATAGACTTTGTTATAGACCTATTGCCAGATACGAGGCCTATAGCACGCGCACCGTACCGTATGGCTCCGGCAGAGATGCGAGAGCTACGAGATCAGATAGAGCAACTGTTAGGTCAGGGATTTATTCGCAGGAGTACCTCACCTTGGGGCGCTCCAGTTTTGTTTGTGAAGAAGAGGGACGGTTCACTGAGATTGTGTGTGGACTACCGAGAGTTGAATAAGGTCACGATACAGAATAAGTATATGTTGCCTCGAATCGATGACTTATTCGACCAGTTGAGAGGAGCTTCTTTCTTTTCAAAGATTGATTTGAGATCGGGATACCATCAGTTGCGTATCAGGGAGGAGGATGTCTCGAAGACTGCGTTCTTGTTGAGATATGGTTCTTACGAGTTTCGAGTTATGCCTTTTGGTTTGACCAACGCTCCAGCAGTGTTTATGGACTTGATGAACAGAGTGTTCAGGGATTCCCTAGATCAGTTTGTCATTATCTTCATTGATGATATTTTGGTTTACTCCCAGACAGAGGAGGAGCACGCCGAGCATTTGAGGCAGGTTTTGCAGACGCTGCGTCAGAACGAGTTGTATGCAAAATATGAAAAATGCGAGTTTTGGCTGAAGGAGGTCCAGTTTTTGGGACACATTACTTCCGACCGGGGATATCTGTTGATCCGAGGAAGGTATCCGCGGTGAGGGAATGGGTATAGCCCACGACACCGACTGAAATTCGTAGTTTCTTGGGCCTAGCAGGATACTACAGGAGGTTCATTCGGGGATTTTCGAAGATAGCGGTTCCTTTGACACATCTGACTCGTAAGGGTGTGCCATTCATCTGGAGTGATGCCTGTCAGCTGGCATTTGATGAGTTAAAGGACAAATTGACCTCAGCACCAGTGTTAGCATTGCCGAGACCGGGAGTTGAGTATTTGGTTTACACCGATGCGTCTTTGCAAGGGCTTGGAGGTGTATTACAGCAGGAGAGACAGGCCATAGTTTATGCTTCCCGTAAGCTTAAGCCTCACGAGAAGAATTACCCCACCCATGATTTGGAGTTGGCGACAGTGGTATTTGCCCAACGGATTTGGAGGCACTATCTTTTGGGGGAGAAGTTCCAACTGTTCACGGACCACAAGTTCCTACAATACCTGTTCACGCAGAAGGAGTTGAATATGCGGCAGCGTAGGTGGCTTGAGTTTGTGAAAGACTACCAGTTCGATATCCAGTATCACCCAGGTAAGGCTAACGTGGTAGCAGACGCGTTGAGCCGTAGACCAGCAGATGAGGTGGCAGAGGTGTGGAAGGCAAAGTGGAAGGAGTTGGGACACCAGGATGCAGTGGCCCGATCTTTCATGTCTGTGATGACCGTTACACCGCAGATTGTCACGAAGGTAGTACGGGTACACGCTAATGACTCGTTCTGTCAGGAGCAGATAGTTCGATTACTAGCAGAGGGAGCCGAGTCCTATACCGTCAGCTCAGACGGGGGATTACGCGTCAATGGGAGATTGGTAGTTCCAAAAGGGGAGAAATTGCGACACGAGGTGATGGCAGAGTTGCACGGCTCACGGTTCGTGGTACATCCCGAAGGGGACAAAATGTACCAAGACATGAGACGACAGTATTGGTGGAGCGGTATGAAGAGAGATATTGCTGAGTTTGTTTCGAAATGCGCCACTTGCCAGCTAGTAAAAGTGGATCATCAGAGACCGACAGGACTTCTACAGCCGTTGGAGGTCCCGGTGTGGATGTGGGAGAGCATATCCATGGACTTTATCACGGGGTTGCCTACGTCGCAGAGGGGTTACGACTCCGTTTGGGTAATTATGGACAGGTTGTCCAAAGTCGCTCACTTTTTACCCGTAAGGACTGACTACACTACAGGACAGTATGCCCAGCTCTTCATTTTAGAGGTTGTGAGACTTCACGGTGTGCCCCTAAATATCGTGTCTGACAGAGACAAGATATTTGTTTCGCGGTTTTGGGAGAGTTTCCAGGAGGCCATGGGCACGGAATTGCGGTTGAGTACGGTTTATCATCCGCAGACCGATGAGCAGACAGAGCGCACAAATCAGATTTTGGAGGACATGCTATGCATGTGCATTATTGACTTTGGAGGTGGATGGGAGCAATACCTTCCACTGGTAGAGTTTGCTTATAATAACTCCTACCAATTCACTATTGGCATGGCTCCGTTTGAGGCATTGTACGGTAGGCCTTGTCGTTCCCCAGCATGTTAGTTAGAGGTGGGGGACAACAAAGTACTTGGGCCAGAAGTGATTCAGGATACTTCGGCAAGGATTGAGTTGATTCGGAGTCGCATTCGGCTAGCTCAAGACCGGCAGAAGAGTTATGCTGATGCGAAGAGGTTTTTCAGGGAGTTCCAAGTGGGGGACCAGGTTTTGCTCAGAGTATCTCCTATGAAGGGGATTATGCATTTCGGGAAGAAGGGGAAGTTGGCACCGAGGTATGTGGGGTCGTTTCCTATTATTGAGCGGATTGGACCAGTTGCGTATAGACTCGGGTTACCGGAGCATTTACACCGGATTCACGATGTGTTTCATATTTCCTCGCTAAGGAAATATCTCAGAGTCGATTTGGCTCATTCTCACATCGCTTTGGAGGAGATTGATTTACAGCCCGATAGCTCCTACGAGGAGGGGCCGATTGCTATTTTGGACCGAAGTGAGAGGAAGCTGCGGTCAAAGACAGTTCCGTTAGTGCGTGTTCAGTGGCGACATCACAATGTCTAGGAGTCCACATGGGAACGCGAGGATGAGATGCGCGAACGTTATCCAGAGTTGTTTTTATAAGGTACTTTCTAGTTCCTAATATCGGGACGAAATTCTGTTATTAGGGGGGAAGTATGTAACACCCCGTATTTTTGGCGATATTTATTTTTGGGATTAATTAATTAAATGAGAATTAATTGGGAATTAATTCGGATAAAATACTAGCGAGATGTGAGTTGGTATTTGACTATATTGAGTATATATGATGTTATATGAATATTGAATTATGAAATTTGTCGTGAGATTGATATACGGCAATTTGGACATTTTATTGGGACGCGTGAGACAGTCGCGTCAGGATATAATTATTTTAATTGTAATAGTGAATTTAAATTCTATTAACCGTATAGTCGTTTTGAGTGCGCCAACGCGTCCGGAAGGGTCGAGATAGTCAGAAAACACTAGCCGGGGGTATAGTTTGGGTCCCGGAGTATTTTTAGGCCATACCGGCATCTTATAAGGGTAGTTTGGTAATATTGTATTTTTGGGATTTAATAATGACAAAAATTAGGATTTATAATCTGATTTGGGTAACTAACCACTAAACCCACTACAAACCATATTGACCCATAAGACTACGGGGAGTTTTAAAATTGGTTTTCTAAGTCTCCTAAACAAACCCTAGCCACCCTAGCCACCTTTGGAGAAGAAGGCTTGTAGAGAGAGATAGAGAAGGAATTCTGCAGAAAAAGCTTCATCAAACCAACAACAAATTCAGCGACACTAGAGGCAAGTGATTTTATTCTATTTAATTCAGAGAATGTTTCTTCCATGTTAGATAAATTGAAAGATTTACATTTATTCTTGGAAGTTAAATAGAAACCCATTTGAATTGGACTTAGGACTTAAATTTTGAGGACAAATTGCATGTAGAATAGTATGGAGATGATTATTCTGATGTTAATAAATGTTGGATGTAACAAAAACGAATCTAGAATGGACTTATTGAGGATTTAAAATTCTAGGGTTTATGTTCTAGAAAATTTGGGGAAAAGGGTAGAGATTTGATGAATTAATGACGGTTAGGATGTGTTAATTCCTTAAAAGATGTTAGTATATGACCTTAGTATGTTTTAGGATGATTGGAGACCTTAAAACATTGATTGGAAGAATTTTGGTTAAGATTTGAGGTGTAGAAATTGGTGAAAAACGAGATAGGATTTCTGGGCTTGAATCTGGTCACTCGTTAGAAGACCTACCCAGGTCGTTCGAACGAACTCGTTCGAACGAGCTTCTAACGAGTTGACAGTCTGGGGTTCTAACGAGAAGGATGTCCGTTCGATAATCTCGTTCGAACGATATCTCGTTAGATAGCCCAGTTCGTTCGAACGAAATCTCGTTCGAACAGCCTCGTTCGAACGAGACTTCTAACGAGCTGGTAGGCCTTTTTGGCCTGTTTTGATTTTGGGAGTCCCGTAAACTTGTTCGAGGATAGAGATAACATTCCTTTGATGGTGTATTAGTATACTTGGGACATTTGGGATATAATGAGGAGTAAATTATATAAGTGTGGATCAAATCAAATAGACATTTGAGTCGAGACGTGAGTGCCTACTACGACGTGAGAATAAATTATGGCGCGTATAAATTTGGACCGGGATTATATAAGTTGTATATATATTAAGTTGGTACGAGAATGCGATAAGTACTACAATTAAACTACGGTGATTACTAAGATGTGTGCTTACTTAGTATTGGTATATGATTTGTGTGTATGACATACCTACCATACTTGCTATCACGGGAGGTTTGCGTTCGCTTAGGGCCCTCTAATCCTTCTGTTTCCCGGATTTAGACTGGTTACCTCGATGAACATAGGTCAGAGAAGGACTTATTGGGATGTTAATAAGTCTGCTGATCGTGGGAGCGCAGGTATGTGCGTGACCCATATGATGTGACTGTGTTCGCCTCCATTATTTGTGATGTTGTTATCTGTGAACTATTCCTGAGAGATTCGGAATATGTGATCCTTATGTACATGATGTACCGGGATGGATAGCAGAGTATGTGTGCACCGCAGCTTAGTCTCGGGGTGCTTATATTGTATATTTATGTTGTGAAAAAAAAATACGCTTAATAAACTGGGAACTTTCATATGGCATTGTGTGTATAACTATGGAATAACAAAAGGAATGATCTATAATGAGTTGTATTACTTTTACGTG
Organism: Sambucus nigra; assembly: GCA_949130495.1. NCBI lineage: Eukaryota > Viridiplantae > Streptophyta > Magnoliopsida > Dipsacales > Adoxaceae > Sambucus > Sambucus nigra. The sequence goes on from OX422207.1 coordinate 238,517,683, forward strand.
AGAACCTGAATTTACGTTAAGCCCCTATTTAATTTCGAGCGTTATAATGTTAATGGGAACCGAGTAATAAGGGTAGAACCTATGACAGTCTAGCTAGATATGATGTCACTTAGCTAGTGGTTTGTGTCATTTTAGATGGGTACTTACGTTAGGAGTGCACAGTTAGAGGAGAGGTGAGAATTTCATGTGAGTGCACGTCCTAACATGTACTTTGCATTTAATGTTTTAAATATTTTTAAAGCACTTGCAGGTTTTTAAAATATCTCCACATTCGGGCTCTGACCCGTTTTCTTTCAAATCTATTTTGTAAAACCATTTTAGGTGCCCAGCCGCAAGGACACCATGCATAGGATACTCATTCAGATGACGAGTTGTAGTTGTTTGTGTAAGTTACAAGGATTTGCTTTTAGACGCTTCTATCATTTGGATTCCATGTTCAGTATTCCTCAGTTTTAGGGCATGTTGCCCAGTTCCATTAGGGTTACATTTTCCATTTCAGTTTTTTAGACTTTGGCATGTATTGATTCAGTATTCAGTTTTTAGTTATTCATTTCAGTTGTGGAGATTGTTGTGAGGAGTTTTCCTCTGGATTTATTTATATCCTGTGATGGTTATTCTACTATTTTCGTTATGGTGAATGGTGATATTATTCTTGTGTTATATCTTTCACTGCATGTTAATCAGACTTTAATTAAAATTTGGCAACTTACTTTTTAAATACTAGGTGGTTAGTAATAATAAAAATGTTTTCGTCAGTGATGCTATTAACTGAGCCAACTTGGCATTTTGATTTAATTTCATAAAGGAGTAGCTACCCGGTATTTAATTAGTCAGGGTGTCACAGGTGGTATCAGAGCACACACATACCCATGGTATGTTTGCACATAAATCAAGCAAATCAGCCTAAACCCTACTCGTTTAGGTTAAACAGATAATCTCATTTATTACAAGTCAATATGAATGTTAACTATAAAAATTCATACGCAATACTAGCCTGAATGCCCAAGGCTTCCATAAGAATCATTCTAAAATAATTACTACCCTACACATGGGTTATAAACATCATCTAGACTATCATAGATTCTATAAAATCTCTAAGCATCGCTCGATATCATAAAATAGCATAATCTCAACTCGAAATCCAAAGTCACTCGAAATTCAAAGTCACTGACCAACTGATTATATAATTGTTCTAAATCAATCACTACCCTATTCATTGGGTCACAATTACATGCTCACCTCATATATGATAAATGTTATTTCTCAACCTTACCCGGGTTAACAAACTTTGGCCCATATCTCAAGGTCTTTAAACTATATTTTGATCCTCCGACCCACAGCATAAACACTCATCCTAATTTGAGAAAGCGTGCTAATAGGCAGATATACGGAGTGGTCAAAACAAAAGCCAATTTTTAATTTTTTTCAAATTAAATATTAAGCTTAAATAGAAATACCCAAAATTACATTTCGCACCAATTTTAAATCGATTGTTGAGTTAAAAAAGATTAACCAATTTTATCTTTAACCTAAGGCTTGAATTTAGGTGATAGTAGGATAATATATATCAATACACACAACACGTTGATGTATGAGAAAAACCCAAGACGAGAAAAAACTCGGATGGCCCAGCCATGCAAATTCACTATGCATAGAATTATAAGGACATGACAGTATACTTACAACACAAACTTGACACACTCGTAAGCCTTGATGCTCTTTGTAACCTCCGTGCAATAACACGCAGGAGTCCACCCGCGCAACTACCATAACGTATGAGTCCACACATGCCTCGGTGTTCACCAATAAGGCTCAATCACTATTTATAAATCTGGAACACAGACACATCACTTCTTTGCCACAACAAAACAAAAACGGATTCCACCGCATGAAATAAATACTTAACAAAGATGAAGAGTATAAATCTTATTGGTGCCCACAAATTGTTAATTGAATCTTGGCTCTTAAATAGTTTGGGTAAAAATAGAGTTTGCGGGCTTTTGGATTCCGATTAGAAATTATTTTTTGCCAAAATTCTCAAGTTAAAAAGTTCCCAGGATGCCTATTTATATAAAACATGATTTTCGAGGAGGTGAAATGTCGTTCGAATGAAAACAGAAGTTCGTTTGAACTAAACGGCATATCTTGTTTGAACCAAAACCAAACTCGTTTAAATAAACAACTCATCTCATTTGAACCAATTTCTAATGAGCTTCAAGTGATATTTGTTCTGATAACAGAGAAATCTCCTTTGATGTTCGTTTGAAGGTCGTTTGAATGAATAGTTACATCTCGTTCGAACAAAGACTATAAAGTCATTCGAACGACCTTGTTCAAAAATAAAAATATTCTTAAGAAAAATCTTGTATGAAAATTAGCCTCAAATATATAAAACAAACACCCAATGATATCCAGGAATCAAACTAAAATGCATCCATACCTTTTTGAGAGTCCACGGATGTTAACAACAGAACGTGGCACTAAACACGGCACGATGATGAAGTCTCTGAAACTTCATCGCTACAGCTTCAATCAAACACGTCATAGGCTTGAAATGTCAAAAAATTCAAGTCCTAACCTATGAATCAACATTTTTTTCTAAATACAGAATAAGCCAAAATACATACAAATTGACTCTATCGAAAGTTTGTCCTTACATATCTCCCCCTATGGGATGCCAATCTCATCTAAAATACTAAATCTCCAACCTCAAAAGGAAAAAGTACAGACTTGGCAAACTCATACACTGAGTATCTTTTCTCGCTTGTAAACATTGTCGAATGTTGCAAACATATACACTTAAATACACCTTCAAATGCGAATAGAATATAATTGTAAGGCCCTAAAACATGATTAGGAAGGATAATTACATGATTAAGTATAAGTTATTAGTTGTTAGTAATAAATTGGTCATGTGTGTTAAACATGTTAATTATCATGTTTAGGGGATGCGTGCTCATGTGAGAAATATGTGGTTTATATTAGATGCTAATCAAGCTTATGATTGGGGATACCATATTTAGAGCATATGATTAATTATGTGGTTAAATGCATCATAAATTATGTTTTCAATGCATGATTATGTTTAAAAAAGTAAATTGGGGTGTTGATACGAAATTGGCAATGTTTGGTCACCAAATGTGAAAGTTTTGAGATTTTTGGTAAATTGCTACTTTCCAGTTCGAAGCCCAAATTAGGCGTACTAGTTTATGATTTTGGGAAAACACAAATTATGAAATTTGTATATATATGAATTAATGTTATAACACAACAAACGGTGGGTTAAATGGAGACTCGTACAAGAAATTATACCGAAATGACGAAACAAGGGAAAATTTGTCCATCCCTTAAGTGACATTTGTCTTATTAGCACACCATGTGCTATTTTTTGATTGGTTAAAGTGTGGGTGATGGTTTGAACGACTTAAAATTGTTAAAACAACTCACTTGTTCAGCTAATTCATCCATGAACAAGAATTTTTCCTAAAGAGAGAGACAGAGAAGAAAGTTAAGGAAGAAATCTTTGGAAAATTTCTATAAATCGAGGAATCCTCGTAAGGTAATTACTTCTTTATTAAACTTGGTCAGATGGATGCGTTCTATACTTGGCATATTTTTATTTTTGATTTGGATATATATTTTAATGATACCCACATTGCTGAATTGTGTTGGAACAAGGATGGGTTAAGAACATAAGTTAGAACTGGAACTAGGATCGTAAATGCATACTTTAAAGTCCTAGATTTACATCAATTTTTTCGTAAAGAATTTTTATTTGAAAAATTCATGCTTATGATGTATATATCTGATAAAACATGTTTATTGTATTTTTCCATGAATTATACCCAAGGTGTAGGTTATGTATGCTTAAAAATGTTAAGTTATGCCTTAATGTTCTATTTTGACCTAGTTATGCCAAAAATGGCATAAATCATGAAATACCTATTGAAATAAAGTAATTCCAGTGGGAGATGTTAGAAAACATATATGAGTATAATATATCTGAAAATTGTTTAAAATTACCAAGGAATGAACCTTTGGTGATAGTTTGGAATTTTGATTTAAAATTTGCCCTAAAGGAGCAAGAATGCATACCAGGTGTTTGACGTTTTGCTCGACATAGAAAATGAGCCCTAAAAATTATGAAACATTAATTTTGTATTATTAAATGTGTTTACTGAAATTGGGTGGAATATCATGGAAAGTTATGTTGTATAAAAATTATGAGAATTCCAGGAAGTTGAAGTTGTGTTGTTGTTTTTCTTGAGAAACGACTTGGAAAAGGTTGTAATAAAATGGGCATAACTTTGTCTAGAGAATTCGTAATTTAATTCCGTAAATTGTGTTAGAACTCGAATTAATTGGGTGTTATAGAAATGTGAAGTGTCATATTGAATTCCTCCTTAGTTATTTTTGATTGACTAAATGATGTGATGTGTTACTGTATTTGATGTTAATCGGTGTATTCAAATACTAATGACATTGACTTGTTAGATGGGGAATCAGCTAATATTACCGTACCAAGGAAGTAGTTTGGTATTAATCTTAGCAACAAATCCAAGGTGAGTGACCTGTCCTATGAAATATAGATGCTTATATGTTCATGTGGAAATGTGCAGTTAAACACAAGTGTTAAAATGATTATGGGAGTGATGTTGTATTTATGAAACATATTCATATGATTAAAAATGTTAAGTGATGTTATATAATGATACGGACTAGCGAGTCCTTTATCTAATGTTAAGGACTGGTGGGTCCTACAGGATGCAGCGGCCCCGTTAATCCAATTTAAAGGTTTATTGTACTCGGGCCTAATTATGGGAATTGGTGTTCCCCTTTAACTGGGAGTTAATTGGACTGGCGGGTCCAGGCTTGAGAGAGTTACACAATTACTATTGGGTTATAACATTAGAAAATAATAATGGTTATTTAAATTGGTTATATGTGTGTAATACGGTCATTCACTATGCTTGTGTTGCTTACACTCCTATAATATTATGTTTCAGGTATGCCTATCGTTTGGAGTTCACTGCCAAGTTAGGACCTTATACCGGGGTAGTGACGGATATATAGTGTTGTTTGAATATCAAGAATCTTTTTGTGTAAATATTAAACTAAGGATCTTAGTTATGTAAAGTTTTGTAGTACTTATTAGTTACATGTAAAGGTATTTATGTTTTCATCTACACATGCCTTTAAAAAAAATCTTATGCTATTTTCCCTTAGAGATTTAAATTAAAGCATTGTTTATTGTTTAAGGCAATTTACCTCTAATTAAAAAGGACGAGTTTAACTTAATTAAGTCGGGGCGCGAAAACTTGGTATCAGAACTTGGTTATTAGGTTCTGGACAGGGTATAAGGGTCTAGATTGGCAGTGGATACTAGAAAGTGAGTTTTCTATGCGTTTGGATTTTGACTAACAATGTTAATATTAGACTGTTGTTATTATATTTTTTTAAGTTAATTATATTGCAGTGAGTGATGGATCCACACGAGTCGAATGATAGAGCAGACGGTGAGGCATCTTATGTTCCTAATAGTCTGCAAGGACATAGACATATTGAAGTGGATGAACCAGAGGTGCAATAACAACCCATTGATGATGTGGGAAGAATATTACGTGTTGTGGAACAATTAGTGGAACAAGCAAGAGGTGGAGCACATGGTGGAGATAGGGATAAATTGCATGAGAGGTTCATGAAGTTAAATCCACCAGCATTTACTGGGACTATTGATCCGTTAGTGGCAGAGGGGTGGATTAGAAAGATGGAAACAATATTCAAGGTGATGGAAGTGCGAGATGAGCAAAAGGTTTTGTTAGCAACCTTTAGGTTAGAGGATAATGCAAAGTTATGGTGGGATTTAGCAGAAAGGTTACTTACTACAATGGGGGGAGTGGTGCCAATAAATCCTCCACAAATTACATGGGAAAGGTTTGTGAAGGTGTTCTTTGAAAAATATTTCCCAAGGCTTTATAGGAAAGAGAAAGAGGAGGAATTTATCACATTAAAACAGGGGAACCGAACAGTGGCAGAGTATGAAGCTTTATTTATATCCTTATCTAGATTTGCACCTGACTTAGTGAGGACGGAAGAAAGTAAATGTGATCGGTTTCAAACTGGGTTGAGTGTAGATATAAAAAGCATGCTTTCTAATATGAAGATCACGGATTATGTGGACTTGGTGGATAGGGCCATGGTGTCAGAAAAGTCAATGAAAGAAATGCAAGACGAACATTCGAAGAAAGCTAGATATGATAGTACGAAGTCATATGGATTGGAGACGGGAACGTCATCTCAAGGCGTAGCACGAGGAGTATCTAAGGGACAAGAATTTAAAAATAATAGAAGTGCACGTGGAAGATTTCAGGCTCGAGGTGGAAGGACTGGGATGAGTCGATCAGAAAATGTATCTGCGATGGGACCGAGGGTCGTGTTTTGTTTTAGATATAGTGGTCAAGGGCACATGTATCGAGAGTGTACAATAGCTGAGACAACACCTTTGTGTTTCCATTGTCATCGACCGGGGCACTTACGAAAGAATTGTCCAGTGATGGGAGCTACAACTTCAGTTGGGAGTGTGACAGTAGGAGATAGGATTTCTACACAGAAAGTACACAGGGGAGGTAGAGGAGGTGTGTCTCAAAACCATGGCCAAGGCAGAGTGTTTGCACTGACGTAACAAGATGCACAAGCTATGCCTAACGTAGTTACAGGTACACTTCCTATTTGTGATAAAGATGCTTATGTGTTGATAGATCCTGGCTCTACACATTCTTTTGTATCTCTTATTTATTTGTTGCATCTTAATAAGCCATTATCATCGTTAGATTATGTTTTAGCGATCATTACTCCAGTGGGGGATTGGTTTTTATTGATAAGGTGCATAGGGAGTGTGTGGTGCGAATAGGTGAAAAGGAGTTGTTGGTTGACTTATTACCTTTCGATATGCGCGACTTTGATGTGATACTGGGTATGGATTGGTTAGCCTCATATCATGTATGTTTAGATTGCTTTAAAAAGGAGGTAGTGCTTCGGTTATCGGGTGAACCTGAATTTAAATTTACTGGGGAATGAAATGTCACTCCAACATGTTTGATTTCTTCTACAAAATGTTATGAACTGCTAAAGAAAGGATGTGAGGGTTATCTTGCTCATGTGGTGGACACACGACAAGAGGCTGGAAAACTATCAGATATACCAGTAGTTAATGAGTTTGCAGATGTATTCCCAGAAGAACTACCAGGTCTAGCACCATACCGTGAGGTAGAATTTGAGATTGAGTTGGTACCAGACACTACACCAATATTTATTGCACCATATCATATGGCACCTGGAGAATTAAAAGATCTAAAGATACAGTTGTAAGATTTGTTAGATCGTGGTTTTATAAGGCCTAGTGTATCACCGTGGGGAGCCCCAGTATTGTTTGTGAGAAAGAAAGATGGAACCATGAGACTTTGCATCGATTATCGTCAATTGAATAAGGTGACTGTCTGTAACAAATACACGCTACCCCGAATTAATGACTTGTTCGATCAGTCGCAAGGAGCCAAAAAAATTTCCAAGATCGATCTCAGATCCGGATATCATCAATTGAAAGTAAGAGACTGTGACATTTCTAAAACTGCCTTTCGTTCCAGGTATAGACATTATGAATTTCTTGTCATGCCATTTGGGTTAACAAATGCACCGGCCGTATTCATGGATTTGATGAACCGTATATTTCACCCATACGTAGATTCTTTTTTTATTGTCTTCATTGATGATATTTTGATATATTCTCATAGTAGGGATGAGCATGAACACCACCTGCGTATTATTTTACAGACCTTGCGAGAGAAGCATTTGTATGCTAAGTTTTCTAAATGTGAATTTTGGCTAGACGGGGTAGTATTTTTGGGGCATGTTATTTCTGCTGATGGTATTTGTGTTGATCCCAAGAAGGTAGAAGCAGTAATGAATTGGGAAAGGCCAACTAGTGCGACTGAGGTACGTAGCTTTTTGGGAATGGTGGGGTATTATAGGAGGTTTATATTAGGTTTTCTTCTATTGCATTGTCATTGACTAAGCTTACTAGAAAGGAGAACAAGTTTGTGTGGAGTGGTGATTGTGCTAAAAGCTTTGAAAATTTAAAGGGTAAGTTGACATCAGCTCCAGTATTGACTATCCCAACAGGTACAGAAGGTTTATGTGACACCCCGACTAATTAAATACCGGGTAGCTACTCCTTTATTAAATCAATACAAAATGCCAAGTTGGTCCAGTTAATAGCATCACTGTCGAAAATATTTTTAATGATTACTAACCACCTAGTATTTAAAAAGTGAGTTGTAAAATTTTAAATTTAATCTGATTAACATGCAATAAATGAAATATAGAAATGTAACACAACCATTCACGATAAAGTCCAACTATAATGAATCAACAAGTAAAGATGAGTCTAGAGGAAATACTCCTCACAACAATCCCAATATGAAAAGAAATAAAACAAGTCTGCATCCTGAATTAATTACAAGTCAAAAGTCTGAATAACTGAAAGAAATGAAATGCCTCTAAAAGAAATGGGCAACATGCCCTACAACTGATGAAATTTGAATATAGAGTCAAGGAAAATGAAGCGTCTACTAGCAAGGCCCTGTAACTTCCACAACAGCTACAGCTCGTCACCTGATTGGAAATACTATGCATGGTGTCCTTGTGGCTGGGCACCTAAAAGGTTTTTACAGGAAAAATAGTTTTGAAAGCAAACGGGTCAGAGCCCGAAAGTGGAGAGTATTTTAAAAACAGCAAGTGCTTTAATAATATTTAAAACAATGAATGCAAGATACATGTTAGGACGTGCTCTCACATGAAATACTCACCTCTCGTCTAACTGTGCACTCCTAACGTTCCTGTACCCATTCATGTGTTAGTTATATCTAACTAAACTGTCATAAGTTCTAACCCAACTACTCGATTTACAATGTGAATTCCCGAAGTTATCACTTAAATGATTAGCTTTACTTAAACTCGGATTCTCAATTATTAGCGTTACAATTCACGGCATGTTATCCCGTTTTAACTTCTCAAGTAGTTACTATAAATTATTCTCGAAGTTTAAACATAACAAATTCCTTTTCATTGAACCGTATATTATTCACATCATAAATATACTATACAAGCACCCCGAGGCTAAGCTGTGGTGTACACATACTCTGCTATCCATCCCGGTACATCACGTACATAAGGATTACAAATTCCGAATCTCTCAGGAATTGTTAGAATAAACACCACACACAAAAATGGAGGCGAACATAATTTAACATACTTATGGTCACGTACATACCTACGTTCCATAGTCAGCTGGCTTAATAACTCACAATTAAGTCATTCCCTTAAACTATGTCCTCTAGGTACCAAACTAAATCCGGGCACACAAGGATTAGAAAGCCCTAAGCGAACGTAAACCTCCTGTGATAGCAAGTATGGTAGGTATGTCATACACATAAGATCATATACTAAGCATGCACACATCTTAGATATCTCAATATTAGTAAAGGTATTTTCTACATCCTTATACAATTATTCCAATTGTATACATTTTTAGTCTTCCGATAATATATAATGTAGACTGTCGACACATCTCACGTCATAGATTCTTATACTTAAAACCTATCTCAAAGGGTTTATTAAGTTTCCTATTATTCCCACATATCACATCATTATTCTTAAGGTCCTTACTTCTGCCCCAAACCTCAATTCATCAATTTATTCAAAATTACTCTTTTAACCCTAATATTATCTCACTCATCGAGTTTCATTAGCTTTTAGAATAATTCCTCAAATTAAATTCTAATTAAGGTCCAAACTTTATAACCATACCTACTGGTCTTCCTTAAGTCTAAGGATATTCATAAGGTCTCCAATAATATTTTCCAAGGGTTAACATCATTAAAATTTTACTAGGGGAAATTTTACTCTTTCTGGGAAGGTCGATCGATCGACCTTGACCTTCGATCGATCGATGGGGGTCGATCGATCGACTGATGAATGTCGATCGATCGAACGCACCAGGTAGGCTACGGACTGCTTCGTTTTGTAGTTTTCAAATCATCTCAAAACACCATTAACAAGCATGAAACTCTAAGATAACGTTATAATATCATCATACAACCATCCTACAACAGTGTTAACGTTCTAAAACCAATAATTCATCATTCAAGGGCTTTGCTTGGATCAAAACTTCATCAAGAATTCCAGTTTTCTATTTCTTTCAAGAACATTAATAAACTTCTTCTAAAATCCCTTTTTTTTAGATCATCAATGGTTCTGTTTTAAATGCATAATTCGTCCAGAATATTTCTACATGCAATTCCTAACATAGCTCATAGTTTTAATCCTCAAATTCATGGGTCTAATCAATCTTCCAAGATAAATTTGATGATTATCCTAAACATGGAAAAGCATAGCATTGAATCAATTATAATTAAACCACTTGCCTCTAATCTTTCTCTGAATTTGATGTTGAATCTTGAAGGCTGAGTTGTTCTCTCTCTCTCTCTCTGCAGAATTTTCTTCTCTCTCTCTCTCTACAAGTTCTTCTCTAAGGATGATGACAATGGAGGTGGGGGTTGGTTTTTGGCAAGTTAGAACTATTTCTTAACTTCTCCCGTAGCCCATTAAGTCCCTTAGTGTAGTTAGTGGGTTTACTGGATAAAGAATAAGTCAGATTTTTATTTCTAATTTTCGTGGGTTTTAATTTCCAAATTTCTGAAATTACCAAAATGCCCTTTTAAGTTACCGGTATGGCCCAATAATGCCCCGGGACCCAAACTTAACCCCCGACTAGTGTTTTCTGACTATTTCGACCCTTCCGGACACGTTGGCGCACTCAAAATGACCATACAGTTAATAGAAATAAAATTCACTTTTTTTTAATTAAATAATTACTTTCCTGACGCGACTGTCAGACGCGTCTCAACAAAATTTCCCAAATTGACGTATTTCAATCTCGCGACAATTTCAAAATTTACAATATTCGTATATTGCCATATATACACATTATAATCAAATACTAACTCACATCTCGTTAATATTTTATCTGGATTAATTCTCAATTAATTCACATTTAATTTAATTAATCCCATAAATAAATATCGATAAAAATGCGGGGTATTACAGTTTAGTTATTTATAGTGATGCCTCGTATCAAGGACTCGGTTGTGTGTTAATGCAACATGAAAAGGTAATTGCTTTTGCTTCTCGACAGTTAAAGATACATGAATGCAACTACCCTACTCATGATCTTGAGTTAGCTGCAGTAGTTTTTGCATTAAAGATCTGGAGACATTACTTATATGGTGTTAGTTGTGAAATTTTTACTGACCATCAAAGATTAAAATACTTGTTTACTCAAAAAGATTTGAACTTGAGGAAAAGAAGGTGGATGGAACTTATAAAAGATAATGATTGCACGATACATCACCATCCGGGTAAAGCTAATGTTGTTGCCGATGCTTTGAGTAGAAAATCTCAAGGCAGAGTATCTTGTATTTGTTGTCGATGCTTTGAGTAGAAAATCTCGAGGCATTGTATCTTGTATTTATTGTATTCGAGTTGACCTGCTGAGAGAGTTAGCTTTAATGGGGGTGGAATTAACTTTGAATGAGTCTTACGGAATAGTAGCACATTTAAATGTTAGACCCACGTTGATAGACTGGATTAAACAAGCACAAACAAGAGATACAGAATTGGAGAAAGTTAGGGATAACATGAAAGAGGGTAAAGCAAATGAATTTTCTACTTGGGATGATGACATTGTTATGTACGGTAACCGTTTGTGTGTACCTAATGTGCCTGATTTAAGAAGAACAATTTTAGAGAAAGCGCATTGTTCTTTATATGCTATGCATCCAGGGAGCACGAAACTGTATAGAGATTTGAAACAATGTTATTGGTGGCCAGGAATGAAACACGACATTGCAGATTTTGTTTCTAGATATTTAGTTTGCCAACAGGTGAAGGCATAGAATCAGAAGCCAAGTGGTTTACTATAGCCATTACCTATTCCTAAGTGGAAATGGGAACGTGTTACTACAGATTTTGTTGTGGGTTTACCAAAATCATCCCGAGGGTTTGATTCTATTTGGGTTGTCGTTGATAGGTTGACTAAGTCTGCACATTTTCTTCCTGTTAAAGCTACTTACTCCATGGATAGATATGCAAAAATATATGTGGATGAGATTATCAGATTGCATGGTGCACCTGTTTCTATTATTTCTGATCGAGATCCTAAGTTTACTTCTCACTTTTGGCCTAGTTTACAGCAAGCTTTGGGGACTAAATTGAAATTTAGTACAGCTTTTCATCCTCGGACTGATGGGAAATCCGAAAGAACGATTCAGACACTCGAAGACATGTTATGAATTTGTGTTTTGGAGTTCAAGGGCAGCTGGGATGAACACTTGCCACTAATAGAATTTTCTTATAATAATAGTTATCATTCGAGTATTGAGATGGCTCCTTATAAAGCTTTGTATGGGAGAAAATGCAGAACTCCAGTGTGTTGGACCGAAGTAGAAGAACGAAAACTACTTGGTACAGAAATTGTGCAACAGACTACTGAGAAGATAAATCTTATTCATAATCACTTGAAAGTGGCGCAAAGTAAACCGAAAAGTTATGCGGATAATCGAAGGAAAGAATTGAAATTTGAGGAAGGTGATCGAGTATTCGTACGTGTTTCTCCTTGGAAAGGGGTTATGATATTTGGGAAGAAGGGAAAATTAAGTCCCATGTACATTGGCCCTTAGGAGATAGTGAAACGGGTTGGAGCTGTAGCTTATAAGTTAGCATTACCACCAGAATTGTCTCGAATACACAATGTTTTCCATATATCCATATTACGGAAGTATATGGACGATCCTTCGCATGTGTTTATTTCACAATCGATAAAGCTTCAAGATGGCTTGACCTGCGTGGAGGAACCCATTGCTATTATAGATCGAAAGGAGCAAGTGTAATGTAATAAAACCATTTCACTAGTTAAGGTGATGTGGAGAAGTCAGAATGTGGAGTATGCCACCTAGGAAGGAGAAAATAACATGAAGAAGCAATATCCACATCTGTTTGGTAAGTTTCTTACGCGTTAAATTTCGAGGACGAAATTTTTATAAGAGGGGTAGAATTGTAAGGCCCTAAAACATGATTAGGAAGGATAATTACATGATTAAGTATAAGTCATTAGTTATTAGTAATAAATTGGTTATGTGTGTTAAACATGTTAATTATCATGTTTAGGGGATGCATGCTCATGTGAGATATGTGGTTTATATTAGATGTTAATCAAGCTTATGATCGGGGATACCATGTTTAGAGCATATGATTAGGTATGTGGTTAAATGCATCATAAATTATATTTTTAATGCATGATTATGTTTACAAAAGTAAATAAGGGTGTTGATACGAAATTGGCAACGTTTGGTCGGCAAATGTGAAAGTTTTGAGATTTTTGGTAAATTGCTACTTTCCTATTCGAAGCCCAAATTAGGCGTACTAATTTATGATTTTGGTAAAATACAAATATGAAAGTAGTAGATATCTGAATTAATGTTATAACACAACAAACGGTGGGTTAAACGGAGACTCGTACAAGAAGTTATACCGAAAGTACGAAACAAGGGCAAATTTGTCCAACCCTTAAGTGACATTTGTCTTATTAGCACACCATGTGCTATTTTTTGATTGGTTAAAGTGTGGGTGATGGTTTCGCCAACTTAAACTTGTTAAAACAGCTCACTTGTTCAGCCAATTCAGCCATGAACAAGAATTGTTCCTAAAGAGAGAGAAAAGGAAGAAAGTTAAGGAAGAAATCTTTGGAAAATTTATATAAATCGAGGAACCTCGTAAGGTAATTACTTCTTTATTAAAGTTGCTCACATGGATGAGTTATATACTTGGCATGTTTTTATTTTTTATTTGGATATATATTTTAATGATACCCATATTGCTGAATTGTGTTGGAACAAGGATGGGTTAAGAACATAAGTTAGAACTGGAGCTAGGATCGTAAATGCATACTTTAAAGTCCTAGATTTACATCAATTTTTTGGTAAAGCATTTTGATTTGAAAAATTCAAGCTTATGATGTATATATCTTCTAAAACATGTTTATTATATGTTTCCATGAATTATACCCAAGGTGGAGGTTATGTATGCTTAAAAATGTTAAGTTATGCCTTAATGTTCTATTTTGACCTAGTTATGCAAAAAATGGCATAAATCATGAAATACTTATTGAAATAAAGTAATTCTAGTGGTAGATGTTAGAAAACATATATGAGTATAACATATCTGAAAATTGTGTAAAAATACAAAGGAATGAACCTTTGGTGATAGTTTGAAGTTTTGAGTTAAAATCTGCCCTAAAGGAGCAAAAATGCATACCAGATGTTTGACGTTTTGCTCGACATAGAAAATGAGCCCTGAAAATTATGAAACATTAATTTTGTATTATTTAATGTGTTTACTGATATTGGGTGAAATATCATGGAAAGTTATGTTGTATAAAAATTATGAGAATTCCAAGAAGTTGAAGTTGTGTTGTTGTTTTTCTTGAGAAACGACTTGGAAAAGGTTGTAATAAAATGGGCATAACTTTGTCTAGCGAATTCGAAATTTAATTCCGTAAATTGTGTTAGAACACTAATTTATTGGGTGTTATAGAAATGTGAAGTGTTATATTTAATTACTCCTTAGTTATTTCTGATTGACGAAATGATGTGATGTGTTATTGGGTTTGATGTTAATCGGTGTATTCAAACACTAATGACATTGACTTGTTAGGTGGGGAAGCAGCTAATACTACCGTACCAAGGAAGTAGTTTGGTATTAATATTAGTACCAAATCCAAGGTGAGTGACCTGTCCTATGAAATATAGATGCTTATATGTTCATGTGGAAATGTGTAGTTAAACACAAGTGTTAAAATGTTTATGGGAGTGATATTGTATTTATGAAACATATTCATATGATTAAAAATGTTAAGCGATGTTATATAATGATACGGACTAGCGAGTCCTTTATCTAATGTTAAGGACTGGTGGGTCATACGGGATGCACCAGCCCTGTTAATCCAATTTAAAGGTTTGTTGCACTCGAGCCTAATTATGGGAATTGGTGTTCCCCTTTAACTGGGAGTTAATTGGACTGGCGGGTCCAGGCTTGCGGGAGTTACACAATTCCTATTGGGTTATAACATTAGAAAATAATAATGGTTATTTAAATTAGTTATATGTGTGTAATACGGTCATTCACTAAGCTTGTGTTGCTTACACTCCTATAATGTTATGTTTTAGGTATGCCTATCGTTTGGAGTTCACTGTCATGTTAGGACCTTATACTGGGGGAGTGACGGATATATAGTATGGTTTTAATATCAAGAATCTTTTTGTGTAATTATTAAACTAAGGATCTTAGTTATGTAAAGTTGTGTAGTACTTATAAGTTACATGTAAAGATATTTATGTTTTCATCTACACATGCCTTTAAAAAAATCTTATGTTATCTTCCCTTAGAGATTGAAATGAAAGCATTGTTTATTATTTAAGGCAATTTACATCTAATTAAAAAGGACGAGTTTAACTTAATTAAGTCGAGGCGCGACAATAACAATGTATAAAATCTACATAAGAATAAAACTTCCCTCTATCTAACGATCCCCACCTACATAAAATATCTCCCCGAAAAAAGCGAGAACATATCATGTCAATTGAAATTAAGAAAGAAAGAATAATATCATGTCATGGTGTAAAGTGCAACAAACACAACATAGCAACACAAGCTCAAATGATCCAAACAGTGGTCAATTAATACCAATATTGATGCAATAAACGATACCAACTTAAATACAGAATGAAGCATGAGATACCAATGTAAACAAGCAACAAAAGATACCAATATGATCATATAGCATAACAATTTGATTCGAAACTAAAGAACAAGGAAAACATGGATTAAATGTAAACGTGAAGACTCAAAACAAACGATAGCATATATATATATATATATATATATATATATATATATATATATATATATATATATATATATATATATATATATATATATATATATAGAGAGAGAGAGAGAGAGAGAGAGAGGCAGGCTCATGTGCACACTAAAGTTTGCACACTAAGTTTGCACGTCATTTTTTTTAAATAGCAAAAAAAAATTGACCTGGCTTTTTTTGTGTGATATTTAAGCATTTCAAGAAACCCATATAAAAAAAATCATCCCAAAAAAACTTTTTTTGCTATTTTAATAACATCCATCAAACTTTCGTAGTTTTTAAAGTGCTTAAAAGCTGCAAAAGTTTGACCGATTCTTTTAAAATAGCAAAAAAATATTTTTTTGATTTGATTTTTTTGTGTGATATTTAAACATTTCAAGGAACCCATATAAAAAAATCAGGTCAAAAATATTTTTTTTACTATTTTAAAAAAATGATGTGCAAACTTTAGTGTGCATAGGAGTCTCTCTCTCTCTCTCTCTCTCTCTCTCTCTCTCTCTCTCTCTATATATATATATATATATATATATATATATATATATATATATATGTCCGCATAGAAACATATATAGGTATAAACGACCACAACATGACACAAAACACATAAGCTTTGTGCACTAGAATAGTATCGATGTTTTTAAACATGTGGAATGGAGTGAAGGGGCGTGAACTAGAAAAAAATGAATTATGACTCGATCATCCAAATTGTCTAAGGAGTTCTATCTGGTCGCAAAACTTTGTCAAACTAAAATTAACCCTCAAGTGAGAGATATGGTGAACTCAAAGAACAAATAAGCATAACACACACAAGCCCAGGGTTTTGATGATTCAGCATGTCAATGACATCATGAGATGTTAATCATAACTAGGATTCATTGTGAAAACCCGGTATTTTTCAATTATAGCACCCTCAAAAGCTAAACAAGTATCATATATTTTCACTCAATTTTTGAAGATACCAATTTTTTGAAAATCAAACAAATAAACATGTTGACCCTCAATCTTCTCTTTTATCAAACTAAAATTTAGCCTCGAGTGATAGGTATAGTCAACTCGAAGAAAAAACAAGCACAATCCATACAAGCCTAAAGTTTTGATGATTCTACAAATCAATAGGTGGCATGTTAATCAAACTAGGATTCATTGTACAAACCCGTTGATCTTCAACTATAGCACCCTCAAAAGTAGGGTTGTGTTTCGATCGGATCGGATCGAAAAATGACCTTTCGGAAAAAATTTCAATTTTTTCGAAAATAAAATATTTGTTCCAATTTCCTATCCAATTTTTTCGAAAAATCAAAAAAGTTTCCAAATTCGGAAAAATCGAAAAATCGAAAAAAAAATAGAAAAAATTCGAAAATTCAAAACATATACTAAAAATTCAGAAATTTTGGAAATTCCAAAATTTCAAAAAAAATAATATAGGATTTTCGATTACTCGAAATTCTCATTTTAAAGAAATCGAAAAAAAGATTTAACCCGACACGTAAATATGTAAAGATTTAACCATTTTTTTCATTTGTGTAGAGGATAGATGGATATTCTCTTTTATAGAGGACTTTTTTTGTCCTCTATTCCTCTCCTAGCCGATGTGGGACACATGAGAATGTTTAAAAAGATTAGAAAAATTGGAAATCGGAAAATATTTCGGAAAAAATCGAAATTATTGGGAAAAATCGGATCGGAAAAATTGGAAATTCGAAAATTCAGAATTATTTCCAATTTTTTATCCGATTTTTTTCGAAAAAATCGAAAATCGAAAAATCAGAAATCAAAAACCTTATATACGTTCCAAAATCGAAAAATATCGGATCAGATATCGAAAAAATCAGAATGTTCGAAAAAAAAGCACAGCGTTACTCAAAAGCTAAACAAATATCATATATTTTCACTCAATTTTTGTTCTATTTAAATTCAAACAAAAAAACATATTGGCCCTTAATATTTTCTTTTTGCCTCTCATTTTTTAGGCAATTTCCAATGGGAGGCTTTTCGCAAATGAGATTTGCTCCTTTAGTAACCCTTTTTCGTGCACCTTCATATGTTCAATACGAATTAACATACTCATGAGAAACGGTTCTTACATGCACAAATCCCCCATAGTCACAAGATATGTAGATGATAAGATTGATGGGACAACATCTCACTTAGCTCAAATATAAAATATGAAGTTAAAATTCAAAAGAGCTCGTTCATGTGTGTGTGAAGGCATATACTAAGTGAATTTGTAAGCAAATTAAAGTCAAACAACCGCATACACGCATGATTAAGAATAAACCAAGCATTTAAAATTATAATCAGATGTCTTAACCACATGGAAATACGGAATGAAGTGGATTCAAACACAACAATATGTCACACAAAATGTGCAAAACCAAACTACCAAAATTATTTTTGAGTTGATAAAAAAATTTCAAAATGATACCAATTTATCAAAACAACTCAAAAGAAAAATAAAATCTTTTTTATATTTTTATTAATAAGACCCAAAAAGGAAAATCAAAATACAAAATATTCAAGCCACATACAACTAGCAAACACATATAACATGAAGTACAAAAACTAGTGTATGTAAACATACAAACACAATCAACTATTAGATATAGCATGAGAAGCATCATGTGCAAGCATTCGAGAATCAGCAAGTTTGACATGTAAATCCTCCAAATCTAATTTCCTAACACACATAGGTAAAATGTGATGCTCTTGGGTTTTGAGAACCTCGATGAATCTAGACTTAGACTTTCTAGGACCATTTCTAAAATTAAAGCAAAAACTCTTAAGATGACATTTCCTACCTCACTGTGTACATATGTAGACACGAAGAATGTTACCTTTGGGTTGACCTTTTCTAACGTTTTTAACAACGGTTGACTCTCTCAAATCATGTTTTTTTCTTTAGTCCCCACACATGTCATCTTTGATTCGGACAGTGCCTAACATCTTTTTCAACCTAAATCCTAAATCAAATTTAACATTACTCGAGTCTCTCAATATCTCTTCTAACTCCGGAATCCTAGACTCGAGCAAACGATGACACTCATTAAAAATTAGGGAATCCTTCTTCAAAATATTCATTAATCCCCAACGGTTATCTCGCTCCCTTAACTAATGTGGGCTCTTCCCTAAGAGTCTTCTCATGTGCCCTGAGATTCTTGATTAATACACTCTCATCTTTACCTACGACACATTGTTTCAACCTAGCTTCTAACTTCAAGTTTGCCTTTTTTAATTTCATATACAACTCAAGGAAGGCAACTTGGAGTTCACGCTCCTCCTCGTCATCTTCATCTTCTTCTTCATCTCCACTATCTGCATCATCACTCACTTGGGAATCATAAACAATGGTCTCAGAAGTATCATGCTCAAAACTATCTTCATAGGAATATTATTCATTAAGGCTCGCATGACTAGCCATGAACGTAGTGCAGTTGCGCTCAATGGGGGAATTGGGGTTCCTCTCATGATTTACTATCCTTAAGGGTGGCATTTCACACCTTCGGTTTCTTACCCTTCTTGCTTTGTTTAGTTGGACACTCAGTTGCCCTATGGCCATAACCATCATACCTAAAGCATCTATCCGACTCGTGCCTCTTAAAATTATCATTATAAGTTTTAAGGAATTGATCAGTCATGTTATATTTATTTTTCTCAAACTTCTTTACATCTTTCAATTGTTTTTTAAACTTGAGAAATTTTATAAACTTCATTGAAAATATGGCCATATTGTCAGAATCAATGCAAGACTCAATTTGAAACATGTATTTCCTCCTTCTGGGATTTTAAAGCAATTCCCTTATCTTTATTTATCTTTTTGGATGAAAACATGTCAAGCTCATAAGTTTAAAGATCACCTATAAGCTCTTCGAGTTTTGTAGAGTATAAAGTACCCAAAGAATTCAACACTTTTGAATTAAATCTTTCAGGCAAGGAAAGTAAGACTTTCTTGACTACATGGGTTTAAAGTGTTCTCTCTCCCAAGTTAAACGACGAGTTAACAATATTAGACAATCCAGCGTAAAACTCATCAAAGAATTCACTCTCCTTCATCCTAATGGTTTCAAGCTGAGTGGTGAGATTTTGGAGTTTGGAAGCCTTAATAGAACTAGTACCTTCATGGGTGAGTTGGAGTATGAAACAAGCCTATTTAGACGTTTCACATGTCATAATACAACGGAACTCCTCCAATGTAACCACACAAAATAAAGCATTTAAACCTCGCAAATTGTAATGTACTAACCTATGCTCTTCCTCACTCCGTGATTCTACGAGTTTGGGAGTCTTATAATCATCAGCTAAGGTTGTGGGTGGGGACCAACCCTGAATTATAGCTTGTCATACCCTCTCATCTAATGACTTAAGTGTTTATTTCATATGCACTTTTCAGTACACGTAGTTAGACCCATCAAACAAAGTTGGTCTATAAAACGATTTACCCTCCAAGTAAAAATTACTAAAATTCATGCTTAAAACATAAAAACTCAGTGTTCCCACTCTAATACCAATTTGAGAAAGTGTGCTAATATGGAGATATACGAAGTGGTTAAAACAAAAGCCAATTTTTATTTTTTTTAAATTAAAGATTAAACTTAAACATAATTACCCCAAATTATACTGTGCACCAATTTTAAACTGATTGTTGAGTTAAAACAGATTAACCAATTTTATATATATCCTAGAGCATGCATCTAGGTGATAGATGGATAAAATATATCAATCCACACAAAATGCTAATGAACGATGAAAACCCACAATCGAAAAAAATCGTTGATGGCCCAGCCACACAAATTCATTATGCATGAAATTATAAGGACATGAGAGTAGACTTATAACACATACTCTCCGCTCTCGCAAGCCTTGACTCTCTTTATTCCTTAACATCCATATAGTGACAAGAAAGAGTCCACGCACTCAATTGCTACAACGTGCGAGTTTACACACACCTCGGTGTCCATCAACAAAGCTCGAAAACCATTTACGGATTTGGAACACGAACGCACCACTTCTTCACCACAGCACCAAAAATATGGAATCTACCGTGTGTAAACAACAAATAACAAACACTTCACCTCAACAGAGATGAAGTGTATAAACCTTCTTGGTGCCCACAAATTGGAGATTTCAAACTAACATAAAGATGGAATCTTGAATCTCAAAGAGTTTAGGTGAAACTTGGGTTTGGAGGCCTTTGGATTCTGATTAGAAAGTTAGTTTTGCAAAAATTCTCGACTAAAAACTTTCCAGCATGCTTATTATAGAAAATGCAATTTTCGAGGTGACGAAATCTCGTTTGAATGAAAATATTAGTTCCTTCGAACGAAACAGCATATCTTCTTAGAACCAAAACCAATCTTGTTCAAACAAATAGCTCATCTCATTCGAACCAACTTCTAACGTAATTTAAATGATATTTATTTTGCTAACAGAAATCTCATTCGATGTTCCTTCAAACGAACATCTACATTTGCTTCGAACGAAGACTATAAAGTTGTTTGAACGCCTTTGTTTAATAACAAAAAATTTCTTAAGAAAAGTCCTTTCGTGAAAAAATATCCTCGAACATTTAAAACAAACACTCTATTATATCTAAGAATCAAACTAAAATGCATCCATACATTTTTCAGATTCTTCAGATGTTGAAGACAAAGTGTGGCATTAAACACAACACGATAATGTAGTCTATGAATCTTTATCACTACGTCTTCAATCATACACGTCATGAGCTTGAAACGTCAACAAAATCAAGTCTTAACCTATGATTCAACGGTTTTGTCCAAGCAAGAAATAAGTTAAAATACATACAAATTAACTCTATCAGAAGATTGTCCTTATGTAATTCAATACAATCTAGAATACAACTCCCTCTTCAAAACCTTAACCGAATGAACCCTTAAGAAAAATTTCCATGACCACTCACCAGGGCGGATGGATTCGGGCCTAGTCTGGATCGATATAATGTGCCCACGCATGCCATTTTCTTCAAGCTCTTATCTAGTGCATCCATAGATGAAAACCTTCAAACCCTAAATCCTCTATAACTTCAAAATGTCCCTTCTCCTTTACATATAACCAACATAATAAATAGTAGGAACCTATTTCTACAAGTTCGAAGTGATTAAGAACTCAAATAAATATATAATCTCATAAATCATTAATGAAACCCTAGGTTAATGTTCTTCACCAGAGTGATCTAATTAGCCAACGAATTATAATCAATTAACATGAATAAGTAATGGATTTTATAAATTATATCATATATGATTCAAATCTAACAATATCTAAGTCAGATTACAATGATTCAAGTCTAAATTGGTTAATTCTTTAACAAGATTACATGAGTTCATTAATACAAAATTAGTGTTCACCATTAGATTAAACTTAATGACGAGTTAAGGTTTAACTATGATCAAAATCAACTTTCTAATGTGATTTTAATAGATTCCAAAATATTGTTATCATTATAACTGTAATACCCCATATTTTTTAGGAATTATTTATTGTTTATCAAGTGAGAAATAAATTAATAAGTGAGATAAATTATTACTTGTGTGATTGGTAATAATTAAAATACTTAATTTAGATGATAATTAACTTTTTCATGTGAAATGATTTTTGTGGCATGTGTTTGGAATAATTAATTGGTGATATTAATGAAGAAAAACGCTAGTGCCCTAGGTTTATATTGAAACACCACCAAATTTTAAAAAAAATCAATTTTTATATACGCATTAAATAAACCAAGTGTTGTGTTAAACAATTTATCAACTTTAATCTTGATCTAAGCTTGCATCTAGGTGAGAATAAGCAATTAAAAAAATAGTAAATCACAACACAGTGATGTACGAGGAAAGCTCACAACGGAAAAAATATCAGGCGCCCAACTACACAAGTCCACTATGATATAGGTTTCGTAACAAGGACAAATTATACCTACTAACAGACTCGATGCCTTAAAGCCTTGATGCACTTATTCGTCCCATATCATCTTTTTCGCAGCCACAATTGAATGCCTTCCAACTGCCACACAACGTAGTCGCTTTCCCATGTCTCATTATCCCACCGATCTTACTTGTCTCGTGACCAGTCTAGCTATCGTAAATACGAAACATGATCTTTACCGCTCGAAACACTCATAGTATAAAAAGCAAATAGCTATGGTGCTACAGAGAAAAGATCCCAGACAGACATATAGGTGTACGATTCTTGAACCTCAAACTTGGGTGTAAATAAGGGTTTTGAGGCTTTTGGATTTTGTTAGGAAAACCATTTTTGCCAAAATTCCCAAGTAAAAATATTTCAGGCATGCCTATTTGTAGAAAACACAAATTTCGAGGCGACGAAAACTTATTTGAGCGTAAACAATAGGTTCGTTCAAATGAAGTATAAAATCTCGTTTGAATGAAACATAAACTCGTTTGAACGACAATGCCTATTTTGTTTGAATGACCATCAAACGATATAACTCTGGTAAGAAAATAAATCTTGTTGTAAGTTCATTTGAAGCTCGTTCAAGTGGCATGCCACATATTGTTTGAACTCTCGTTTGAATGACCTTTGAAACTTTGTTTGATCGACCTGAAAAAATCATTCGAATGACAAACAAAAAAAGATTTTTGCTTTAAAAAAATTACGAAAAGGCCTCAAATAACATTTTAAAAACACGCCCAAAAAAATCCAGGGATCAAACATAAACATATATATATACCTCATCGAGATCCCTCGAATGTTGAAGACGGAACTCGGCACAAAACACGATGTGTAATCGATGTCTTTAGCTTGGACGCTACGATCTTCATTAACATATCATAGCTTTGAAAGAAAAAGAATTGAAATCCTCACAACATATGACTCAAATAAGTTTTGTTCAAACATAGAATAAGTCCAATATATATAAATTGACTTGATTGTGAAATTTATCCTTATAAATATCCCCCTTTGTCTATCATGGGACAAAACTCAAAAATAGAAACTTACTGGGTCGTCAAGCTCATTAAGACTCAATCCCAACTCAAAAAGAAAAAAAGTATAAACGCTTGACCAACACAAACTGGAGTAGCTTTGAATCTTGTGAACTTTGTCGCAATCATCGCTAAACCTGCACACTTAAACACGCCTATCAAATGCAACTTGAATATAACGATATAATTCGCATATGAAAAACCCTCCCCCTTTGTCTAACAATCTCCATTTAAGATAGGACGTCTCCCCTAAGATAAAAATATCCCCCTGAGTTTAAGAGTTAGATAACAATTCTCCCTATTTTTGGTCAGGATTAGACAAAAAATAAGGTGCACAATAATAAAACTCCCCCTAAATGTAACACATGTAAGCATAAAGGAAAGCAAGTAATATCATACGATGATGTGAAGTGAAACATGCAACGATAAACAACTCGATAACATAAGCACAGATAATTTAAACAATGAGCACCAGATACCAAATTTGATGCATAAATAATATACCAATTATCTCATGCATCAAAAGATACCAAAGTGATTATGCACCATTCCAATATGAATAGAAGATTAAGCATATGACAAAAATGGATTAAATGCAAACCCAAAGACTCGAAACAAAACATATATATATATATATATATATATATATATATATATATATATATTAATGACGTACAAGCATATGTATTGATATAAAACACCACAAACAAGACATAAAACACGTAAGTTTTCCACACTACCATAGTATCGATGTGTCTAAACAAAAGAGGTACAGAATGAAGGGACGTGAACTCATAAAGGACACACATACACAATGCACATTATCCTAGAAATCTTGAAGATTCTCAGACCAATAGCATCAAACCATTAGGCTCAACTAGGATTCATTGTGCAAAACCATTGATCTTCAACTTAACACCGACAAAAATAGATATATATCATTTTTTTACTAAATTTTGAAGCATCAATGCAAAAATTTGGCCTTGAAAATTTTTATTTTCTTTTGCCTCTCTTTTCTTTTTAGGCCCTTGCCAATGGTGGCCTTTCATGCAAAGGGGACTACTTTTTTCGTAGCCCTTTTCTATTGCATACTCATATTTTTATCAAATAAAATCAAACCCACGCAATGTTCTTACATGCACAAATCTCCCATAATCAAAAATATTATGTATATGACAAGATTAATAGGAAAATATCTCACTTAGCTCATATAATATATGAAGTTACAATCCAAAAGAGCTCGTGAAAAGTGTGTGTGGAGGTATATACAAAATGAATCGATCAAAGTAAATCAATTTCGAATAACTCCATGCAATCATGATTATGAACAACTCAAGCAATAAAAATCATAGTCAAATGTCCTTGTCACATGGATACATGCAAGGAATGGGATTTAAACACATCTATATGCCATACAAATTGTATGAAACTAAACTACACAAATAAAAAAATTTAAAGTTTTTAAATATTTTTTCAAAATTGATACTACTTGAAAACTAAACTCAAAACACAAACAATTTTTTTTTTTTGTATTTTTCACAATAAGTTCCAAAAAATGAAAAATCAAAATACAAAAGATAAACATCATACAATTAGAAAAAACTAAATATTATGAAGCAAAAAAGCTAGTGTATGAAAAACATGCAAATACTATCAACCATAAGATATAGCATGAGAAGAATCATGGGCGTGATAGAATCAACCAGTCTAACATTCAATGCCTCCAAAACTAATTTCCTAATCCAAATAGATGAATACTCAACGCCTCAGGTTTTGGGAACCATAGTGACACGGGATATAGACTTCGTAGGACCTTTTTTAAGATCATAACAAAACGTCCTAAGGTGATCTTTCCTACCACAATGTGAGCATGTGTAAATATCAGGAATGTTACCTATGGGTTGACCTTGTCTAACGTCCTTAGCAGTGGTTGACACGCTAAAAAAATGTTGGTCTTGGCTTTAATAGCGGAAGCATTTGAATCATTGAAGCCAGTACCATCACAACTTACCTTCAAAACTCTAGACTCGAGTAAAGATTTAGACTCTCCAATCGTTAGGACTCCTTAAATTTTCAATAATACCTAGAAGGTCATCTCAATTCACCTCAATGTAATCTAACATATCCCTAAGAGTCTTTTCATGTACCATTAAATCCTCAAATAATTTATTATTATATACTATGGCACGTTTATTAACCCTAGTATTAAACTTCTTAAAGTCCTCTAATTCATGCTCTAAAACACGGACTCTATCATTATTCTATTTCTTCCACACCTCTAAATTATGAAAATCACGTTTCATGTACTTAAACTTCTCATGAATGATATCTCTTTGAGTTTGAAAATTGTGCAAAAATTTAATTTCATCTTTTAAGCAAAAATTCTCTTTTTCAAGAAATTTAACTCTTTTTGCAAACTCATTTTCAAACGAGTTAATTTTTCTACAAGATTATAAATTTCATTAAACTCCTCTCGAATATCAAAATCATCATCATTGTTAAACACATCAAACAACTTATCATTATGATGACTCATCGAGAGAATCAAATAGACTCTAGGGGGAGAGAGATAATTAGCCGAACAACCCTCAAACAACATAAAATTGCGGATCAACACGATAACTTAGTGCACCCGCTCTAATACCAATTTGAAAACCGCTAGTGCCCTAGAGTTATATGGAAACACCACCAGATTTATTTATTTTTCAATTTGTATATACGCACTAAATAAGCCGAGTGTTGTGTTAAACAATTTATTAATTTTAGTCTTGACCTAAGCATACATCTAGGTGAGAATAGGTAAGAATAAAAACAGTGAATCACATCATTGCGGTGTACGGGGAAAAATCATAATGGAAAAAATCTCGGACGGCTCGACCACACAAGTCCACTAATAAATAGGTCTAGTTATAAGAACAAATTAGATTTATTCACAGACTCGATGCCTTCAAACCTTGACGCGCTTCTTCGTCCTTTGTGACCTTCGCAACCATTATTGGACGTCTTCCAACAACCAGACAACAGGCGCTTTCCCACATCTTGGTATCCCAACAATCTTACGTGTCTCGTGACCAGTCTAGTCACCGCACAACACAAAGCACGGTCTCCACCGCTCGAAATGCTCACAGTATAAAGAGCAAACATCTACGGTGCTACACAGAAGATATCTCAAACAGACATATAGAAGTATTATCTTGGATCTTTAATTTGGGTGTAAATAAGGATTTTGAGGCTTTGGGAATTTGATAGAAAAGCAATTTTTGCCAAAATTCTCAAGTAAACATTATGGGGACGTCTATTCATAGAAAACACGAATTTGATGCGACAGAATCTCGTTCAAATGAAAACAATAGGTTCGTTCAAACGAAATACACAATCTCTTTTGAACGAAACATAAACTTGTTCGAAAGTAGTGCCTATTTCATTTGAATGGCCATCGAACATTAAATCTCTAACAAGCAGATAAATATCGTTGGAAGTCCGTTTGAAGCTCGTTCAAATGCCATACCTCATATCGTTTGATGCTCATTCGAATGTCCTTTGAAACTTCGTTTGAGCAACCTAAAAAATTCGTTCGAACGACTTAAAACAAAAAAAAGATTTTTCCATTTAAAAAATATATGAAAAGGCCTCGAACAATATTTTGAAAACACTCAAACAAATCTAGGGATCAAACAAAAACATGAGTTCATACCTCATTGAGATCCCTCTGATGTTAAAGATGAAACTCAGCACGAAATACGATTTGTACTCAATGTCGCTTTAGCTTGGCCTCTACGATCTTCGATCACACATCACATGCTTGAAGGACAAACAACTGAAATCATAGCAACCTATAACTCAAACAAATTTTGTCCAAATACGGAATAAAGCCAATATATACAAATTGACTCGATTCGAAAATTTATCCTTACAAATTATATGATAACTATGTGTACACGTAAAATAATTAAGTGTGTATTTTATTTATATCGTGAGTTATTACCATGTGTGCGTTAGGTATTGACATTTGGATTGGACTTTGGATTGTCACGTAGGCCCGAATACATGATTGTAGTAGTTCGAGCCCATGATGTATTTATACCTTTGGGCTACTTTTTAGAGTGGCTTGGGTAGTATCTAAAGCTCATTTCGACGCCCAAAATTAGACCTTTTGGTGACCCGCAGAATTAAACTTATTTTAAGGGTGCAGCCTCAGAGTCTTACAAGACTGGGTGGATATCATATTGGTGATTGAATTCATGGAATGTGCACTCAAGTTAGGTTTCAAAAGAGTGGAAAACAATGTATCAGCAATTACGTCCATCGATTACAGGCACATCTCCAACAATATATGCATATAGTTTGTGACAGGCAGCAGTCACACAGGGTCAGCCAGCCAAGTAAGTTCATCCCAACTTCCTTTTTTGCAGGGTGGTGCAAATTTCTCCACTCTGAGGACCACAAGCCCTTTTAAGTGAGAAGAGTTGCGCAAATACTAGTAAATTATAGAGTTAATAGTTTATTTGTTTATTTATTAATGCGTCTCTTATAGTTTCCCACTCCCCTTACTACCTTTTAGTTTAGTATATTAGAGTTGTGTGTAGAAAGAGGAATATTCCCTTATATTTTGATCCTTTAAGTACATTTCCTTTTTCAGGTCGCCTAGCAACCCCTTAGATGATGCAATAGCCTCGTTTTGTCTCACTGAACACACTAGAGCGAGAGATTAATGCCTATTGGGATTTATGTGGGTTTTAATCATATTTTTCGACTCGCCTATTGGGATTTATGTGGGTTTTAATCATATTTTTCGATGTGCAGTCTATTGCATCATGTAAAGTCATGCAATCTTACCTCTATATCTAAGGATTTAAGCCACGTGGCAGTCCCTCATTTATGCACATTGGATAAATAAACTTGAATTCCTAAAAGTGCCCAAACCAAGCGCTAGAAGAAATCCACTACTAAAGAAAAAAGAGCACCAGACTACCATGATTGTTCAAAGGTTTTGATTATAAATACAGAAGAAAGTGTTAATGGTTTCTTCACTAGATACTATAAATAAGTACAAAAAGAATTTGGATTATTAAAACAGTTATTTAAAGTACAAGGAAGAGTTGATGGCTGCATGAAAGTGGCTGCAACTTAAAATTTTGCTTACTTTAACCAACTGAAACAAACACGTGGCAATAACAGCATAAAGCTTCATGAAGACAATTTGCTATGCCATGCACATCATTTTGCATCTAATAATTCATCATAGAAACTATACGTCCTCAATCAGGATCGCAGGAGCTACCTCGATGATCCTTTTTCTGCATCCTGTGAATCAACAGAAACATCAGGATATGATGTGTCATCAGCTTCAATTATTTTTGCATCCGTTGGCACAAGGCATGGAATCCCATCCACTATCTATCCAAGAAATGACCAGCAGAAAAATTAGATAATAATGTGTAGGAGGATCGACCTATATAATAAGATTGAAACGTATTTGAGTTTTATCTACAGTGTGCGTGAAACTCTTTTAATTAAATCTGAAAGGAACTGCAGAAACATTTCTCAATCGAATAACTTGTACTGTTGAACAACGGCAAAAATACATCATAATATGTAGCAGTGGCCGAATAATATATATCTGAAATTATCTAAAACAGACCACTTAAAAACGGACAGGAACGAACAGGCCTTTTTAAAAAATAATGACAAATGCATTTCACAGTCAAAAACTGTTACAAACGTTTGTCCATCCCAAACTCTGCTTTTAGTGGTCATATCTGAGATTTCCTGCAAATATATAATAAGATTATAATTTATCTATTTTTCAGCTATCGTGATACAGAGCTCATTTCTTCATATTTGAATTGATTTGAAGAAGTATTTCCACGACTGAATAACAAGCACTGATAAAAAGACATGACAATAGTTGTTCGAAAGCTTTATTACCATAGTAATTGCATTTTAGAATGCACATTCCATAACGCGATACACTTCCAGAAAAGAACACTGGTTTTCACAACTCAAGACGGAAAACACGCTTCTCAAAAAATTGAGTAAATTACTCATTTTCCACACAAACTATTTGTATTGTTCCAAACGGGCCCATGAACTACAAAAAATACAAGTCAACTGTCAAATTTAGGGGACAAATTTATAAAATGACCCTTTCATACATTTTAGACATGAAGCCTAGCGGAAATAGGCCATGTTCGTAGCACATGACTTCTTTTAATGGCAAAAAAGCCAAAACACCCATGTTATCATTTTCCCTCCATAAAAAGGCATCACACTCAATTCCCATGCCTCGCATACAATTAGTTATACTCTACGTCCGATAATATGGTAAGGTATTGCGATTTTGCTATATGGTAGGGTTTTGAGGATTATAATTGAGAGAATAGAGTGTGGGTTTCATCTTGCGGATAAAGTAGGTGGCTTGGCTTTGAGTTGATGAAAACAAGGGTTTGATCTCTGATTTTAATTAAGGTTTGAGAAAGGGAATGGGTTTGGTTTAGGTGAGAGAGAGAGAGAGAGAGAGAGAGACTTGCGGTAAGCCGCCATTTTGTGTACGCACCGTCCCTTCGCAGTTTCGGTGAGTACCCGCCAGTGTCTGCTGTTCTCATCGTTTCACCGGACCTTGAGTTGCCCTACCCAAACACTTGTTTGCCTAGTTGGGCTTAATGCATCCCCGGTTTAGAATGACGCCCCACCCATTGCTACGCTTGTCTTTGCTTCCCGCTGGACTGGACACATGTTAGCTGTAGGAAGTATGGTTCCGAAAGTGACTTCGGTTCGCCAGTTCAGGCTCCATTTTAGACATGAAGCCTAGCGGAAATATGCCATGTTCGTAGCAAATGACTTCTTTTAATGGCAAAAAGCCAAAACACCCATGTTATCATTTTCCCTCCATAAAAAAGGCATCACACTCAATTCCCATGCCTCGCATACAATTAGTTATACTCTACATCCGATAATATGGTAAGGTATTGGGATTTTGCTATATGGTAGGGTTTTGAGAGAGAGAGAGGAGCATGAACATTTTGAGGGCTATTTTTGTACCGTAGCCTTAAGATATTTAGAGTCTTCCAAAATGATAATGCCACCACTATTTCGTGACATCATCCTTCTAGCAGCCTCTCCATCATTCCATTTAAATAGGGGGCTCCTTCTCCATCGTAATCACTACAAATGATTGAGAATACACTAAAAATTGTTGTTCTTGTGTAGTTTTTAGATTTAATCACTCTCTCCCAACTACACATCAAATTAGTTTCAAAGCGACATTCGATCTTGGTAATTATTCATGAATTCCGAAGATAGGGATTCCGGGTGGTATTACCCGGATGAAGTTCAACAAACCACCACCATAGACTCCCCCTCCAATCAGATTCTCTTGCAGCCGGCGAGAGACGGCTACATCCAGCCCCATATAGGGTGGATACCAGCACAGAGATTATGGCAGCTAGCTTTGGAGCACGAGGAATCAGACATTGCCTCAATCCCGATCAGCCTAGCATCGTGTCAAGTCCAGTTAAAACCGGCGCACCATGCCTGAGTGTTCTCCAACCGAACAAACCTCAAGTAGGCCACCCCCAGGCCGAAACAATCCTCGATGAGGTTGCTGCCCAAATCCAACAGGGGCATGGTTAATCCCGACCATCGCCGCCCAGATTGGAACCTTCCCGATCACACAACAGTACCGATGTAACCCAACAACCCTCCGACGCCCAAATCTTTTAAAGTCGACCCACATACGCCCGGATCTGGTAACCTCCTCTCATCGCCAACGTCTCAATCCACCCGCAAACATGACTCGCCCGAGCACCCAAGTCTGCTTAAGCCCCCTTCAAACCAAAACAGCCCCGACCTCACTTGCCTCTACATCGGTCGCCCATCGAACATTGGGTATTCTACCCATACCCACTCATAACCCTCTTTCGAAATTTCGCTCCAGTTTCAGTCGATGCGACACTTTTGTCCTCACCAAGCGAAACGAGACGCCCTCACCCCAATGCCCTCCACGCAGGGAACTTCCTTACCCGATGGCACCACACGTGTCCCTGTGCTGTCCCACGCCCTCATCAGTAGCTTCGAACCTTCCGATGATGCCATTTGGCTACGGACGAGCACTTTCTTCACTCGTTGCACGTCAAGGGCAGTTTGTGTACAGTCATCATCAACGGGGGAGCCAGTGACAATCTCATTGCCCAAGAGATGATCGATAAGTTAGGGCCACCTATCCCCTCACTAATCCGTGCTGAATTGGGTGGTTGGGGAATAACATTTCATTAGCCCCTGGCCAGCAGTGTCACATCCCTCTTTCATCACATCCTACATCAACGAGGTGTGCACGGTTGTTGATAGACGAGCTTGTCACATACTTTAGGCAGCCCTAACAATACGACCATTCGAGTTAGCTTTGCCCGATGCGTGAGCTTCAACCACGACTATCAACCCTCATTATTTCCCACGATATGTTGACCACCGAGTCGAGGAAGAAGTATTGTGTTACGCACTTGTTAGCTCGATTGGCACACCAGACGCCGACATTCCACCTGAGATCCATGACCTCTTAGATTCCTAAGCCGACGCATATACCCCACCGGACGAGCTCTCGCCGTTTCGTGACATTCAACATGCCACTGACTTTATGCGTCTCTGGTTTCCCTACCCAACCTTTTCCACTATCAAATGTCGCCCACCGAGCATGGGGAACTTCAGCAGCAAGTTTCTGAGTTTAGCGACCTCGACCTCATAAAGGAAAGTATGTCTCTGTGCGCCATACCGGCCATCCTCACCCTTAATCAGTACATGGGACTCAGGTCTTTTTTAAAGTAGGCCTTAAGAGTGAGTGTCATCGGATCCGAATGTTGCCCTGCGATGAGTGAAAGATTTCTTTCAAAATGAAGGATGGCCTATACGAATGGACTGTTATGCCCTTCAAGTTGTTTAACACTCTTTCTACCACTATGCGGGTCATGACCAAAATCCTTCGACCATTCCTCGGAAAATTCATGATGACTTACTATGATGTCATCCTCATTTATAGTCGTTCAGAAGAGCATTTATCGCATTTGGCTCAAGTCCTGGTCGTCCTTCGATCTGAGTGCTTTTACCTCCACTTGAAGAAGTGCTCATTTACTATTTCAACTGTCACCTTCCTCGGCTTCGTATTTTCAGGGTGATGGCGTACGTGTGGACTCTTCCAAGGTTTAAGCTATTGTCGAGTGGCCCACTCCTTCAGTTTTCATGGCCTAAGCGGTTTTTATCACCGATTCATCGTGGGGATCGGCACAACTATAGCCCCTATCACAGACTTAATGAGCATCTCTTTGAGCATCTAGTTTTGGTGGATTAATGCGGCTAATAGAGCATTTCGCCGCATCAAGGCCCTCATGACCTTTGCTCCCGTTTTTGTCCCTTTCAGATTTCATTCAGCTTTACAAGTTGTCTTGCGATACTTGCAAGACTGGTATTGGCGTTGTCTCGAGAGAACGGTAAACCAATCACATTTTACAGCCAGCTCTCGAAGGCCACCTGAATTACTTGACATACGTCCTTGAATTCTATGACATCATTCGGGCCCTCAAATTCTTAAAGTCACACCTTTTGCACAAATAGCTCGTCATTGAGTCAGATCACGAGGCTCTGGGGAAGGATTAGTGACTAGCAAGCTAAGTAGATCAACTACTTGCAACGCTACATTTTCCATGTCAGGAAACGAGAACTAGTCGATGCCCTCAGTCGCCGTACCCATGCCTTAGTTATCATTTGAAGCCAATTTTTGGGTTCGACAAGTTGTGCGGCCTAATATGAAGCACGGACTCGACACATGATAAGAAATACGACAAGACTCGAATACACGATACGTGATTTTTTCAAAATTTTGGATACGGTAAACTAAGATACGTATAATATATATATATATATATAATGAAATAAAGCAAAATTTGTTCAGTAGAATACATATATATAACATAATTGCCTTAAATTCATTAAAATAAAAAACAAGAAGAAAATTTTAAACAAGAAACAAATAAAAATCAGTAGAATCACAAATAGATATGATATGGTTTGCAAAAGTTGGAATTTGTTTGAAACTTGAGTCCGGATTGCTCTTTTTGTGAATGAATATAGTATCTTCTTTATCTTTTATGTTTTACAATCAATGTTTTAAGTTACTAAACATTTGACCCAATTTGAACTTTTCAAAATACTAAAATAACTACCCCTGTGCATCCAAAAAAAAATACCCCAGCGTGTCTTAACATGTCCAGCTAAAAAATAAACATGATACTCTAGGGCACACGTGTCAAACTGGATACTTTACCTTCGGGAAAGTGTCCGTGCTCCATAGGCAACCTATATGCCTCGGATTCTCACTTTGGCCTCATTCTCACAGTAAGCCAGCAGCACTAGGGCGCGTCAAGGACTATTTGCTCTATGATGGTTTCCTCTTCCATGACACCTCCCTTTACATCGCCACCTCCTCCCTTCTGGAGAAGATCATTGCCGAGACTCATGTTGGAGGACTAACCGGCCATATGGGTGTCGCACGCGCTCACGCTATTATTACACTTGTCAGAGAGCAAAGGGCAAGCACTCCAACACTGGACTTTACACACCTCGGTCCATCCCCGACCGACCTTGGTACGATGTGTCTATGGACTTCATCGTAGACCGTCCTTATACCACTCAGAGGCATGACTCGATTTTCATCGTTGTTGACCAGTTTTCTAAGATGGCTCACTTCATCTCCTGCTCCCGCAGTCATGTGGACACCCTTTTTTTAGGAGATCGTCAAGTTACACGGTGTCCCACGAGTATCACCTCTAACAGGGATATTCGATTCATAGTCCACCTATAGCGAACGTTGTGGGGCTTACTGTGATGTTTCCTCCAATTTTCTACAACTTTTCACCCACAGACAGACGGACAGACTGAGGTGATCGACAAGAGCATGGGCTACTTGGTTCGGTATCTTGATACATATACTCGATGGCAAGCGCTGGGATTTTGTGATCGCTCCGGTCGAATTTTCCTTCAATAATGTCGTCATTGGCCTCTTCCCATTTCAAATCGTCTTTGGGACTTCACCTTCCATGCCTCGCAGAGTTTTCCCCCACTATCCCGTCTAGTCCTGCTACCATTAAGTTTGCCAACAGCATGGTCGTTGTCCACGAGGATGTCCGTTACCGTCTTCAACGTAAATATGCCATCTACAAAGATTGTTCAGCTGCCCACCGACGCACACATGTGTTTCAGCTCGAGGATTTGGTCATGGTTTACCTTCAAAAGGCCCAACGGAAGGGCAAGGGTCACAAGCTTCAGATGCGTCGTTTTGGTCCGTTCTTAACCATTCATTATCACGGGGACAATGCATATAATAAGGTTGATTTGCCGACCGAATTTCTCTTGCACGATACCTTCAATGTCGTTGTCCTCTCACCATTCTGAGGCACCCGCATTCCTCCGATTCCTCTACCCCCGACCGAGGGCTACCCCATTCGTTCACACATCGACAGTGTAAAAGGCATCCTAGCTTCCGAGTCCATCTCCTCTCATCCGGAGACGACACCCGCTTCCTCATTTGAGAGGACACTTAGGTTACTGAAGCCACTCTACAGTGCATTGATCATAAATTCTACCGCCAGTATAGGGATTATATGGTGACTTTTCATGGAGAGGAGACTGATGCGGGTGCATGAACATTTGGGGCTATTTTGATACTTCAGTCTTTAGATATTTTGAGTTTTTCAAAATGATGATGACGTAAACTACACGTCAAAAGGCTCCAAAAAACTAAACACAAACTTTAAGAGAGAGAAAGTAATCTTTTCTTCCAAATATTAAGTGTCACAAATGAGGAATACAAGGGGTCTATTTATAAGTGAGGAAGGGGAGCACTAAATGGGTCTCTAACCAATGTGGGACTCCCACTTTACAAATAAGCATAATACCCATTTGTGCTCACCTATGTCCCAACTTACAAATAGACAACAAAGCAAAATTAATAAAAAGAAAATAAAACTAGTGATATGCCTAAAAATGACAAAAATGCCCTCGATTCACGTCAATCTCACCCTCTTGAAACCAAGCTCGTCCTCAAGCGCTCAAAAATTGGGGAGTAGTGAAGAAATTTCCAAAAAAGAGTACTAAAAACTTGTGGGGGGCAAAAAGGCAATTTCTGAAACTTGAGGTGTCCATCCCGCAATTTCTTCTTTATTGCTTCTTCTCTCTTCTTTCTCCTATCATCCAAACAAACCCTTAATTTCTCCCGGGTCAAAAACCATGTGTGTGAGAGAAAAAGTGGTCAGCAGTGTGTCCGAGCGAGTTGGGGTTGATCGGGTGGTGAAAAAAAGGTCCGGGGGATTTCGGTAGGGTGGGTAGGGGTAGGGGGCTGCCAGCGGGGTTTCTTGGGGTTAGAGTGGTCGATAGGGGTCTCTTTTTGGGCTGGGGCAGCGGGGTGGGTAGGGTTAGGGTTTGGGGGGAAGGTGGGGGGTTAGGGCGACAAGGGTGGAGGTGATTTGAAGAGGTTTGGGGGATCGGACAGCAGGGGGGTGGGGCAGGGGTGGGGAGGGTTTAGGGTTGCGAGGTGGGGTGTTGGGGGAGTGGGGCTGTTTGGGGCAGCAGGGGAAAGGTTTGGGCAGGGGAAAACTAGGGTTTGGGAAGGTGATTGTGGTGGTGGGAGGGTTTGGTTGGTGCGCCACCCTAGGGTTTGGTACTCAGCGGCAAAGGCGGCGGCTTTTAGGCGTAGGATGAAAGGGGTAGCTAGGTTTTGGGAGATTTGGGAGAGAAAAGCTCACCTCTCATGAATGTGCGCCATTTCCGGAGCCATTTGAAATGTAGTGTACGATTTTGATAAAAAAAATACACCGATACACCAACACCAATGTGGAACGACACCCGCTCTGATACCAATTTGACGTAAACTACAAGCCAAAAGGCTCCAAAAAACTAAACACAAACTTTAAAAGAGAGAAAGTAATCTTTTCTTCCAAATATTGAGTGCTACAAATGAGGAATACAGGGGGTCTATTTATAAGTGGGGAAGGGGAGCACTAAATGGGTCTCTAACTAATTTGGGACTCCCACTTTACACAAAAGCATAATACCCATTTGTGCTCACCTATGTCCCAACTTACAAATAGACAACAAAACAAAATTAATAAAAATAAAAATAAAATAACAAAAAGAAAATAAAACTAGTAATATGCCTAAAAATGACAAAAATGCCCAGTATCTTATGACATCGTCTTTCTAGAAGCCTCTCCATCATTCCATTGTACCCTTTAAATAGGGGTCTCCTTCCCCATTGTAATCACTACTTAATTTTGAGAGATGAAGGAGAAATTGAAATTGGGCATTTGGCCTCTAAAAATTATTGTTGTTCGGGTTGTTGTGTAATTTTTAGATTAATTCGCTTTCACTCCCAACTACAAATAGAGAGCGGGAGAGAGAGTTTGATCATTTAAATTGAAAATGATGTAAATCAAGGAATGGTATAATTGTCATTATTTTGTCTTTTTTGTCCTTGCACGCCAGTTTCCTTTTCGTTGCTTTACTAGTAGTTATTAGGAATAGTAAGGGCCATTTTTTCTATTCTGTAATTAGGAATATGCTAGATCATGAGTTATCATACATAATTCATGACACCTCATGCATGACAAATCATGGATTGCTAGCCCCGTTCTTTAGTGGGCATTCTAATTTTTTTTCCTCATAAACAAGTGCCCACCCCATTTGGAGGAATTGATTGTGAATTTTGGCTCAAAATTCATCCATTCGATTCAGTTCTTTGTTGCCCAGAATTGGATAGAGTTTTGATTTTCTATTGGCGCTGAAAGTGGCAGCCAGCGAAGGAAGGTTGGCGGCCAACAAAGGATTGCATTGATGGTTTGTGATTTCTCATTACATTGCATTTAGATTGCATTTTTGTTGTTTCTCTTAAGTTTTTTCAACTTGAATCTTGGGCATGCATTAATCACTCTTTTAGTGAATATCCACACTACATATTGGTATTAGAGCTTTGGTTTGTAGGCCTTTTGCTTTGTGTGCATCCAAGATTCCAAAGTGGAATTATTATCTTTGCCCGATTGTTTCTCGAAGAGAACTCAACTTGAAAATTTAAGAATTGCTACATCTAAGGTTGTAATGGTGTCAACTGTCAAGTTTGACTTGGATAAGTTTGATGGGAAAACCATTAATTTTGATATATGGCAATGTTAAAGGAGAGATATTTTCATCCAAGGCATTGATGGGCATTGCGTCAACCTGTGGATATATCGAAAGATGATTGGAAGGAATATGATTTACAAGAATGTACTATCCAGTTAAATCTCGCTCAAATAGCAAATACACTATGTGTATGTGACGAATGAGGAATCGACGGAGTCAATTTGGTTGAATTTGGAAGACAAGTGCGTGACAAAGAGCATAGAGAATCGTCCTTATCTCAACAAGAAATTACTCCAATTGAAGGTATGTTGATGTCCAAACATCTTAATTAGTTTAGTAAAATTCTCTCCGATTTTATGAAGCTTATATGTTAATATTGATGATGAAGATAGTTTTTTCACTTCCGGATTCACATGAGCACTTGCGCATCATATTGCTATATGGAAAGGATGAAGTGAAGTTTAATGATGTCATAATGGGAAGTGAGAGGTGGAAGAAGGAGGAGTGATTCTCGTCCGATGCGTTGGGAGCACGATGTAGGTCAAGGAGCGAAGGCAAGGTGGAATAGGAAATTCTAAGTCCAAATCTTAGATCAAGGGCTTTGCAAATAATCGATGTTACAAGTGCAAGAAGGGACATTTCAAGAAGGATTGTCCTAAGCTTAAGGTAGGAAACGATAAGAAACCGATGACGGAGTCTGCCAATACTATTAATTTGGAGGACGAAGACTGCAATATGCATCATTAGCATATGTTGATGAGATGGCGGCACTCCCGACCTAACCCACCGCCAGTCGCAACTCCACCGGAGGGCTGCCCTGCACCATTAACCACCCCAGCCTGCTGCAACGCCAACGAAAGGTTCACATCAACACCAACGCGAGGGCAAACAACCAGCAACAATGGCGGGCCCATCCCACTACAGCATACCCAACCACCAAGCCCAAGAAACTCAAAACCTCGACCCGGTTGCTCAATATCTCCACCTTTCGTTGCCAAACCCTAACTCGGCCCATGCTCAACTTTCAAGCCTACCCAGCCACTTCCCCATCTAACTTGTTATGGGCCGAAACACCATCGAACTTTCCCGATCCCTACAACCCCAAACACATGCAATCAAGGCCCAAATGTAGCCTCCTATAGCCAATAATCATCGGGACCACCTCCGACCGAGCCGTGACACCCACAATCACACGGTACGACCTCCACACTGCCCAAAACCCCTCCGAGAATAACCACCGTCCTCCGATGTCCATTTAGTGATCAGCAAACCACCCGTTAAGCTCCCAAACGCATTTTAGGACACCCAATCAGCTATTACAACCCAAGTTCACCCGCATGAGAGGAGTTAGGTTAACAAGCAAAAGGTTCGGGAGTAACAACCCCTCACTCTCCAACTTCCAATTCAATTTGGGCAATTTGTGGAAGCCTAATAATTGTCGCCAACGCACATGTCACTATACGGGGATGGTCGATGACTAATTCTCGGGGAGTGGCGTTCGGACTCGTCTCCATTTTTTAGACGTTAAATCCAAAGGTAACCCCATTTGTCCCTTTTCATATGCAAAATTTATTAATTTGCTATGAGATAGGTCACCAAATGGACAAGTGTCACTTGAGGTGGAAAGAGTAGACCGAACCTCCTATGATTAGAGAGGGGCAACCGCTTGTTGATTCTCAACTCCATACTCCCCTTATTTTAGGGCGTGGTTAGTGCCCTCCGATTGATGATGAAGATGAGGAGGATCCTTTGAAGCCCTCACAGAAAGGTGATCATTTGTTGTATGTGTTGCAGCTCCTCACCAAAAGCCCCCATGGGAATATTCGTATCAATTATCCAATGTTCGACGACCATTTCAACCTCAATGAGTTCATTTATTGGCTCAACTCTATGGAGAAGGTATTCGAGTACAACCACATCTTCGACCACAAGTGTGTTCAGTGTGCCTCAATAAAGCTTATAGGGTTTTTGCCAAAGTTTTGATGAAACGATACAATTCAAAGGAGAGTGGTAGCCCACCAGCGCCCCAATCACTACATGGCCCTGGATGAAGATGGAGATTAGGGTATTCTTCATACCCCCACCTACAAGAGGAATCTTTTTTTCCGTGTTCAGGGCCTCCGTCAAGGGAGTTGTTCTGTCAGAGTTACGTCTCACATTGTTTGGGTGAGTAACAGTCCATATCACGGTTCAAAGTATCAGGCAATATCGAGTTGACCCGATCTTATAGCCTACTGTTCTGATATCGTGACACGAGGTGAGTAATAGGTGTTCTTGTCTCGAATCGGACCATATCGGCGAGATCTTGGTCGAATCGGACGATATCGACGCAATCTTTATCGAATCGGACTGCACGATCTCAATCGTCTCGAAAAATATCGAACAATTCATTATAAATTTTATTTTAATTAAAGGAAGTCATTAAATTTGTAACGCTTGTATCAAATTCGCACTGTTCTAAAAAACCCGCCTAGGCACGCCAAGGCTTAAGGCTTGGGAGAAACGCCTCGCCTTACGCTTTTCACGCCTTATTCTTGGTAAAACCCTTACGGCGCACTTTTTTATAAAAACAAGAATGCCTCAGTGAAACGATGTCGCCTTTTAAAGAATTTGTTTACAAACCGGACCATTATCTTATCCAAAATAATCAGATAGTATTTTAATTTGCATATATTCAGACATATTTTTATTATATGTGTAATTTTTGTATTTTAATAGCCTTGTTATGGTTAAAAAATATTAAAATATATTAAGAAGGCCTAAACGCCTTTTCACGCCTTTTCACGCCTAGGCCCGCCTAGGCTTTTAAGGCTTAAGGCTTGGCCTCCACGCCTCAATCACGCCCCGCGTTTTTTAGAACCTTGCAAATTTGTGATGTTATTTATGGTTGAATTTAATCCTTACCATATGAGTGAAATGTATTTATATATATTTATTAAAATGTATCAAATATGTATCATTGTGTTTAAGCACTTCTTATCATTATTAACTTAATATAGATTAAAATGAATCATTATTTACTTAATATATATATATATATATATATATATATATATATATATATATAAATCATTATTATATCTCATTAGAATGTACCTTTATTTAATCGAAATATTTTTTAAAATGTATTATGGAATATATTGATTAAGTATTATTATTTGCTTAATTAAAAATTAATATTTTATTACATCAATAAAACAATATATTTGACTTCTATTTAATTTTTTTATTTATAAAGTTTTGTGTCCAATTTGAATATTTTGCTAATATATTATTAAACTTTTATGAAATATTGCAGCTAATAAGTGCAATGCGCTAGTATAAGCAATTA
The DNA here is from genome assembly GCA_949130495.1 of Sambucus nigra. Taxonomy (NCBI): domain Eukaryota; kingdom Viridiplantae; phylum Streptophyta; class Magnoliopsida; order Dipsacales; family Adoxaceae; genus Sambucus; species Sambucus nigra. The sequence continues at coordinate 238,559,183 of OX422207.1, forward strand.
CACAATGCTAGGCATACTAAATGATACTTATCTCGTTAATCAATAACAGTATTCTTATTTTTATGAAATTTTACAAAAAAAGATCATTTGTTTTGGGCACTCTAAATTGCATATCGTTGCGTATCGCCTAATATCGCGACCAATACTGAGAACGAGTTGAAGATTGCAGGGCCGAGTCGTATACCGGTACCGTAACTTTGAACCATGGTCCATGTGCAATGATTTGTACTTTTCTAACACCACCAAGGCCAAGGCATGTAGTTTATGACACATGTCGAGTTCAAACCCCTTTGGCACCAATTTGTAGATTTGAGCTGGAATAAAACCCAAAGCCACTGCTATGGGTGGCAAAAGTGGGAACAATATTGGCAGTGGTAGAGTGGTGTATAACAATTGACTTGGTACTTTTTCTCGCTGGTCATTTCAGAACAATCTAGATAGTTTAGGGGCCAACCGAAATCATGATTTTAGGTGAAGTTTGAGGAATGGGTCGAAGCCACAACAAAACACATCAATAATTTAACTTGCATCATATTCACTTGGCCTATACTTTTACATGTACATTTGTAATAGCAACGATGATTTAGAAGTAAAAATAGAACTTTTGCAATTATAAATATATTACAATCTATGCTTAAAAAGAAACACTCTTCCATTTAGTAATATCTCAAGAAAATCTAATCTACACAATGACAATCCTTATAACTCTGTCCTAACATTTGTAGTACATCGTGCACCACATTATACACTGTTGATCTCACATTGTCAAAGTATGCGATTATTGATAAGTAAAGGAATGGATTACTAATGGGTACATGAGTTTTTGGGCACTCTTCCCCCTAAAAGTCGATGAGCCGATTTTCAGAGACAATTTGTACCCATGAATTCGTACCTTGAACTTGGGTCGTGATTGTGGACTAAGGGTTCGCTGTGGACTAAGGGCTCAAAACACCCCTTTTATCCGTTACCCTCCACATAAACGGTGCCAAACACAACTCCCATGCCTCACATACCATTATTTATGGGTGTTTTTATTCCAACCGAATTTTCATTTTTAGACACCCCATGTAAAATGATAATATTATCCTATTTAAACCACCCCAAAAAAGTTTCCTTTTTGCACAAAAGAATCCATATCATAATTTTGTTAAATCACATAGCACGTTCATTTCATAAGTAAATCAATTCAATAACTTTATATTCAATTCCAAGTGAGATTTTATTCATAAATAGGTATAATTCTATATGAAATTAATTTAACCTATTTTTTTTTACTAAAAGAAGTGACATCGATAACCAAATTCTCCATTGGTGATTCTCAGTAACAAAAATTTTGGATCAAAACACATTTCTCCAAAATGTGATTCTCGATAATGAATATTTTTATCAAAACTATGGGTGCAAAACCATGAGGGTCCAATTTTCGACAGTCCAACAGGCCCAGCACGCTGCCCAAGTTAAATTAAACATTGGATAGATAAATACAAAAATATATCACATAAATAATTGAAGACTGGTTTGGTTACCGACATTCTCGAAGCAAATAAACAGGAATCACCTAGGAGAGTTCTCGTATAGGTCAACTACTCTTTATTACTATAAATACAACCTTTATCCCGGGGCAATAGGACATATAATTCTTAACCTCTGAAGAATTAATAAAAACTGAGAAATCCTTCAAGGACGTAGGCAATTTCCAAACCACGTAAATCTTGTGTGTTGTGATCATTTCTTAATCTCTTAATCCCTTTGCTTTTTAGAATCATTAATTGTGATTTCTTGCACTCACAATTGGCGTTGTCTGTGGGAACGATTCTCTTTTCTAAAAAGCAACTTGGAACCAAAGAGTGAACACAATGTCTCACCACCCACATGATACACCTCTTGCTGGCGACTCATGGGCTGATCTGTCCAAACTCAGAGTTAGATATAAAGTTCATCGAGACAGGAATCCCAGATTTCGCCCTGAAAAGTAGGTTTCTGAGACAGTTAGTTGACGTTTATAAGGAACGACTCCACCAACGAGAGGAGGCAACTCGCCTCCAAATGGAAGAGAATGCACGTCTCCAACGACGATCGGAGAAAATAGAGAAAGAACTCCGTGATGGAAACCGCAAGCGCCGTGATCAGACTAGTCCTCAGGCGAGCAAAACTCACACTCGAGGAAGAAGCACCGGCCGCAAACAGGATCGTTCAGAGCACGGGAGTCGTCTGATAAGACGAAACCAGGAAGATGAATGCCACAAGCAAGATATAAACATCTTGGTCCGAATAGAGATGGATCAACACCCAGAACATCGTGGAGCTAGATCCATGAAATAGTTGGCAAGAAGGGCCCTCATTACACAGATGTTGTCCCCCTTTTCAAGGACAATTGAGGAGGAACCTCCAAAGAAGTTCACAGCCCCAAGGTTCAAGATATACGATTGGAAAACTGACCCCATAAATCATGTTCGCCAAAATAGGCAAGCGATAACTCTATGGAACCGCAACGATACTCTTATGTGTCACATATTTCCATCCAGTCTAGGAGATGTCGCCCAGATATGGTTCGAGAGGCCGCCCGCCCCACCGATCAATTTAAAAGCTTCAAGTCCCTAACAGAAGCATTCACAAATCGCTTTATAACCAGCAACTCGCATCCGAAGAAGATGGATTCTCTCCTCACCATCGGAAGAAGCCACAGAAGACATTACGGGAATATGCAAAATGCTATTAGAAAACCTTTAACGAGGTGGAAGATTGCTCAGAACAGGTGGCCGTAGCATCATTCAAGATTGGTTTGCCCCCTAACTCCATGTTGCACCAATCCCTCACCAAGACGCAAGCAGACACCATCAACGATCTCATGGTGCATATTGAAAAGTACGCCAAAGTGGAAGACGTGGTCAACCTCAGTCGAGGGAAGGGAACTGGTGGCGCAAAGGCGACCAAAGGAAACGACAAAGAAAATTACGTAAATGACGCCAAATGGGCAATAAGAAGAAGATATCACATGTCTCAACTCTCAATCAATAAACTCTCCAAACTATAGAATGCCCCAAATGAGACTACAAATGGGGTATTTATAGGTGGGAAGTAGCTTAGGCTCCAAGCAATGATTTAATTACAAATGTACCCATATTAGCCTTTGCCACTTCCTTCCCTAAATACCAAGCAGACAACTACTAAAAGAAAATACAACCAAATAAAGAAAATAACAAAAATGCCAGAGTCCTAAAAATACTGAAAATAGCCCATAAGCTTCTAATTCACATCATTCTCCCCGCCTTCGAAAAAGCTCATCCTCAAGCTTTGAAAGTTGAGACTGCACAAAATCTTCAAAATGTATCTTCAAAATTGAAGAATCACGTGAAAAGCGCCAAAATATGCGGAAGAGAGGCAAAACTTATGGAGCCAAAATTAATTTCTAAAAATTTGAGGAAGATCCTTAAATTCTTGCGTCAAGATCATCTTCCTCCTCTTGCCTATCATGTAAATCATCAAAAATAGCTTCCACTCAGGTCAAAAATCACTTTAATGGTGCTAAACCCTAGTTCTTGAATTTGTTGGAGGGTTCCACCTAGTAGGGCAGAGGATAGATTGGCTAGGGTAGGAAGAGTTGGGGTTGAAATGGGTTGAAACCCTAAGGCATAGCTATCAAATCGCGAATCGTATCGTGAATCGTTTGCCCCCCGAATCGCGAATCATGAATCGAATCGGTCGAATCAGAATCAAATGATAATAATATACTAAAAAATACGTAAATGGATTTAACACTATATAATTGGTAATTAAGCATGATATACCAAAATATATCACAAAAATTAAACGTAGCATATATTCTCATTCATTTTAAGCTTAAAAATGTAAAAAAAAAAAAAAAATCATAAAAAGTCATCATCAATGATCATTCTTCTTCATTCTTCATCATCATCAAGGCCCAGATCATCATCGTCGCCGTCATCCTCTATGACAATTTTATCTCCCCCCTCTTCAAATTCCTCTTCATCTTCATCATCATCCTCCTCATCAAGAATTCAATATCTTCATCTGCGACTTGTTTGCCTTTCCCCTTGGCATTTAAATTCCTTGACCCTATATAACACAAAATAATTTTAACATATACTAACAATAAGATTAGCATATAGTAACAAGTAAACAATAATTATAATAATTCTGTAACGATAAAATTTCCAATGGAGTCCATTGTATAGTTTTGACGTATTCCCAGAACAAAACACGTTTGAGTCATAGGGCGTAGTCTTATTGTCACGATCCCACACAGACTATGATGTGATAAAGGTTATTGAAGATGTTGCGGCAAAGCTTCAAGGAATTATTCATGCCGAAGGTTTAATTGGTGCAAGTTTATTCGTCTTCAAGTTCAATTGCATTCCGAGATCACTCGGGTATGAATGCATAATTTTAATGGGACTCGAAATTTATTAAGGATGTTATTTTATTAAAAAAATATTTTTAAAATGCTTTTATAGTGTTTGAATTGGTTTACACTTCGTTTTATTCTGATAAGGACGGATTAAAGTTGGATTTAAGTTTAACTCTCCTTTCTGAGATGGTTTAAATTTAGAATAATGATATGGGTACAAAAAACTCCACAAAAATATCCACAAAATCTGATGTGGATTCCACATATTCTCCCACCTACCTATTAATCATTGTCTTGTGGTATGGGGTCCCGCCAGGGCACAATAATTTATTGCTTTTTGTGAAGACTTTGTGGAGTTTTTTGTACCCCTAGCATTACTCTTAAATTTAAACTCTATCCCGCGTGTCGCTCAAATGACCTGACACGTCGTTCGAGCGAGATGGCACATCTCGTTCGAGCGACATGTCATTTCGCTTGAACGAGCAGCCGCCTTAAGAAAAATATAAATAGGCGTGTTTCCATCAGATTTCGTAAGTGTGCATTCTGAAAAAACTATTTACGAACCAGTACGTTTCTGCACATAATTTTCTACGGTTTTCCAAAGCTAAACGCATCCTTAGAGCTTTCAAGATCCGAGTTTTCATTACTATATGCAATGGTGATCTTGTGTGCACCAAAGAGGAGTTGTTCTACACTTGGAACATTGTTGGATTTGCGGTGAAGAAGCGGAAGAGCCTTGTTCAACATCCTAGACGTTACAAGTCATATCGGTGGACACCGAGACATTCGTGGACGCGTGTGTTGTGGACATGTATCGTGGAAGGACTTTCTGGTGGGCACTATGAGAGGAGTTGTTGAAGATCAGAAGAGCGTCAAGTCTCATGTGGCTCGAGTCGCTGAGTAAGACTTGTGTCTGTTCATTGTAAATCCACATCATAGTGATTGTCTGGCTTGGATCATCTGAGATTTTTTCCCGTTGTGGTTTCCTCATACATCCGACGTTGTGAGTTTTCTTTTCTTTACGTTATTTTACTTGCTTTAATAACTAGATGGATGTTTAGGATTAATCAAGATAAAATTTGATTAAGTTAGAATTGATTCACAACTTGGTGCAAATTAAAAATTGGAAAAAGGTTTTTCACAAAAAGAGAAATTGTTTGATCATATCCTTAAAACACTTTCCGTATAAGAAATAAAAGGGGACCATCAAATTGGTATCAGAGCTAGAAACATATTTTTATTGTGTTTGATCCCTTGTGTTTTTCGAAATGGATTTTGGTGGTTTTGAAAGTTTTCGTGCTCCTATTTTTTATGGCACTAATTATGCTTATTGGAAAATGCGAATGAGAAGTGCTTTAAAATCCATTGATGAGCGTGTGTGGCTAGCGATTGAAAAGAGTTGGACACTACCAGTCCCACGAGGGGGTGAGGTCACTAGTTTGAAACCCGTTGAGTCATGGACTGAGGCTGAACATAGGCTTACACTTTACAGCTCTAAAGGTCTGCATGTTATTTCCTCACATGTCATACATGAAGAGTATAATAGAATCATGACTCGTGAAACTTCAAAAGAGGCTCGGAATACACTTGCACTTACTCACGAAGGCACTAGCACGGTTAGGGCGTCTAAGTTACAAAACCTCACTACACAATTTGAGACGATTAAGATGTTAGGTAGTGAGTCGTTTGATGAGTTTTATGCTAGGTTGTCTAATATTGTCAACTCATCGTTTAACTTGAGAAAGAAAATTCCCGACAACCATGTGAAAAAGAAAATTTTGAGATCTTTGCCCAGTAGATTTGATGCAGAAGTGATCGTTTTAAACTCCTTAGGTATGCTCGATTCGACGAAACTTGAAGAGATTGTAGGTGACTTACAAACTTATAAACTCGATATGTTTACCTCCAAGCAAGTGACAAAGAAAGAAAAGAGCATTGCTTAGAAAGCCCGAAAGGAGGAAACTAAAGTTTCGGATGACGATTCCGATTCCGATTTTGAGGATGTCGCCTTGTTGGCAAAGAAGTTCAAAAAATTTCTTAAGTTTCAAAAGCAATCGAAAGATGCCAAAAAGTTTGAGAAATTCAAAAACAAGGTCAATTCCACCCCTAAAGATAAAAGTGAGAAATTTATTAGGGTCGAGTTGGATAGGTGTTTTGGGTATGAGGGGTATGGTCACAAAGTTGCCGAGTGTCCCACTAGACTTAAGAAAGAAAGAGGGCAAGAAACCAATAGCTTATAGTGTCTCTTGAAGTGATAGAGATCCGGAAGAGGGAGAGAGTTCCCCCAATGAGAGCAAGTTGGTTGCTTTCTTGGCATGTCATGTGAGCGACGACGTTAAATCTTCCCACAAAGATTCTCATGTGCATGACACTTCCGAGGCGGTTGAATCCCAAATGAGTGAGGGTGAAGTGAACGAGGAAGAGGATGTTAATGTGAAAGAGTTGCAAGTTGTGTTTAATGAGTTGTATGTCGAGGCGGTGAAGGTAAAAAAGGAAAACTCTAAATTGCAAGCTAGGTTGAATGAGCGTGCCATAGAAAATAATGATGCTTTGATTGAGGATCTTAGGGCACGGGCGAAGATGTTTAGGGAGAAGCTAGAATATGTGGAGAAAGAGAGAGATAGTCTTCGTGGTTTGATGGAGATTTTGAAAAAGGAGTTGCTAGAGTTTGAGTCTAGGCGTGTGTCTAGGATTCGTGAGTTGGAAGAGAAGTTGAGAGACTCGAGTAAGGTTAAGTTTGACTTGGAATCTAGGTCTGAAAAATTGGATAGGATGCTAGGCACCGTCCAAGTCAAAAGTGATAGGTGTGGAATAGGCTACGATGATAAAGTTGTTCCCATGCCCAAAGCCAATACCAACCGTGTGAGAGAGCCCACTAGAAACGTGAGGAGAGGTCGATATTTTGGTAATCATTCTCGTCGTCTTTACAATTGCACACACTGCGGTAGGAAATGTCACCTTAGACGTTTTTGCTATGACCTTAGGAATGCTCCTAGGAGTTTAGGAATAAAGTCATTTCGGTTCCCAAAAACCCCACCCGTTATGTCACACCTACTTGGGTTAGGAAATCGGATTTAGAGGCTTTAGGACTTAAGCTTCATGGTTCTCATTTGGTTGCACTTGATTCTTCCCATGCTAGATTTAATGGATGATTGTGTTACCATATTTGTCATACGCTAGTCTTTACATCTTGATTATTATCTTGCTAGTGTTATGACATGTGTATCATTTTGTATTATTTTTTTTCATTTAGTGAGTCTTATTTGAAAAATACAAAAAGATTTTTGGTTTAAATATTTTTGAGAAAAATTCAAAAAGATTTGGCATTTTTTTTAGTCAAAATATGTTGAAAAACCAAAAAGATTTTCTATTTGTTTTTGGTGTCATGAGTTTACATGCTTGATGTGGCAAATTGGTGTGCTTGGCCCCCCTTTCCTTTCATTATCCATGTGGCTAGGACATTTGGTCGTAATTATTGATGCTTAGAATGATCTTAACCATTATATTATGGGGTTGTTTCGAAGTTGATATGCATTTTGATTCGACTTTGCATATATGCCATGTTTGCACACATACACGAGTTTATATGGATGTTTGACATCTCTTGCATATTTGAGTTTGGTGAGACGTTCTTATCTCAATATTGTCATCTATGCGTAAGTAGACTTAAGGAAGAGGTGTGCATATAAGTAGGGGTGGCAATTCGGGTTAGTCGTGTCATTTTCGGGGCGCGTTGATTTTAATTTGAGTATAAATTTTGGGTACTCTTAAATCTCTACAAGCTAATCGTGTCATGTTCGGATCATTTCGTGTTATTACTGTAAACGGGTTATCGTGTCAAAAATTGTCAGCGCTACATGTAAGAACCGCTTACCGTGAGGATTGTAATTGAAAAAACTATGAGTGTTCACAGGAAAGGGCTGCGAGAGTGTAAAAATTACTGCATTAAGTTCGTTTTGTCACACCTGCTTAGATTATTGATTTCTATTGTGTGATTATTGTTTGCTAGCTACGGATTTGATATTGTTGATCATAATTTAGCTGGTTGTTGCATGTTTATCTAGATATATTTCATTGACCTGATTCTAGATATGTTTATCTTTTCACCGGATTGTCTATTCTAGACAAAAAGGGGAGAGATGTATGTAATGTAGGGGGAGATTTTGTGAGATGAGCTTGATTTAGATGTTGTTTACATATTGATATCATGTTTTTGCCAATATAACAAATGATTTGAATTTGATTTTTTATATTGGTTTATATAATTTGTTCCTCTATACTTCACTAGGTATTTGTATGTTTCATGTGTGTAGGTGTGCTTAATAAGATTCGAGATTTCAAGACTACATCACATTTAGACATTTAGAGACAGTTCATGCTTGCCGGACCATCATTGACGAGTCATGTCCTGTCTTTTCTATTTTGAGTTTATGGGATGGGGATTTAGGCGTCATACGGCTTGACGGCCGACTTAGGCATTTTAGTTTTGGTTTTGTCCCGGAATAGTCAAAGGGGGAGATTTGTAAGGACAAAATTTCCAATGGAGTCCATTATATAGTTTTTGACTTATTCCCGGAACAAAATACGTGTGAATCATAGGTCGTAGTTTTATTGTCACGATCCCACACAGACTATGATGTGATAAAGGTTATTAAAGACGTTGCGACAAATCTTCAAGGAATTATTCATGCTGAAGGTTTAATTGGTGCAAGTTTATTCGTCTTCAAGTTCAATTGCATTCCGAGATCACTCAGGTATGAATGCGTAATTTAAATGGGACTCGGAATTTATTTTTAAAATGTTTAAGGATGTTATTTTATTAAAAAATGTTTTTAAAATGTTTTTGTAGTGTTTGAATTGGTTTACACTTCGTTTTATTCTGATAAGGACGGATTAGAGTTGGATTTAAGTTTAACTCTCTTTTTTGAGATGGTTTAAATTTAAACTCTATCGCGCGCGTCGCTCAGACGACCTGACACGTCGTTCGAGCGAGATGGCTCTGTCGTTCAAACGACATGAACATCTCGTTCGAGCGACATGTAATTTCGCTTGAATGAGCAGCCGCCTTAAGAAAAATATAAATAGGCGTGTTTCCATCAGATTTCGTAAGTGAGCACTCTGGAAAAACTGTTTACGAACCAATACGTTTCTGCACATAGTTTTCTAAGGTTTTCCAAAGCTAAACACATCCTTAGAGTTTACAAGATCCGAGTTTTCATTACTATGCAATAGTGATCTTGTTTGCACCAAAAAGGAGTTGTTCTACACTTGCTGGGTTTTGTGGTGAAGAAGCGGAAGAGTCGTATTCTAACATCATAGACATTACAAGCCATATCGGTGGACACCGAGACATACGTGGACACGTGTGTTGTGGACAGGTATCGTGGAAGGACTTTTTGCGTGGACACTGTGAGATAAGTGGTTGAAGATCATAAAAGCGTCAAGTCTCGTGGGGATCGAGTCGTTGAGTAAGACTTGTGTTTGTTCATTGTAAATCCACATTCATAGTGATTGTTTGGCTTGGGTGATCCGAGGTTTTTTCCCGTTGTGATTTCCTCGTACATCCGACGTTGTGAGTTTTCTTTTCTTTACTTTATTTTTTACTTGCTTTAATCACTAGATGGATGTTTAGGATAAGTTAAAATTGATTCACAACTTGGTGCGAATTAAAAGTTGGAAAAAGGGTTTTCATAAAAAGAGAGATTGTTTCATCATCCTTAAAACACTTTTCGCAAAAGAAATAAACGGGGACCATCAAATTCCACATATTTGCACCTCGCTTCCTCTTTTTGCTAGGCCCTTCATCTTGGAAGCATTCGTGAGAACATCCAACCATTAATGGTCGATGGGAAGACATGGTTCCGATATATCTCTCTCAATGATCCACTCATCATCGTCCTCCATATCGAATAGACAAATTGGATCGAAGTCACCACATTCTCTCCTTTGCTCTCGTCATACTTCACGAAAACAATTTAAGGCTCCAAACGATTTGTTGCTCCAAACGATTTCTTTTTGCTCTCCTTTGCATTCAACATTTGTTGCTCCAAACGATTTCTTTTCTTGAAATGCACATGATCAAATGTGCTCCAATTTCCCTCACAACCTGTCGCACTACATGTGAGACTAAGAACTTGTATAGCAAGCTTTTGAAGCTCCGGTACATTTTCACCAAAACTTACCCACCAATTGGCTATATAAACAAAAGAACATCAAAAATTCAGCAACGTATAAATTCATTAAAGTAAAAAATTCAACAACATATAAATTGATTAACATAAAAAATCAGCAACGTATAAACTAACCGGGTTGTTTTTTATCTCTCGTTCGAGTTTTCGAGCTTCTACCAAGCAATCCCGGAAACGTTTTAAATTTATCAATTTGCTCTTGTACACTAAATCGGTGTCCGAGCACATCCTCTCTATAGCGTCATACAATCCACGCTTCACTTCTCCATCAGCCTTAAAGTCATCATTGAAGTGGAATCTTCAAATATAGACAAAAAATATATTTAATACTTTATATAACATAAATTAAAATATAGTGGAATCTTCAAGTAAAGAATTTAACATAAATCATGTTAACTTGGGTTCAAATAATATCCCACGGCATAAAGTGACCTATGAAGTTGAAGATCCCACCTCGTATCAATTATTTTCCAAATCTTCATATATCCCTTCTCTACATGAGTAAAATTAGTTGCAATTTGATCCTTCGCCCGATCCATAGCGTCATATATGTAACCCATTGCCGATTTTGCATCTTCATCAACAAGCCTCAAACTTTGTAAAGTGGATGTATACTTTCAAACTACATTTAATCGGTTTTCAGAAATTTGTATCACCCAAAATGATACATTCCACTTTCTTTGCATCCACCTCGTTGGCAAAAGTTTCATTCATCCAATCGACCGATGTAAACATACGCCTCAATGCCCTTTTATTTTCTCCAAAACTCTTCAATGTGAGAAAGGAACTGGAAAATCTAGTTGCTCCCGCTCTAGTAAGTTCCCTCTTATTTGAAAATCTTCTAAACATATGTATGCCTATATATATACACGGTAATTTCTCTTGCCTTAATACTTGTGTTTTGAAATATAGGCAAGTTACCAAAGTCTGTAAGCATCAAATCAATCAAGTGAGCGGTACACGGGTTCCAAAATAAATTCTTTCTTTTCTCTTCCAATAACCTCCACGCGGCTACATACGCCGATGCACTGTCAGTCACCACTTGCACAACATTTTCTTCCCCAATCTTTTCTACCATACTATCAAGCAACTCAAACAATCTCACTGCATCCTTAATGATCGAGGAGGTGTCCACGGATTTAAGAAAAACCGTCCCGCTCGCGCTATTCACTAAAAAGTTAGTGAGCGATCTTAATTTTCCATTGCTCCACCCAGCGGACATTAAAGTGCACCCCGTTTTTTTCCATTCCTTTTTATACTTCTCGAACAAGCTATGCACACTTTCCACTCCTTTTTCAAATACGTGACCCAAGCGATAGGGGGCTTCAATCCCTGACCATAATTTCCAACCGACACCAACATCCTTTTAAAAATCACAAGATTGAATGATAAGAGCATTCTTATAGAAAAACCTCAATATATCCTTACACATCGGCTCCCTATCCTTTAACATTTGATTCGTAGTTTGTTGTTTACCCTTTCCCCACCCCTTCTAATAACAAACCTATTCATTCCCCCTTTCGCCTTCCATGTCGAACCCCCCTCATCATCATTCCCCCCTTGAAAGAGTTCATCTTCAACATTTGCTTGACTTTGATTGCTATCGACCGTGGAAGGGCCTTTTGACACAAATATTCTTGAAAAAATATTCTAACAGCCTCGTGACATTGTTCACACATACTAGTATTGCTATGAGTCCCAGCAAAATGTTGTTTCATTCAGAAAACTCCTCCCCATTTTATTGCTCCACAATAATTACATCTCAATTGCATAATATTGTTCTCATTCACCTTGGTACAATGAACCCAAGTGGGATCAGTTTCTTTCTTGCCATTTGACTTTAGCATCTTGATTTTCAAAGATCAAACAACATACAAATCAATATCAAATCAATTTATTTAATAAACAACTCAAAACAATAATTTAAAACAGCCATCATATTAATTTAACACGAATTTGTACATACATAACCAAAGTTTAACACAAATTAAAACATTATTAATTTAAATTTTAGAACAGTTAAACTGTAAAACAAATTAATTTAAAACAGCCTACAAATATTAAAAATATTAATTTAAAACAGTTAAACAGTTAAACTAAGATTAAAAATATTAATTTGAAACAACCTACAAAAGTTACAATAAAACAAATATATTAATTTAAAACAGTTAAACTGTAAAACAAATTAAATTAAAACAGACTACAAATATTAAAATATATGAATTTAAAACAGTTAAATATATTAATTTAAAATAATAAAACAAATACAAAGAATATCTATAAAACACCATTAATTTAAAATAGCCTTATATTAATTTAAAACAGCCTTACAATTGATTTAAAACAGTAAAATATATTGATTTAAAACAACAAAAGGTTTTATAACAAAAAAAACAACCTTAATCAAAGTTTTTTAACAAATAAAAAGGTTTTATAACAAAAAATAAAATAAAATAAAGCAGCAAAAGAACATACTGCATTGAGTACAGGGCTTCGAATTGCAAGAACAGGGCTTCAATAAGCAAGAATACCCTTCGATTTGCAAGAACAAGGCCTCGATTAGCAAAAACGGCCTTCGATTTGCAAGAACAAGGCCGATTTGCAGTTCGTAAGTGTTTTTAGGGTATTATTTTTGTTTTTGTAAGTTTAAAGTATACAGAAACTTACGTGACCTTAAAAACCCATTTCTTATATCACGTGAGTTTGAAAACAGAAGCACTTGAGTTTTAAAAACCCCAATTCTTGAATCGTTTTTGAAATCGATTCCCAATCCCAACTCGAATCGGATCGATTCTTTAACCATTTACGATACTCTTACTGATTCGAAACGTTTTACCTATGAATTGAATCGGGCAATTTGACTCGCGAATCGGACGATTTTGATAACTATGCCCTGGGGTTTCATGGTCGCCGGCTGGAGCTGGATGGTTTCCGGCCATCAAAAGTGAGTGTTTGGTTGGATCGGGGGATAGAGGGTTGTTCTGGGCTCGGCTGGACGGGGAGAGAGATCGCCTGGTACTAGGGCTTGCCTCTGGTGGCCACCGACCACCAACAGGGCATAACCCTGGTGGTTCGGGGTCGCCCAAGTTAGGGGAAGAACTGTCGACCACCTGAGGGGTGGTCCAACCCATAGGGAGGGGTATTTGGGGTTGTCGGGGTCCGGTCTAGGTGGAAGACAAGGGCGCGGCGCCTCCTAGTCGTTAAATGGGGTGAGTCGACGCCGAAATGGGGCCAAGAAGGTTGGCCGGAGGTCGACCGTCGTCCCTCCTGCCCTCGACTGCCTCGGGTGGGGTGATGGATGGACTAAGGTTTGCTGGATTTAATTTTTAAAAGGGTGGAAATGGTTGCGGAAGCGTAGGTCAGGAAGTTTTGGGGGCTAGGGTTAGGGTTTCTTGAGTTAGGGTTAGGGTGTAGGGTGGTGGCGGAAGGAAGACGAGCCTCAAGATCCTCAAGTTGCGCAAGAGGTGATCCAGGACTCCCACAAATCGATCATAACGAGTTTCAACGAGAGCATATCTCCTCTTAAAACCCATTTGTCGTTTACAATTTTTGTGTTTTTTTACAACAACAACAACAACAACGGGTAGAACCAACGAGGTCCTGATACCAATTGACGTAAATGACGCCAAATGGGCAATAAGAAGATATCACATGTCTCAACTCTTAATCAATAAACTCTCCAAAATATTGAATGCCCCAAATGAGGCTACAAATGGGGTATTATAGGTGGGAAGTGGCTTAGGCTCTAAGGAATGATCTAATTACAAATGTACGCCTATTAGCCTTTGCCACTTCCTTCCCTAAATACCAAGCAAACAACTACTAAAAGAAAATACAACCAAATAAAGAAAATAAAAAATAATAATAAAAATGCCACAAAGTCTTAAAAATACTAAAAATAATCCATAAACTTCTGATTCACATCAGGAAATACACCAATGAAGGGGAACAAAAAGCATAATGGAGGATCTAAGAACGGGAACAAGGCAGACTCGTCCAAGGCATTTCAAGCCGTTAACACAGCTTTCACGGAACCAATTTACAAAATCCTGGCAAAAGATCAAGGGCCAGGAATTCCTCAGTGGCCGAAGAAGATGGGAGGCGATCCAAGCAAGAGGAATAACACACTCAAGTGCATTTACCACAAGGATAACGAAAACAAGACCGAGAATTGCAAGTTCCTAAAATCCCATCTGGAAGAGTTAGCCCAGGCGGGGCATCTAAACGAGTATATTGAGAAGAAAGTTGATCGGGTCGCCACCTGAGTACGAAGCTCTCGGTTATTTTTTATTGATTTAGAAAATACCGAAGAGAGGTCGTTTTGATCATGCCCAGTATATAAAAACTTTTAGAATGATTGTTTATATACATTCCATCAGGTAGGGTGGGTTACAAGAGTTTCGGCCCCTTAAGGTGGATTTTAAATATGCGGAGGGCGTAGGAATAAAAAAATATGGGGATAAATAAAAACACCCTTATTTATACTCTACATCCAAAAAAAATACATCATCACAAAAATTAGTCTCTATTTCAAATTTCCACCACGCCCCTTCTCAAATGGAAATGGTTGTCTACTGCTGTTGTGGGAGAATTGTACAAAGGAGGACTTAATGGACATCACAAAACCCTGGTCGAATGTTCTAAACATGGCCCAATATGGTAGGTAAAGCACGAAATTACAGCACGCTAATATCAAGGCTTGGTTTGTTTCATCAAACTGATTTTTTTCCCGTTTTGCTTTTAAATGCAGAATGGGTGTGGAATTTTCATATAGGAAAACCTCTCAGCTGCCACACTCTACAAGAGCAAGTACCTCTCTCAAATCAATTATAAACTGTACATGTGGCAATTAAACTAGACACGTTCCTTGCTCCTAATTCTTTAGGCATTAACTGAATTTTACCCTGAAAGTATCAGGGTAACTCTGTAAGCAAATCAACAAAAAAAACACTATAAACCCTATAGCCTATGGGGTATGTATTCAAACTTCCCACCCTAGTGCAGTGCAATAGTACAGTATGGTTCATTTTATCTGAAATAAATAAAAATATTGCTATTTTAACCATATAAAGAGGATATAGTATGAAAATCACAAAGCATTTAAAAACTGAAGTCCCTAATATAGAATTATGAAACCCTAATTTCTTCTAAACATTGTAAAATTAAGTGAAAGTGAAGAATACTTACTGGTTTTGAATCAATAATATAGAAAATTACTTAAGAAGAAGGAAAAAACATTAAGAAATGAACCCTCAGCAAACAAACCTTATATTTGATTCCAATAATCGGGCCTCATATTTTAAAGAAGGGCTTTGACTACTCAATATGCATGCTAGGATAAACAAAAATAAAAACAAAATAGTTCGTGCAATCAAGACTTATGATATATAAAACGGATCAAGGCCAGGATCATCTTCTAGCCTCAAAGCCCACTCCATATCTTCGATTTTGCAGATAAATTAAGTGGTTTGACTTCAATTAGATGTATAAAAAAGGGTTGGATTACTGATTTTGGTCAGGGTTTGCTATATGTTGGGGTTTGGGGTTCTGTTCCAAATATATAGTGGGTTTCAATATGCAGATAAAGTAGGTGGTTTGGGTTTGATTTGATGAAGAAAACAAGGGATTGATCTCTGATTTCTGTTATGGTTTGACAAAGGTAATAGATTTCGGTTTGGGATATATATATATATATATATATATATATATATATATAGAGAGAGAGAGAGAGAGAGAGAGAGAGAGAGTTTGATTTGACTGTTTTATTCATCTAGGTCATGTGCCACACATGATCTCTTTTCGTCAAGCTTAACGGCTAATATGGAAGGGTATTGCTAAATCTGTTTCCATATTTTGATGGTTGACTTGGTACTTTTCAACCTTCAGGAGTCATTTTAGAACAATCCAAATAGTTTAGGAGCCAACCGAAGTCTTCATTTTACTCTGAGGAATGGACCGAAGCCACAATAAAACACATTAATAGCTTAACTTATATAACGTTCACCTAGCCTATACTCATGTTCATCTGTAATATTAACAATAATTTAGAAGTACATACAGAACTTGTGCAATTCTAAATATGAAATAATTTATTAACAAAATTTGCGCTTAATAAGAAAAATATTCTTCCATTTAGTAACATCCCATGAAAATCTAATTTGCACAATCAATATAAGCATGATCGTGTACCGCATTCCAATGTTCGAAATTGCTTTTGAGTCTATAGCCTCGGGCGAGGCTATAGCGTCAAGGGTAATTTGCAAAACCATAGCTTCAAACGGTTGTTGCTCTAGCCTCAAAAGGCCATGTAACCTCATTTTGTTTAAGTGAAAATATTTTATTTTTCTTTTTTTGAAAGGTAAATAATTAAGATCCTCACACGAATCAAACCCTATTTTCGACATTTAAAATCTCTGCTAAGCCCTAGCCTCCTCTGCCTTCTGAAACAGGTGCATCTCTGAAGCCGTATCCCTTTATGATTTGTGTTTGAAACCGTCATGTCTTTTTGTTCATTTTTTTAAGAATTGCGTTCTTTTTTTTATATTATGCATGAAACATGTTTTCATTTTTTTTTTTTAAGATTTTGTATTTGATTTATGATTTTTTATGCAAGAAAGTATGTTTTTATAATGGATTTGTGTTCTATTTTGTCTTTTTTTATATGCAAGAAAGTGTGTTCGTTTTGTTTTTTTTAAGAATTTGTGTTAATTTTTAGGTTTTAATAAAAGTAATTGTGTCGGGGGGGGGGGGGGGGGGGGGGGGTCCTAAAAAATTGTGTTTTGTTTTTAATTTTAATGCAAAAAATTGCGTCAGTTTTTTTTTTTTAATGAAAGAATTTGTGTTACTTTTGGGTTTCAAACTTGGGCTTTTCTTTCTGTTATGTAGTTTTTACTTTATTTTAATGGTTTTATTAATATTTTTTATTTTTTTATGAATTTGCAACTTGAACTCAAGTCTATTGTTATGATATCACTATGGGTTGCGTGGACTAAGGGCTCACTCATTAAGAGTATGACGTAAATCACCCGTCAAAAGGCTCATAAAATTATCTAAACACCACCTTAGAGAGAGAAGCACTATTTTCTACTTCAAAATTCAAGTCTAACTCAAATGATACTTATATGGGGATATTTAATGGGGAGGAGTAGCTTAGGCTCTAAGCTAATGCTCAAATTACAAAAATGCCCTTAATTGCCTTTACTACTCCTTACCTCTAAATATTAAAATAAAAGAATGAAAATACAATAACAAAATAAAATAAAATGACTAATAATCCCTAAAATTGGACCCATTTCTATCACTCTCCCCCTCTTAAAACCAAGCTCGTCCTCGAACGTTCAAATAAATTGGGGACTCGTGAGGAAATTCCAAAAATTGTGCCGAAAACTTGTGGGGGCCAAAAAAAAATTCTGAAAGTTGAGGAGTATCCAACCCACAAATTTTCTTCTCAATTCTTCTTCTTCTCTTTTTCTTCACCCAAACCGGCCCTAGAAGCCTCCTCTCGAGTCAAAAATCTTCATTTCGGAGCATCTAGAAGGGTTTGAGCTTGGATTTGTCAACCCAAACAGATTTTGGGCACATCTAGGGCAAAACCCTAAGTTTTTGGGTCCAGTGATTGGGGCAAGACTCTGAGGTGGGTTCCGGACTGGGGTTAGTTGGGTTTTGGGTTCGGACGGGCTAAGGTTTAGGCCAGCGGAAGCAGGGGGCTGTTGGGGTGGTCGGCTGGTGGTTGTTGGGCAGGGAGGTGATTGGGAAATGGATTGGGACAGGGGGTAAGACTTGGACGGAGGGTAGTTTTTGGACAGCGGATAAGTTAGGATCCTGGGCAGAGGGTGGGGGGGTAGGCCTGGGGGTTTGGGTGGAGGGGGGTAGACTAGGGTTTTGAATGGGTTGGCTAAGGTTAGGTTTAGGGTTAGGGTTTTGAGTGGTGGTTGGGGGTTGAATCTTGGAAGAGATGAGTTGGAAGAGAGGGTCAAATTTGTTGTTGAAACCTAAGGTTTATTGATCAATCATGTGCTTCAACTCTTGAATGCCCTCTCTGCATTCTTGTATCTCTTCTTCTTCTTGTTTGGATTTTTTGGGAGCCATTGAGAGTAGCGTACGATTTTGATAAAAATACATCGATACACCAAACACCAATGTTGGAGCGACACCCGCTCTGATACCAATTTGACGTAAACCACCCGTCAAAAGGCTTGTAAAATTATCTAACACCGCTTTAGAGAGAAACACTATTTTCTACTTCAAAATTCAAGTCTACCTCAAATGAGACTTACATGGGAGTATTTAAAAGAGAGAGTAGCTAAGACTCTAAGCTAATGCTCTAATTACAAAATGTCATCAATCGCCTTTACTACTCCTTACCTCTAAATATTAAAGCAAAAGAAAGAAAATACAATAACAAAATAAAAGGACTAATAATCCCTAAAATGGGACCCATTTCCATCGGACCATCTCTTGCTACTGTGATTTGGGAGAATGTGTAAGTGTCACACAGGATTCATACAAGTGTAAAAAATGTTTTCCAATAAAACACTCTAAATTAAATGTGAAAGTGATGAGAAAACAATGAGTATCCAATGTGAAAGAGACCCTCTAAATCCAGAGGGTCATTTCAATTTAGGATCTCAAGGAGGATAAATAATACTACCAAATAGCAATCAGGCTGTGACACGTGGCGCAACTTCCTTTTTTAACCCGGGTAAGTCGGACACCAAGTAAATGACGCGCCACGACTGATAGGCCGACCAGTTCAAGGGCAACCCCTAGATTCTTTGCAAATACCTAGCATGGTTCAAAGTCTCGATATCGGTACCGGAATCGGACACTCGATTTTCAACTCGGGCGCAGTATCGGGCGATACGCAAAAATACGCTATTTAGAGAGCGCAAAAAATTCCGGAAAAATTTGAAAAAATAAGATTAACAATGTGGACCAATGAGATACATTCAAACCCATCATTCAATATGCATTCCATTGTAGAATTGATTATATTGAAGCGCGACGAACTTGTCAGATTCAATATTCAATGTTCCATAATAGTTCTAAACAATTTTTGTAAACATTTTGCAAAAATTAAAACATTTGTTACATTTTTGTAAAAAGATGTTTTTACAGAAATGTACAAAAATATAATTTGTAGTTTGTATTATTTGTACAAAATGTACAAAAAAATGTTTTTTACAAAAAAGTACAATATTAAGCATTTTGCAAAAATTAAAACATTTTTTTCCTTGTACAGTACAAAAATATAGTTTGTATTCCTTGTACAAAATGTTCAAAAAAATGTTTTTTACAAAAAGTACAATATTAAACATTTTTTTAACATTTTTGTAATAAGATGCTTTTACAAAAATATAGTTTGTCTTCCTTGTACAAAATGTACAAAAAAATGTTTTTTACAAAAAGTACAATATTAAACATTTTGCAAAAATTAAAACATTTTTTTACATTTTTGTAAAAAAATGTTTTTACAAAAATGTACAAAATATAGTTTGTAGTTTGTATTCTTTGTACAAAATGTACAAAAAAAATGTTTTTTACAAAAACATACAATATTAAACATTTTGCAAAAATTAAAACATTTTTTACATAAATGTTTTTTTAAATAAACTACAAAGGAACATTTTTGTAAACAAATGTTTTTGTAAAAAAAAAATGAACACAAATGTTTTTGTAAAACGTTTTTTACACACGTTTTTGTACAAAAAAAAATGTATACAAACGTTTTTTTAACATTTTTAACCCCTCGGTTTGTCTTTAAAAAATGACTAAGAAAAAACAACATAAGGAGGCAACGTAACCCACCAGCCTAACCTAAAACATAAAACAGGGTTTCAAAACACACATCACAGCTGGAGATAGAAAGGTTTCTCCATTCTTACATAAATACACCACCGGCCGACAACAATAGGTTTCTCCGTTCAATTATTTCTGCCTTCGTCTCTTTTTTTTTTAGGTAAAACTTGGTTAACGCGGCGAATCGGTTGACTAGGCCGATATCGCGGCTGTCTCGGTCGATATCGCGGCAAGGCGTCTCGGAATCGGTTGTCTCGGCCGATATCTCGGCGAGACAACACGATTCAATATTTTTTTTTTAACCGCCTCTCGGTATCGTATCGGTACCCTCCGATTCCGAGTTGACTTGGCCGATACCGAGTCAACTGGGCCGATACTTTGAACCGTGATACCTAGAGATAAGCATCCAACAAAGACCCAAAGGGACTCATTTTCAACAGAAGGATAGACTCAACTAGAGGATCATCGAAAAGTGGGAGGAAATAATGTTGACAGGACTTCAATTATACATGACTCATTTGTACATGTAAGAACCCCCCACCACCCCAACTCCATTTATGAGAGGACAAAGCAAACACTTGCAACCCTAAACGGCTTGGCTCTCAGCTAGTGCACTCGTGCCTAAGACCAGTTATTAATAAAATCATCTCTCTCCCTTTCAACTATGGACGTATAGACAAGGACGCCTTGCTGAACCACATACATTTGTGTTTTTATTTTCTTTTATTATTGTGCATTCAATGTTAGATTCGGTATTCTATAATGTTGTTGATTAATCGCCCTTTAGAATCAATAGACATTTAATCCAAAATTACTTATCCAATGCAACTACGAAAGTGTATTTTTCATTTCACCTATGATAGAATTAGAAATTAAGATATAAAGATTTGCACTGAAACTTTTATCTAAACAATGTGTAAATTAAATTTTTAGCCACACAAGATTTACATTGTCTAATTACACATCCGCATAAGCAAAAGATAGATATTTGCATTGAAGATGCTCTAATTGTGGGTGTAAATGCAGCCTCAGTGGGGTAATCTCCACTAGCTATAGCCCAACCAAACCAGGCAACCAAATAAAGGCAACCTCATTGGGTTATGTCACAATCTCCATGAACCGATGTGGAATTCAGTTTGAAAGTGTACTGGATTGTTACAATCCCACATAATCTACAATGTTAAGTAGGTGATTTCTTCCCTTGCAAGCCGATTTACAGGGGCAAGTTGTACGCATTGGTTCGTGTCATGTACCACAATGGGTACCAAACAATTCAAATAATGTTAGATGTACTATTTCTAGATGATCATGACCAATAGATCACATTGCAAATATATTGTTTGTAAGAATGCTTTTGCAAGCTATATAATCTATAATCAAAATGGAATGAGAAATAAATTATATATTCCTAATGGAGATAAATTTGAGCAAATAAGGTCTAGCATCCGTAAGCTCCATTCTAAATAAAATTCAAAGACAGTAGCAGTAGTAACCAGGACACATCACTCAAGAAAAATGAGAAAAACTAATAAATTAGTGAAAGAGTGATCAAAATCTAAGTACTCACGGGATAAGAAACGCCTATAGAGTCGCTGATTAAGGAATTGGATTGCTGGCAAACTCTGAAAAACATGAACAAACAAGATGATCCAAAATTTAGCGTTTACTAAAACCCTTAAAATAGAATGAGTTATCCTATCCGGGTAATTTGGTGACCTTAAGGGTTGTTTGGAGAGAGGGCAGACCAGTATCTCAGAGAGCGTGTTGCTGATTACTAACCCTCCTTGTCTCAGAACCACTCTACCTGCTCTCACCATTTTACTTCCTCCCCACGTTGCTCAAATCTAAATGCAACGACGTATGCCTTTGGGTAATTGAATCCTGCTACACCGTATTTAATAAATCCAAAATGAAAGTGGATTTGGAATTATTAATGGATCCTAACTAGCATGTAAGCCGCTCATATAGTTTTTTTCTTTATCATATTTTCATACGTACTAGTTTTAAACTCCGCACGATGCGCGAGTGTGGTATAGTTTTATTCGTAAAATATATGCCACATAAATAATATTATCATTACATTTAAACTAATGTTAATATGAGATGAAAAAATGAATAAAAAGTTTGGGACATATGAACATGCCTCTATTTTAAAATTACAAATCAACTACATATTTATATTTTTTAGTAGAGATGGTAGTTCTATGATTAGTATACACTAAACACCGAGATACTTTTTTTATTTAAGACATAATTATATTTTTATGTCTATTTGACACATTATATAAGTATTAATTAATAATAGATGGAGAGAAAATGGACACTCATATATAATCACGATAATTACTATTATATATATATATATATATATATATATATATATTTCAAAATATTTTACTTAGGCACTTAATCAACTTTACATAAATTATACTTTAACCCCTAATTTTTGAAAAATATAATGAATAGTATCATGGACATGATAGATAGAAATGACAAACATTTAGAACTTGTGTGTTAAGAAAATAAAGCATAAAGGGTATAATTTGTATAAAAAAATGTGAAAATGAGTCAAAATAAAAATATCAAACCTTATAACAAAGCACAAAAATAATTGTGCAATCACAATATAAAAAGAGAAAAATCCAAAAAGGAATATTATACATTTTATTTAAAAAATAATGTTATTAAACATGGAAGCATACCTCACTTCCTTTAAAATAGAGCAACATACACCATATGCTTCTAACTAACTAAATTCACATCATATGCTTCTTCTAACTAATTAAGTCACATTTCTATATAAAGATTCAATCGAAATTATCTTAAGAAAAACATTATTTCAATCTTCACATAACACATTCTACTTAAACAAAATCACAGTCTATTCTATCGCTCCTTGTCAATTTTGTAAGGATCTTTTACTATTTGGGGTCCAATAGTTATTTAGAGTTTTATTCCATTTGTTTACATTCTACTCGTTTGGGATTCAAAATCGACAAAAAACGTTAGTTAGCTAGTTTGATGGTCAGTTGACTCATTTCCAATCAAAAAGATTATTTTACCCATTAGTATAAGTATTTATTAGTGTATTAAAACAAATTTTACATTATATCTTATTGTTTTAAATAGTAAAACTTCTTTTACTAACACTTTTTTATAAAATGAGAAAGTTTTATAAAATGAAAAAGGTTTATACACTTTTTTTATTAAGTATTTTTTTTTTAAATCAAAAAGTTTTACAAAATCAAAAGGTTTTTTTATAAACTTTTTTTAGCACTTTTTTTTTTACAAACATTAAAAAATATTGTTTTTAACTGTTTTTATAAACGTTGAAAAAACTTTATATAAAAACAATCTTATAAAAAAACAGTTTATGAATGTCAAAAGTTTTTTTGTAAATTGTTTTCAACTTTTTTCATAAAACCAATTCTTTATATGAATAAATTAAAAACGTAAAAAACACTTAATATAAAAACATTAAAAACACTGTTTTTTTAACAGTTTTTTGTATAAACGTTAAAAAAAAAATTATGTAAAAACACTGTTCTTAAAAAAAAGAACTCTTTTAAAAAACATTAAAAAATGGTTTATATAAAAACAACATATTTTTAAATAGAATTATAAAACTGTTTTTGAATGTTTATAAAAAACAGTTAAAAATTCAGTGTTTTGTAACGTTTTTTTAAAAACAGTGTTTTTTCCTTAAAAAAATAGTGGTTTATATAAACAGTTTTTTAACATTTATAAAAAATAGTGTTTTTAACAGTTTTATATCAACTGTTCTTGAATGTTTTACGTAAAAAATAATTTTATAAAAAAAGTTAAAAAAATTGTTTATAAAAAAAGGCAGCACTTAAAAATAATGTTTATATATTGGGAGGAAAGAAATATATCATTCTTAAATGCTTTTGATTTGGTTTCGTAGATGGATTAAATTGAAGGAGAGAGAGAAAACTCAATAATTTAATGTGTCAATTAAATTGTTTGTATAGTATTTTATAGAAGTATAAAATATAGAGTGTCACGTGGACACTCTCAATGAGAAGGAGTCTTAAATGCTCATAAATGCCTTGTTTTGCATTTTATAGTATATAGAGATACGTGGTTAAGAACGTAGTTATATCGGAGTGGTAATTTTAAAACTCACACGAATATGACTAAATTCATATAAGCTTGACCCGAACATAATATGATAAATCATGTTATTTTCATTTAGTTCAGTTCGATCAGTAATATTCATGTTTAAATCATAATTGATTTTATGTTGTGTTTTCGTGTTCCTATTATATTTAATATCAATTTATACAAATAATTCCAAATTAATATCTTATACAATACACGAACGGAGCAAAGCCCATTATTTAAGTCAAACAATAAATTTTGATTGGGAAAAATATATTCATAATAACTTGCATGTATAAAACCTACATATTATATTATCTCATATATCATTTAATTTTTTAACTAAAGCATACCCCATTTAGACGTCTATACATGGACATCTTAATACATGAATCAGCTAAATGCATGTATTGACTAAATAGATGAACATGTATTTAAACTACTATAAATGAATTTCATAATACGTGAACCAATTAAATTCATGTATTGCCAAAATATAAGAGAAATTATTATGAGATAAGAAACGTAAAGACGCAATCTTGAGAGACACTTTTTTTTAGAAATCGAAAAGATTGGAAGAATGGAGAGGTTTCTAAGAAATTGATTGAAATGAATTTTAAAGGGGTAATAAATGATCATCATTAAACTCTCTTTCTAATGTTTTTTGAGAAATCAAAAAGATTGAGAAGAATGAGGTGTTTTTAAGAAATTGATTGAAATTAATTTTAAAGTGACAATAAATGATCCTCGTTAAACTCTCTTTCTATTGTTTTTTGAGAAATCGAAAAGATTTGGAGAAGGGAGAGATTTCTAAGAAATTTATTGAAATGAATTTTAAATTGACAATAAATGATCCTCATTAAACTTTCTTTTTATTGTTTTAGAAGTATAATATGATTTATCCATCACCACGTTTGGATTAAATGCAACTAATATTGTTAATAAAAATGTAATAATACATAAACACCCCTTTAAAAGAAATATCGAAAATTAAAAAATAAGTCAAACACACCATCAACCATATACTAAATTCAAGCAAACATTAAACAACAAACCAATCTTCTAAAAAAATCCAAAATTTTGATGAACATTCGTTCTTTTTTTTCCTATTTGCTTCTCAAATCCTAAACCCCCAAATTCATTGATGGAAGACATAGACTCAAGAAATAAAACATATGTGAAATCGGATTGGGGAACATATTGACTTTCACAAGAGAAATAACAAAACGCACGAGTCGATCAAGAACTTTCGAATCGTTGTTATTGTCCATCGATCATGTCTCGAAGATGATGTGTGACACCCAGTAAAATTTAATAATAGGTGGATCGACTCAATAATTAATAATACAGGAATCTAAGCAATTTGCATCATTCGAAGCATGACTATAAATAAAAACTGAAGCATACATAAGTAACTCCACATAAAAGTGATGACCCGTACAATATCTGATACCAAACCAACATAAAGTATCAAATGATTCAAAAGTAAATTCGTTGTAAATATAAAAATGACTATAGAGTATGAGCACACAGGCTCGACACTTACATCCTATGAGATCAGCATTGAATAAAAATTAAGTCTTATTCAAGGATGAGGATGCACTAGACACCTATGTTCTGGAAAATGTTAATAGTAGATGTTAACAACAAGTTCAAGTAGAATAACAATAAACTTGACTTTGGATTACAATATGACTTTGCATTTCCATCCAGTCTTTTAGTTGCTTTTAAGTTGGCCTAACCCAAACAGCCCTACATATCACATGCGTCTACTCCTAATCCCAGGTGTTTCCACATTATTATGTTTATTGCATCATTACCGACTTTTAGGTACGATTCCACACGTATTCCTTTGAACTTCGGCATTGTATAATATCACAAGAAAGTATTTGCATCAATGCCCTTATAAGCAAGAACGGTACGAAATGCATACCACATAAAAGGGCCCCATCACAAACCCGCATATAACCAAGGTCTAACATATCACCTTCGGGGATCGTCTGCGCATACTAACTATAGTTATAGGTTATCCCACACCTATTGCTATTAAATCATCTCTACAAGAATACTCATTACGCCTTCATACCAGTCATATAATCCAATACCCAAAACTATTAAAGGATCGGCCCAAGCAGCTCATTATATGGATCATAAGCGTTCAATACATAGTGTCCGGGGTAATCATAGCAGGCCTTTCTCGTCATCATCGTGTCCGAATGCCGGTATTCGTCGTTCGTGTTCGATCTGAATATCCCCTCTAGTACGTATCACACAAGTACACGCACCGGGTATGTTTGTATATAATTCACTAGATAAATAAATTCTACACGGAGAAAGGTTGCAAATAAAAATCCCAGTTTAATCACCTTAATTAGAAAAAAATTAATTAAGAAAATAAAATTATGCTTTAATGTCGTTTGATCTCCTCGTTCGAACGATCATACGACATTCGTTCGAAAGAAGTCCTAACGTAGTTTGAACGAAAATACTATGTTCGTTTGGACTACTACAAATTGTTGTTCGAATGAGATCTGCACATAAACCTTCTTCTTGACAATGAAAGTCCGCCATTGTTAAACCTAATTTCACATTTATAGGTCCATAAACAGCCCGAAACTATACTTTTTTCAATGTATATTGGTCCTAGTACCAATATTAACCAATCTCCAATGATTTTAAGTTCTTCTAATGTAAGGTTTAGATATTGATCATTAATTATGATCTTGAGAACTCTATTAATGATTCCGTCTCAATTCAACCCAATTTCAGTTTATTTCACAAGATTATTAAGGGTTCCAAACATTCAACATGAATTACAATAGCCATAAAATCAATTTAGCAATTTATATTCTAAATCATGATAAACATCCCAATTTCACAACAAAGTCTAATTCCTTAATCCAAATAAGGGTTATATAAATTGTATAATTCAAATTATGTTAATATTAAATTAAGAATTCAATGAATAATAACATCACAATATAACTTCAATTATAGTCTTATACTAAACAAACTTGCCTCAATTCTCAATTAGGTTGAATCTTATATAATAAGCCTTAAATCTTCTTTCCTCTTTCCTTAGCCATCCTCCTTAGCTATAAGATTGCCTCAAAATGTATAAAATGATTTAGTCTAAGCCAAATCTCTATTTTATGTTAATTACCCACGAAATTAGGCTTAGTTTCTACATCGACCACAATTCATTTAGCCCAAAACTCAATCCAATTAATCTAAAGTCTAGTCCAATGCCTATATTAACTTATAGGCCTTAATATCCGATCTTTTAAGGTGTAAACAGACCTTATACTATTTGAAAAGTCATCTACAAATAACCAAAATAATTATTTACGTTTGTTAAATAATCATTGATGTTTTAACATATTTTTAATATAAAATTAATTTTAAATAATACACACAATTTTAATGACATCATAAGCTACTGTAGATAAATATAAATTAATATGAACTAAATATAAAGAATTTAATTGACCTAAAATTATCATGTATTACGTTATTTTCCCTTAAAATAAGGAATTTCGTCCTCGAAATTCAAATTTGTATACCTCACTCGAATAACACTGGGTACTTCTGCAACATGTCATCCTCTCTCTCTCTCACGTAGATTCTACTTCTCTATAGTGTCCCCACTAGATTCAAACTAACGGAATGACACTTGGTCATAAGGCCTTCTCTCTCTGGTTAAGTATACACTGAGGTCACTCCTCGTAACTCCCATCAGGTTGTAGCTCAATCCCGTCGAGATCGATGTGCTGATAAGCATCCTCGTACCTGAGAAACTTCTTTAATATTGATGCGTGAAAAAATTATACACTTGCTATAGGTCATCAGGTAAGACCGATTAATATTCTGTCGGGCCTACTCTATCCAAAATTGTGAAGGGGCCATCATAAAGGGATTATAACTTTCCCTTGGATCCAAATCTGACTGCCCCTTTCATCAAGGAGACACATAAAAGCACCTGGTTCCCTACCTGAAACTATAATTTTGTATGTCTCTTATTGGTATAATTTTTCTATTGATCATGTCATGACACCCCGCTTAAAATAATAACGGGTGGCCAACCCTATACTAAGATAAAATAGGAATCTCAAGTGGATCATTCTCAGCATCAATTTCCGAATCAAATAAAACATCACTAACCACCCAATAATAAAATAAACGGGTGCCAAAAAAAATTCAAGAATACACAAAGAACTACAAACCAACAATTTAACTACTGAACAAGACAAAAATATACACAAGTATAACAAAGGGATATACCCGAATAAGTTGTCGGGTCACATACAATACAACATTCAGTAAAACATAAAAGAACTATATAACTAAATAACCCTTGGGTGTACACACCCGATATACAAATTAGATCCTTATTTAGATTTGCAAAAGATAGGAAGCGGCTATAACGAAATCCCGCAACAGTCCGCATCTGCTATAGCTCCAAAGACTGTGGATAAAATAGGCATCATTGGTGTCCTTGCAGTGGGACACCTGTGAAGCACCCTATATCTTTGACTCACTTGGATCTATATTATATAGGTTCTCATCTAGCTTGGAAATAGTGACAAAATTGAGTCATGTCCCTTTCAACCAACAAACCTTCAGACTCTACATTCAATTTCCTCTAATAGTCCAAATGTA
Organism: Sambucus nigra; assembly: GCA_949130495.1. Classification (NCBI taxonomy): domain Eukaryota; kingdom Viridiplantae; phylum Streptophyta; class Magnoliopsida; order Dipsacales; family Adoxaceae; genus Sambucus; species Sambucus nigra. The sequence continues at coordinate 238,588,319 of OX422207.1, forward strand.
TAAACACCAACACCACACCTAGGATCATTTATGTGTTTCATATGAGATTAAATTCTTCATAATTTGCTTATGTGTGAGTTAAATCCCATTAAAATAATTTTCCTTAATTTTTGGGATATTTTAAATAATTTCTAAGATTTTTTAAACATTTTTTAAAAATTTAAAATTAGCTTTTATAAACTTTGTGGACTGATTTGTAAATTCATTAAACGGTTCAAAACTTGCTTGGGTAGAAATCAAATGCACTTGATAATTATATGGGTGCAAATTGTATTTCTAAAAAATAAAAAAACACGCATTTTATACGCCATTTTAGCCTTACACGTTGTTGATGCAAAAAACTGGACCGAATCCCATTTTTATGATCACAGATAAATAGATAAAAGCAACCCAATCAAGCACATGAGAGATAAAGATTTTTAAAGTGATCCGGCTATATAAAATAAGCCTACGTCCACTGTTATTTTATTTACAGGGGTTTACAATAGCACAATGTGGTAAAGAGAGGGAGAAAAAGGGTGTATCTTGTGTATGGTCTCTCATCGTTGTCGGATATCTCCCTCCTCCCCCCCCCCCCCTTGGCTAAGGGAATACATGTATTTATAGTGATGGGAGATAAAGAGATACAATGTCTTTATACATTCAGACATTTATGCCGACATACAATGAATCTAATTATTGGCCTTCTATAATGGTTGGTCTTCCTTGAATTTCTTGGTATGCTACGTGTTGTCATCTATTAATACAGTATAAATGTACATTAAGGCTCATTAAATGCGTTGTTATCTTCATTAATGCACATTAAATGCATAGTTATCCTTTGATCTTCCTGGTTGGTATGCCGACCAACTCTCCTCGGGTGCCGACTATCTCTCCTCGGGTGCCGACCAATTCTCCTCGGGTGTCGACTAACTCTCCTCGAGTACCGACCAACTCTCCTCGGGTGTCGATCAACTCTCCTCGGGTGTCGAATATTACCACGTAGGATGACATGTGTCCTTTTCTGATTGGTCCTCGTAGATGGAGAATTTTTGTGTCAACAGAAGCCCCCAATGCTCCATGCTCGATGGTTTACTGAAAGGATGGAGTATTTATTCTGCAGTGTTGCTCGGTGCTCGTGAAATTCTTGATCTATCTTCTTGATTTGTTCAACATAAAGTGCACTATCTCCTGGATGACATATGATGCAAGCTGATCGATTGTTGCTAATTTCTCTTTTGAGGAACTCCGTGTGCTATGTATCACCCCTGGGAATTTGAATGCAGCCATGCCATAGTATGCATCTTGTAGCTTGTCATAATCTTTAAGTATGTTGATTGGTTTGCTAGCCGACCAACTGCCTCCTGTGCCGAGCAACTGAGTGCTAACTTCACGTGCTTGATTTTTCGGATTTATGCTCCTCTAAATACTTTGTCGAGTAACATTATAGCTTTTGAACCCACTTCTTCAATGTACCAAGCTAGTGGTTGACTTCGAAACATTTTTATACAACTTCTTCTTCATTATTGGTCGGGACAGTAGTAGTAAAGATCTCAGTGCTGTAGATGCTGAATTTGACTCCTGAACTTTAATAGAATGTGCATAATAACTCCTGAATATGCCTCCTGAACTTCTGAATACACCTCCTGAACTTCTGAATACGCCTTCTGAACTTCAATATACCTCCTGAACTTCAATATCAAAAATAATTCCTGAGCAAGAAAATAGCTCCTGAATGATGATTGGTCGGGGCCCCGATCGTGTGAGTTTGTGGAGTTGAATTTGATGCTCGACTGCATGATGTTATGAGAATGTGCCACCGAATGAATAACTAAATCTGTAATAGAAGCTCCCAAGTAAGGAATATAAACTTTGAATGCTTTCTTTCTTGTTTGCTGATGAATATACATATGTAGAAAGACAACTTGTCCTGTTTTGAAACTTGCTCCACCTGCTGTATAATTATAGTGACTTGTCACTCTTTGGGCCTAAGCAATGAAACAACTTCCACCCCATGATCCTGCTTAGTTTAAACAACTTGTTCCCGACCAACCGGAGTTGGTGGTTTTTCATTCACGACCAACCGTAGTTGGTGGTTTTTCATTCGCGACCAACCGTAGTTGGTGGATTTTTATTTCCGACCAACCGTAGTTGATGGATTTTTATTTCCGACCAACCGTAGTTGGTGGATTTTTATTCCCGACCAATCATTGTTGGTGGATTTTTATTCCCGACCAACCGTAGTTGGTGAATTTTTATTCCCGACCAACCGTAGTTGGTGGATTTTTATTCCCGACAAACCATAGTTGGTGGATTTTTATTCCCGACCAACCGTAGTTGGTAGATTTTTTATAATAAATGATGGAGACTTCCTCGGAGCTGACCAACGGATTGTTGGGAATAAGATATAATAAATGTTGGAGACATCCTCAACAGATTGTTGGGAATAAGATAATATAAATGCTGGAGACCTCCTCAACAGATTGTTGGGAATAAGATAATATAAATGCTGGAGACCTCCTTGGAGTTGAATATATATAGAGCAAAAAAAAATTTTGAGCTCCATGCCGAATATAAATAAGAATTACCCCGACCAACTATCCGTTGGGGGTGAAATATAATAAATATTATAGTTCTTCCTCGGAGCTGAGTATCTCGTCGAGTTCCATGTTGAGATGAATATACAATATGAATCCCAAGGGATATATAGAATAATTCGTGCCTGAGCAGATATCCGATCAATAATACAATCAATAGTGCCTCGTTGAGGTAAAATTTCACAATGCCGAGCAATGATAATATTCTCCAGAAGTTTAATATTATTGTTGAGTATTCGTCGACACTGAATCTTGTTCCTGTAAAAATTAATAACTTGCCCTACCATATGTGTAGGCTGAATTGATTAGTTATCATGAGAATAATCTAGTTAACATAATGAATATATGATATGTATTTGCTCGAGCAATAAAAATATCAATTTCAAAATATGAAATAATATGGCTTGTGTCATACCGACTATGATGTCATGTGAGCAGATTTTTATAAAAAATGCCAGACATTTTAATTTTAAGTAAAAGACCAAATGTACGTTGATTTTTTAGAAATTATTTATCACTCTAGGAAGTATTTGAAATTCAGTAAATGCTCAAATATAATATTTTGGTCTTGAAATATTTTTCACATAAAGTTTTCTGTGAATTAATAAATCAGAAAATAACCAAGTATGCATTTTAATTTTTCTCCATGCAAATTTTCCATTGGGAGTTTCATGTAAAGGATAAGGATAAGAATAAAGGGATAGTCTTGTCCTTTGGCAGCAAAGTAGTGATTTTGTCAAAATCAAAAAGAGAGAACCAAAGGAATCGTCAATTTTCAATTCTGGTTTTAGCTTTCTACTGCCTCCGACCAAGGTTGAGATGTTGCCGACCAACAATTGATTTTCTCGATCAACTATATACGCGCCGACCAACAATAGGTACATCCGAGTAGAAATAGATGTAGCCGATCAACGAATGGGAGCTCGGGAACTCCTCAAACTGCATAATACCCATCACCGATCATAATTAAATGCCTCCGACTAACATTTGATTCCTCCGAATAGCTATATATCGTGGACCAACACAATTGGTGCTGGTGATGTTTATTGTTGTAGTATTGGTTGTCGACCTGCTCTCCAACAATCATCCGCCCATACTTGCAATTATGAGGTGCCCCAACCTGTGATCTATTTGCTTTTACAACCGACCTATGCCAGAAGTTTTTCAACCTTCTTTGTTGATGATTGGAATTGGTAAACTGAAATTCAGTGGAGGATTGTTGCCGACTTGATGCTGACTAAGTGTATGAGAACTGCCGAGTAGAAATAGATGTTACCGACCAACAAATAGTAAGTCGTGGAATATAATAACTGTTGCAGATCTCTTTGAAGTTGAATATATGGTAATAAATATTTTGCCAAGCTCCATGTTGAGATGAATATAGAATGGATATAGAGAATGATTTGTGCTTGAGCACATATGAGAGCAATAATCAATAGTGCCTCATTGAGGTAAAATTTCATAATGCCGAGCAATGACAATATTTTCCAGAAGTTTAAGATTGTTTCCGAGCATTCGTCGGCACTGAATCTTGTACCTGTAAAAATCAATAACTTGCTCGAACATCTGCAAAGGCTAAATCAAATAGTCATCATCATGAGAGTAATTGTTCAGCCAAACGATATATGATATATATTAGCTCACACACAAGGCAATAAAAAATTCAAAAAATGAAATAATATATGTTGGCTGATATGTCGAGGCAAAATTGCCTGATGTCAAGCAATAATAGTTTTCAGAGGTTTAAGATTGTGGCCGAACTTTCGTCGGGATTGAATCTTGTATCTGAGGAATTTTAATAAGTTGTCCGAACACATGTTGAGACTAGATCAGATAGTTACTCGTGAGAATAATTTTATGATCCAATCAATATATGATATGTATTTGCTAGGACAATAATATGTTGTGTCGACTTCGTGTGCCAAGGTGAGCAAATTTTTTATCAAATATGTGGCTTATAAAACATAATTATTTAATCTAGAATTTTTGTAAAGTTATTTACTCCAATAAATAATCAAATATAATTTTGATTTCAAAAATATTTCATTTCACTCATCTTTAAACAACCAATTTGAACAAAGTTTGAATGGGGTGTGGCATTGTAAAAATTTTATACAGCAAAGTTAAATCTATTTGAGTCCAAAGTATATGTTTAGAAAAATTATTTTCCCATAAAGTTGTGTTGTATATGAATGTGGTATTATAAACAAAAATTTTAAATGTTTATTTTAACAAAGTAATGGTTAAAAATCTAAATATCCCATCTCAGGGTGTATGCAAGAGAAAACCGTTTTAGTATCTCGTGTTATATAAAAATGCAAAACGTTTTAAGAAGAAAGTTTCAGGTGAATCAAATTAAATTGGGTGTTTGATGAGGAGGATTCCTCGGTGACGGTCCAACAACCTTCTTCTATGTTCTTTACTGTTGCCGATTACAAGTAGATGTCGCCGATCATCATTACCAACCAGCAATTGATATGGCGATCAGTGTTAGATGATGCCGACCAACATTAGGAGTAGCCGACCAATGCCGACCAACATTAGATGGTCAGGAAACATCTGTCCGACCAGCAAAATATAACGCCGACTAGAAGATTTTGTTAACAACTAGGTTAAATTAGGTGAAATTGCTCGGGTTTTCTCCGCAAATGACCACCGACAAGAAAGGGTGGTCCGATAAATAAATTTTGGTTGGGTACCGACCTGTATAAGATAACGTCGACCAGTTAATAGGAGTGGTCGACCAAGTATTGGTTGATCTTTGATGTTTATTTGGTCTATCGTCGACCAACATTAGACGTCGCTGATCTATTTTAACTGGGCCGATCAATAAAAAATGGTTTGGAGTTGACGCTGACTAATAATAAATGGTCTGGGGCTATCATTGACCAACAATGGGTGTGCCGTCCAACAATAACTGATGTCAACCTTCCCTTTATGGCTGCCGACTAGCAACACGATATCGCCATCACGTTTTCGACCAACAGACCCTGGTGTCCATGTGTCGTCGACCAACAAAAAATTCACCGACCCATAAAATGTTGTCGACCAGTTTATAAGAGCTTCCGACCAATAAGTTGATGTCACCTACCAGCAAAAAGGTAAGACAAATGTGCCGACCTAGCCTGTTCGTCGTACAAGAGCCTTCGACTACAAGGGTATCGCATGTCGATTGGGGAACAGTCACTATCATGTTGTTGGATGCCTCCGTTTTGTGTGAATATGTTGCCGACTCAGAGCAAGCTCCAGTTACCTGATATCAAGATGGGTGAATTTAGAGAGTGAAATTTGATCGGGTCAAATTTACCTGATATTAACATATTTATAAATAATTTCAGGTTTGGCATCTCTTATTGGAATTTTTTAAAACTAAATTTCCTCATATTTAGTGTTTTGACCTACTAATAAATTCAATTCCTTGTGTTATGATCAGCTGATCATGACTGAACCCAGAAATCCAGTTGGGGTTTGATATTTTTCAACAACTATGTTGCCTAATGACGAATTACGAAGAAATTTTGATCACAGATTTTTGCCCCAAATTCCATAATTTTTTTACTGTATAACGTTGAAGTTGAAACGATTGATATGAAATAAACTCAAAACTCCTTCATCTTCCAGAGATTTATTAAAATGAAAGTTTCTCCACCACCATTTCTTGAGCGACTATTCATTCTTCTAATCCTTTTTATGAAAATGGGTCATTAGTTTTCAGGAGAGAGAAAGTAGAACGATTTATCTTCACTATGTATTGGGTTTCAGAGTCGATCTCTATTTCGGTCCCTTGCCTGTTGTTGCTACCATAATCTGATAATTTTTATCAGAGAGAGTTTTCATTCTCATATGATTTGAGGAAATCAAACAGGGGATTGCGATTATAGATTTTTTTCTCCTCAGTTAGATCGTCGGAGTCTATTTTGACGGCCAGTCATCAAATATGTATATTAAATCAATTAATCAAACATTAAACCAATGAATCAATCTTCATCAGAATTAATAAATCGTAACAAATCGAAATTATTAGATTTATATTGTAAACATATGGTCAATATTCTTAAGAGAGAGAATCGTTTTGAATTGTTGTGGAATATGAGGATCCAACTAACAAAAATTTTCAGAAATCGAATACTAAATAAATCAAATTGATGGGAGCTTTTGAAGTAGATCTGGGTCAGAAATGTGATTTCTTTAGTGAGAGAAAATCGTTCTTGATCATATCATTTTCTCATTCTCTGATTACAGATAGAAATATATGATGGAAATTTGAATAGTAAAAAAATTCTAAACTTGTCTCAAAATCAACAATAAAAATTACCTAAATTTGACATGATCGTCAAGATCTATATGTGAATAAAGCGGTGTGGTTAACATCCCTGAATTTCAGGTTGCCCATGGCAAATCATTCTATATAATAGTGTTATATGGATTCTAAAAATTTATGTAATCTCTGAATATGTGATTCATGATATAAAATTTAAACTAGAGAATCAAGCCAAAAGTTTTAATTTATGAAATCCACCAATTTACAGATTTCTCAACAAGAATTAATTTAACCGTTATGATTTTAAAATCATGATATGCAATTTTTGCAGATTTCATAAATAAAAATTGGATAACTAATTTATGTATATAAACATAAAAATCATGACTAAATCAAAAGATGTATGTATAATTGATTATATGTAGAGAAAATAAAAACTTTGCTTTTGATGGAGAACAATGCTTGTAATACGTTCCCACAGACGGCGACAATCTGTTGATGCAAAAAAATGGACCGAATCCCATTTTTATGATCACAGATAAATAGATAAAAGCAATCCAATTAAGCATATGAGAAACAAAGATTTTTAAAGTGGTTCGGCTATAAGAAAGAAGCCTACGTCCACTGTTATTATAATTCTAGGAGTTTACAATAGCATAATGTGGTAGAGAGAGGGAGAAAAATGGTGTATCTTGTGTATGGTCTCTCATCGTTGTCGAATCTCCCCCCCCCCCCCCCCCCTCTTGGCTAAGGGAATACATATATTTATAGTGATGGGAGATAAAGAGATACAATATCTTTATACATTCAGACATTTATGTCTACATACAATGAATCTAATTGTTGGCCTTCTATGATGGTTGGTCTTCCTTGAATTGCTTGGTATGCTACGTGTTGTCATCTATTAATACAGTATAAATATACATTAAGGCTCATTAAATGCGTTGTTATCTTCATTAATGCACATTAAATGCATAGTTATCCTTTGATCTTCCTGGTTGGTATGCCGACCAACTCTCCTCGAGTGTCGACTATCTCTCCTCGGGTGCCGACCAATTCTCCTCGGGTGTCGACTAACTCTCCTCGAGTACCGACCAACTCTCTTCGGGTGTCGATCAACTCTCCTCGGGTGCCGAATATTGCCACGTAGGATGACATGTGTCCTTTTCTGATTGATCCTCGTAGATGGAGAATTTTTGTGTCAACACACGTGTTAGACTCACAACGTCTGGATTTGTGTTTTCCTGCCCTCACATACCTATGTTTGTTTATGAACCCTTTGATCTTTTTAATCAATGGCCTGCATGCGTTCTTACCTGATCCTTGTGTTTACATTTAAACCAATCAGAGTCATTATATTTTCGGTGCATTGGTAGCCATCAGATTTACCTTGACCTTTATAGACTTAATCGTGACCATTCATTTACTTCGAAGTTCCAGAGACTTCCATGGCTTAGTATAAATAAATGCCTTATGTGTTGTGATTACAATCTTTTTATCACCTTCTATCTGAGCTAAAATAAAGAGATAAGAGAGAGAGAGGAGAGAAAAATAAAACCCTAAACTAAACTCCGGCCAAATCTCACCAGAAAATCATTTATGAGAGTGTCTTAGTTTGAGAGCTATGTAGATCGTTCCTATTCTGTCCTTAATCTATTTTCCAACTTCATCACAATAGTTTGATCTCATTTTCTTTCATTGAAAATTGAGATTGAATTTTTGTGATACATTTTTCACGTATATCTTTCTTAGTTTTGATTTTTTGTTTCGAGAAATCATAGTTTTGTTGGGTGTTTTCAACTGTGATGTTTTCAAACCCTAAAAGTAATAAAATAGTTTCTGATTTCAATTTCTTTGAACATTCAAACTTAGATCTAGTTTAAGATCTTGATTGGGGATTTTCACTTTCACATATTTCATATTTTGTGAAATAGTCCATATATTTTCAAAATAAGAAAGTGTTTAGGATCTTGGCTCATGTATATAATAAGATTCCCTCTTGATCTGTGGATATTTTGAAAGATCCAGAGTCTGATAGTTTCGATTAAATTGGGTTTAATTTTTTTACATATTTGTGACCTGTTTGTAATTTTATTAACATCCTGTCTGTAATTAAGTGTGTGTGTGTGTGTGTGTGTGTGTGTGTGTTGCATGCTTGTGATTTAGAGCACATCACCACTCACACTGTCACACTACTACTATGAAAAGTGCTGGTATTGAGATTTTGGATTTTTGAGTCGACGTAAAGCTAAAAGGAGTGGAGTTACAAAGATAAGAGAACATCAACAATATCAGAGTCTTGAAGAAATCAGAAAATCCAGAGGAGTTGGTATATTTTTGAACTTAAAATTATGTCTGATTGTGTGTCTGGATTGTTATATAGTTTGTAACAAGTTACTCTATTTTAGTGGACTTTTACTTTTGAAGTGTAGAGACCTCCGTGGATGTTTCCCCAATTGGGTGGGGTTTTACCACGTTAAAATTGTACTTGTATACTTCCTCTTTCTCTCATCCCTTTCTCGAGGCTATGTTGATTTAATTTCTTTATAAGTTTTGGTTTTCGAAACTGGTAAACCTATACCCTAAATAACTCGTTCATACGATTTTACACATCTTGTGTTAAGAAATTTGTTTTTAGAAAAGAATTTCTTCAATAGTTTAATCTTGTATTAAACGATTTAAGTGGTACTTTTTAATTTGGTATCAGAACTTTGGTTTTTCAAAATTTTTTAGATCTTGTGTTTCTGATATTATTTTCTCAAAACAAATTATGGATGAGAAATTTGAGAGACTAGGTAACCTGTCCAGGCCCCCTCTCTTTAATGGAACCGATTTTCCTTACTGGAAGGTTAGTATGATTGCTTTCATCTAAGGGACATTGGGAGATGATGTTTGGGGAGCTATTGAAAATGGTTATACTTTTCCTACTAAACCAGTCGCTGAAGGGAGTACTGTGAGGATTAGAAAATTACTAAGTGAATTCACTAAAGAAGAGAAACAAACTTCCCTTAACAATAACAAAGGCAAAAATGTCATATTCATGTCTATCAATGAACACGAATTTAAGAGGATATCATTATGTTCTACCTCTAAGAAAGCATGGGACTCCCTAGTAACTGCACATGAGGGTGACACTAGAATTAAAGTTGTTAAAACACAAATGTTAATTCTAGGTGTGGACAAAAAAAAGATCGACCCGATTGACCCGATTGGACCGGACCAGACCGGACCCACTTTTATAGGCTTTTTTATAAATCGATCCTAATTCGATCCTAAATTAAGAGACCCAAAATATTCGGTTCGGTCTAAAATATCAATTGTAAATTCAGTCTTGGGACCTGACCAGACCGTTTAATTAAATATTATATAGTATTTATTAATTTTATTTTATATAAATATCTCATATACTAAACCCTAAAGACTAAAGACATAAGAGAGAAAAAAAAGCCACGGCCGCTCTCTCCTTTCATCATTTCATTTTAGTCTTCATCTTCTCTTCCTCTCTCTCTCTCTCTCTCCAACTCGACCGCTCTCCTATCCTCTCCACACTTTTCTTCCTCTGTCTCTCCAACTCTCTGGTCGGTCGATCACCACACCACCATGAACACACGATCTGGTGCTCTGAACACCAGATCCACACCAGTTGTTCCTCCGGTGTCGATGCATTACTCCACAGCAGGAGAGTCTGTTCCGGTGATTAAAGAGATAGCCACGGTTGCTCCGGCGGCTGCGACGAACAACTCCACCGGTCTTATACCGACGACGGCGAGAAAAGAGATAGGGGTAACTATATGCCCTATTTTTTATGTTATACGAGTACATAAAAGTTTTGTTATACAAGTACATCGTGGTAACTATATGCCCTGTTTTTATGATCAATTATTTTGGTCAGTGGTAACTATGAACATGTTTGGTTTTTGATTTTTGATTTTGGTTTGGCTTTTGATTTTGACAAGGTATTGCATCAGGTATTCATCCACTAGATCTGTAAAGAGAATAACCTGCACCAACATGATTTTCAAAAATAAAAAATAAATTCAATTATATGATAAATACAACAAAAAATTAACAGGTTTTTATTGAAAAAAAAAGTAAATAAATATAAAAAATGGATCGAATATTAACCGAACCGGACCGAAAATAGCCTAGACCGATTAAATAGGCTAAACCGATTAAATAGGTCTGAATTCGGTCTTCTGAATAATTCGGTCCAATAGCTAAAATGATAAAAAATCGGACCGGACCGGACCGTGCCCACCCCTAGTTAATTCAGTAGTACAACTCCTTAATCATGACTGAGACCGAGTCATTTGATGACTTCTATATTATATTAATAGACATTGTGACCAAACTGCATGCCAATGGGAACAATATGATATAAAGGAAATTATCTCTAAAATACTAAGATCACTCCCACATAAATTTGATAATAAGAGATATGCAATTGAGGAGATGGATTATCAAAATCTCACACCTGAACTCCTCAGTAGCAAATTGAGAACTGTGGAAATGGAATTAGAATTTAAGAAACAATTAACCCAGTCCCAAAAGAAATAGTCTGCCTCTAATCTTATTTTTTCATCAAAGTTGACCACACCTGAACTTAGCATACCTAATATTGACTTAGACTCTGATGAGGATTGTAATTTAGATAGTCTGGATAATCAGATTGCCTTAATGTCTAAATAGTTTAAGAAAATTATAAACTTTCGAAATAAAATAGCAAAAAGACAAGGTAAATCTACTTATCCAAACGAATCTAACAATAGGCCTCATGAGAGAAGACAAGATAAACACCAGACTAATAATCACAAGAGACCAAAGAGAGACCTTAAAAATGTTAAATGTTATAGATGTGGTAAGTTAAGACACATGGCTAGTGATTGTAGAGTTAAAATAGATAAAAATCACAAACATAATAGGGCTCATTTATGCAAGGCTTGGGATGGATGACGTGAATCTGAAAATGATAAACCTGAGTTATCTAACTCTTTTGACCCTTGTATGTTATTATTTGCTAAGATAATTTAAATTGATGATGAGGAATCTAATCATGCTATGTTAACTGTACTATGCCTACTGGTTTATCTGCCTTATTGCTTGAGAATGTTGATGATACTTCAAACGTTGTGTGTGTGTGAGTCAAAGGTAATGCTCTATTGTTGATGTCAATTGGTGTGTGAGTACTAAAAATGAACCGCTAGGGGATACTGCACACTTAGTGACTCTGACAACGATGACCTTCCTGACATGCACACACTGTGAACAAAAACTCTCAAAAAAAGCACTAGACTTGAAAAGATTGCCAAGGATCTTACCCAGAAGATAAAAACCCTGACTCAGATGATCAAACATAATGCTGAAGAGTACACTACTCAATGTCTAACTCATGAGAATGAGACTAAAAGTTTTGAACAAAAACTAAAAAAGTCGTCTGACTCAAATGAAATTCTGGAAAAGAAATACAAAGGAACGTTGTTAGAATTGGAACAAACAAAAGAAAAGACATCCACAGTACTAAAGTTAGACATTGGTGAATCAAGTGACTCTAAGCATAATGTTTAACAAAAGGCTAAATATTTTTGCCCCCCAATTCGACAAGCTGATTCGTCATTTCATCCTGTGTCACCTAGGAACAAAACTAGAGCTCAAAACCTAGATAAGCCTTCGAATAATATTATTTCCTAAGGTTATGAGTTCTACGTGCCATATTTACTGCTCCTATTGTGATGTCTATGGACATTACCTTGATGGTTGCTATTCCAAACGACTATTTAATCCAATTTATAACTCTCCTATTTACCCTAACTTCAACTATTCTAGGAGAATCCGAAACAACTATGTCCTTCCTAGACAGCTAGACACGAATTCTAACTATCGTAATAGAAAGAGAATAACTAATATTAAAAGACCATTAACAAGAAAGAATCCAAGATTATTTTCTAAACCAATTGCTCAAACTGCTTATAATACTCATAAACATGCGCAAAAATCTTTTAAAGAAAAAATAGAAGCTCGCAAGTTCTATCAAATACGAGCTAATAAACACGAATTGAAAATTAGAGCAATTTGGGTCAGAAAAGATGATCTATTACCCCGGTTGAAATACAACATTGTGATCAATGCTTTTAAAGCTAAACAGACGACAACTGGATGGTATTTGGACTCTAGATGTTCCAAATATATGACCGAGGGTGATTCCAAACTTTTAAATAAAACTAATTTCTCCAGAGGAAAAGTCTTGTTTGGAGATTGTGTATCAGCCCAGATCATTAGTAAAGGAACACTCCATGAAGAAGGATTACCCATTCTTGAAGATGTTCTCTTAGTAAAAGGTCTTAAAGCCAATTTACTAAGTATATCACAGTTTTTGTGACTAAAACCATACTGTCACTTTTTCAAAGAACAATTGCAAAATTTTAAATGAAAAAGGTGATTGCATTATTACAGGACTCCGTACTCTAGATAATTGTTACATAGTCTATCCTTGCATAGAGGTTTGTAACATTCAGAATGGATGACAATGAGATATGGCATAATAGGTTAGGTCACATTAATTACGATAATCTTAGCATATTGTGCTCACATGAGATAGTTAGAGGTCTTTCTAAGATAAAACCAATTTCAAACATCATATGTGATCCCTGTCAAGAAGGAAAAATTGTTAAGGCTCCCCACAAGAAAGTCAAAGAACTGTTATCCACTAAACTTCTTGAACTCATCTATATGGATCTAATGGGTCCATCTCAAACTATCAGTCTTTGTAGCAACAATTACATCCTTTTATGGTTTATGACTTCACTCAATTTACCTGGGTTGATTTTTTAAAACAAAAATCAGAAACCTTTCGTAAAATTTTGAAAATCTTAGTTCGGATCGAAAATGAAAAGGATTTATAAGTAGATAGAATTCGTAGTGATAGAGGAGGAGAATTTATAGATTTAGGTGTCATCGAATACTGTGACTATAATGGTTACAAACATAAATTTAGTGCTCCTAAGACACCTCAACAAAATGGAATTGTTGAACGTAAAAATCACACCCTTCAAGAAATGGACTGTGTGATGATTCATGTAAAGACTCTATCTAAATATTTTTGGGTTGAATCCATTCGTGTAGCCTGCCATATAATCAATCGTGTTTACTTGAGGAAAAATACTAAACAAGCATCCTATGAGCTTTGGTATGGGAAGAAACCCAACTTAAAATACTTTAGAACCTTTGGTATCACCTGTTATGTTTGTAAGGACAGAGAACATTTGTCTAAATTCGAAACCAGAGGAGATAAAGCCATTTTCTTAGGATATTCTCCAAATAGTAGAGCCTACCGTTTATACAATCTTCGTACCAAAATCATGATGGAATCCATTAATGTGGTTGTAAGTGACACTAATGTATAAATTAAGACCAAAAAACCAACTATTGTGTACGAGTCCGAAAATATTTTAAATCATGACTCTCCAGAAATAGTTGAATCCTTACCAATTGAGACCCCTGAAGTACCTAAATTGGTTTCCAAATATCATCCTTTAGATAGTGTAGGTGGTAATCCTACTGAGCTTGTTCGTACAAGATCTCAACTTCGTAACATTGCTCATTTTACATGCTTTATGTCTCTTATTGAGCCAAAGACTGTAAATGAAGCCTTGAATGACACTTTCTGCATAAGTGCTATGTAGGAGGAACTTCTTCAATTTGTCATTCGTGATGCATGGTATCTTGTACCTATGCCTAAAAATAAAAGGGTTATCGGTACACGTTGGATTTTCAAAAATAAAATAGATGAATCTGGGATGACCATTCGGAATAAAGCTAGATTAGTTACCCAGGGCTACTCTCAGTTTAGAGGAATAGATTTCGAGAAAACTTTTGCTCCTGTCACTCGCCTTGAATTTGTTCGCTTACTTTTTGCAATAGCTTGTCATTTGCACTTCACACTATATCAAATGGATGTTAAGTCAGCCTTCGTTAACGAAATTTTAACTGAGGAGACCTACGTAGAACAACCCAAGGGTTCTTTGACCTTCACCATCCAAATTATGTCTATCGTCTTAAAAAATCTCTTTATGGGTTAAAGCAAGCTCCTAGAGCTTGGTATGAACGTCTATCTACCTTCCTTTTAGACAACGATTTTAAGAGAGGAGGGAATGACCAAACTTTATTTGTCAAACATTTTGACAATAATATTACTATAGCCCAAGTTTAAGTTGACGATATCATTTTTGGATCCACCTCACCCTTAGAAGTTAAGACCTTCTCTGACATTATGCACAAAGAATTTCAAATGTAACTTATGGTGGAGTTACAATTCTTCTTAGGGCTCCAAGTTAAACAAAATTCAGATGGCTTATTTGTATCGCAATCTAAATACGTTTTAGAGATTGTCAAGAAGTTTGTCTTAGAAACAACTAAAGAAGCTAGGACTCCTATGAGTACTTCTGTCAAACTTTCTAAAGATGAAAGTGGTAAATCAATTGACTCTACTTTATACCGTAGTATGATAGGAAGATTATTTTACCTTACTACCTCCCATCCTGATATCATGTACTCAGTCTACGTGTGTGCTCGTTATCAAAACAATCCTAAAGAGAGTCATCTATTATGCGTTAAAAGATTTATTAAGTACATTTAAGGCATTCTAAATTTATGACTTTGGTACACTAAAGACACTTCTAGTACTATAATAGGTTACACCAATGCTGATTGGGCCGGTTGTTCCGACGATAGTAAAAGTACTTCAGAAGCGTGTTACTACATTAGTAACAATTTGGTATGATGGAGTAGTAAGAAACAAAATTTCACTTCCTTATCTACTGCCGAATCCGAATATATTGTCGCACGAAGTTATTGTACCCAATTACTTTGGCTAAAATAAGTGTTGAAAGATTACGATATAACTGAATACAAGTTACATTTCTATTGTGACAATCAAAGCGCGGTCACTATTTCTAAAAATCCCGTTTCAGCACTCTCGTACCAAACATATTAAAATCTGATATCATTTCATACGCGAGTTAGTTGAATCTAATGAGTTAAAAATTAATTACCTACCTACTGAATTGCAGTTAGCTAACCTATTTACTAGACCATTAGATTATCTTCGATTTGAATCTTTGCGCAAATCTATTAGCATGGTTATAGCAGAAAAATGATTTATTGTTTCAAACTTTTTTCTTTACTCTTTATCCATTTGAGACAAAATGGGGGAGAAATTTGAGTATTCTTGGATATTCTTGATATATTCTCAACTAAAAAGCTCGATCTTAGCTAACTTATTTTCAGAAATTAGTACCTTCATTTACAATAACATTTTGATATGGTATTGGTCTGTATCTAGTTGGGTTATGTAATTTTTCTTTCTAGGATATTGTGTAGATAGAATTTTGTATAGGAATAGGTTTTTCTTATTCTTTTGTATCCCTGTGAGTCCTAGATGACTCAAAGGAGATTTTGTCTCATATTTCCAAAGGGGGAGATTGAAGCACCCTATATCTTTGACTCACTTGAGTCTATATTATATAGGTGCTCATCTAGTTTGGAAATAGTGACAAAATTGAGTCATATGTCTTTCAACCAACAAGCCTCACACTCTACATTTAATTTCCTCTAATAGTCCAAAGGTATAAACACCAACACCAACACCAACACCAACACCAACACCACACCTAGGATCATTTATGTGTTGCATAATATACTGCATTCATCATAATATGCTTGTGTGAGTTAAATCCCATTAAAATAATTTTTCCTTAATTTTTGGGATATTTTAAATAATTTCTAAGATTTTTTAAACATTTTTTAGAAATTTAAAATTAGCTTTTACAAACTTTGTGGACTGATTTGTAAATTCATTAAACTGTTTAAAACTTGCTTGGGTTGAAACCAAATGCATTTGATAATTATGTGGGTACAAATTGTATTTCTGAAAGATAAAAAAACACGCGTTTTATACGCCATCTCAGCCTTACACGTGTTAGACTCACAACATCTGGATTTGTGTTTTCATGCCCTCACATACCAGTGTTTGTTTATGAACCCTTGGATCGTTTTAACCAATGGCCTGCATGTATTCTTACCTGATCCTTGTGTTTACATTTAAACCAATCAGACTCGTTATATTTTCGGTGCATTGGTAGCCATCAGATTTACCTTGACCTTTCTAGACTTAATCGTGACCATTCACTTACTTCGAAGTTCGAGAGACTTCCATGGCTTAGTATAAATAGATGCCTTATGTTTTGCGATTACAATCTTTTAATCACCTCATTTATGAGAGAAAATAAAGTGAGAAGAGATAGAGAAAGAAATAAAGAAGAGTGAAAAATAAAACCCTAAACTAAGCTCCGAACAAATCTCACCAGAAAATCATTTTAGAGAGTGTGTTAGTTCGAGAGTTGTGTAGATCATTCCTCTTCCGTCCTTAATCTATTTTCCAACTTAATCACAATAGTTTGATGTCATTTTCTTTCATAGAAAACTGAGATTAAATTTCTGTGATACATTTTTCACGTGTATCTTTCTTAGTTTTGATTTCTTGTTTTGAGTAATCATAGTTTTGTTGGGTGTTTTCAAACCCTAAAACCAACAAAAGAGTTTATGATTTTAGTTTCTTTGAACATTCAGACTTAGATATAGTTTAAGACATTGATTGGGGATTTACACTTTCACATATTTCACATTTTGAGAAATATTGAGTATATTTTCAAAATAAGGAAGTGTTTAGGGTCTTGGCTCGTGTATATAGCAAGATTCCCTCTTGATCCGTGGATATTTTGAAGATCAAAAGTCTGATAGTTTCGATTAAACGGATTTTGGAAAATTTTACATATTTGTGATTTGTTTGTAATTTTATTAGCATCGTGTCTGTAATTAAGTATGTGTGTTTCATGCATGTGATTTAGAGGACATCACCCTTTACACTATCACACTACTACTCTGAAAAGTGTTGGTATTAAGATTTTAAATTTTTGAGTCGATGTAAAGCTAAAATGAGTGGAGTTACAAAGTTGAGATAACATCAACAACATCAGATCCTTCGGAGAATTAAGAAAATCCAGAAGAGTTGGTACATTTCTGAACTTAGAATTAAGTCTGATTGTGTGTCTTGATTGTTATATAGTTTGTAACATGCTACTCTATTTTAGTGGACTTCTACTTTTGAGGTGTAGAGACCTCTGTGGATGTTTTCCCAATTGGATGGGGTTTTACCACGTTAAAATTGTACTTGTATACTTCATCTTCCTCTCATCCCTTTCTTAAGGCTGTGTTGATTTAATTTCTTTATAACTTTTGGTTCTAAAAATTGGTAAACCTATACCCTAAATAACTCGTTTATGCGATTTTACTCATCTTGTGTTAAGAAATTTGTTCTGAGAAAAAAGTTTCTTCAACAAACTGTTTGGAGCCATTTAGATAGTTTAATCTTGTATTAAACGACTTAAGTGGTACTTTCAACCTAATATATATAATATATGTATAGCAGGAGAAAAAGATATAAACGGGTCAGAGCCCGAGGTTTGAAAATACTTTTAGCAAGTGAATTAAAGTGCATAATAATTATTAATGCACAATTTCATAATTATAGTGGTGTCGCACTCTCTTGGGACTCAACCTCACCCCTCAACTATAGTGCACACCTAAGCGTATGCATATGCACTTCAAATAAGCTACTCGACACATTTTGGGAATAATCTATCGTAAATTTGTGCGTAATCTACCAAAACATAACCATTTATCTTATTCTTCTATCGTAACTTAAGCTTATGCTCAAGTTTATACATAAATATATCCCAATTATATTTATCCGATTCCTAATCATTAACTTTCACGAGTTAACAACACAAGATGTCGCGTGTCATCAAAATACTAATGTAATATTCTACCACTATCTCACATAAACCCAAGTACTAAGGACCAAACATCTCCCCAAGCCCACCATTGCGATAAGTTTCTTGCGTGGGACGTCTCGCAGAGCGAAATCTTAAAAGAGAACTTCCCCGATACACTACTACATAACATTATCGGTCGTCGAGATCCGTTAGGCCCTCAATCCATAACACATGTAGCCTCATCCGCTTAGTATAATTAACTTTCTCTAGTTACATAAATAAGATATCACACATTATCTTTGACATTTGTACAATATCACACGTATATACAATACATTAATATCCATCCATAACAAGTACACATACATAACGCACATAACATATGTATACTAAAGGTCTCTAAAATGCTATCATCTTCCAGGATTTACTCGCTTTATCCCAGGTTACCAGCGGTCGGACTAGATCACAACGACTTGGTATAAACCAAATAAAAAACGTATGGGAAGCGGCCATAGTTCCTTACCTAGATCAAGACGAATCATGCCCAAGAAGTCTTACCCCTACCTCGCGTACGGAAAAAATACTGGACGTCTATGACCTGGGGACTATACTCTCCCTGCTCCTCAAGGCAAGAAGCCTCACCCACATCGCGCAACTTCCCATGATAGCACTAAAGGGGTATGTCCACAAAATAAGTATATCATTCACGAGAGATATACATATATACATTATATATACAAACCATCTCAAATCTGAATGTATATAACAATCATCTCTTCTATAGGTATAAACAAAAACAACACTAGCCGATAATCCATAAAATCATTCCCAAATCATTTTATGATTCAATCACCCATTTAAATCTTTATCATTTAACGTACATACGATTTTATCCTAAAGTTTAACGCCACTAAGGGTACACGAACTTTCCCTCATTGGTCCACAATCATTTCTAAATAAAAATCTAGTCACTGGGAGGATTCACCACAAAAGTCGGTGTAACAACTCTAAATCATACCTCCAAAATTACCTCGATGCATCCCAAACATCACATCATATAATAAACTCACATATAATCTCAAAAACTTATTTCTCGTATCATATAAAAAGGTTCCTAATCGATAAACCCAATCGGAATAGAGGAAAGCTCACTCTAGAAAAAACCTCCTAAAACAACAAGATTTTCGAATCGATTTGACCCTGTAGCGAATCGATTCGATCCTATAGAGAATCGATTCAAGGATGGGAACCTGTTACTTCTGCATACACCGAATCGATTTGCAAGGGGGACGAATCGATTCGGTCCCCAAGATATGATACTTTTTCCTTATGCCGAATCAATTCTCTAGGGGGCGAATCGATTTTGGTCTGCAGAACTTCGAAGGTTCACTATCTGCATAAAACCCATGAAAATACATACAAGCCAAACTAACACCTCTAATCCATCATCTTCCCATCAAACAACAACTCTTAGGATCCCAACACTCCTAAATCTAAATCTAACAACATTTCATCATCAAATTCATGTATGTATCCTCAATCACAAGTTTAATCACATTTCTAGGGTTATTAGTCCCAATTACCTAACATCAACATCTCTTACCCTTTATTTTCCCATCAAACCATAATTTCTAAGAACTCAACCATCCTAAATGTAATCCCAACCATAATTAATCAACAAAATAATATATACCTCATCAAATGTAAGATTTCTCATCAAAATCAAGGGTTTTCTCATAAATACTCTAAATATACAAATTTGTCCACAAATTATGAAATTTCACACATATAGATATTTATCAAGTTTAATCACTTGCCTCAAGGTTCATAGAGTCTAAATCTTCCTCGAAATCATGAACTTTGGCCGAAAATTCCAAATCTCCAAGCTTTATCCTTTTTCTCTTCTTCCTTTTCTTTTTTTCTCTAAAAGTTTCTCTCTCTCAAAATGAGTTGGACACTCATGTAGGCTTAATAATCCTTATCTACATAAATCCAAACTTTAAATGATAATACCCACTTAAATGATTCGTTTCCACTTATTCGAGTCTAACCGATTAAAAATACTCTAAAACCTAAATCCAGCTTCCGTACAGTCATTTCGACTAGCTCGACCCATCCCAGTTCAACCGTGCACTCTAAATTTTCATCTGGAACTCCAAGTAAAATAAATTTATTTTACCACAAAATTTAATTTCTATATCCTCGAACCGCGTGGTGTTACACATGTGTTGTCTCCATTCGTGCTCGGATGATGTCACCTTCTCTGAGGTGTCCTGAATAATATATAGCATGAACAACTTGTGCTCCTAACCAACTGCTTGGTGAATGACATGGTTGCCCATATAGTGCCTCGTATGGTTCCATACCAATAGTCTATTGATAATTATTTTTGTAAAAGAACTCTACGAGGGGCAGATGTTGATCTCGCCCGCCTTTGAGATCTAATACATAAACTCGAAGCATATCCTCTAAAATTCGGTTCACCCGTTCAGTTTGACCATCAAAATTAGGGTGAAAATCCATAATCATACTCAATTGTACTCCCATAGCCTCCTAAAAACTCCTCCATAATAGAGATATAAAAGTACTGTCCCAGTTGGACACAATGTCAAAGGATACATTATGAAGTCGTACAATCTCTGTTACGAACAAATTGGTGTACTGCTCCGTTGTGAAATCTGTATGAACTCAAACGAAATGATCCACATTTGTCAACCTATAAAAAATGACCCAAACCAAATCATGACCTCTATGGGGCCGCGAAAATCCCACTATGAAGTCGATGGAGATGCTCTCCTACTTCGACTCAAGAATTTCCAAAGGTTATAATTCCCCTGTCGGTCTTTGGTGCACCACCTTCACTAGTTGTCAAGTGGCACGCTAAAACATAAACTTCGCTATATATTTTTCATCTCGGTCCACCGATATATTATGTAGATATCTTGATATATCTTATGCCCATTAGAATGTATCGTGAATCACGCGCCTTAACTAAAACTACTCTTATTAAGTCAGAATTTTTCAACACCACCAATCATCCCTGAAATCTCAACCCACCATCCGAACTAATTAAGAATGACAGAATTCCATATGACATTAATTCGAGAACCTTCTCCTAGTAAAAGGAGTATGAAGATTGTGCATGTATTACCCGTGTCACCATGGCTGGTGTAACAGTCACTAATCCCCCAAAGGAATTCATTAAATTTAAAGCTCAGGTTGCCTTCCACTGTGCTGCCCATATGTTCGTCAATTCCTCACCTTGCTCAGCCCATAATGCTTCCAATATAACTGTCCTTCATTGACTTAGTGCAATATCCACCACATTCGCCTTCACTCGGTAATACTGAATCGAGAATTGGCAGTCCTTCACAAACTTTAACCATCTCCTTTACTGCATATTCAACTCTCTCCGCGTAAATGAGTATTGGAGATTCTTGTGATTGGAATATAATGTGAACTATATAACCAACAGATAACGTCACCAAATGCAAAGGGAGAATATTACCTCTACTAACTATAAGTCATGGGTGGAGTAATTACCCTCATGAGGTTTTAGCTTTCGGGACGCATAAGCAATCGGCCTCTCCTCCTACACCAGTACACCTTTTAACCCCTGCAATAATGCATCTGTGAATACCAAATATTCCACATCGCCCATTGTTAATGCAAGGACAGGTGAAGTGGTAAGCTTCTCATTGATCTCTTAAAAAGTTTTTTGGCAATCATTGTTCCATATAAACGGTACTCCCTTTTCGAGTGAGATGTGTTAGTGGTTCGATAATTTTTTAGAACTCCTGAAATAATCTCCCGTGGTACCCTGCCAGACCCAAGAAACTTCAAACCTCGGTAGGTGTTGTGGGTTTCCCCCACTCGACAACTGCAGATACTTTGCTAGTTACTACCCGAAAGTCTAGCTTCAAATCCAGCATGGCCCAATAATTATACCTCTGAACGATAGAATTCACACTTAGAGAACTTAACATACAACTTATATTCACGTGGTGTCTATAACACCAACTTGAAATGCTCTGCATGTTTCTCCTTTGACTAAGAGTAAATCAATATATAATATATAATCTATAAACATAATGATTAATCGATCTAGAGATGGTCGAAATATCCAATTCATCATATCCATAAATATTATCGGTATATTGATCAATCCAAACGGCATGACCAGGAACTCGTACGATCCATATCGCATTAGAAAAGTCATCTTCAGAATATCATCCTCCTGAATATGTAACTGATGATACCCTGAGCGAAAATTAATCTTACAAAAGCATGACTCACCCCTCAAATAGTCAAAGAAATCATCGATACGCGACAACGGCTACTTGTTCCAAATCGTGATTCTATTTAACTCCCGATAGTCTATACATAATCGTAGTGAGCCGTATTTCTTCTTCACAAATAAGATTGTATCCCCCGGAGATGTACTCCTCCGTATGAACCCTTGGCTCAATAATTATTGTATATGTTCATGAAACTCCTTCATTATTAATGGAGTCATTCGACACGATTCCCTCACAATGGTTCTGGTACCCGAAATCTAATTAGTGCATAAATTTACTTCCATAGGTGGTGGTAATTCTTATAATTACTCAGATATGTTCGATAACTCCTGAACAACAGATATCAGATCTAATAATACAGTAATACCCTCAAATGAAGTCGTGACAACATAATACAAATGTGTGTTAGACTCCCCCCTGAATCTAGGCATCACTACTAAAAACATCTCCTCACCGGAAATAGCAAATGTAATCACATTCCCGCTATAATTTATCTTTGCAAAGTACTGAGCTAACCAATCCATATCCAGTATAACATCATACGTAGTCATATTTAAAAGAAATAAGTCAGTAGAAAACATAACCAATCGATCTCAATCGCTATGCCTCTACACACATGACATAAGGTAGTGCCCCTCCCTAATGGGGAATCCACATGCAATGATATATGTTTAACTATGTCTAATAATCCTAACGTAGCTACAAAATTATAACTGATAAAAAAGTGTGATGCTCTCGTATAAAAAAACCCGTTTATAACATCTATTAATATAAAATGTACCCTCAATTGCATGCGATTGTCCTGGTTGATCCACTTGATGAACGTTTTACACATGTCCATAATGAAAATGAGGCCCCTCTGATCTAGAGGATCTATCAATGCTGGTGGCAAAGCCTGATACTGAGGTGGAGCTAGAAGGGCCTACTATTGTCCCTGATGTCCTGTCTAGTTGCCTTTACGGTAATTGCAAAAATAGTGCTAGCTTTCTCTACATGTATAACACAACCCGCGGATGGGATGCTCCCGACCACAACCACGTAGTCCCTTCCCCAAAATTCTATCCTGACGTCTCTAACCTTGTCCCTGTCCCTAACCCTGCTGCTTGTATTGTCCCTGGCCGCCCTGGCAACGAAAATCAACTCCTCCTTTAAATCGATTTGGGGGATGCTCCCATTTATTCGGTCCTCTCTGGAACTGGGAGCCTCCCTCACATACATCTCATGACTTTGGATCTTGGAAATAATCTCCCATCTTTCTTTAGGTCCTTAACTTTTTAAAACTCGTTAAAGTCATGGCAATATCCCAGTGCAATATCCACTATATATGTGTACGCCAAATTTCACATTAGAATGCACCTGATTCACCATGCCAGTCCACACATAAATTAGTTTATCTTATTCGATTCTGAATCTTTGATCTCTTGACCAATGTTCACCAGTCGAGTAAATTATTTTTCATAATCTGTTACTGTACGACCACCCTATTGTAATCTATTAAACTTAGATCTTAAAGCTTCCTATTGTGTTGGAGGGAAATATTTCCCCTCAAACTTCTCCCAGAACAGTGAAATAGTCATTTAAGATTGGTCCTCCATTGATGGGGGAAGACCCAGTTCCAGTCAGCCTCCGCCTCAGTCTGATATGGTTGATGTGGCGGCAGCCTTAAAGTCTCTGGCAGCAAGCTAGCGGATGATGCAGGATCAGTTCACAGCTCTAAGCCAGAACATACTAAGAGCACCAGGGGTTTCACTTGAGATGATTACTCCGGCAGCAGTTCCAGGACAGCATGAGGCCAGGGGACCACCCCAGGCACCGCGCAAAGACTTACCACCTCCTCAGCGGCGTAGGGATGTTGCTAACCCCCGGCGTCTACGCCTGGGGACGTAAGGAAATCAATGCCCTGAGGACAGGTATGACGATCTGGAGGGAGAGGAGGCCCCTATAGAATGCTGGGAACCATATGAGGTCTCCAACAATACTGTACGACCTATCCAGGATAGTAGAGGAAAGTGCGGGAGACCAAATCCTAATGATCGCCCAAGAGGCTCTGCTTTTGATCGCTTGAGCAGGGGGTAAGCCTTTGAGAGGCTGGGCCCAGTAAATGACCTGCGGGAACAATTATCCAGGTCAAGAAGTGCTGCGAGGTCCAAGAGGGAGGCAACAGATGGCCGACCTCAAGGACGAGATGACGGCTAAAGGGAAGTAAACAACCGACACTGGCCCGCCGCGGCAGAACCCCCCGTCCACCTTAAAGAGGTGACAGGGGATAACATCGGCCAAGCCGACCCTGTGAGGCCCTGGAATGACTCAATCCAGCGGTTAGAGGATAAGATCGGTGATATACTGAAGAGCCGGGACCCTCTTCAGAGGGGATACACCATAGGATCACCCTTTGTGACAAAGATAGTCAAATTCCCCACGCCATCAAAGTTCAAGCCACCTGTGGTCACCCCAAGATATGACGGGAGCACCAACCCTGTCCACCACGTGGAGATGTATCAGTCAGCAGTAGACATATACTCCATCTCAGATGAGATGAGGTGTAGTGCCTTCTCTGGTACCCTGACTGGGGCTGCACATGTCTGGTACATGTCTCTTCCAAAAAATTCCATTGAAAACTTTAAGCAGTTGGCAGACCTATTCATCCACAACTTTTGCTTTGGGGTGAGGCCACAGAAGAAGACCGCCCACCTGCTCTATGTTAAGCAGGGGAAGAGTGAGAGTTTGAGGGACTACATAGCCAGATTCAATAAGGAGAAGTTGGAGGTGGAAGACTATGAGGAGAGCATACCTATGACAGCCCTGATTGGAGGACTCCAAAAGGGGAAACTGTTATGGAAGCTTGCTGAAGACCCTCCGAGGACGATGGCTGAACTACTGTCGACAGCAGGAAAGGTGATAAACGCTGAAGAGGCGATGGCTGCAAAATATGAAGACGAAAAAGGAGGTGCTAGTGGGGGAAATACCCTAAGAAGAACAAAGAGGGGAAGAAGAGGTCCACGGATGACAAGTTCGCTGGTTACATCCCTCTAACGGTCAGCTGTGAACAGATTCTCAATGAGATAAAGAGTGACCGATCCCTGAAGTGGCCTGAGAAGCTGAGGGCAGCCCCCGGCAAGAGGAATAAGAACTTGTGGTGTGAATTTCACCAAGGCCACGACCACGTAACGGACAAATGCTTTGCTCTGAAAGATGAGATTGAGAAGATGCTGAAGGAAGGGAAGCTCAGAAAGTACGTCGACAAAGGCGCCTTCAAGAGGGGCCGAGGGGATGACCCCAGAAAGAAGCGAGGCGATGCATGTAGAGAAGGTCCTCAAAAAAGAGGGGACGATCCTTCCGATGACGAGGACGACCCTGACCTCCCACCGAGAGACCACCACGGCCCTGTCAAGAGGCTTAATATGATCTCGCTCGGAGTGGGAATGATCTCCGGAGGTCTTGCGGGAGGAGGGTCTGAGGTCTCCGACAGGAAGGCCCATGTGGCTGAGGCCAAGGCAGTGACGAAGACGGTATACGCAACCTCCGTGGAGGTCAAGTCATAAAAGAGGAAAAAGGTTGATATGAACACACTGATAGTGGGATTTTCAAGAATGGACTTCAAAGGCCTCTTAGCCCCACATGATGACCCTCTCGTCATCACTGCCAGGGTGCACGGATGCGAGGTGCCGAGGATCCTAATTGATGGGGGCTCATCTGCAGACGTGATGTTTTGGCCGTGCTTCAAAGCCTTAGGACTCAGCCGTGCTAGACTCGTCCCCTACCATTATCCATTGATTGGGTTCAGTGGGGAAAAGGTTCATCCCCTTGGGGTATATGAGGCCAATGTGAGGATGGGGGACGAGTGGCCGAGATGGCTCACCAAGAAGGTCAGTTTCTTTGTGATGGATGAGCATGTGTTTTCGGCCTACAACATCATACTGGGGAGTGTGGCCCTCAAGGGGTTTGAAGTTGTGCCGTCTACGGTCCATCAGATGATTAAATTTCCTACCCCTTACGGGGTGGGGGAAGTTCAGGGAGACCAGACGATAGCGCGAGAATGTTACTACAACTCCGCTGAAGAAAGGGAGGCATACAAGAGGGCTACGACCACTTAAAATATTGATACCCTAGACCCCAGGGATGAGACGAAGCTAAAGAAAGGAGAGGCCGCGGAAGAGGTAGAATCCATCATCCTCGATGAGGATGACCCGGAAAAAACCGTTCAAGTCGGCAAGTCTCTGAAGCCCAATATCAAGGAAGACCTCGTTAAACTGTTGAGGAGAAGGTGAAGCGTCTTCGCATGGAGTCATGTAGATATGCCGGGGATTGACCCTGAAATCATGTGCCACAAGCTCAATGTGGTAGAGGGAGTGAAGCCGGTAAAGCAGAAAAGGAGAATTTACTCCAGAGAAAAGTATGAGGTCATAAGGGACGAGGTCAAAAAATTAGAAGACGCTGAATTTATCAGAGAGGTCATCTACCCTGAATGGTTGTCCAATGCAGTCATTGTCCCAAAGGCCAACGAGAAGTGAAGAATGTGCGTGGACTTCACAGACCTCAACAAGCACTGTCCCAAAGATAGCTTCCCTCTCCCCCGCATTGACCAGATGGTAAACGCTACCGCAGGCCATGAGCTCATGAGCCTCATAGATGCCTATTCAGGGTATAACCAGATCTTCATGAACCCTGAAGACTCGGAGAGGAAAACCTTCATCACTGATAAGGGGACATACTATTACAGGGTCATGCCCTTTGGACTAAAAATGCGGGGGCAACGTACCAGCGTCTCGTAAATAAAATGTTTGAAGACCAAATTGGGAAGTCTATGGAGGTCTACGTAGATGACATGCTGACTAAGAGTCTGAAGGCAGAGGATCATGTGGCAGACCTGGAGAGGACCTTTAATACGATGGACAAATACCAGATGAAGCTTAATCCGACCAAGTGTGTCTTCGGGGTCGGAGCAGGGAAGTTCTTGGGGTTCATTTTCAACCAAAGAGGCATCGAGGCCAATCCTGAAAAGATAAAGGCCCTTGTTGAGATGAAGACTCCCAAGTCCATTAAAGACGTTCAGAGACTCACAGGGAGAGTCGCTGCCTTGAACAGGTTCGTGTCTAGGGCCACAGACAAGTGTTTGCCATTCTTCAAGATCCTTAGGGAGGCCTTAGAATGGAGCGAAGAGTGTGATGAGGCTTTCAGGGACCTAAAGTCATACTTAGGGTCTCCCTTGCTGCTGTCACGGCCCGTGCAGGGTGAACGACTTTATGTGTACCTCGCCGTCTCAGAGTCGGCCATCAGTGCAGCCATTGTGAGAGACGAAGACGAGATACAGAAGCCTGTGTATTTTAACAGCAAGGCACTCTAGGAAGCAGAGCAAAGATACCCGAGGATGGAGAAGTTAGCCTACGCCTTGATCCATGCCTCAAGGAAGATGAAGCCGTACTTCCAGTCCCATACAATGGTCATCCTCACCGACTCTCCTCTCGGGCAGGTCCTACACAAGCCAGAAAAATCAGGCAGGCTAATGGCCTGGGCTATAGAGCTGGGGGAGTTTGACATAGTGTATCAGCCTAGGACGGCCATTAAGGGGCAAGAACTGGCGGATTTCGTGGTTGAGTTTACTTGGGAAGGTGACGAAGCCGAGGGTGAGACCCTCGGGAAGACAAATACACAACAAGACAGGCCCACTGACACACCCGCAGATGAGGTTGAGACAAGCACCGCTAGAAGGAAAGCAGCTGAAAATGAAGAGGGAAGATACATCTTTAGACAGGGATCCCTTTCCGAGAGAAGTCTCTCAGAAGAACGCACCGTGTGGAGTCTCTTCGTCGACGGGTCCTCTTGCGAAAGCGGGAGCGGAGCTGGGTTAATAGTATCAGCACCCGACGGCACAGACATTGAGTACGCCCTGAGGTTCAACTTCAAAGCCTCCAACAACGAGGCTGAATATGAGGCCTTGGTAGCAGGACTCTCCTTGGCCAAGTCTCTTAGTGTCGGCCAGATTTTGGTCCATAGTGATTCAAGTCTAGTAGTGAATCAGATACTAGGAGCCTACGAGGCTAAGGACGATGGAATGGTTAGGTACCTTGAGAAAGTGAGGTCGTTACTGAAGGGCTTCAGAGAAGTGAAGTTAAAGAGGATACCCAGGCTCGATAATGGTCGAGCTGACGCCCTTGCTAGGTTGGCCTCGGCAACAAGGACAAACATCAGGAGGACGGTCCCAGTAGAAATTTTGCTTCGGCCAACTATTGAAGATGCTGAGGGAACACTTGGCAATTTCCTAAATGTTTCTCAGGAAGCTTCGTGGATGGACCCTCTGATCAGATACATTAAAGAGGGTGAGATGCCAGAAGCAAGGCAAGAAAAGAAGAAGTTGAGGTACAGGGCTGCAAAATTCACTGTCATCGGAGACACCATGTACAAAAAGGGGTTTTTGCTCCCCTTACTTAGGTGTGTGCATCCCTCAGAAGTCCCTTCCATTTTGCAAGATGTGCACGAAGAATCGTGCTCAAGCCACATCGGGGGCAGTTCCTTAGCGAAGAGGGTGATCACCCAGGGGTACTGGTGGCCGACCTTGGGGAAAGACGCAGTGGCATATGTAAAAAAGTGTGACAGATGTCAAAGATTTGCCACCATTCCTCACCAGCCCCATCAGCCTCTTACTTCCATTACATCCCCATGGCCATTTGCAGTGTGGGGAATTGACCTAGTAGGACCCTTGTCTAGGGCCATCAATAACTATCGATTCCTCATCGTAGCCATTGACTATTTTTCAAAATGGGTGGAATCGGAGCCGATGGTGACGATCACAGAGCAGAAGACCTTTCAGTTCATATGGAAAAATATTATATGCAGATATGGACTCCCCAACACCCTCATCTCGGATAACGGGAGTTAGTTCAAGAATACCTCTCTACAGAAGTACTGTGAAAGGGTGAGTATCAAATAATTTTTCTCCACCCCAGGCCGACCTCAGGTCAATGGGAAAACAGAAGTTACAAACAGGACAATCCTAGATGGAATCAAGAAGAGGCTTGAGGAGGCAAAAGGAATATGGGTCGAGGAGTTATATGCCGTGCTATGGGCATACAGGACGACAGTGAGGACCTCTACCGGAGAGACCCCATTCATGCTAGCTTATGGCTCAGAATTCGTCATCCCCATCGAGATTGAGTTTCCTACGCATAAAGTCCAGGTGTATGACCCCCAGAAAAACGCTGAAGAGAGGAGAGGAGACTTAGACCTGATTGAGGAAAGGAGGGAGGACGCTGAGATAAGGCAGGCCGCCTACCAACAGAGGACCGCAAGGTTTTACAATCAGAGGGTGAAACAGAGGCCCATCGCAGTAGGGGACTTGGTCCTCAAGAAGACTTGGCAAAAGCCCAACAAGCTCCATCCTAATTGGCATAGGGTCATCGATGAAGTCGTCCCTAGGACCTATAGACTAGAAAACCTAGAAGGGGAACCTTTTTCCAACCCCTGGAATGCAGATCATTTGAAGAAATACTATCAGTAGTGTTGTAAGGTCTTGATAGACCATAATTGTAATAAGAGTTGCTCCAATATAACACTTTGAAAATTAATGAGGAATATCAGTGTTTCCCCTCATCCTGTGGTTATCAGTTCTAGTACGCATGGAAACATCTATAGAGAACCACCCTCGGATATAATGAGGGCCAGTGGAAGGGACGACCCCACCACTGTCCTCAAGAAAGATGAGGGAGAATATTAAAACCATTAATTTGGTAAGTTGATCCCTCGGATATAATGAGGGCCAGTGGAGGGGTTGACCCCACCACTGTCCTCAAGAAAGACGAGGGAAAACTTCATTAAAAACCATTAGTTTGGTAATTTGATCCCTCGGCTATAATGAGGACCAGTGGAGGGGACGACCCCACCACTGTCCTCAAGAAAGACGAAGGAGAACATTAAAACCATTAATTTGGCAAGTTTATCCCTCGGCTATAATGAGGGTCAGTGGAGGGGACGACCCCACCACTGTCCTCAAGAAAGACGAGGGAAAACTTTATTAAAACCATTAGTTTGGTAATTTGATCCCTCGGCTATAATGAGGGCCAGTGGATGGGACGACCCCACCACTGTCCTCAAGAAAGATGAGGGAGAATATTAAAACCATTAATTTGGTAAGTTGATCCCTCGGCTATAATGAGGGCCAGTGGAGGGGACGACCCCACCGCTGTCCTCAAGAAAGACAAGGGAAAACTTTATTAAAACCATTAGTTTGGTAATTTGATCCCTCGGCTATAATGAGGGCCAGTGGAGGGGACGACCCCACCACTGTCCTCAAGAAAGACGAGGGAGAACATTAAAACCATTAATTTGGTAAGTTGATCCCTCGGCTATAATGAGGGCCAGTGGAGGGGACGACCCCACCACTGTCCTCAAGAAAGACGAGGGAAAACTTCATTAAAAACCATTAGTTTGGTAATTTGATCCCTCGACTATAATGAGGCCCAGTGGAGGGGACGACCCCACCACTGTCCTCAAGAAAGATGAGGGAGAACATTAAAACCATTAATTTGGCAAGTTGATCCCTCGGCTATAATGAGGGCCAGTGGAGGGGACGACCCCACCCATGTCCTCAAGAAAGACGAGGGAAAACTTTATTAAAACCATTAGTTCGGTAATTTGATCCCTCGGCTATAATGAGGGCCAGGGGGGACGACCCCACCACTGTCCTCAAGAAAGACGAGGGAGAACATTAAAACCATTAATTTGGTAAGTTGATCCCTCGGCTATAATGAGGGTCAGTGGAGGGGACAACCCCACCACTGTCCTCAAGAAAGACGAGGGAAAACTTTATTAAAACCATTAGTTTGGTAATTTGATCCCTCGTCTATAATGAGGGCCAGTGGAGGGGACGACCCCACCACTGTCCTCAAGAAAGACGAGGGAAAACTTTATTAAAACCATAAGTTTGGTAATTTGACTCCTCGACTATAATGTGGGCCAACGCAGGGGATGACCCCTCGTTCACCCTCAAGAAAGACGAGGGAGAGGTTAGTGGCATTAACAAAGACAAAGCAAACCATACAAAAGGCAAATAAGGAAGACAGTAAAGAAGACGATAGTATTGATGAAATATCAAGTGTTTTACAAAAGAGAGCACAAAAATGATAAATACACTAGGAGGGTATGGGCTACAGACAACCACCATATAGGACAATATCGGAGGGCAGAGCCTCAACATCCACCAGAGGGGTTTCCTCAATGACCATAACCAGCTGATCCTCAGATGTGCCGACCCCCTCAACCTGCACTTGTGATTCTACATAAGTCAGAGCCTCGGCAATCATAAGGTCGTCCAATCTGACTGCTTCAATCGAAGGGCGGACGGAGGAGACGACATCACCAAACCTGAGGACGACCCACCGGCAGGCAGTTCTGATTCCTCTCTCCAAATATTCAAGGCCGAAGCCTTGAAACTCGTCAGAAATTTTATAAGCCTCAACAGCATCAGCCTCGGCTTTCTTGATGGCTGCTTCAAGACTAGTCTTGTACTTAGCCTCCATGTTGGTCAAGGCCTCATCCTTTTCCTTGAGAAGCAAGTCCTTGGCCTTAATGTCCTCGTCGTGCTGCCTCGTCAGTTGGTCCAGGATCCTTGCATGCTCAGTCCTGGTACTTTCCAACTCGACCTTTGCAGTATCTAAATCAGCTTGCAGGTCGGCCTCATGCTGGATGGCCCTCTCGGCGTCATGGAATTTCTCCTGATTTTCAGCCATCCATTTTGTTGCCGAGGTAAAAGCGAACACAGACTGCACAAGAAAAATAAACACATGTCAAGAGGCCGAGGAAATAGTTATTGAAAGAATGAAATCTAAAGAGTGGGTCAATACCAATACCTGTGCAAGGGCATGCAGACCATAGTTGTACACTTTGGCAGGAGGCATCTTGGACAGGAACTCGTAATCAGCGGCCGAGGGTGCAGAAAACATTAAGGCCTTGGCTGCCCTCAAGTTTGCAATGAGTGATGAGGGCTCGGCCCTCAGATGTGCCAAGTTTTGAGACCAGAAGGCCCCCATGCTGGATGAAGAGGCAGTCCCCTCAGATGCCTCGACCCTGGCCCTCGTCCAAGAATCCGGCCGAGGGTCAACAGGGGCCTCAGGCTCTTTTCTTTTGTGGCTATCGGCGGTCGGCTCCACAACCATCGGCCCAACGACCTTCGTCTTCCTCAGAGCCCGCTGAGGCTCCTTTCCTTTCTTCTTGGCCAAGCCTGATAATAAGCTGGGAGCAGTCATTTCCCAAAGATAGTCTGATGTACCTGCAGGACGACCTGGAAAGAGGACGAGACGTCAGAAAAATACAGAGATAAAGAGGAAACACTTCAAAAATAAGTAAAGAATGGAGAACGTTCAGTATAACTCACATAGTTCTGTCAGAGGGCCGACCCTCAGACCAGCTTCTTTGAGGAATCGGGGGGTCATCAAATCTATAAATTTTTGAAGCTCACCACCTCTCCCTCGTCCCCTCAGATACTCAACGATGTCCTTCTCCTCCAGACTAAGTCCAGGGTCTGACCTGGCCTTCATGGAAGGGTTAGACCATCTTCTGGGGACCCTCGGACCATCGGCTACAAGTTGAGCCTCGGCGGTGAACTCCCACTCCCCAGAGATAAAGAAGAATCTCTTTTTCCAATCGTGGTTAGAAGTTTGCGCCACGTGGAGGAGTTTCTTCTCAGACCTCCTCGCCCCCAGATGATAGTATCCAGGCTGTTTGGATGAGGAGGTGATATTGTAGCAAGCCAAGAATAGGTCGACCAAGGGCTCGTCAGTGAAAGCATTCTTCCACAGGGAGATGTAGCCCAGGATCGTCCTCTAAGAGTTGGGAGGAAGTTGAGAGGGGGCAACACCAAGGGCAGACAGGATATCTACAATGGAAGGATGCAGAGGGAATCTGAATCCAATCTTGAACATTTGTTCATAAACTGCAACCTCTCCCTATTCACAATCAAAAACCCTCTCAGACTCAGAGGGAACCCTCATAGTTACGCTGGGGGCACTCCATAGGCATGCCTCCATATCAAGAGGTCGCGATCCCTAACAGAGGAGATATAGGACGAGGCATGGGAGGTATCAATCTGTTCATCTGTATCATTGCCCTCGTCCTCAGTCCCCTCTCCCTCGGCCTCATCATCTTCCAGAGGCCCCTGGGGAAAGGCCATCTGAAAGGCATGGGGAGATAGGGTTGTCACAGGGACAGCCTTGGAGAGGACCATACCCTCATGGGCTTAGGTCAGATGTCTCTCTCCTACCGGAAGGTCCAGCGCCAGTTGGCGAGGAGGCTCTCTCGTCCATCTCACTTGAATGACACTCGGCTGGACGATGGGATGACCCACCAGACTCAGACGGTTCAAATGGTTTTATTGTGGCAAGAGGAATGGGAAAGATGGGTCGTACCCAATTAGGGTCGGCCTCTCATCTCCTCTCTTCCTCTTCCTCTATTCGTCTGATCTCTGCAAAGATCTTCTCTCTCAAGGATGGGAATTCAGATGCTAAACTATAAAGCCTCCTAAG
Source organism: Sambucus nigra (assembly GCA_949130495.1). Lineage (NCBI taxonomy): Eukaryota > Viridiplantae > Streptophyta > Magnoliopsida > Dipsacales > Adoxaceae > Sambucus > Sambucus nigra. The sequence goes on from OX422207.1 coordinate 238,622,795, forward strand.
CATTAAAAGGGAAGACCCTACACTTGGAGGAATTTAGGGAACTTAACTACAAACAATTTTGCAGTTGACCAGATTAGACTTTTGAATTAAAAAGGAAATTGATGGTTTTCACTCAAGAACACTCAAAAACCAGTCGCCGAAAAAGTTAAGAAACCACCCAAATCCGGCCCTACAGGCCTAAAACCAAAAAGCAAAAATAATAATGAAAGTAAAGAGGACGCTGGGGCAGAAGGATTACCTGAGAAAGAAATAGCAAAGCTGCCAAACTCGAAACGTAGAGATTGAAGAAATGAAGAGAAGGCTGGAAACTAGAAAGAGAAAGCTTGGGTGCGAAGAAGAAGAAAAAGAAGAGAGAGAGAGAGTTCAAAAATATCTTAAATACCTTAGTAATGAGTGGGCCCACTGACCAATGCAGGACACAGCCCACGAGGAAGGCATCATTAGGGCACAAAGCCCTAAGAAAAGTGTGCAGCCGCCATGCCTTGGAAACTGGAACAACAATGAGTATCTGCCCAGGTGTCACTCACCTAACTGATCATACACGCATCTCAATTACAACACTATCCCTCAGTCATATCAACAACATCAATGGCTAAGAGCTGGGGGTGATTGATATACTCGTTTATATCCTCGGCTTGGCTGAAGGTTACCTCCAAACGGACGACCCCTCAGGGGGCCGACCCTTCATCAGGCTCCAGACGACCCCTCAGGGGGGCCGACCCTTTATCAGGCTCCAGACGACCCCTCAGGGGGCCGACCCTTTATCAGGCTCCAGACGACCCCTCAAGGGGGCGACCCTTCATCAGGCTCCAGACGACCCCTCAGGGGGCTGACCCTTCATCAGCCTACGGACGACCCTCCGAGGGGCCGACCCTTCATCAGGCTCCGGACGACCCTCCGAGGGTACGACAGTACGAGGCCAGAATTGGGCCAGACTCACTGCTGAAAGGAACTTTGCCCTCGGCCTCGGCCCATAGGCCGAGGGTGACATCATCACAGCGCGTGGTTTGGGAGACACGTGGAACAGTGCGCGTGAGGCTCACATGGCACAGGGGAGACCGTTATAACAAAATCACACCCTCACGTGAGGTAATATTATGTCATCATTTGGCATCTACAGGTGTCAACAGGGGATTGGCTAGATCATGATTCACATGCACCATGCATACTTGGGGGGTACACTACACCCCCCAAGACCTATATATACTTGTCACATACAACCCTACAAAGGGGATCAGATTATTGCAACCCTAGCAAAAACTCTGCTTGTACACACAGTAGGGAGAGAGAGAGGGAGCTTATGTGCATTGTATCCAAGGCCATTAGTGCCCATACTTAGTGGATCACACACAGTGGATGTAGGCCAAATTGGCTGAACCACTATACATCATTGTCTTATTTCCTCTTAAACTCATCCCCTTCTACATACTTATACACTTATACATCTCTATGGCTGCCATGGCTGCTACTGTTTGAGCTCACTATCACTTATACGATGGTGCTAAATCTTAGCATCATCATCCATAATGGTAATCGATTCCCATAACTGTAATGCATCTCCAATAAGTTAAAAACTAGCTAGCATGTGCCTATGTGTATCAGTACACTTTAGTGAACGAATATGATGCTGAATGCCACACCTCCTATGTAATGCTATGATGAGATCGACAAATTTAGAGAACTCTGGTGGAGTTATATTCTCAAAAGATCTTATCACCTTCTCCCATGAAGTTGCAATCGACTGAACAAACACATGTGTAGCCATAGGTGGTGAAGGTAGTGGAGGCTACATGGTTACTATGTGTGGCCATCCCGAGAAATCTTCGAGGGTAAGGGAGTGGAGGATCCCTCGAAAGATTAGCGGTCTCATGCCCTTTTTCATGGCGCTTCGATCATCATCGGTGTAGGGTAAATGTAAAGAGATGGAGTCGCCAGCCTATTTTGTAAAAAACAGGCAAAATAACATGTTGCCACTTCAAGAGAGCGGCATCAAGGATAAAACTGATGCATACGAAACCAATAGATCGAAGGTTCGAAGGCTAAGTTAAGGAATGGGAAGGTGTTAGGCACTAATCCCGCCCTTTCGGTCTCTCATGGGCTAGTGTTATTACTTTATTATATTTCTCCATGAAGTGTGTGCATGTGTATACATAATGGAGATCGGAATCGTTCAACTCATACAATGGGAAAGGTAGAGTGAGGTCATCCAAAAGAGTGTTCCCAAAATAATATATATAAAGAAATACGATTTGCGCCTTTATCGCTATATTAATTGTTATTATGAAATGATAATACGTGTTGGATAAAACGTAAACAATCATACTTTGTAATGCAAAAATATGATAAATGTGGACATGGGAGATTTTAGGAAAATTGGAGAATTTGTAAAATTGTAAAAATTAGAAAATTAGAATTTCGAAAGTTAAAAAATTAGAAAATTGGAAACTCGAGTCTTGGACTTTAATCCGAAACGCCTATGTAGCCTATAAAGGCATCAAAGTCCTGTAGTTTCAATGCGGCATATGGGTGGGGTTTATCCCATAGATCTGAATGGAATTTTATTATATGTGTATATGTAGAAAATGTGTTTTTCGATTTAAAAAAAAGTGTGATGGATAATTCCTTTCGAAATTTACGGGAGCAACCCTTTTTTTCATAGAAAATAAAGTATGTGAAATATATTAATAAAAATGTATATATTAATGTGTATGAACTAAAGTAGGAATTATATTATAAATCTAATGAAATTTATGCAAAAATAAGGAATTTAAAGAGAGAGGGAAGGAATTGGACTTTTTTTGAAGCTTGATCTTTGATCTTGGATGAACTCCATTGATATTAAGAAGAGTGTTGATGAGAGAGAATGTTATTTTGCCAAATTGGGTATGAAAAGGATGGGAATGTAAGCTTTAATGGAAATTCACATGGGGAACTTCGCTGATTTTGAGAGAATGTTGCAGAGATCACTGATGCTGATGGATCTCCGGTATTTTTTTTCTTGGAATGGGTTCATGCCCTCCTTTTATAAGGTAAGGGGGTTTCCAATCGACATTTCCTTTGTCCTGCCTATCGGCAGGTGACCCTAGATACACTGCCGATAGACAGGGATTTACACCTGCCAATTGGCGGTCTCGTGTAGATTTTCCTAGAAAAATGGTCGTAGAATGTAATTCATTGATCATAATCACGCATGGGTAATACCATTAGAAAGGTACTTCAGAGACATTCAAGAGTCCATTGGGCCGCTCTTGGGTCCGGGAGTTGACTTTGGGTCAAATATGGCTCGGAAGCGCGTGTCGACCCTTTGGACGGGAGATCGTCGGACGAAAATGGATCGTTAGTCCGCATGGTAAGTCAGAACCGTGCACGAGGTAGATCGTTGGAAATTTTATGATATGTATTTCAACATTACAAAGAGTTTCCCTTGGTTTAGAAAGTTGGCCTTGGTCAACTGGGGCTCGAAAGCACCTAGTGACCTCTCAGAATGGACCGTTCATTTGTACTGTAGGTTAGAATTATGCATTGGGTAGACCGTTAGAAAGGGTATTTAGTTTTCTTTAGAGATTCATTCAGTCTCGTTCAAGCCTGAGGGTTAAACTTGGTCAAACGGAGCTCTGGAGCGCTCAGTGGCCTCCCGATTGATTTTCAAGGGAAAACCGATCATTCATCCGAATGATCATGCCGTTTGGCACATGAGGCAGACCGTTGGAAAGGGGATTCAAAGCCCTTCAAATATATAAAGAGCTTTCACTCTGACGACGAAGTTAATTGGGGTCAAATCAGGGCTCGGGAGCGCCCGATGGCCTTCGAATTGATTTTCTATAGTAAAATGGTCCGTTTATTCGAACCGTTGTGCCGATTTGTGCACGAGATGAACTATTGGAAAGATGTTTTAGTGCCTTTCAAAGAGCTTTAGCTCTGACGATAGAGTTGACCGGAGTCAAATGAGGCCCGAGAACACCCAATGGCCTCTAGATCGGTACTGAGAGTGCTACCTAGGGTTTATAGTGAAATGGGTAGGCGATAGAAACCTAAGGAGAGACATAGGGGGTCCTATAATGTGGTTTCTATATATTTACTCGACGGGTGAGCTTGGAACAAGCAAAAGTCGTTGAATAGACACCACATGATAGAGGTCAATTTTGCTGACCTAAGGGACGAGGATGACCGGTTCAGAAGGTCGAGGTCAATTCTGAGGACCTAAGGGGATGCCAGGGATGGCCGATTATGAGGACCTAAGAGGGGCTGATAACTGAGTTCAAATGTAGGGAATGACCAATTATGCTGGTTAAAGCCAATTATGAGGGCCTAAGTTGTAGAAACCAATTATGTGGGTCGAAGCCAATTCTGCGAGCTTAAGATAGGGGTGACCAATTCTGCGGGTCAAACCCAATTCTGAGTCTTAAGTTGAGGTGACCAGTTATGCAAGTCAAAGCCAATTCTGAGGGCTTAAGTAGGGGTGACCAATTATGCGGGTCAAATCCAATTCTGAGGCCTTAAGTAGAAGCGACCAATTTTACGAGTCGAAGCCAATTCTACGGGCTTAAGTAGGGGTGAGAAATTCTACAGGGCAAAGCCAATTCTGATGTCTTAAGTAGGGGAAAACAATTTTGTGGTCTTAATTAGAAGCTACCAATTCTGTGAGCTTGAGTAGAAGTGACCAATTCTACGGGTTGAAGCTAATTCCCCGAGCTTAAGTAAAAGCGACCAATTCTACTGGTCGAAGCCAATTTTATGGGCTTAAATAGAAGCGACCAATTCTTAGGGTCAAAGACAATTCTGAGGGCTTAAGTAGAAGCGACCAATTCTACGAGTCGAAGCCATTTCTGTGGTCTTAAGTAGAAGTGACCAATTGTGCGAGTCGAAGCCATTCTGCGAAGCTTAAATAGAAGTAACCAATTCTGCAGGTTGAAGCCAATTCTGCGGGCTTAAGTAGAAGCAGTCAATTCTGAGGGATTAAGTTTTCTTGGGAAAATTTGGAGACTCCACTGGGTATAGGTATCTTGTAGTTATGCTAAGGATTTGGGGAAGTATTTGATTTTAGGTTCTGCTGGGGAAGAGGGAATGATTCGAGGGTCAGACGTTTCTCAGCTGGGGAATTTTGAATTTTGTGGTGTCCTTTGAAGACGTTGCTGAGGGAGACATGAAATTATTTTTGGGAATTTTGTTGGGGGAGATAAGAGCTCTGCCGAGGAAATGAGTATGGTAAAAATATTTTTCTTGGTGGACAAGGTTCTCAAATCCATTTGGGGATTTTTTGGGGATTTTTCAAAATTTTCTGACATTTTTTGGGGTTTTTTGTATGAAATTTCAAAGGGGGTGCCGACCGGCATAGATATAAGGGTGCTAAACGACAGTGACACAATCTTTTGGGGTACCTCGAGCAGATGGAAAGAAAGTGTCGATCAGTGGGTGGCAGGGAGATGCCGATCGACATTCCCCTTAGCCTCCTATAAAAGGGGGCGGGTTCTCCTAATTTTTCATAGCTTTTCGACTTGCCTTCTCCTACAATTACCTTATGAAGATCTTTTGAATGTTCCAAAGTCAAGCGATGGTTGATTTCTCAAGTAGCACAACACATATGGTGTGGCTTAATGCTGACGACTGGGCAGGCTTGAAATGGAGGTCTAGGGTGCCCTTTGCTTTGGGCAGCGAAAACTCTTTTAATTCATTCGAGCCAGTGGTAGATAATCAGACTTTATTATATGAGACTTTGCGTCATCGCTCTTCTAGGGTGGTGAACCCTGGCGGCTATGTAAGTAGTGATAACCTTTTATATTCTCTTCCCTTGGCAAAATTTTCTTATTTCTTGATCTTGACAAAGGTTTTTTGTTTGCTTTTTGCTTTTGACAGTCTGATGTTTCTATGTTGACTACGCGTGCCCGAGGGACGAAGGGGCTTAAGGATGTTTGGGATCACCTCCCATCCATGGTGTGTTATACGATGTCATTAGCCACTTTTAGGAGACTAGCGTTTGCTCTGGATGAGACGCCCTGTTCTACGGCTATTCTTTTTGCTCTGGGGGAGAGATGGTGGTACACCACCCACACCCTTTATTTTGGATTTAGAGAGATGACAGTGACTCCTATAAACATGTAGAAGATGTTGGGGATGGATTGAGAGGGTGTGCAGATTGAGGTAGATAGGACTCTGAGGGTAAAGCCCGAGGCGGTGACGGGGACGTTGGGTGATATGTAGAGGGTGGTATCTGGGGACTATATTCATTTGTCTCTTTTGAGAGAGTTGTTGTTGACAAGGTAAATTTATGAGAGCGACATGCGATAGGTGTGTCAGATGGCTCGTCTGTTTATTTTGCTGGTGCTGGGAGGTTTTTCGATGGCGACGTCTGGCGACGTCGTGCACTTGTGATTTTTGCCATTCTTGAGAGTGTTTTCGGACATCCGTCTTTATGACTAAGGGAGCTTGATCTTGGTGACCCTTTATTATTCTCTTGATACATTCATCCGGTGCTACTGGCAAACTTTTACAGGAGCCACATATCTTCTTGAGGTATTCTTTATTTTTCGCATTTTCCTTTATGCATTCGCATTTTCCTTTATACGTTTTATTCTTGATTTCATAAATGTTAACCCTTTGTCCTTTACAGACGTGGTTCTATGTGGTAATCGAATTTAACACCCAATTGATAACTTTGAAAGATGAGTCTGTTGGGGACTTCTAACGGATGTATCGGTGGCGGAAGTCCAATCGAAAATCGAAGAAATCCCTCTCTCTAGAGACGGTGCGTCAGGTATTGAATGGACTGACGAGTGAGCGAGTAAATCCCTTTTTTTCTTGAGACTGTCTTTCCCTTGATGACCTTTTGTTAGTATTGATTTTTTTTCTCTTACTGGGGAATTTGCGGGTGACCTTTTATCCACGGGGGACAGCTATCCAGCATACGGGGGTGACTGTAGGACATGCTCAGATGCGGCTTCTGTTAGCACATGAGTTTGGTTATTTTCGGTACCTTAGGGAGATATTATTCTAACAAATTATGGAGGATAAGGTAGCGGTGCCACCAGCGAAACCCCCAGTGTTCATGAGGCAGGTGCGAGAGATGTCGAATGACGCCCGGGTGATGACAATGATGGGTGAGCCTTACTCATTGTATACCGACATAGCTGTGATGTATGATTACGTGGACTTTGTGTAGAGATGGTTGATGCCACCCAATATATATTATTTGATGCATCTTACTCGTACAGGCTCGAGTCGGCAGGTGAGGTCCTCCCATAGTGCAGGCGGTGCGACGACATTAGCGGCGACGATGACCTCGGAGGCTCCCTTTGTACAGTTGTTCTCGTCTGGTTACAACATTCGATGATAATATGGAGAGTCGGTGCGTATGCTGCACCGTCCCAATGAGATGGATCCGAAGGAGTTGGGCTTGACAAAGGAGGTCCTGCGACCTGAGGTATACTTTTCGTGTCTTTGATTTCCTGCTTTCATCCTTTGCTTCAAACTGACTGATTCGCTCTTTTCTGTTTTCTTTTGAAATACATCCGGGTCTCCACCACTTTGCTGAAGGACATTAGGGATTAGATATCTTCGATAATTGCCTATATTAAGGATGTAATTTCGGTTCCTTCTTGTCTGGTGCCATCTACCTCATCTGAGAAAGGATCGGGCTCTGGGAGTGGTGGTACATCATCTCGCCGCAGAGGGAAGAGGGCGCGTTGCAGGGAGGGAGGTTCTTAGGGAGAGAAATAAAATAGAAAGAGAGTTTGTATGTGGAGAGAGAGAGAGAGAGAGAGAGAGAGAGAGAGAGAGAGAGAGAGAGAGGGAGAGAGAGAGAGAAAAAACTGGGTTCGGGCTGAGTCCCATTGTATTTCTTATTTTGTTTTTCCTGTAAAAACCAATGTAATACTACAAAAATATATGCAAATAAAGTTTTTGTTAATTAGTTTATTTTTGAGTGATTAATGCACACGCTCTTTTTACTTTGTTTCTGAGACTGTAAAAATAATTAAAAATCATTTGAGAAGGATTTTATTTTAAAATGGGATAAGTCAAAAGAAAAGGAAATTCAGAATTCTTTTAGAATAAAAATTATTTTTACTGATTTTTTTTTTTGGCAAAAAGGGAAAAAGGGGATTTTCCCCAAAATAGGGGGTTGCCGATCGACATGACCCTTGTCCTGCCTATCGGCATATCGGTCCAGTTAAATCATCCCAAGGCTTTGATTGCACTTTCTTCCATTACTTGGTACTTGGTGGGGTAAGTTTTCCTGAGATTTCTGCAGGATTTCTTATCTTTGCTTGAGAGTTTTCAAGTATAAATAGGGGTGTGGGTGGAGCTTTTCTTCACACTTTCACATTATTTTCCATTTGCATCCTTCTTTGCTCACTTTCTTCTTCTTTTGTGATATGGCTCTCCCTGGTAATGTTGAGTTTGAGAACTACCTCAAAACCTTGGAAGTAATGTGTTCCTACAACGTTGACTACGATGCTTTCAATATGGGGCGAGCCTCTTTGTGGCACAACCGACCCATAAAGTGGAATATACTGATGGCAGACATGGAATTCTGGTACCCTAAATACCATGTCTTTTGCTTCGGGTTGCAATAAACCTGTCCCACCTATGAAGAGTTTTCTGCCATGTTGGGGATAAATCCCAGAATAGCAGCGGCTATGCCCGAGTTTTTTTATCCCCTAGGGAGTTATTGGCGGGACTTCTTCACACCTCACCTTCAGCAGCCAGGTGATTGGTCACAGGAGGAATGATTTCTCTTCCTGCAGTGTTGTTTTCTGTGTATTTACGGGATATCAGTGATGCTGGTCACACTAGGGCCGTCATTCTTGGTCTGGTTTCAAAACTATTGTTAGTAACTGGGGAAGTACTAGTGGACCCCCAACTTACAGCTATTATTTCTTGGATGTTGTACCATCCCAATCCTGCCACGGTGATATTGGCGAAGACTTTGAATGGTCTGGATGCCTGACGATAAGGTCGTTCCGACTTTCTGAGGTGTAGCCCTGTAATACTGTTCATATGGATGTCAGAGAGGTTTAGTATGTCGATACCACCTGAGTATCCTTTGTCGGCGGTGCCAAACTTCTTCTCGCGTTATTTCATCAGTATGGGTCTGGACATCGAAAGTTAGGAAAATTGGTTTGTGGAGCACGGGGCTCGAGGCTTGCATTGGTCAGTTCCTTAATGGGGGAGCTGCTGCCCATTCTTGAACTCGAGGAGTACCAATATGTATGGTTAGTAGGCCTCAAGTAAACCTCTTTCTACTTTTCCTGGCGACTGTTGCGCCAATTTGGATGGGAAGATATTGTGCCACTGCGGACACTCAACGTCTTTCCTATGGAGGACCTGACAGAGCATATGCACATGTGGCTTGGTTCTCTGTGGGAGAATCGTCGTTCGTTGACACGTCCCTCCCAATTCGTTGGTAGATTCTGTCACGTCTCAAGAGACTACATGAAGTGGTTGTGGAAGAATGTGGTGGACAAGATGTTGGCTGTGAAGACTGGGAAAATGTTGCTTGCCATATATGATAACGTGAAGGGAGACATTGTGGTTTTCCTCAAGCTTGTCTGGGATCATCTCTCTATGGAGCGTCTACGACACTCCATTCAGTCAGGGGAAGTCTAGGGACCCTAAGATGTGGGTGATGATGGGGTTGGTTCCTCTGGCAGCTGCGGGTAGAATTTTGTGAAGCTTTTATAATAGGTGTGGTTCTGTGTTTGGAAATAATTTGAGGGTGGTGGAGTAGTGGGGCTTGTTTTTATTTCGATTTTAGAAAAGTAGGAGTAGGCTTAACAAGGGAATTCGTTTGACTACCTATGCCGATGTAATCGTTCAAAAATTTTGAATAATCAAATAAATGAGTTTTTGATCATCTAGTTGTACCTCTTGATGAGTTTTGCATTTTAAATTATCTATACTAATCGCTAAGGCATACATAATTATTTTGTTCATGTATATGTTAAAATGAACTGTCCCTCTCGGGGGTAAGAAAATAATAGCATTTTGTGAAAAAAGAAGGGTTTTATGCTCATGTAAGGCAGATGAGCTGCCTACGTACCTCTGAGGGTTTTGAAAAAATTTCTCAAATTCATTTTTTTGAAAGAAAAAAGGTTTTAGAGGATCAGGCCTTATGTAGTTCTGGGTAGAGCGGAATGTAGACTATTTTTTAGAATAAAAGGAATATGATAAGAGTCATAACGCGTCGATATTTTGAACTAGGGGTAGAATTTCTTGAGACGGTTGAGGTTGACTGGACGTGCCATTTCTTCTCCATTAAGGTCAGTGATCATAGCGGCGTCGTCGAACATGATTTTCTTCATAATGTAGCGGTTGCTCCAATTGGCCTTGAATTTCCCTCTGGGGTTCCAGATGAGCTCTACAATTTCTTTGAGGTCTAAGTCACCTTCTCGAACACCACAATCCTTTATTCTCTTGTTGAATGACCGTGCTATACGACGATGGTACCCTTGTATGTGATATAGAGCTTTTAGCTCTTTTCGTCCAAGAGGGACAGCTCTTCGAGACGGCTTTGGTGCCAATCTTCCTCGCTGACTTTTCTTTTAAGCATAACGCATAACGAAGGTATTTCTATCTTCACGGGTAGGACTTATTCCATGCCATAGACTAGAGAGTAAGGGGTATCCCCAGTAGAGGTTTGAACTGAAGTGCGATAGTCCCAAAGGGTATAAGGGATCCCGTCAGCCCAATCTCGACAACTATCGATCATTTTGCTGATAATAGCTTTGAGGTTCTTATTGGTTGCTTCAACTGCTTCGTTGGTTTGAGGTCGGTATGGATAATATTTGTGTCTCTGAATTCCATACTCATCGACTAACTTTGTAACTTCTGCCTCGAAGTGGAACCTATTATCTGATACCAGCTTATGTGGTACCTCATATTGACAAATGATGTTTTTCTTGGTGACTTTCCTGGCATTCAGTACTGCGTATGACTTGGCTTCGACCCATTTAGTGAAGCAGTCAATGGTAACTAGGATAAACTCATGCTCGATATATACTTTGGGTGTAAGTTTCCCTATGATGTCCCCCATGTGGAGAATGGCTAGGGAGAGGTCATGTTCTATAATTCTGGTGGGGGTAAGCTTTGTAGGTTTGAAAACTGCTAGCATTTGAGTCATCTTCGAACGTAGGTTGTGCAATCCTGAACCACAGTAGTCCAATAGTATCCTTGTCAAATAATCTTCTTGGCGTGAATATGGACATTCATATGGGGTTCGTATTCCCCACTGTGGATTTTCTGCATTATTTCTTCAATGTCAGCCTCTACGATGCAGTGCAAATGGGTTCCATCAAAGTTTTTCTTGAACAGTGCTTTATCGCAAATAATGTACTGGGCAGCTAGTCTGTGAAGGGTTGTCCTATCTTTCTTGTCAGAACCTTGGGGATACCTATTGTGCTTAAGGAGGCGCCAAATATTATAGTACCAGTAGTTGGTTATCTTAAAATCTTCCTCTGTGATGAGCTTAATGTAGTAGCAATGGGTTAGTTTATCTTGCTTTTGGATAAGGAAGGGGGATATGGTTATTCCTTTGGATACATGAAGTCTAAGGTAGTAAGGTCATAGGTTAGGTTATTCTTTGCTTGGGGTAGGTAATAAAAGGTGATTTCTTGGAATTTGGAAGTTATCTCTTCAAGGTGGGCATATAAGGGTAAGAGTTTTTTGTCCTTGACTTTCTATTTTTTGAGTACTTGACCGATGATGAGGATTGAATCCCCATAGACATCGAGGTATCATATTCCTTTCTTTAAGGTAACTTTGAGGCCTACTGTGCATGCCTCATATTCAGTCATGTTATTGGTGCAACGAAAATCTAGATTGATGGCAATGGGAGTGTGAGAATCATCAGGGGCAATTAGGAGTATCCTAATGCCATACCTTTTCTTGTCGGCAGCGCTATCAAATAACATTTTCCATCGAAGGTCTTCTTGGGAGTACGGAGGATATTCTCATCTGAGAACTCAGAGATCCAGACATCGGCCTCTTTCATGGGAGAGTCAGCAAGGTAGTCAAAAATAGCTCCTCCTTTAATGGTTTGACATAGATAATATCAAATTCAGCTAGGAGCATCAACCAATGGATCATTTGAATGGGAAGGGTAGGTTTCTTGAGCAAGTACATGAGAGGATCCATTTGGGATACAAGTTTGATAGGAAAGGCGAGCATATAGTGCCGTAGCTTTTGGGTCACCCAAATAAGAGCGACACATGCTTTCTCCAAGGCGGTGTAGTCAACTTCGTAATTGGCCAACTTACGACTGGCATAGTAGATGGATCTTTTCATGCGAGTTTCTTCAAGGTATTGGGCTAGTAAAGCCCCAACTGCAGTATCGGTTATGGTTAGGTATAAGAGTAAGGGAAGACCAGGCTGCGGTGGCATGAGTACCGGAGGTTAGGTTAGGTATTGCTTGATTGCATCAAAGGCTTTTTGGCAAGCTTTGTTACAAACCTCGGTTGAATCCTTTCAGAGGAGTTTAAAGATGGGTTCACATATGGAAGTCAATTGGCTGATGAACTGATTAATGTACTGTAATTTCTCGAGGAATCCTCGAACTTCCTTCTCCGTTCGGGGTAGTGGCATCTCGAGTATGGTTTTCAGCTTGGAAGGAACTGCTTCTATCCCTCTCTCATAAATAATAAATCCCGAGAGTTTTCCTTTAGTAATACCGAAGACACATTTCTGTGGGTTAAGTCGCATCTGGTATTGTCGTAGTCGCTTGAAGAACTTCTGGAGAGTGGGAGCATGACCCTCCCTAGTCTTGGACTTGATAATCAAATCGTCTACGTAGACCTCGACTTCCTTGTGTATCAGATCATGCAAAATAGTTATGGCAACCCTCTAGTAGGTAGCCCCTTCATTTTTTAGACCAAATGGCATGACGGTGTAGCAAAAGGTTCCCCAAGGAGTGATGAATGTTGTTTTCTCTTAGTAATTGAGGTGTATCTTGATCTTGGGAGCGAGTATTGTCCACAATCATGTCGATGTTAGGTAACGGGTAATCGTCCTTTGGAGATGCATTATTCAAGTCTTAGTAGTTGACACACATGTGAACCTTCCCTCCTGACTTCGACATGGGTACGATACTAGCTAGCCATGTGGGATATTCGATCACAAGAATAAATCCCACATTTAGTTATTTGACTACTTCTTCTTTAACCTTGAGTGACCATTCGGTGCGGAGCTTTTACAGTATTTATTTGATCAGTTTTTCTTTCTGGGAGAATTGGGATCTCGTGCCGAGTTATCTAAGGTCGATACCGGGCATGTCGTTATACGACCATGCGAAGACATCCACAAATTCTTTTAATAATTCCTCGAGTTACGTGTGCTCATGCTCATTAAGAGTGGACCCTATACTAATCTCACGTAGTTGGCTACTAGAATCGAGATTAATAATAATAGTTTTATCTTCATTAAATTAAGAGCGATTATATTATTTGTTATTAACCTTATTTAGATTAGTTAAGAATTATTCATTTGCAAAATAACCATCATCCAGAGTTTGATTAGAATCAAGATAATTAATGTAAGGCACAACAAGATACTCAAAATCTTTATTTATTTCATTGATAGGAAAAACAACATTCAGAACCTTACATCAAAGTTAGGAGGAGCAACCAAAGAAGGGAAAATGGGATAAACATCAATGTTAGGTTGAATATCAACAGGTGGCACTAGTATAGCATGCCAGTTGAGGAAAGGTGCATCAATAGCTTTGATCTAACGGGATGGATCCGATGAGGCAGCCCCTGAGTGGATCATGCAGAGTGTTAGCCCCAGTGTCTGTAAATTGAATGAATCCTCAGAATCACTTTCCTCAAAATCTTTGATATCCTCAGTGAGTGGTTGTACACGGTTCTAGAAACTCTCAGCCCATGGGTAGTTATCCTGAAAGAAAATATCCATTCTTAGTTTCATCTTTTTATCTGCACGGTCATAACATGGTTCGGGGAAGCCGCGGAAGGGGAAATCTTCACCTTCTCTGATGAATCTTCCGTTTAGGGAATCTCCCGATATAATTTTGGCGCATTCTGACCTCCTCTTCAGTCGAGGTTGATCGATCATTCTGAGTTCTTCTTCAGACGGCTGATAGCCCAAGCCACAGGGAGGAAAGGCCTTCTTTAACACTTTAGGTTCAAGTATACCTTGTTATATTTTTCCTAGCCCCAATCCGAGTATGAAGTGCATGTTCTTGAATATCTGGATTACATTGATGTTTCCATGGGGGTCATATTCTGGATGAACCTCATCTTTAAAATCATCCCCTATTGGGATTAGAAGTGGTTCAACCCGAAAATCAAGCAGAAACATATCATTTGTCCTGTTTTGTATTTCAAGTACTATATTACCGGTGCTTGCATTCTCGATGTTGTCGTCGTTGCCTAAGATCATTATGACCGGCCCATTGGCAAAGAATTTTAGTTTTTGAAGAAGGGAAGAAGACACCCTCTTGATGCTATGGATCCACGATCGTTCGAGCAGCAGATTAAAACAGGATGGGATATCGATGACTTGGAATTCAACAACAGGATTTATAGGGCCAACCCCTATAACAAGCTTTATAGATCCAATTACCTCTCGGTAAGTATTATCATAGGCACGTACGACAACATAGGTTGGAGCAAGGTCGCTCACTTTCAATCCTAAATAATTGAGGGTCCTCAATGGGTAAACATTAAGAGTTGATCCACTATCGACACAAGAGAGTGGGATAATTTTCCCTATGACTTTGACAGAGATGTTGAGAGCATAAATGTGGTTTGGTCCCATGTTGGGGATTTTTTCTTCAAAGAAGGAGAGCATTATAGTAGAAGTCAAGGATTTGACTAGATTCACTACTTCTTCTGGCGTGGTTGAGGGAGAAACTATGGGTCCTGTGAGTAGCTTGATCAGGGCATTTCGTTACAGCTGGGAAGACATAAAAAGTCCCCATAGAGTGATATTGGCTCAAGTTTTCTTTAACTGATCAAGGATCTTTCTTTCCTCGAAGGTTATTTCTGGCATAAGAAGATTCTCGACACCCTTCCCTTTATCGATCGTTGGTGGTTGTAGGCTTGGGATTTGGTAATGTCTTCCTCACCTGGTCATGTGGTTCACGGAAGGAGGAAAAAATAGAAATTTGGTTTCTTCATCGATATCGGGTTGTTCATCCACCCTGTTGATCTCTTATAGTAACTCCTCAAATGATATCATCCCACGCATGCTGATTATTGGACTAGTCTTTTCTGAACTCTGCTCTTCGTCTGAATCATCGAATTCGTCCCCCCACCCGGTGGTAACGATATTATTTTTCCATAAAAAGTTGATACATTCCATGACTTCAACGACCTCTTTATATGAGTCCTCCCATTCATCGGGGAAATGTGAAAGTGAAGGGACTAGGCGCCCTTGTAGTTTCAAAGCATCGACTAGCCCCGATATATTGCGAATATCGTGTGTCTGTCAGAATAAATCCACCATGATCTGGACCATATCATCTAAACTGACTTCATCGTCCGACACCACCTAATTTATTGACTCTCGAGCCCATTTTTGAGCTTCTAAGAACAACACACTGAATCTCTAGCAGTGGACGATCATCTGGAGGGTGCAATTTCAGCCTTAACTCTAGGAGTTGGTTCAACACTTCTGACAGTTCCATGTCTTTACCTACAGAACGGGTGTGAACAGCAATGCATGCTCTGGTGAGGAGTGATAAGGCCTGATCGGCAAAGCCAGTAGGGTGTAAGAGAAAGTACGGGCATGTTTGGAGAGGTATGGGAGAGTATATGGGTATGATTATTGATTTACTTGGTATGATTTGGGTAGATTGGTCAAATTCTGAAAAAAAATTTAGGAAGATGGCATTTGTATGATTCGGGAGGGGATTATGGGTAGTGTTTGGTTTAGGATTGGCTGGTGGGGCGATGATACCAGAGTCAATCAGGCCTTGGATCACATTTTGGAGGTGAAAACATTAGTCAGTGGTATGGTCGGAGATTTTATGGAAGTGACAATGGGCATCTGGCTCTGCTAATGGACGAGGGTACAAGGGCTTGATAAGATTTTGACTCAAGAGGGCCTGGTAAACTTTGGAGAGGGGAGCGTTAAGCTCGATGTATTCCTTTCTAATTGGGTTAGAGCAGCTTTCTAGTGCCCATGAAGTGGCAGGCTGAGAGATGTTGATGGTGGAAATTGAGGTATTGGCAGGTTTTTTAAACTTTTTAGAAGTCAACTGATCAGATGTTTTCTTTGGTTCGACCTCTGTCTTGGCCACACCTTCTTCAATTTCTACTCCTGCTTCTCGGAGGGCTCAGAAATAAGGGTAATACTGTCCTCCCATCATTACTTGGACATGGGATAAGAAGTTTTTTTCACGATACTGACCCGTTCCTCTTCAAAAGGTCAATTGGTCATGGTGGTTTCTTTCTCTCTACACCTTACTATGGTGTTACTGATTGACTCCCAAAGATTCTGTTTAAGCAACTCTAAATCACGGTGAGTAACCTCTAACTTCTCATTGTGCTTGTACGGAGACATGAACTCGCAGGCAACATCTTCCCAACTATGAATTCTAGACTCTTCGAGAGATAAAAACTAAGAGAGAGTGCTATCATTCAAGGTCTGTTGGAACACTTGGGCCATTATTTCCTCTGAAGCCCCTAAGAGAGTCATCTCTTGGTGATAACTGCGAAGATGAATAATTGGAGGACCACTACCCCCGAATTTCTCGATGTTGGGCATCTTGAACTTTTCTGGTAACTTGGCTTTAGGATGTGGAGACATGTGGGTGTAGTCCATGTAATTTCCGGAGACTCTGAATCGGTCGAATTTCTTGGTCAATGTCTTGAGGTCTTCCTTGAATTTATTCAATTCTTCCTCCTTTAGATCAATGGTCATGGGTAAGTTAGCCCCTGGTTGGGAAGGTTTCGGTATATAAAGCTGGGCTGGCGGTGGTCTATTAGCAGGAGTAGCACGCGGAGCATGCTTGTATTCCTCGAGAACCTAATAGGCTTAGGTGCAGGCGGACCCATGGCACGAGGGAAGATGACCTCAGGATCTTTGGGAATAGGACCCAATTTTATTGTATCTCATGAACCTGGGTTTAAAGGTTATCAATCTTGGCAATAAGTTGAGATAGAACTGTTAACAAATTCGGATGCACATTCTGTACTTGATCTTTGTTCTCCATAGAAAGTGGATGAATCTCAGACTCGGAGGAAGTAAGGGGACTGACGAAGCTTCGGGGCGGTTCGACTATAGATTGAAGCCAATAGGGAGCCAGGCCAAGGGTATACGATCGATCTGAGAGGGAGAAAGAATTGTGATTTATTTTTGGCATTTTTCGAAAAGATGAGGATAAAATGTATTTTTTCTTGTAAAGGGAAGTAAATATTTTTGGACACTTTTTGTAAAAAGAAAGAAGGAAAGGCGAGAGACATTCCTCTACATGATTATTGTTATGTTTATGAGGTTCTCACTTATTAGGTTTACTTAAATACAAAAGGAGAAATGTTGGAAGGGACCCGAGTCTAGAAAAATTGGGTTTGAAGAATATGTAAAAACTGTGGCTGGACTTGTTACCAGGCTCGTAGGCAGGCTCCCGTTTTAAAAATTGTGCAAAAATTTGGGCGGCATGCCATCTCGGAGTTTCGGGTTGAAATCGGCAAATTAAATATGCATGTCCTAGGTTTGACACTTATATACAGGTATGCAGTTGTTGGGTTAATTGGAAGGGTTCCGCCATTTGGCGTGACTTCCACGATATACGTCTTGCTTTTGAGGGAAATCAGTACATGTGGACAATCCATTTGATATACCCGAGTGTACGTGAATTACCTCATTATATACCTCGTAGGGACAGTACGTGTGAGAGCAAATTTGATATACTCTACGTACGTGAATAAGTTCCCAATGATATACCTCCCGTCGTGACTTCGGTCTAGTGGTACGATGTGAGGGAACCGTTCGATATACGTCGAAGGTACTTGGTCAATGGAAGGTGATATTCATATCACTTAGGCTAACTACGACCTTCCGGATCAGTGCCCATCGTGAAGTGACCCCGCAGTTACGGGACAAAATTTGGTCAATAGTGATTCCCTTTGGTGATGTTGTGTGTATCATGCATGGTTCTTGATTAGTATCTTATGGAGAGAATATCTTTATTGATGACCATCACGCCAAGGAGGGGAATGATGTATAAGAAATAAATCAATGCTAAGTATGGATATGTGAGAATGAGTGGTGTGTGATAAGTGTAAGTGAGCATGGATATATACAAGTTGAGGTGTGTGTTAGTGACACCTAGGCATGGATTTCTAAGTGGTTTATGTGACCCTAGGTGCACATGGTGTGAAGTGTACATGAAGAATTTCTACAAGTGTGTGAGTAATGGCATAAGCATGAGGCGTGTATGACAGAAATCAGGAGAGAAAAGGGGAGCATACAAATGGGGGTATATACGCCTAAGAAAAAAACATGTAAACAGAGTCTAGCCCTTTATGAAAAATCATCCCCAACGGAATCGCCACTGTGGCCATCCCAGGAAATCTTCGAGGGGAAGGGGGTGGAGGATCCCTCGAAAGATTAACGGTCTCGAGCCCTTTTTCGGGGTGCCTCGGCCTTCGTCGGTGTGGGGTAAATGAAAGGAGATGGAGTCGACAACCTATTTTGCATAAAACAGGCAAAAGAAAATGTTGCCATTTCAAGAGAGCGACATCAAGGACAAAACCGATGCATACGAAACCAATAGATCGAAGGTTCGGGGGATAAGTTATGGAATGGGAAGGTGTTAGGCACCCATCTCTCCCTTTGGTTCTCTCATGGGCTAGTATTATTGTTTTCCTTTATTTCACCGTGAAGTGTGTGCTTGTGTATACATAATGGAGATCGAAATCGTTAAACTCATACCATGGGAAAGGTAGAGTGAGGTCATCCATAAGAATGTTCCCGAAATAATATATATATATATATATATAAAGAAATATGATTTGCGCGTTTATCGCGATATTAATCGTTATTATGAAACGATAATACGTGTTGGATGAAACGCAAATAAGCATATTATGTAATGCAAGAATATGATAAATGTGGACATGGGAGATTTTAGGAAAATTGGGGAATTTGGGAAATTGAGAAAATAAAAAAATTAGAATTTAGGAAGTTGAAAAATTAAAAAAATAGAAAATTGGACTCGAGTCTCAGATTTAATCCGAAACGCCTATGTAGCCTATAAAGACATCAAAGTCCACGTAGTTTGAATAGGGTGGGGTTTATCCCATAGATCCGAACGGAATTTTATTATATGTGTATGTGTAGAAAATGTGTTTTTCGATTTTGAAAAAATATGTAATGGATGATTTTGTTTGGAATTTACAGTCGTAACCCTTTTTTTTTATAGAAAATAAAGTATGTGCAATATACTAATAAAAATGTAGATATTAATGTGTATGAACTAAAGTAGGAACTAGATTATTAATCAAATGAAATTTATGCAAAAATAAGGAATTTAAAGAGAGAGGGAAGGAATTGGACCTTCTTGAAGCTTGATCTTTAATCTTGGATGAACTCCCTTGATTATGAGATGAGTGTTGATGAGAGATAATGTGATTTTGCCAAACTGGGTATGAAAAGGATGGGAATGTAAGATTGAATGGAACTTCACGTGGGGAACTTCATTGATTTCGAGAGAATGTTGCTCATATCACTAATGCTGATAGATCTCTGATCTTTTTTTTCTTAGAGTAGGTCATGCCCTCCTTTTATAAGGTTAGGGGGTACTGATAAGCACTTCCCTTGTCTTTCCTATCAGCAGGTGACCCTAGACACACTGCTGATAGGTAGGGATATGGACCTGCCAATTGGTAACCTCGTGCAAATTTCACTGGAAACGATCGTATAATGTAATCCATTGATCATAATCATGCACGGGGAATACCGTTAGAAAGGCACTTTAGAGACCTTCAATAGTCCTTTGGTCTACTTACGGTTCTGGGAGTTTACTTTAGGTCAAATATGGTTCAGAAGCGCACGACGGTCCTTTGGACGAGAGATCGTCGAACGAAAATGGATCGTTCATCCGCACGGTAAGTCAGAATCGCGCACGGGGATGGCCGTTGGAAAGGTTAGGAGATGTATTTCGAAATTTCAAAGAGTTTAGCTTGGTTCGAAAAGTTAAACTTAGTCAACCAGGGCTCGAAAGCGCCTAGTGACCGCTCGGAGTTAAACATATTGTTCTTCCATACAGTAGGTCAGAATTACGCACGGGGCGGACCGTTCGAAAGGGTATTCAGTTCCCTTCGGATATTCATCCGGTCTCATTTGAGCCGAAGGTTTTATTTTGGTCAAACGGATCTCGGGACCGTCCAGTGGCCTCTGGATCAATTTTCGAGGGAAAATCGATCGTTCGTTCGATCGGTTATGCTGTTTCGTGCACGGGGTAGACCATTAGAAAGGGGGATAGAATACCTTTAAATATTCAAAAAGCTTTTGCTCTGACGCCGAAGTTGATTTGGTCAAATTGGGGCCAAGGAGCCCTGACGGCCTTCGAATCGATTTTCGATAGTAAAATGGTCCGTTCGTCCGAACCGTTGTGTCGATTCGCGTACATGGCGAACCGTTAGAAAGGTGTTTCAGTGCCCTTTGAAAATTCAAAGAGCTTTTGCTCTAACGATAGAGTTGACTAGAGTCAAACGGGACGTGGGAGCGCCCGATGGCCTCTAGATCGGTACTCGGAGTGTGACCTAGGGTTTATAGTGAAATGGTTAGGTACTCGGAGTGTAACCTAGGGATCCTAGAATGTGGTGTCTATACTATGGTCATAGCTACAATTTGTGCGATGATAGCGATCAGGTCGACTGGTGCAATAACAAGTGTTTATCCTTGTGGCGGTGGTGGAGATAGTTGTGGTTGTTGGGGTGCCATGGACTCAGACTCAGCACTAGCAGCATGTCACGATGTGCCTACTCATGTGCGAGTATTAACCATATGAAAGATAGTGAACAAGTCGTATAATTACGCATAGAAAAAAAAGTACAAAATCTAAATGCAAACTCTAAAGTATCAAAGTACGCTATGTAAAAAGCGGTGGACACACTCAACATACCTAGAACACTAGAACCTGGAATTCTCTGATACCAACTGTGACACCCCATAAAATTTAATAATAGGTTGATCAAGTCTACAATCATTGATGGAGTAGTCTAAACAATTGAGAAACTATCTAAGCATGACTATAAATAAAAACTGAAAGCATACATAAGTAACTCCACGTAAAAGTGATAAAAGATACGATCTCTGATACCAAACCAACACAAAGTGTCATATGATTCAAAATTAAAATCGATGTAAACATAAAAAAGACGATAGAGTATGAGCATGCAGGCTCAACACCTACATCCTATGAGATCAACATTGAATAGGAGATCAAGTCTTGTTCAAGGGTGGGGCTGCACTGGAGGCATGTGTACTGAAAATGTTAACAAGAGACGTTAAAAACAAGTCCAAGTAGAATAACAATAAAATTAACTTTAGATTTCAAAATGACTATGCATCTCCATCATGTCTTTTAGTTGCTTTAAAGTTGACCCGACACAAACAACCTTACATATCACATGCGTCTACTCTCGAGCCCTCGTGTTTTCCCTATAATTAAGTCTTTTACATCACTATTGACTTTTATATAAAATTCCACATTTATTCCTTTGAACTTTAAAATTATATAATATCATAGGAAAGTATTTACATTAATGATGCCATAAGCCAGCACGATCCAAATGTGTAAAGCATAAAAGGGCCCCAACACAAGCCCGCATATAACGAAGGTATAACCTATCACCTTCGGGGATCTCTCGAGTGTACTAAGCATAGTTATATGTTGTTCCACACCTATTATTATTAAATCATCTGTACATAAATACTCACTACGCCTTCACACTAGTCATATAGTCCCGTACCCAAAACTATACAAAAGTATCGACCCAAGCATCTAAGTATATGGATCGTGAGCATTCACTATGTGGTGTCTACAAAATCATAACCAGGCCCTTCTCGTCATCATTGTGTTCAAGGTACGACATCTGTCATTCGCATCCCAGCTGGATATCCCCTCTAGTATGTATCCCATGAGTACACAAACTCGATATGTTTTCATATAATACACCAGATAAATAAATTTTACACAAATAAGGGTTTCAAGTCAAAATTCCAGTGTATACACCTTATTTAACTTTTCTAAATAAGAAAATAAAATTATGCTTTAATGTCGTTCGATCTCCTCTTTCGAACGAGAATACCCCATTCGTTCGAATGGAAATACTATGTTCATTTGAATGACTCCAAATTAGCATTCGAATAAGATCTGCATATAATCTTCCTTCTTCCGAGTGAAATTCTGCCATTGTTAAACCCAATTTCATATTTTCCTATCCCTAAACAGTCCCAAACTTTATTTTTTTTATGTATATTTTTCTTAGTACCAATACTAACCAATCTCTAAAGATTTCAAGTTCTTCTTATGCAAGATTTGGAGATTAATCCCTAATTATCATCTCAAGAACTCTACTCATGTTTTCATTTCAATTCAACCCAATTTCAGTTTATTTTACAAGATTAATAAGGGGTTCCTTACCTTCAATATGAATTACAATGGTCATACTATCAATTTAGCAATTTATATTCTAAATCATGATAACCATCCCAATTTCATAACAACGTCTAATTCTATAATCCTAACAAGGGTTATACAAATTTTATAATTCACATAATGTTAATATTTAGTTAAGAATTTAATGAATAATAACATCATAATACAACTTCAATTATAGTCTTATACTATACAAACTTTCCTCAATTTTCAATTAGGTTGAATTTTAGATGAAAATCCGCCAATCTTCTTTCTCCTTTACTTAGCCTTCCTCCTTTGCTCTGGGGTTGCCTACAAATGTATAAATTGATTTAGTTTAAACCAAATCTATATTTTATGTTAATTACCCGCAAAATTAGGATTAACCTTTACATGGACCATAAGTCATAAAGTCCAAAACACAATCCAATTAGTCCAAAGTCTAGTCCAAGGCCCATATTAACTTGTGGGCTCCCCAGTCTTTTAAGGTGTAAACAGATCTTCCACTATCCCAAAAGTTATCTACAAATATCCAAAATAATTATTTATTTTTGTTAAATAATCATTAATGTCTTAGCATATTTTTAATATAAAATCGATTTCAAATAATACACGCAATTTTAGTGATTACCATTCATTGCACATAAATATAAATCAATATTACATGATGACATTATTCAATTCTCGAGTATCAGAATATATCTCAGCCCCAACACTTTCAGAATTTTACATATGAGCCAGTGCATAATATCAGATTAGTACTCGTAATACTATATTATATAGGCAAGTTAGTGTCGATGTTGTAAAGCAAGATGTTGAACAAAACGTGATTTATATTCAATTTATATTTTCACGGTCGTAATTATGAAATTCTAAACTCATCTCGAAACAATTAGACACTAACTAGTTTTAAAAGTTCACTATTCATGGTCCATTACATCCTTACATGAACAAGACATATTGTTTATTACTCGCTTTTTGGGAAAAAATATATTTTTTCATACGTTTAGTCCGGGTATTTTCTAGGATTTAAACAAGGAGTTATTGATGAAAGACAAAGAGAGTAACTTTAGGGTTTTGCTAACGGACTACTTATTTGTCATCAAAGTTGTTGGAAAAGAATGCGAGGACGATGAGATGCAATGTAGGTTTGTTTTGTGTTCTTAATTTTCTTCCATGATTTTGTTTTTTTTTATCTTGTATGTTTTTCTAATTCATATGAGTAAAAATGGGTGTTGTATCTATTTTTATTTTGTTCCATAGCTTAGTTTGGTGTTATTGAGAGATAATTAGGGATGGTAACGAGGAGGGTCGGGGTCGAGGGATCCATCCCAATCCCCATTTTTGCCTCCATCCCTGTTTCTTCCGGGCCAGGGAATCCCAACGGGGATTGACCCGATTTGCAAAAATTATAATTTTTTTATTTTTTTATCATTTTTAATTTTAGTTAAAAATTAATTATATGTATAAAAAATTATATTGAACTTCTTATTTTTTTAATAAAAGAGCATTAAGAAGCCTTTTTACTTATAAAATATAATATAAATAGTAATATCATAATATACTTTTAATTAAAATATATATAATATATTAGGAAATTCTGGTGTCGTAATAATGATTATTATTGTCATTATTATATTGAAAATGATTAAGAAAATTGTATATTCTCTCTTTATATTTCATTAAAGATTGATTGATCTTCTTTGTTGCAATTAGAGATTATAAACATTCAATTAAAAAAGGTGGTTTCGCTTATGATTTTTATCGCTATAGAATTGAGTTTTTTTTTGTTACACATGAAATCAACACTTGTGATTTTTTTATTGGAATGATGATCTTGGGAGTTGGATAGGTCGAATGTTGGTGATGAAGATAGTGGCAAACGAAGGCGGTGATATAGGTAGTGTGGAAAACTTTTCTCTTTTTTTTTCAATTTTATTTTTATGTTTCATAGATTTTTTGGGATTTTAAATTACTTTTCAATTTAAAATGCTTCGTGGTTATTAGTATAATAATCTAGATATTCATACGAAAACGTAATATCTTTTCTCTATTTTGTTTGTAAGTGTACAATAACCCTGATAGTCTGTTGTTTCTCATCAAAGCCCCAATCATTTATCCCAAGCTTGTCATTTGGTACTTACTCATAAGTAACATGTCATGATTGAAAATCAAAAGGAAGATCTTTAAACTCCAAATTTGGTAAATCCATTCTTCCCGATAAAACTCCAAATTTTAAATGTGTCCTTAGGTTTTAATTGAAAATCAAAAGGAAGATCTTTAAACTTAGTACGGTTTAATTTTAAACCAAATTAATATTTTTATTTCTAAATTCCATTTCAAGGACATATGTGTAAATAAATCTAAGTTAGGAGGAACGGGATTCATAGATGTTTAGTGAAAGAATTCACTTTGAAACCTTCCACTTCAAGAGAGACCTAACCAACAAGTAGCTCTCTAAGAAACTCTGCCATGGCTTCCTCCTCTTTCGAGGGTAAGCAAAATCCAAACCTAATTCGTCAATCTCAACAAAATATCCCCCCAGAATCACCTGACCCTGAACCTACTTTCGCATCTAGACTAGAAAAAACACCATATATCAACCTCTCAATATAAAAAATGCATTCATATACAAAGGAGACCCGACCTTATTCTACATACCAAAGGTAATAGATTTTTTTGCTTTGCCTCAAAAAAATTCTCCGATTGAAGAATTCTCCCATGGAAGGCCTCGAATTGAAGACATTCGTAAACTCTTTTATACATTTATATTGAAAGCAGAATTCTCCATTTGACTTATTGGTAATAAAAAAAAATCTTAATTCGGACGAGCAATTAAGAAGATTTCCATCGATTATGGATTAAAGAACTCTGGTATGTTGGTAAATCTCCCATGAGAGTGTTTAAATGGACTCTTGATTTTCATATTGTTATTGAATCTTCAGTTGTTCCAATATGGGTAAATCTCCCTTATCTCCCATTACAGTTCATTATAAAATCCTTTATGTTCTCAATCTACCATATTCTTAGCACTTCATTAAAATTGGATGTTGCAACTCCGGCTTTAACTAGACCTAGTGTGGCCAAGATATGTGTAGCAATGGATCTATTAAAATCATGTTCATATCGAATTTGAATTGATTGTGATGTTAAGGATTTTGGCAAAATATGGAATACGAATCCAATCACGTGATTCAAATTAGGCCATAACCAATCTAATTACTTGAAGAAGAGAAATAAAATTGGTGATGATACCAAAAGTTATCCTGCTATGTGGACCAATCAAATACTGACACGTGCTATATAGTGGAAGGTTAATCCTATTCAGTAAAGACGAAATGCCAACCTACTGAGGGATGCTGACCAACCTGTCAATGAAGGCCGACCAACAATGACAGTAAAATGCCAACAGTTGTATACATAAATGATTGTATAGATGTAAATGTCTACGTTATAAAGACATTACATCTTTTGATATTCCAACACTTGTATAACCCTACGGGGATATAAATACATTATAAACACTACATCCATAGGGACGGGACAATAAGTAATTGAACAAGCCTAAAGCAATACACATCAATGGACGTAGGCTCTTCCTTTATGCTGAACCACTTTAAAAATATATTTTCTCTCTTACTTATATTTATCTGTGATAAATTAATTAACCTAATCTAGTTTTTTACATCAACATATTGGTGTCGTCTGTAGAAATTGTCTTTCTAATCGATCTCACTCGTTCAAAACATTTAAATGGTTGATATTCCTGAATCAAGTCTCAGGAACGAGGGCATTCCACATGTCCCTTTCGCTCCTCCATCTGTAAACGATTTTACTGGAATTCTGGCTAGTCTTGCAAGAGGCCAAGAGGTTATGCAAGATACTATCAGGCAACTTGCACAAACTCTTCAAGACAGGGCAGCTGCTCTATCTGCTTAGAGAAATATGCCACCACCCCCACCAAGAAGTGGCCGGCATAACCAATCAATGACGACAAGGGATGTTTCCTACCATCCAAGGTCAACTTCATTGCTCGGGACATTAGAATCTTTCCACACGCAATCTTATTCTCCAGAAGCCAAGTGCCTTAGAGAGATTAAGTCATGCTTCTCCCTTCAATCGTTTAGGACCCAGGGGGAACAAAAATGTTTCTAGGGCAATGTTAGGTAACACCCGACGACTATCTGATCAAAGGGAAGGCACTGCCCAGTCTAGATCACATGCCTGACGAACTACTGCTCAGACCGGGCAACAACTTCGGGAAGAAAGCTCAGGAAATAACAAGGTTGCAAAGCATTGACCTGGTGCTGCCAGTGATGCATGGAAAGGCTCTATATAGAGATTGGAAGATAGATTATGAGAAATGGCGAAGGCCAAAAACCCACTGCAAATAATCTTTGTAAAAGGGTCTCCGTTTGTGCAGGCAATTGTGGTTTTTCCTACACCAGCAAAGTTTAAGACTCCAGTAGTAACACCCAAATATGATGAAAAATTGACCCAGTTCTCCACATAGAATAATATCAAGCGACTGCTGACATTTATACCACCCCCGATGAAATGAGGTGTAGAGCATTTTCTGGAACCATTACTGGATCTGCCCAAATATTCCACAGGGATAAATTTCTAGCTTCAACCATCTGGATGAGCTATTCATTAGTAATTTTTCTTAGGATTAAAACCTGTAAAAAGGGTGGCACAGTTACTTAGTGTGAGACATAAAGAATGAGAGAGCACTAAGGACTACATCACTCGTTTTAATAATGAGAAACTAAAAGTTGTGGATTATGAAGAAAAGATTGCATCAATTACCCTTATGAGTGGATTGCTCCCTGAGAAACTGTATTACACTCTAACAAAAGACCATCCGAACACAATGGCAGAATTAATGGCTAAATCTTCAAAGATCATGAATGCCGAGGAAGTAATGGCAGACAAGCATAGCTCGGGCACAAAAGTTGATGGCAAAAATGATAATATCGTAAAGACCCTAAAGAAAATAGGGAGTCAAAACAAAAAGGAATTTTGGAGCGAATCAATAAATAAAATAATTATACTTTGTTAACTATAGGAATTCACCATGTTTTGGAAAAAATCAAGCATAATAAAGATGTGCGTTGGCCTGATAAGTTGAGAAGTTCCCCGACCAAGAGAGATAAGACTAAGAACTGTGAATTTTACAGGGATCACAGTCACACGACAGAGCGTTGCATAGCTCTTCAAAATGAGATTGAAACTCTCATCCGACGAGGAAAGTTAACTCGGTATGTTAATCAGCAGAACAATGAAGGAGGACGTAGATCAAAATATCTTTATAAGCTTAAATAGGATAAGAAAAGAACTAATGAAAATGACTAGGATGATGATCCCGATCTCCCTAAAAAAACACGATAACCAGAACGTGCGGTATTCTGTATCAGTTTTAGTTCTTTTTATTGCCAAATGATTACAGGTAAAGATGCAAGAGGAGGAGATCATACAGCAAAAAGAAAAGCTTACCTCAATGAGGCACAAGTTTGCTCGTACATACAGAGGATCAACCTTGTCAAGGAAGATCGATCAAGGAAGGTTAACAAAGACAAATTGGTAATTGGTTTCTCTAAAAATGATCTCTTAGGGGTACTGTACCCTCACAACGACCCGCTGGTAATCAAAGTCAGAAAGGAAGAAATCATTGTCTCTAGATTACTAGTAGATAATGGCAGCTCGACGGATATCATATTTTATCCTTATTTCAGTAATTTGGATTTTAAACTCAGCCAGTTAGAGCCCTATCATCGACCACTAATAGGCTTTACAGGTGAGAAATTCCTCCATTTGGGAACTATTAAGATGAAGGTGATGATCGGCACATGGACAGCCAACCGAACAGAGAAGATTTGTTTCTTTGTAATGGATAAAACCGTCTATTCATCTTACAATGTAATCATGGGAAGAGTAGGGCTAAAGAAGTTTGAAGCAGTATCTTACACTGTCCATCAATGTTTAAAATTCCCTACAAACTTTGGTGTGGGAGTTATGAAAGGTGATAAAAAAAAGTAGCTCGGGAGTGCTACTACTCTTCTGGCGAATAAGAAGACTTGGAAGAAATAAAGAAGAAAACCACTACCTACCAAGTGAATACTTCGGAGCCTAATGAATAATCTGAGGTTGAAACTTTAGACCTAAGGGAGGAAACAGAGATGGTAAAGGGACCAATTGTGGAAGCAACTGAAAGCATTATGTTAGATGATGACAAGCTGGAGCGCACCACTCAGATAGGGATAACGTTGGATCCTATTCTTAAACAGGAACTGGTAAGCTTACTTTGATAGAGAAAGCATATGTTTTCCTGATGTCATGAAGATATGCCTGGGATATATCCCAGTTTCCTTTGCTATGAGCTCAACGAAAACAAATAAGTTAAACCAGTAAAGTAAAGACGAAGAATTTTTAGCCCAGAGAATAACTAAGCCATACAGGAAAAAGTCATGATTGGTTAGCCAATGTAGTGAAGGTAAAAAAGAAGAACAACAAGTCCAGAATGTGTGTAGATTTCACAGATCTAAATAAAGCATGCCAAAAGGATCACTTTTCTTTGCCCCGAATAGATTAGCTCGTTGATGCTATATCAGTACATGATCTACTCAGTTTTATGGATGCTTATTCTGGTTATAACCAAATAAAAATGAAGCCTCAAGATAGGGAAATAAATTTTTTCATCACTCCCCGAGGAACAAACTATTATAATATTATATCTTTTGGTTTGAAAAATGTAGGTGCTACATATCAAAGGCTGGTCAATAAGGTGCTCGAGGAACAAGTAAGCACGAATATGGAAGTCTACGTGGATGATATGCTTACAAAGAGCAAAAAGGCATTTGATCACATTACCGACCTTAATCAGACTTTTAGTTAACTTGAGAAGCACTAGATGAGGCTGAACCCAACCAAGTGCATTTTTTGAGTGCAAGAAGGAATGTTCCTCGGGTATATAGTAAATCAAAGGGGAATTAAAGAAAATCCAGATAGGATCAAGGCATTAATTGAAATGCAATCCCCAACCTGCAAGAAGGATGTGCAAAGGTTGGCTCGACAAGTAGCAGCACTGAACAGATTCGTGTCCCGAGCTACAAATAGGTGCCTTTCGTTCTTTAAGGTACTCAGAAAGAGTTTTGAATGGAACGAAGAATGTGAAAAATCTTTTTTGGAGTTGAAAAAGTATTTGAGGTCACCTACATTGCTCTTTATACCAATCACATGTGAGAAATTGTACCTGTACTTGGTTGTTTTTGAATCAGTCGTGAGTTATGCATTGACCCGATAGGATATTGGAGTTTATAAACTCGTATACTATCTAGTAAGGCTTTTCAAGGAGCAGAAATCAGGTACTCTCGTTTGGAGAAATTGACGTTAGCACTGATTGAAGCATCCAGACACATGAAACCTTATTTCCAAGCCCATATAATCGTAGTTTACACTGATATGCCTCTAAGGCAGGCTTTAAATAAATCGGACAAATCTGGTAGATTAATGTACATAGCTGTGGAATTGGGAGAGTATGATATTATATACGAACTAAGGTCTTCTTTGAAAGGCCAAGCAGTGGTAGATTTTATAGTTCAGTTCACTTACTCTGAGGTCCCTAAGCAACAAAGCGAATAAGCCGAACAAGAATCAGGAGGAAGTGATGTTAATAAGAAAGCTCCCGAAGAACCTTTGTCGAAAGAAGTAGTTGTCAACCTACCAGATTCCTCTTCCCGAATATAGAAGATGACCAGGAAGTATGAAGAAGCAAGAGGAAAAATATTCCACTATGGGAGTTTAACAGACCAAACATTTTACAACAACGCCCTACTATGGAATTTATATATCGATGGGTCATCTTGTGCAACCGGTAGTGGAGCAGGTGTAATACTTAACACTCCTGATTGTATTGATATTGAGTATGGCCTGTATTTTCAATTCCATGCCTCAAACAATAAAGCAGAGTATGAAGCCCTTATTATGGGCTTAATTTTAGCCCAATCATTGAGTGTCGAGCAAGTTGTGGCACATAGTGACTCTTAACTGGTGGTGAACCAAGTACTGGGTTTATACGGAGCTAAAGGAGAATTAATAGCCAGGTATCTGTACAAAGCAGTGGAAGTAATTATAAAATTTCCAGCTGTTCGGATGAATGGAATCCCAAGGTTAGAGAATGTACGAGCTGATGCACTTTCTCGGCTAGCCTTAACTACCAGGATTGAACTCCGATGAACTATCCCTATTGAGATTTTGGCCAATAGGAGCATAGATAAAGATATGATGATCAATTTTATTGCCATTGACATGGGGCCATCACGGATGGACCCATTAGAGCATACATTGAAGAGGGAACTCTACCAGCAGGTATGGTGGAAGTCAAGAAGCTGAAGTATAATGCAGCTCAATATGTATTAGATAAAGTTATTTTGTACGAGAGAGGACTAACAGTCAACTTGCTACGACGTGTGTATCCATCAGAGGTCCAAGACATAACACAAGAGGTGCATGAAGGATCATGTGGAGCTCACATAGCAGGGAGAACACTTCTACAGAGAATAAGTGTGCGGGGATATAACTGGCGAACAATGCGAGCAGATTGTGCAACTTTTGCCAAGAATTATGATAAATGTCAAAGATTATCCAGCATTTGAAAAACTCCACAAGCTGCTCTCACTCCAATCACTTCACAGTGGACATTTGCCATGTGGGGCATAGACTTGGTCGGACCACTGTTGACCACCCGACGAAGATTTAAGTACTTGGTTGTCATAGTGTATTATTTTACAAAATGGGTTGAGGCAAAGCCCTTGATAGACATACCTTATGAAAAGGTGTATCAGTTCATATGGAAAAACATCATTTGTAGGTATGGGTTTCCCAATGCTTTTATTACCGACCACGGAACACAATTTGACAACGATGAATTTGCAACTTACTGTGCTCAGTCTAATATTCAAAAATTGCATTTAGCCCTAGGACATCATACCTCGTATTTTTATGGCTTTTAAAATTGGGGATTTATTGAATTTAATTGAGATATTAATTTAATATTAATCTGACATTTTATTTTAAACATTTACTAGCGTGACGAGAGTTAGTAAGTATTGGGAATTAGTTGAATATTACTGGATGGGAAGAGTAATATATGAGATTGATTTTATTAAAATTGTATCGAGTGAATAAAGTGGTAATTATGGAAATTTAATTCGGGATGCGACTGTGTCGTGTCAGGACTAAATTATTATTATTAAAGTGAATAGATTATAAGTCATCCGTATAGTCATTTTGAGTGAGCCAAAGTGTCCGGAAGGGTCGAGATAGTCAGTAAAGTGTACCCGGGGGTTTAGTTTGGGTCTCGGGCGTTTTTAGGCCTAATTGACACCTCGGGAGGGTATTTTAGACATTTGGTATTTTTGGGTAATTAACCCACGAATTTTCTTCGTATTTATTAGCCATTTAGAGTTGTCTATTGGGGTTAACAAACACAAAGCCTAAGCCAGCCATTAGAGAAGAAGGTGAAGTGATTAGAGAAGAAGGCGAAGAGATTTGAGAAGAAGGTGAAGAGTATTCAAGCAATCCAGATGTGAGGTGAAGATTCTCAAGAGAGTGTCACATACTAACACGGTTGTGATATTAGCCGGTAATCATTTTAAATACTTGCTAAACTATTTTTAAAACTGTTTTACACTCGGGCTCTGCCCCATTTTCTGTCATTTCTTTCTCTATTATATATATATATATATATATATATATATATATATATATATGTGTGTGTGTGTGTGTGTGTGTGTGTGTGTGTGTGTGTGTATCTATTACAGGTGCCTAGTCACAGGGGTATCATGCTTAGGTTCTTTGGATTAGACGTGTTGCAGCTTATGTGGGAGTTGCAGGCCCTTGCTTTGGACGACTTCGTCATTGAATCAGTTCCTACTTTAGATCTTCATAGTTAGGGCATGTGTCGCCCGATTTCCTATTCCGTTTAGATCTTGTTAAGGATTTATGTTCATTTATATTTTCGGTATTCAATGCTCCTTGGGAGTTAACTCTTATCAGAATGATTTCATTTATGGTTCTTATACTTGATTAGCATTATATAGATGGTTTAATTCTTGTGTGTAAATTGCCATCCTTAGTATTTATGTGATTCTTAACCGTTGGGTATTAAAATGGTTTATATTGGTAAAGGAAAAATGAGACTTTAAATTGTTTTAACACTTAGCTTAATTATTTAGGGTGTTTGTATTGGTAATAATTATTTTACGACGGTGATACTGAGAATGAACCAACCGTTCACCTTGATGTTAATTTAATAAATGACTGATCACCCGATATTTAATTAGGCGGGGTGTTACAGGTGGTATCAGAGCATCAGGTTCTAGTGTCCTTTAGGCTCTGTACGGTTTGCTATACTTTCAGTTGAGCGTTACTTTGTTTGATATAGAGCCCTATGATTAGGATTGTTGATTTCTATGTTAAGATTTAGTTCTCCTGCTATAACGTATATATTAGTGAATCTTATTTGCTTTCGGACGTGTTCGTACAAGAAGTATGGCAGATGAGGGCCATTGGACGGATAGCGGAGGTCGTACTTAAGAGGTTATGAAGTATGTTCGAGTATGATGACCGTAGTCGAGGTCATCCCTAGTATGGCACGAGAGGCTAGGACTATAAAGACGGTTATGACGCAACCTACAAATTTTAAGTGCTGCTATAGTTGAAGGTGATGCCAAATTAGACTCACCCAACGTAGTACGCTTAGGAGAGGGTAAAATGGAAAATTTAGGAGAGTCATTAGTAGAAGTTCTAAAAATGCGGGAATTGGGTGTGTTACCCAACGAAGGCAATATATTCAAAGGCTTGGACATATAGTGGAGTGTGGTTAACTAAAACTGTAAATTTAGGGTAAAATTTTTCTTGACTCATCGGAGCAAAGTTATAATAGTGGGAGTCAACAACCACCACCCGCGAATGAGGGTACGTTTGCTATGTATTGAATTATGGGGCGCATAATGATTGTTATTAGGACCTCACATTTAATTGTAGCTACTAGAATTGCGTGGACCATAGGGTTACTAGACTTGGCCATTGATGCTATTATTTATGTAGACTCACCGATGGGTAGTTTAATTTTATCGGGGATTTACTTGATATAGATATATCTGAGTAAGATGTGATTATCGGCATGGATTGACTTGTTGTATATGAGACCAAGATTGATCGTTATAGCCAGCGTATTGTCTTTGATACGAGAGTGAATAAGTAGACTTTTATAAATGGATAAAACTTGTTGGGAGGTTATATACAATAGACTAAGGACCTGAGGAGTTTCGATGACCAACTATTTTAGATAGTAGTGTATCGGGGAGGTTCCTTGTTTGGATTTCGCTCTGTGAGACACCCCACGCATGAAAGTAAAGAATGCTGGGAGTCGAAGTAAGTTAGGTCATTAGAATATGAGTTTATAAACTTTGCCATTATATGTATATATTTATATTAATCAGAGAGTTATGAGTTGTAGCATGATTTGAGGCAAATGAAATCGCCAAATGAGAATGTGGAAATCATTGAAGAACGAATTATAGACTAAGTAGTCAGTTAATTAAGGCTAAGCTTACAGAGGAATCACATTCATTTAGAACTTATGATGGAATGTACACACATTGGGTGTATGGGCGCTCTGGATGGTTTGATTGTTGTATTTTCCATGTTTGTGTCACAGTAAGTATTCTTGAGGTTAATGAAAGTAGAAGCTGTGACTTCCAGATTTAGTTGTTTGATGACTTAGGATCGTTACTCCCCATAATTTTTCCATGAGGATGGTATATCACGAATTGGGTAAAGTTTAACTCAAGATAATTTAAACTAAATGGTAAAGCTTGGAGTATAAACATTAGTGGGGGTATTCGGT
Source organism: Sambucus nigra (assembly GCA_949130495.1). Lineage (NCBI taxonomy): Eukaryota > Viridiplantae > Streptophyta > Magnoliopsida > Dipsacales > Adoxaceae > Sambucus > Sambucus nigra. The sequence goes on from OX422207.1 coordinate 238,657,306, forward strand.
AATGTACTGTATGGGTGGTACGACGGAAATTACATGAGATGTGAGATTAATAATCGGAGTTGTCCTTACTAGTTACGCTTTATTTTTTCGAATTTCGGGACAAAATTCCGGTATTATGGGGGAAGTATGTAATAAACCGTATTTTTATGGCTTTTAAAATTGGGGATATATTGAATTTAATTGAGATATTATTTTAATATTAATCCGGCATTTTATTTTAAATATTTACTAGCGTGACGAGAGTTAGTAATTATTGGGAATTTATTGAATATTACTGTATGAGAAGAGTAATATATGAGATTGATTTTATTAAAATTGTCACGAGTGAATAAAATGGAAATTATGGAAATTTAATTTGGGACGAGCCTGTGTCGTGTCAGGACTAAATTATTATTATTAAAGTGAATAGATTATAAGTCATCCGTATAGTCGTTTTGAGTGCATCAAAGTGTACGGAAGGGTTTAGATAGTCTGAAAAGTGTACCCGAGAGTTTAGTTTGGGTATCGGGGAGTTTTTAGGCCTAATTGACACCCCGGAAGGGTATTTTAGATATTTGGTATTTTTGGGTAATTAAAACCACGATTTTTCTTAGTATATATTAGCCATTTAGAGTTGTCTCTTGGGGTTAACAAACACAAAGCCTAAGCCATCCGTTAGAGAAGAAGGTGAAGTGATTAGAGAAGAAGGTGAAGAGATTTGAGAAGAAGGTGAAGAATCTTCAAGCAATCCAAGGCCTAGAACTCACCCGATTGCACCGCCACCACCACCAAAATGTAGATCGCACGACGAGGAACGCAACCATATATTTTTCATCAACAAATAAGACCCTTGAATCTGAGGCAAGTATCTATCTTTTTAAATTCCAAGTTAATATACCTTCCATGTTAGTCTAGGAATGAAAATCATATGTTTTAATGGAAAAATTATATATTTTGGAAGATAATTTATATGTGTTGTAGGGAGAACCCATGTAGTCTAAAACCTTGATCATATGTAGAGGATTTCCCATGAATTTATTATGATATCTGGGAAGAAAATCTTGATTAAAATAGAGGGTGGTGATTATTCATGCAAAATTTGGTTTTATAAAGAGATTTGAAATTAAACCCCTTTTTGATTGATTCGTTGAGGATTTATTGATGTCGTTACGTTAGAAATTGTTTATGTACATTTCTTATACACTTGGATTACTTTGATGGGAGTTTGGGACGACCCGTAGGTTGAATATTGCAGAAAACTGGGCAAGAACTGCTTGATCGATCGATCGACCCCCTTTCCTCGATCGATCGACCCCTCCTGGAAAACTGCATATTTTTCCCCTTTTTTGTTTAGTCCGGTTAAAATGCGTAGGAACCCTTGATCATCATTGATAGATTATAAAGGGTTATGAAGAGGACCAATAGGGTCTAAGTAGACTTCGTTGAGTGAAATTAATATGAGATGAAATTGTGGGTTAACGGGGAGTTATTCATACATGGAAATTGTGCGTACGTTTACTAAAAGATTGAGACTCGTGAAAGATTTAGACTAGAAGGTAAGTGAGGGTATACCTACTGAAATTTATACTTAGTGAGAAAGAATACTTCTAGAGATGAGAAGTAAGAACGAAGTAAATAATAAATGAGAATAAAAGAGACGAATCCATTATGAGAAATAATTGAGTAAAATTTGTGTAGAGAATGGATAATAACAATTATGGGTCATGGACAAACCTAATTTGGAAAATTTGAATATTTATATGTATGACTTTGTGAATGTGCATATATTATGCATCTGTGTATGACATACCTAGCTTACTTGCTATCGACGGGAGGTTTGCGCGTGAGGGCAGCCATATCCTGATGAATCCATGGGATTTTTTATTTGTCGCTCGAGAACATAGGACTATGAAAGACTTATCGGTAAGTTGATAAGTCCGCTGACTATGGGAACGTATGTGTGTGCGTGACCCGTGGGTATGAGAACTATGTTCACCTCTAATTTTTGTGTTGATACTTGTGGTTCGAGGAATCTTTACCGAACCGATAGTCACCTATACATCGACGTGATGTATTAGGACAAGATAGCAGAGCAATACAGCACCACAGTTATGTCTCAGGGTGCAGTATAGTCTAGTACATATATATATATACGTGTGATGATATCTACTATGTGGTTAAAGTAGAAATGTAAGATAGTTATGTATGAAAACACTTAGTTGAATTGAATCAATAAGGGTCTTATCCATGTTGAATCTAAATGGATATATATATATATATATATATATATATATATATATATATATATATATATATATATATATATATATATATATATATGTTTATAACATCATTATATGTATTATAAGGTTAATACGTGGGAATAATTTCGTCTATAAAGAATGGATACATGTGGTTAATCTAGTTAGCGTGGGAACTATAACTAGGATGTCCTAGAGGTATGTTAGGGGTGCACACTAGATAAGAGGTGAAGATTCTCAAGAGAGTGTCGCATACTAACATGGTTGTGATATTAGCCGGTAAGCATTTTAAATACTTGCTAAACTATTTTTAAAACCGTTTTACACTCGGGCTCTGACCCGTTTTCTGTCATTTCTTTCTCTATTGTAAATATATGTATTTATTACAGGTGCCCAACCACAGGGGCATCATGCTTAGGTTCTTTGGATTGGACGTGCTGCAGCTTATGGGAGTTGCAGTCCCTTGCTTTAGACGACTTCGTCATTGAATCAGTTCCTACTTTAGATCTTCATAGTCAGGGAATGTGTCGCCCGATTTCCTATTCCGTTTAGATCTTGTCAAGGATTTATGTTCATTTATATTTTCGGTATTCAATGCTCCTTGGGAGTTAACTCTTGTTAGAATGATTTCATTTATGGTTCTTATACTTGGTTGGGATTATATAGATGGTTTAATTCTTGTGTGTAAATTGTCATCCTTATTATTTATGTGATTCTTAACCGTTGGGTATTAAAATGGTTTATATTGGTACTTAAGAAAGGAAAAATGAGACTTTAAATTGATTTGACACTTAGCTTAATTATTTAGGGTGTTTGTATTTGTAATAATTATTTTACGATAGTGATGCTGAGAATGAACCAACCGTTCACCTTGATGATAATTTAATAAATGACTGATCACCCGGTGTTTAATTAGGCGGGGTGTTACAGGTGGTATCAGAGCATCAGGTTCTAGTGTCCTTTAGGCTCAGAGTAATGGCCAAATTGAAGTTACGAATAGAACTTTGCTTAACGGGTTAAAGAAAGGGCTTGATGATGCGAAGGGAAACTGGATAAATGAGTTGCATTCTGTCTTATGGGCATACCGAACAACCCCGAGAACATCAACTGGAGAATCCCCATATATGTTAGCATTTGGGACTAAAGTTGTCATACCTACTGAGATGGGTTTACCATCCCATAGAGTTTTAAATTTTAGCTCTCCTGTAAGTGACCTAATGAGAAGGTTGTATATAGATATGTTAGAAGAAGTAAGAGAAGATGTTACCCTGAGAAATGCAGCCTACCAATAGAGAACAACCCATTTTTACAATAAAAAGATGAAACCGACCAACTTGAAGGAAGGAGATCACGTGCTAAAGAAAGTGTTGTAGAAAAATAACAAGTTTGAGGCCAGTTGACATGGGCCATACTGTATTTTAGTATTTATTCGACCTGGAACTTATCGAATTGAAACCTTGGAAGGAGAAGAATTCAAAAACCTATGGCATACCGAGCATCTCAGAAAATATTACCAATGATGTTATCAGTTGTAATCAGTTTGAAATTAAATTTCAGTATCAATAAAATAATCAGTTCTTTCAATTTTTGTTGTTAAATTAATTTTTGGAAGTACTAGTGATATGCACTAAATTAGAAGTTATTGCCATAAAAAACTTCAAATTATTGCTCGGTTAAGAGAATCTTTCCCCGAAAGATGCTCGACAGAACACAATGAGACTAGAGAGTTGCTCGTCACAAGCAATATGTTGATCGAAAAAAGCCACAAACATGATTGCTGATATGCAAAGTCCAAGTTAATGGGATGCTATGTCCTCAAGAAACTTGGTCCATAAACATAAGGATAAAACAAGATCTTTATCCTACTGGGCAAAGTGCAGGAAGAATGCTGCAAAGATTCCTCAAGAGGAATGTAAGCACATATTGCACATACGCCTGCTCACGCCACTGGTATCTAATACAAAAACCTAACACTTGGGTGCATTAGTAAAACCTTTGGAGACACATGGGTAACAAGATCCAAATTTAGATTTTAATCTAAGTATTTTAGTAGAGCCTATGTATTCATCTAACTAGCTCTAAATTTATATTTTAATCTAAGTATGCTTGTAGAACATATGCATTGATTGGTAATTGATACTCAATTTAGATTTTAATCTAAGTGTATCAATAGAACTAATGACAAAGAAAGGATTAATCTTATACATTCAACACTAGATAAGTTGATTAAACTTTTATTTCATTAAATCAAATTAATTACATAATTATGTTAACGAAACAAAGTACAAAGTTTCATTCTGCAGGAGGTTTCCCTTCAACTTTGGAAATGGGATCCATTCCAGTAGGAGGATCATTTAAAGTGTAAGGAGAATAAATGAAGGTAAAATCCTGAAGCATTCTGGCATTGCTGCTACTGGGACGATCAAGTAAGTGATGAGGCCGGACGATATCTTATTCATCATGAAGCTCATAATCTCCCAGGTACTTTGAAATCAAGCATTGAGGAATACCTCAAAAAGGAATCCAATTGACATCTAATTTAAAAGGGGGATCATCAAGGTCAGGCAATTCTGATTCATACAAGTCCCATAGTTGGTTATTTTGGTCCACCTTCATCATTATCAAAGCATTCATCAAATCCCATTTATAACTCTCATTTTTAGCTTGTTGAAGCTTGTATTCAAGAATCCCAAAAGCTTCATTGTAACCTTCTATCTAGATTTCCCTTGGTTGTTTGTGGAATTGGAAGGCTAATATATCAACCTGGCGATGCATTTTCTTCAACACTCCATCTTTAGCTTGTAACTGAAAAGATCGAGTGGATATGTGCTCGGACAAGGCCTGTAGCTTCTGGAACATCTTAGTAATGGCTTAATTTTTAGCTTTTAATTGTGCAGGTGCAGTTTGATTGGTATGGGTCTATTGCGTCCTTATTTTCTCTGTAGTACCTCGTCCAGGTCTGACTCCGTCTCGGGAAGATGAAGAAACGGGTTTTTATTTCTTTAAGGACTCCAATTCCTCATTCAACCTTGCATTCTTAGCTTCTAAGAATGAATGACCCTCATCCGTAGTAGCAACAATAACAGTGGATGACTTCAAGGTATCAAGTTCGTCTCTCAAATTATTTTTCTCTTCTTCCATAAGCATGGAAATAGCCCTTGCTTCCCCGACTTCACGATTAAGCAGGAATTCTTGCCTTCGAAAATGGGAGGCAAATTTATCCAAATTTTGCTCAAAATCCCAACCTTCACTCAGGGACTGGAACTTCTTCTCATAATCCTTATATAAATGTGCCTTAATTTCCTTGTGGTCCTCCTGTATCTCTTCAATCATTCCATAGTAGGCAACGTTATTGGCCATTGCCCAATCAAGAAGACACTTCAGATGAACATACGCCTCTTTGGATTGCTCGGATACCCCTTCCCTAAGCAACTTTAGTATGCCGACCTCAGTTAGAGATAAGTGACCAACTTTGAAAATCTCATTACACCTCTGGAGTTTCTCGGAGTTAATAGGTGAGAAGTATTCCAATTTATCTATAAAATATTAAGAAGAAGAAAATCATCAATCAAACAGGTGCAGAGTATGAAAAAATACAAGCAGGGGAACAAAAACATTTATCTTTTTATTAATAAAAGGGGAAAGTACAGGTACATCTTCAAGAAGAAAAAGAAAAAGTACAACTAGTAAAAAAAGATAATAAAAAGTTGCTCAGATCTACACCCTCTTCTTATCTACCTTAAGATCAACTGAAGTAGAAGCAGGGGCAGAAGGAGGAGGGGGCAGAAGAATTAACATTTTGGTGTTGGTCGATAGACTCTATCACCATAAGGGATTCACTGGAACCCCCATCATCATCAACTTCCTCATCCATGTTTGGAGGGGCCCCAGGATCATGTCGTAAGAACAACTCGAAGTCTTTTGGAGTACCGACCTCCACCAGGGCAGCTGACCAGCTATCCTAGAAGAATTTCTTCTTCACAAACTTAATTTGTGAAGAAGTTGCTCCAATGGCCTAATCCCAACCTCTGTTGAAGCCAGCCTCCCTAGTCTTAGTCCTTTTCGCCTTCTTAATATCCAAATCCTTTTGTAGCTTGGAAGTCTTAACTTTCTCATCATATAAGTCTTTCTGCAACTATTCACCTAGACCCTGAGCAGTTTTAGCAGCTCTTTCAGCAGTTTTCACCTTCTCCTCACATTTCATTTATTCATTGGCCAGTACTTATTGGGAGTAAAGCACTAACTTTTTTAGCTCATCAAAAGCCTCTTCAACTTCCCCAAAATAATCTTTCAAAACCTCATCTTTCTCCAACATGTTATTGAAGTCTATGAGGAACTGTACAAAGACAATAAAGAAAGTCGGTATTATGAATAACAAATAAAGAGAGAAAAATAAATAAGGTAAAAGAATATACCAGAGTAAGGCTTTGAGCAGCCCTGTCAAAACTTTTAGAATGAGGCAGTGCAACTACAGCACACCTGTGGACTGGTAAAGTCCAAGAACTAATCAGTTATCTTGCCAATCCAGGAGAAGGACTACTGGAGAGGCAAAAGAAGATAGATAGACCAACTCTCGTTGGTTAGGAAGGGCAGAAGAACCTTCTACTAACTTAGGAGGAAGCCCTTTCCTTATTCTTTTAAAGGGTATCTCTTTAGTTTTCATGGCTGGGAGTTTCTTCCCAGCTTCATCTTTATTTTTCACCCCCTCATCATCTTATTTGGAAGGGGCATTGGAAACCATGTCTCCCAAAATGTTGGGAAATTTACTTTTTCCCATTGCGGTAATAAGAGGTAAGTTTGAAACCAAGGAAAAAGGGGAGTGGGCAGTAAGATCACCACTGCCAGATACAGTAACTGAGGAGTTAGAAAGAGGTTCCTGTTCAAGGTCAATTACAGGGGAAGTAGTGACTATTGTGGGACGACCAACAAAGGAGGAAACCGTATTCTTGTACTGCAGCAAATAAGATACAGACCTAATGTGTTCCTCGCCAATCCTCTGATGAAGTCCCCAAATGAATTTTAACTCCTTGAGGTTCACTTCACTCTCCTTTGGGCACCTTATCTTTTGATCAACTGCAATCAAAATTTACAGAGCCACAATTGGTATTACATTTAAACAAGTATGTACAGGGCAAGACAGTTATATGAGGAATGGCCTATCCCATTGCCAAAAGGAGGGCATCTAGGCCCCAGATACTCAGTATTCCCAGTTAAAGGGGCGTATTGCCAATTTTTTACAACAACTCCATGCTCAAAATAATTCCTATTGAAGTCTGAAAGATTGACTACTAACGCTTTATTTGCAGCCCTAGTCTTTAAATAAAAAGTGGTGTCACTAGTCACCTACTTATAAGAAAACATTATTTATGGAATCCCTTGATGTGTTCCATGGATTGGATTCAATCTATACACTCCTTGTACAGCCCTCCAGGTATTAGGGGATACCCTAGGTGGGACAACATCAAAATATTAACAAAACTCAAGGAAAAATGGGTTTGGAGGAATTGTAAACCTACATTCGGCTATAAATATAGAGGGAAACTAGTGACCCTGAGCAAGTGAGAAAAAATCAGCATGCAAAGTAGTGTGTTCTAGATCAGCCCAAGAGGTAATCTTAAATTCATTTTTGAATTCATCAAGAGAATCAATAGAGTAAACCATGATGAAGAATTAAATAAAAGAGAAAGAGTTATTACAGAGATTAAGGATTCAGCAAGAACTGAAGGACAGAAAACGATCACACGCTAGAGAAAAAGAAAGCTTGAAGACGCAACAACCCAAAAACACTCAAAAAATTTAAGGTAAGAAAAAATCATGGCCTTTCCCACTCTTTATAAGTTTCCTTGAAAACTGGAAAAATAATTATTAAAAGGCAGCATCGATTGAAGTAGCGACGGTTAAAGGCAGAAAAGACGAATTTGCCCAAAAATGATTCATTAAAGTGATGGATAATTACAAAATTTCCATGCGCATTATATTTCCATAGATAAGTCATAATTTTTACAAGTATGAGAAGTCGACAGCCGACCAAGCGTAAAATTGTTGCCCGAGCAACTTTAAGAGCTAAATATTACATACTCTTATAAAAACTTCAAACAAGAAACATTGGGGGTTTCTGTTGATACAAAAAATTATCCTACTATATGGACCAATCAGATACTGATACGTGCTATATAGTGGAACGTTAATCCTAGTCAGCAAGGACAAAATGCCGACCTACCGAGGGATGTCGACCAACCTGTCAATGAAGCCCGACCAATACCAGGAAGGCCGACCAACAATAACAGTAAAATGCCAATAATTGTATACATAAATGATTGTACAGATGTAAATGTTTACGTTAGAAAGACATTCCATCCTTCGATATTCCAACACTTGTACACCCCATGGGGGCTATAAATACATTATAAACCCTACATCCAATTAGGTGGGACAAGAGGCAATTGAACAAGCCCAAAGCAACACACAACAGTGGACGTAGGCTCTTCCTTTAAACTGAACCACATTAAAAATCTTTTGACTCTCTTACTTATATTTATATGTGATCAATTAATTAGCCTAGTCTAGTTTTTTGCATCAACAATTGGGGAGGATAAAAGTAAAGTTACCAAACCTATGGCAGGTTGGTTAAAGAAAAATAACAAATTGGAGGAAAATGAAATAAGGATATCAGAGGAATTGGTGTTCTTTTGAATGTGCTTAATGAGGTGGATGCTGAATTAAGGTCAAATTTTATGAAACCCCCTCCGGTTCATAATATTGAAATTTTAATACCAACTATGAATGCCAGTGTTGGTCTTATTATTTTAAAAGAAAATAGGTGTCTCTCCTAGTAATGCAGACCAATTAACTGAGGGGAGTGTGATTGGTAGTAGAGAAACTACTAAAAAAAGGGTGAATTAATAGACAAAACTATTACAGATATTTTGCTGATTCAAATTAAGCTAACTAAAGTCGTAGATGTTACAACTGAAGATAACTTAGAGTATAAAAACCTAACTAATGAAACTAAGGAATATACAATTGACAATAGATTAGAGAATCATGTTAACATTGATGCAGTCTTAGAAGAAACAATTGAAGTCAATGTGGGGAATCAAGAGAATGATACTGAAATTGGCAAAAAGAAAACAAAAGAGAAATTGAAGAATGTAATAAAGACTGTTGTATATGAAGAAAAGGGCATTGCTTGGGAAGAGGGACAACTTACAAAAAGGAGCATATAAATATTTGACAAAAGGGTATAAATAGTGGTAATACTGACTGGGAAGAGGGGCAATTACAGGACAACTATAGCAGAGAAATAATTATCCAAAATGTGCATAAGAGAGGGATTACTGAATGGGAAAAGAGGAAAATATAAGACAATCCTAATAAATATATAATTGATCAAGATGTGATGAAGAGTGAGGAATCTTCTACTACTCAATTGCATCATATCGCATGGAAAGAAAAGGCAAAAGATTAAAAAATAGTTGAAGATAATCTAAAACTTTCTTCAACGACTATTCTAATTATGCATGATAAGAAAGGGGGTGGGATTTAGGAAAGTAGAAAAGGGAAACAGAAGAATGTTTCTGCTAAAGTTAAAACTTAAGATTAGCTACTGACCCTAAATCCCATGTTTTTAATGATTAATTTCCTATTTAAGAGGCGTAGGGAAGATGGTGATGTTCGTAGGCTAAAAAAGATTCGAATATTGCATACCATATCTATTATGTTAATTTAAGAGCCAAAGGTCGATGATAAAAGAATTAATGAATCTATTTAATGAATTGGGATTTAAAAGTGGTGTGGTTAGTAATGCTAACTCTATATGGATCCTCTTTACTCATGGTATATCTTTAGATATCCATCTGATATGGATCAGTGTAATACAATTGAAGTCAACCAACCTTATCTTCCAAATCCCATATATTGGTATATGCTACATGCACTAAAGGGGAGAGGATGCCTTTATGGAGCTATTTAGAATCCTTAAATTATTTTGATACTTGGGTTATAGCTGAGGATTTTAACATATTTAGAAACAGTTCAGAGAATGCATGAGGGAATGGTATCGACTTTGGAGTTGAGGAATTTAATGACTGGATTGCTAATACAAGTCTTTTATACTTGGGGGATAAAGGCTCTAGGTTTACTTGATGTAACAAACAAGATACGGGATACTTGGTTATTGAGGAAAAAATGAGGGACTAAATTAAAATTCTATTAGTTTCTGGATAATTAATAAAATAATAGTACTTTGTTAGAAAGAATATAGAAATCACCGTAATAATCTACACAACAAAATAATATAAAATAATCACATTTGGATAATCTTTGGTAATTAAACTAACATTGGTTGACAATTAGCCAAACCATAATTAAAATGTAATATTATCATCTCATTACATTCCTAGAATTTACCATCTATAAATACCCCATATATAATAAAAATTATAAATAAAACCCCATGAATTTATTATGAAAGTTGTCATAATTATATGTAAATTATTTATCCACTTTTCGTATAGTTTATTTTGAGTTTTAATACTACAGGGGAAACGAGATGAGCCTTATTCATAAAGTGACACGTGGCACAAGTTTACTTAAATATCCCTGATTAAATTCGATTAAGCATCAAGCAAAGGTCGTTTATGATGGCACTATGTCAAACAAATGAGATAACTACAAATTAATTGTAAGAAGTACCACCATCGTATCATAATTGATGAAGTGTATAATAGATAATCCCAAATCAGGCTGATTAGGGTCTAAAATATTCTCCAATATATGACAGTTTGATAGGAATATTTATGTAAGATGTGGGTTCTTGGAATACGAATAGTATCAAACGAGGCGTAACCCCTTATTAAGATCGTTATTAATGCCCAAGACTATGTTTAATAATTACAATACATGATAGTAAGAGGGATTAATATTCAACACCCAAGATGGTACTAGATGAGGCCTTTTATACCACAAATGCACTGTGAACACAATACATAAGTGGAACCAACCAATAACTTGGTCGAAGGGAGAAAGAGAAAGCACTATTGTCACAATAAAATCAAGGCATGAACTTCAGGCTCAGTTAATAATAAATGATAGTGGTCTTAATGGAAGCAAAATGGAATGTTGTGTAATAAGTGCTCTCATAGAAGCTCCCGTGCATGAGGAAAATCCAACAATAATTCTTAGTTTATATTGTCGCGCCTGTAAATTGTTTAGTTAGCTTATTTATATTGAGGCAAGGTTACTCGAGTAACCTTGCTGGCATTAAATGTGATTGATGGGCATTGAGTGCGACAATGTTGTGGCATTAATGTGAAAGATATTGCATTAAATGCGTAAGATGTTATGTTTTGGTGAGAAACTGTTCAACCAGTTAGAAGCGTGGTGGCATTAATGGGGATATAACATGGCAGCTCAAAGGTTTACCTTATAACGGCTATAAAATCGGATTTTCTTAACTAGACCTGCCATCCTAAGGATAAAACTCACTTGAGTGATGTTATCTCAAGCCCCTAGATGCCATAGATTATGACATTGTAAAGTAAGTGAACAGTGCCCCCACCATAAGTATGGTCAAATCAATCATAGGAGATAACGTATGAATTTGTAATTGCTCAACTAGAAACAATTCAAACATTAAGTGTGTTGTTTACTGGCTGGGAATTATCCCCAGGCGATGAATCTGAGATTGGGGTCCCTCGAGGAGGTTCCCCGGAGTATGTACTGAACAAGGTGACTCAAGGTGGAAATGTCTCGAGCACTAGTTTGTGTTAGATGGAGTTTTGCCCAAGTGTTCCAAGAGGGTTGGCTATTACTTTCCCAACATTGCCATGCTCACAATCCTCTAAACCAAATCCATGCGAGGTTCTCAATAGGAGGTTGTTCGATAGAGCATGTGAGCTCTCTCATGCCCTGTCAGTCATGGTCCCTCGAAGGTACCGAACATCCTCGCCTATATTACAAAGTAAATTTGTTTAACAAGTAAAATACCATATCAAATAAATTATGTTTCTTATTACAAAATATTATCACTCGAACAACTTTGATCTTCGTAAGGAGTCCTTTGAGAAGTCTTTGTGGAGGGTCTTCGTAGGAGGTCATTTCAGAGGTCTTCGTCCTCCTTCTTTAGTTAGTCTTTTGCTAAGAACAATACCAGCTCCGTTAATTAGCCTTTGGTGAGGACTTCCCCTACACTTTATATATAATTAGGGGGCCCCACCTATGAGGAAGGGTTGTGAACATAATGTTGACAAGAAATTTATCCTCTAAGTTTCGTCACTCAGTTAGCAATATTTATCACCCAACCTTCTATTTATCATCTAATGAAACTAACCCTTTGACCTCATTGATATAATCCAATTAAGTTTGAATCACGTATATTCGGTGTTATTTACTTTATGCATTGCATTCTAGGCTAATTTGGGAAATTTACAATATCGTACGCTTGATTCCCCTATAATTTGGCATCATTTGTGGAAAGATTTTGATATCGCCACCATTTAAGTTGGTAGATTAGCCATCGTAAATGTTTAGCCTTTCAATCACTCACATGGGAGAAAGAACGTAATATCTGAGGTCAGTATCAAGCAGAGGGGCCAGACACCTCCCATAATCCTGCCTTGCCTAGCGATGCTAGAATACACGGGTGATCGTCTCATTGATCCAAACCTATATGATCATGACATAGGCAAGACACTTATAGTTAGGATCCACCTTCCAGGAATACTACATACTGACCAGTTAACATTTATGGAAAGAGTTTTTAAGAGCGAGATAATGAAATCTCTTGACAACGTAAGCAACAGACTGGACAAATAAAGGTATATGGATCTAGTTCTTATGGGTCTGATCACTGATGTAAAAAGGGAGTTTGGTCTCCCCAAACACCACCATTATCAAGAAATAAAAGGGTCTCTAAATCCTAGAGCTTGCGTGAAATTCTTTACCAACGTTAAGAGGAACGGCGATCCATACATAGATCAGTCAAAAAAGAAAATCCACTTTTTGAATGATTACACGTCAATATCAAGAATTATCGTAGGGGCATGCGTCCATCGCCAAATAGAATATCGGGGCTAGACGATTTAGGGGACTTCGTTATATAGGAGTTCTAAGGCCGATTATATCTGGATCATATGTGCACACCAAAGACACTTACCAGGAAGCCCCTAGGTCAGGGATTGGCCTCACCATTTATAAAGGACATTGAGATGACAAAACCTCCAAGGAAATTACCAGTCCTAAAATCAACACACACGACTTTAAAACTGACCTTGTTCATGACATTAGACACTTGAGTAATGCATGTCCCTATAGTGTCACAGTAATCTTTTCGTTTGTCTTGTTTTTCCATCCACACTTGGGGAAATCAGCCTCGGGTGGTTTGAGAAAATTTCCCCATGTCGATCTACATGTGTAGAGAATTGGATGAATATTTTACTACCCGATTTATCACAAACAGTAAAGTAATAAAAAGGTGGATTCCCTGACGACCCTTAGCAAGAAGTAATGGGAATCCTTAGGAAGTACACACGAATATATTGGGAAATATTTAAAAATATTGATGGTTACATTGAAAAGTTGGTCGTATCCTCTTTTAAGTTCGACCTCTCAAGAACAACCAATATGGATCAATTATTGAAGAATAAACCGGCATCGTCCATGGACAATTGGATGGCTCGCTTTGATAATTACATAAAGTTGGAAGATGGGCTACTTGTTGTGGGTGTTAGTATGAAAAACAAGGGATGGGGTTTATCCCATAATCCAATTGGGGACTTCTCTTATGTGTGTGTGTGTGAAAAGGTGTTTTAGTGTGAGAAAAGTAGGAGAAAAGTGTGAGAATTCCCACTTGGAATTTATGCGCAAACCCTTTTTTTCTTATTTTTTTTTGGGTTTTTTATATGAAAAATAAGAGATTTGCAATAATACTAAATAAAAATTATATTCGGATACGTGAGACGGGGAGAATAAAAGTGCTAAGTAATAAAATAAGTTAATGCAAATTTAAGAGAATTTAAAGAGAGAGTTGAGAAAGTTGGACCTTCTTGAAAATCTTGAGCTTGATCTTGAATGTTGGAGAGCAGCCCTTGCACTTGGATGATGATGATGGGTAGTTAATTCACCAAGTTTGGTGAAAAAGATGATGAAAAGTGAGTGTTGAAGAGGGATTTGGATGTAGAAATCGCACTGACTTCGAGAGAGGTTTTCTGGGTTTGTTGAGAGTGATGGATCTCAGATCCTGGGGTGCTTTGCAATAAGTTCAGACCCTCCTTTTTATAAGCCCAAGTCATTGTAGATCGGCATAGGGCCGGTCTTCCCACTCAGCAGGTGTCTTCAGGCACACTGCCGATAGGCAGGATTTTGAACCTGTCGTTTGGCAATCTCTTTCAGATTCCTTTGGGAAAATGGTCGTAAAATGCAATTCGTTGATCTGAATTGTGCACGGGGCGTACAGATGGAAAGTTACTTCAGAGACCTTCAAAAGTCCTTAGACTGCTCCCGAGTTCGGGAGTTGACTTTGGGTCAAACGTGGCTCGAAAGAGGTCATTGGCCCATTGGACGGGGGATTTTCGGACGATAAAGGGTCGTTCGTCCGCACCGTAAGTCAGAATTATGCACGGAGTAAATAGTTGGAAAGGTTAGGAGATTTAATTCGACATTCCAAAGAGTTTAACTTGGTTTGGAGAGTTGACTTTGGTCAACTGGGTCCCGGAGGCATCTAGTGGCTTTTCAGAGTAAAACGGATCATTCGTTCACACTGTAAGTCAGAATCATGTGCAGGGCGGACCGTTGGAAAGAGGTTTCAGTGCCCTTAGAGGATTCATTCGGTCTCATTCAAGCTAAAGACTTGACTTTGGTCAAATGGATCTCGGGAGCGTCCAGTGGCCTCTTGATCAAGTTTTAAGGGAAAACGGGTCATTCGTTCGCACCGTAAGTCAGAATCGTGCATGGGACGGATCTTTGGAAAGGGATTTCAATTCCTTTTAAATATTCATTTAGTCTTGGTCGAGCTGAAGAGTTTTACTTTTAGCTAAATGGTGCCTGGGAGTGCCCGATGGCCTTTAGGTCAGTACTCGGGGTATGATCTAGGTTCGTAGTGATGCAGGGGGTACTAGGGACCTAAGGAGAGGTTAGGGGGTGCTATAATGGGGTGTCTATAGATCCCCTTAATTGGTGAGTTTAGAATAAACGATAGCCATCAAATAGACACCGCATGATAAATTTTGAAAGAGGTCGATTCTGCAGACCTAAGGAAGCGAGGATGACCGATTCAGAGGGTCAAGGCCGATTCAGAGCACCTAAGGATGAGGATGACTGATTCATAGGGTCAAGGCCGATTCTGAGGACCTTAGGAGAATACTGGGATGGTCTAAAGGAAGTGACGACCAAAGATTGAGGTTAATTCTGAGGACCTAAAGCAATACTGGGGGTGACCGATTTTGCGGGTCGAAGCCAATTCTGAGGGCTTTAAGGAATGAGGATGATCGATTCTGCGGGTCGAAGCTAAATCTAAGGGATTGATTTGAGGTGACCAATTCTATGGGTTGAAGCCAATTCTGAGGGCTTAAATTATGATGACCAATCCTGCGGGTCGAAGCCAATTCTGAGGGCTTTAAATTATGATGACCAATTATGTGGGTCGAAGTTGTGATGACCATTTCTACGGGTCGGAGCCAATTATGAGGGATTAAATTGTGATGACCAATTCTGCGGGTCGAAGCCAATTCTGAGGGCTTAAGTTGTGATGACCAATTATGCAGGTTAAAGTTATGATGACCGTTGCTTTGGGTTAAAGCCAATTTCGAGGGCTTAAATTGATATGACCAATTATGAGGGTCAAAGCTAATTCTGAGGGATTAGGTTGTGATGACCAATTATGCGGGTCGAAACCAATTCTGAGGGCTTAGGTTGTGATGACCAATTCTGCAGGTCTAAGCTGTGATGACCGATTTTGTGGATCGAAGACAATTATGAGGGATTGAATTGAGATAACCAATTTTGCGGGTTGAAGTCAATTCTGAGGGCTTGAATTCGAGATGACCAATTCTACAGGTCGAAGCCAATTCTGAGGGCTTAAATTTGAGATGGCTAATTCTGCGGGTCGAAGCCAATTCTGAGGGCTTAGGTTGAGATATTCTCGGGGAACTCTGTTTGAGAAATTACCAAGTGATTTTGATTTGAGTTGGGGAGCTGATAACTAGGGAAACTTTCATGTCTTTCGGAGACTTTACGGGGGAATAACTAATTTGATACTGTGAATTCCACTGGGAAGTGATTAGGTGATCCAAGGTTTGGATGTTTTGCTCGGGGAAATTTAAGACTTTTGTCGTAATGGTTTTTGAGGATTCCACTCGAGAATAGAAGATAACCTAAAGTTTGGGATACTTTAGGGGTCCTCTAGGGACGTTTTAGGGGAGAGATTTACTTGGCTTTTGAGAGTTCCGTTGGGAAAGTAGGGGTTCTTCTTGAGGGAGTGTGAGAAAAAAAATAAATCTACTTGGTGAAAATGTTCTAAATCTTCCCCGGGATTTTAAGGAATTTTTTGAGGATTTTTCAGGATTTCCTGGTATTTTCTAGGAGTTTTGTAAGAAAATTTAAGAGGAGTACCAGTCGATATGGTGTGGAGGGTGCCATTCGGCAGTGGCACGAAATTTTGGACTGCCTCGAGAAGGTGGAAGGTCAGTGCCGATCGGTAGGTGGAGGTGTAGTGCTGATCGACATGACCCTTGGTTTCCTATAAAAAGGGGGCAGGTTCCCCTCATTTTCACAACTTCTTGCCTTCTCTCTCTCTCTGCGATTTATTTTTACGAATCATTTTAACGTTTTGAAACCTAAATAATGGCCGTTTTTGTGAGCACTGCTACACACAGGGAGTGGTTAGCTGTTGGCGACTGGGCGAATGTGGAGTGGAGGGACAGGGAGCATCTTGCATTGGGGAGTGAGAACTCTTTTAATGCATTTGAGCCGGTTGTGGATGAGCATAATTTACTACGGGATTCATCGGATCATCGCTCTTTTAGGGTGGTGAACCCGGGTGGTTATGTAAGTACAAAATGACTTTTGGCAATCTCTTTTGGTGATTTCCTTTTTTCTTAGATTTTGACAAGGTTTTTCTTTGATAGTCTGATGTTTCTTTGTCGATTATGCGTGCCCACGGGACGACGGGGCTTAAGGATGTCTGGGAGCACCTTTCACCTGTCATGCGTTGGGTAGTACCGTCAGCAGGCTTTAGGAGGCTGGCATATGTGCTGGATGAGACGCCTCGTTCGACGGTGATCTTATGTGCTTTGGGGGAGAGGTGGTGGGACACTACCCACACCTTCCATTTTGGCTTTGGGGAGATGACTATGACTCCTATAGATGTACAGCAGCTACTGGGGCGGGATTATGATAGAGAGCAGATAGAGTTGGATCGCTCTTTGTGGGTGAGGCCGGAGGCGGTGCAGGCGGTGCTAGGTGATGTGGGGAGGATAGTATCTGGGTAATCTATCCGCTTGTCCATTCTTAAGGAGGTTTTGCTGAATAGGGTGATTGATTTAGAGGACGGGCTGCAGGTGAGGCAGATGGCCCGGTTGTTTATTTTGCCGGTGTTGGGGGGATTTCTGGTGGCATCGAGCGGCGACGTTGTCCACTTGTGGTTTTTGCCATACTTGAGGATGTTTTAAAACATCCTTCTTTGTGATTAAGGGAGCCTGACTTTAGAGACCCTTTATGTCTCTTTGGATGCATTTAGCCGGTGCTGCCGATATACTTTTACTGGAGCCACATATCTTCTTGAGGTATTCTTTAGTTTGCGCATTTTCCTTTCATGCATTCGCCTTTTCCTTGTGCGTCTCTTTTTTATTGTGGATTATTATCTTTGGCAGCATTGTTCTATGAGGTGATTGGGTGTAATACCCAGTTGATTGCTTTGAGGGACAAGACTTTTGGGGACTTTTGTCGATTGTATCGGTGGCGGAAAGCCGATCGGTATTTGAGGAAGTCTCTTTCTCTACAGGCGGTGCGTCAGGTCTTGAATGGCTTGACTAGTGATAGGGTAAGACATTTTCCTTCTTCAGACTTAGTCTTTTTGTGCTCTGATTACATATTGACATTTATCTGCTGGGGATTTTTCAGGTGACCTTTTACCCTTGGGGGACGACTGTTCACGACACGAGGTCGACTGGGGTGAATGCCCAAATGAGGCATTTGCTGGCACATGAGTTTGGCCACTCCTGGTATCTCGGGGAGAGGGTGGTCCGAAAGATTGTTGAGGAGAATGTGGTGGTGCCACATGCGAGACCCCCTATGTCTATGAGGCGAGAGCGGATGTTGCCAAAGGACGCGAGGATTGCGGTGACAATTAGAGAGTCCTATTTATTGTATATCGACACGGCTGTGATGTATGATTATATGGACTTCGTGATGAGTTGGCTGATGGTGCCTAACATATATGATGTGCTTCCTCTCTCTCATGCGGGTTCGAGTCGACCAGAGGTGTCCTCCTACAGTGGTGGTGGTTTGTCGACATTCGCAGCGGCGGTGACTTCGGAGATTCCATTCAGCGGGCTGATGGAGGGATGGTGCCTATGTTGTATCGTCTTCATGTGATGGACCCGGAGGAGTTGGGTTTGACAGAGGAGATCATTCGTCCTTTGGTATACCTTTCTGTTCTTATCTTTTTTTCTTTTTGGGTTTCTTTTGATCTTCTTTGCTTGATACTATTTCTACCTTTTTTTGCAGTAAGTCCGGATGTCCACCACTTGGCTGAGGGACATTAAGGACGGGGTATCTTCGACGACAACCCATATTCGGGATGCGGTTCCAATTCCTTCTTACTTGGTGCTGTCTGCCTCATCCGTGGAGGAGTCTGGTTCAGGTAGCGGTGCTGCGTCATCTCGCCGCCGAGGAAAGAGAGCGCGTCGCAGGGATGGAAGCTCTTAGAGAGAGAAGGGAAGGGTAGGTGAGAGAGAATGTGGGTTCGGGCTGAGTCCTGTTATTTTTCTGCTTTTCTTTATTCCCTGCAAAACTGATGTAACACAGAAAAATATCAATGCAATGGAAATGAACTTTTTTTTTCATTATCTTCTGTTAATGATGGATGAATGTATATGCGCTTTTTTACTTTGCTGTTGAGACTGTAAAAATAAATATTTTTTTGGAAATGAAGGAAAGTTTTATTTAAAATGAGTAATATCCTAAGAATAAAAGGGGTTTTGAAATTCTGTGGAGAGTACAATTTATTTTTACTGAGTTTTTTATTTTTTGATTTTGGCAAAAGAGGAAAAAGGCAAGTTTCCAAAAATAGGAGGTTAGTGATCGGCAAGCCCCTCGTCCTGCATATCGGCAGGTCAGTCAAGTCTAATCAATCAAGGCTTTGATTGGTACTCTCTTCGGCTTTTGGTACCTTGTGGGGCAATATTTAATTCAATTTCTGCAAGGGTTGTGTTTTTTCGTGAGGGTTTTCAAGTATAAAAAGAGGTAAGGGTGGAGTTTTTTCATCACACCTTCACATTCCTACTTTATTATTTTGTGAGATGGCTCTCCCTGGTAGTGTTGAGTTTGCCAACTACCTCGAGACTTTGGAGGCGATGTGCTCCTACATCATCGACTATGATGCTTTCAACACGCGTCGAGTCTCTTTATAGCATAATCGACCCATAGAGTGGAACACGTTGATGGCGGAGGTATAATTTTAGTACCGCGAAGACCATGTATTTCGCTTTGGCTTGGAAGAAGTTTGTCCGACTTGTGAGAAGTTTTCTGCCCTGTTGGGAGTAAATCCAAGTGTGGCGGCTATTATGCCTGATTTTTCTCGGTCTCCTTAGGAGCTGTTGACTGGACTTCTCCACATCCCGCCCCCAATGGGTAGACCTTTGGTTAATGGAGGAATGATTTCCCTTCCGGTGGTGCTATGGTCTGTACATTTACAGGAGGTTGGTGATGCTCGATATACCGAGGTCATTGTTCTAGGCTTGGTTTCTAAATTGCTGCTGGTGACTGGGGAACTGTTAGTGGACCCACAACTTGCAACTAGTACGTCATGGATGTTTGGCGGAGAATTTGAATAGCCTGCGACGGTGATATTGGCGAAGAATTTGAATAGCCTGGATGCCTGGCGAGAAGGTCGTTCTGACTTTCTGAGGGGTAGCCCCGTGATGTTGTTCATGTGGTTATCTAAAAGATTTCGCTTGGTGACTCCTCCGAAATATCCTTTATCGATTGTGCCCAACTTCTTTATGCGCCATTTCATCAGTGGTGGACTGGATATCGAGAGTTGGGAGAAATGGTTTGTGGACCACGAGGCTCTAAGTTTGCACTGGTCAGTGCCTTGGTGGGGACAACTGCTGCCTATTCTGGAACTGGGGGATTACCCGCACGTTCGGCTGATTGGTCTCAAATAGACCTCTTTCTATTTTCCTTGGCAGCTTCTGCGCCAATTTAGCTGGGAGCAGATTGTGCCACCTCGAACACTGGATTTCTTTTCGGTAGAAGATCTGACAGCGCGTTTGTGCATGCGACTTGACTCTTTGTGGGAGATTCGGCATCCGTCGACCCGTCCTTCTCAGTCTGTTGGGATAGTTTAGCACATCTCTGGGCATTATATGAAGTGGTTATGGATAAGAGTAGTTAGCAAGATGTTGTTAGTGGAGACTGGATAAATGTGGTTTGTCTTATCTGATACCATGGAGGGAGGTGTTGTGGTTTTTTCGAGGATGGTTCCGGCTTATCGGTTTATGGAGCGTCTGCGGCACTCTATTCAGGTAGGGGAAGTTTGGGGACCCCAGGATGTAGATGATGATTGAGTGGGCTCCTCTGGTAGATGTGGGTAGGACTCTTGTGGAGTTTGTTTTATAAATGGGGAATAAATTTAGGAGTTTATTTGGTTTTTAGGAAGGTAGGGGGAAGGGAGTTTATCCGTCCCTTTTTTTATGTAATTGTACTGTAATTTCTTATTAGTGAAATAAACAAGTTTTTTATCATCCAACTGTGACTTTTGATAAATTTTGTATTTTAAATTACCTATACCGATCGCTAAGGCATGCATAATCCTTTTGTTCAAGTATATATTAGCATGAATTGTCGTTCTCGGAGATAAGAAAAGAATAGTTTTTTGTGAAAAAGAAAGGTCGTGCTCATATAAGATGTATGAGCTGCCTACGTACCTCTAGGAGTTTTTGAAAAGTTTTAATTTTTCTGAAAGTAAATAGTTTTTTGTAGAGGATCAGGCCCACGTAGTTCTGGGTAGAGGGAAATGAAGGTTTTTTTTTAGAATAGAAGGGAGATGGGAAGAGTCGTAGCGCACCGAGGCTTTTGACTATGGGTAGAATTTCTTGAGACGATCCAGGTTGACTGGATGAGCCATCTCTTCTCCATCAAGGTCGGTGAGCATAGCGTCACCTCCTGACAAGATTTTCTTTACAATGTAGGGGCTACTCCAATTGGACTCGAACTTCCCTCTGGGGTCCCGGGTGGGTTCTATGATTTCTTTAAGGGCTAAGTCCCCTTCTCGGACACTGCGGTCCTTGACTCTCTTATTGAATGAATGCGCTATTAGGTGATGGTACCCTTGTATATGATACAACACTTTCAGTCTCCTTTCCTCCAACAGTGACAGCTCATCGAGATGGCTTTGATGTCAGTCCTCTTCACTGACTTGGCTTTCGATCATGACGCAAAGCGAAGGGATTTATAGCTCAACGGGTAGTACTGCTTCCATACCGTAGACCAGAGAGTAAGGGGTAGCCACAGTAGGAGTTCGGACTGAGGTTCGATTGCCCCAGATAGCGTAAAGGATTCGTTCGGCCCAATCTTGATAGCTTTCGATCATCTTATCGATGATGGCTTTGAGGTTCTTATTAGTGGCTTCGACTTCACCATTGGTTTGAGGTCGGTAGGGAGAATATTTGCGTCTCTCAATCCCATACTCGTTGACCACTTTTATGACTTCTACCTCGAAGTGCAATTCGTTATCTGACATTAGTTCGTGTGGGACCCCATATCGGCAGATGATGTTCTTCCTGATGAATTTTTCTACTTTCTTGGCATTCAAAACTACGTATGACTCGGCTTCAACCCATTTGGTGAAGTAATCAACGACAACTAGGATGAATTCATGCCCGTTGGAAGCCTTGGGTGTAACCTTCCTTATGATGTCGATGCCCCAAGTGGAGAATGATTAGGGATAAGTCATGTTATATAATTATCACGGAGGTAGGTGTTGAAGGTTGGAAAACTGTTGGCATTTGAGGCATCTGCGGACATAAGCAGTGCAATCTTGGACCATGGGGGTCCAGTAGTAGCCTTTTCGGATGATCTTCTTGGCAAGAATGTGACCGTTTATATGGGGTCCGTATTCCCCTCAGTGGATATTCTGCATTATCTCTTCAATGTCAGCCCATGCGATGTAGTGTAGTGTGACACCCCGCCTAATAAAATACCGAGCGATCACTCCTATATAACATTAAAACAGGAGTCTCACATGGTTCATTCTTAGCACCACTGTCGAAAACTAATTTAATTACTAATATCCTATTAAGCCGGCGTCAAAATTTTAAATTAACAAATCTTTTTAACCAAACCATTCAAATAAAATAATTACAACAGTTTACATGCACCAACTGAAATGAAATAAAATAAAATAACCGAACACTCGATACAATAATACAACCAAATCGAATGCCGCACAAAAAGGCGATAAAAGAATAAATGAGTACAGTTGGGCCATAAGCCCGAATGTTTCTACAATACCTCCTATCTAGATCTCAATGATGGAAGCGTCTAATATAAACCTGCTTGCATCCACAGCTGCTGCAGCAAACGTCTGACTCGAAAGAATCATCATCCAGGCGTCCCTGTGTCTGGACACCTATATATATATAAATATAGCAAGAGGGAAAATAGATAAACGGGTCAAAGCCCGATTTTTGAAAACATTTTAGCAAGTGCTTAAAATCCATATTTTAAAATATGTTATTTCTCATATTTAAACTGGTATCGCTCTCACATGAGATACACCTCGCCCCTATTCTAACAGTGCACAACTAGGGCATACCATTTTAAACAGCCTAGTTAAACAACCCTGCCTAACTAATATAATTACCCATCTTCTAATAAACCTCATCAATTCGGGTACTAAGGACTAAAATTCTCCCCATTCCCAACATTATTTTACGTTCGTGCGTGGGGTGTCTCGCGAAGAGAAATCCAAACAAGGAACCCCCCGATACACTACTACGTGATAATGTTGATCATCGGGATCCATTAGGCCTTCAGTACATAACATATTTATACAATCCTGTATTTATTGATAGTTCTCATTACAACATATGATCCATATTCATATAAATCTGGATATAAATCTACTGGAAGGAGTATATCACTTTATTCATTCTTTACCTTTTTATACAGGGTTAGGTTATATGATATCTCATCTCATATATATACAATATACTTTTCGCAACAAGTATATTAGTTATCCATATAGGACACCAAACAAGATTTCGGTATACGCACAATATTCTCTTTATGCATACACATCAATTTATATAACAATATATCACACTATTACACCCTGGTTAAGAAACCCCTTATATCGTTATAAAGTTGAAGCATTTATTCCTTACTTATCTAGTTATACGCACAGTAGAAAGTTCCCGTATAAATATACGTATATATATTAGTCACACATATAATATATATACTAACGGCACCCCACATAAGATCTATGGTGTTGGCATACTCTGCTATCAAGTCCC
Organism: Sambucus nigra; assembly: GCA_949130495.1. Lineage (NCBI taxonomy): Eukaryota > Viridiplantae > Streptophyta > Magnoliopsida > Dipsacales > Adoxaceae > Sambucus > Sambucus nigra. The sequence continues at coordinate 238,681,283 of OX422207.1, forward strand.
CGTATCACACAAACTAAGGGAAATACTAGTTCGGAATCACTCTCGAACTGTATTAAGACAAAACACATACAAATGGAGGCGAAGCATAGTTCCAAGTCACTAAGAGGTTAGCACATACCCTCACGTCTCTTAGGACTGTCTGACTATCAATCAGATAGCCTGTACCAAGGAGTCCTATGTTCTAGGGTACAAGTCAATATCCCCCATAAAGGTCCCATCGAGATAAGATTGTCCCGGCGCGGTAACCTCCATGATAGAAAGTAGCGCGGGCATGATTTTTACACATATATAATATAAGGGCGTACTCATAGCCCATACAATACACCCCATACGTAGTATATTTATATCTTGGATATCCTACGCATTTATCAATTTTACCAATTTTCAATATATTATTTTCTGAGCTATTCTCACCGCACAATGATTATATCAACAACATCGATATATATTATTTATCTCTTCTCAATCTTTTATGTCTATAATCTCCAAACTCTTATAGCGATAGCCAATAGCCTCGAATATTCTCATTCGCAATAATATAAGCCTTCACACAATTAAAATACCCCAATACGTATTCCCTTATTTAATATTCAAATCACACTTAAATATCTCTTTAAGTATTATTCCTCACGAACACCCCTATTTGGGTAAATCTTGGATTTTACTTTCAACAAATCCAAAATACACGCTTTACTAAAAAAAATATTTAGAAGTCCCCACACTATTTTTAGGAACCCCAAATATTTATTTCCAAACAATTTTAACCTTTTATTTTTCCAATTTTCGAGTTGGTGATTTCACCCCGACACTGCCATCTTATAAAAATCATAACAATTCGAAGAAAAATCAAACAAATACGTGGTTAGTTCCCACGCGACCGTATAGAAAAGATCTACAACTTTCGTGTTTTGACCGAGAGCTGAATCGACCGTCTTCTTATCCGAAACAGTCCGAAAGTGACACTGGTCACTATTCACCTTCTTCTTCAAAAATCCAAACCTCCATTAAAACACCTCCAAGTTTTTTATCTCCTCTCTCATCATCATTCAACCTCAAATAACCATAAATACGCACATTCAAAGGGTTCTAATCATCCTAGAACCCAGATCCAATAATTAATTACAATTAATTATAAGTTTCTCAAATTGGGTATAAATCGAGTTATATCCGTTTTAATCTTTCGAAAACCCGTTTGATCCACGAAATTTCAACCCATAAATCCTTAGTTTTATACCAACTACCATATGAGAAATTAAACACACTAAACCATAAAGCAAGTTAAACACTTGCTTCGTGGATTAAATCCGACGACCACGAGTCGAATCCCGCGAATTTTGGCCGAAAATCTCTTATTTTCTTCTCTGTTCTTTCTTCTCTTCTCTCTCTCTCTCTCTCTCTCTCTCTCTCTCTCTCTCTCTCTCTCTCTCTCTCTCTCTCTTAGGGCTTATATTTGGGGGAAATGAGGGCTGACACCTCTTTAAATCCGAAACTGGGTATATACTCAATTGTTAAATGACTCGTGTACTCATTTATGAGTCTCTACTAGTCCAAAAATGCCCGGATTCCAAATACTACCTCCGGGTACTCTATTTTGACTATCTCGGCCATTTCGAACCCAATGACGGAGTCAAAATCTTCATCCGATTCACTTAACTAAAATTCACTATTTTAACCCAACACGTTCAATACGCGTGTTTTCCAATTTAGAATATTTTCCTTTGTCGCTTTATCCAACTGCGACATGTAATAAAAATAATCTACTCATATACTTAGTCTCGAAATACAATCCACGTAAATATTAATCTGTCACTCGAAAACTAATATTTACTATTCACTTTATAATATTGAATTTATTTAATTTCACTCATTAATCCCAAAATTACTATTCATAATAATTCCTCAAATTACCAAATTAAATTCACAGTGTAATTTAAATACCTTTAAAAGTGCGGGGTATTACACGCAGATGGGTTCCATCGAAGTTTCTTTTGAACAATGCTTTGTGACAGATGATGTACTGGGCGACCAGTCTTCGAAGGGTTGCTCGGTCTCTCTTATTGGAACCTTCGGGATACCTACCATACTCGAGGAGGTGCCAAAATATCATAGTACCAGTAATTGGCTACCTCGGGATATTCTTTGGTGATGAGCTCAATGTGGTAGTAGTGGATTGGTTTATCTTTATTTTGAACTAGGAAGGGGTCCATTGTTATTCTTCCGGGCATGTCGACTGTGGAGTCTAAGGTAGAAAGGGCATCGACTAGGAGCATCAACCATTGGGCCATTTGGATATATAAGGCGAGTTTCTCAAGCAGGTACTTGATGGGGTCTATTAGAGATACAAGTTTGATGGGAAAGACGAGTATGTAGTGTCGTAACTTTTGGGTGACCCAAACAAGCGCGACGCATGCTTTTTCCAAAGCAGTGTAGTTGACTTTGTATCCGGTCAATTTATGACTGGCGTAATAGATATTTTTCCAAAGCATTATGGCTATTTATTTGCGGTATTCTTCAAGGTATTGGTCTAGCAAAGCCCCACAGTGTCGGTTATGGTTAGGTATAGGAGGAGTAAGGGGAGACCAGGCTGCGGTGGCATGAGTACCGGAGGTTGGGTCAGATATTGTTTGATTCGGTCAAAGGCTTATTGGCAGGCCTTGTTCCAAACTTTGGTTGAATCCTTTTAGAGGAGTTTAAAAATAGGTTCACAGATGGAGGTTAGTTGGGTGATGAACCGGTTGATGTATTGCAATTTTCCAAGGAATCCACAAACTTCTTTCTCTATTTGGGGAGGTGGAATCTCAAGTATGGCTTTGAACTTGGCAGGATCTGCTTTTATCCCCTTCTCATTGACCATGAATCCCAAGAGTTTCCCCTTGGTAACGCCAAAGACACATTTATGTGGACTGAGTCTCATCTGATACCGTCGCAATCGTTCGAAGAACTTACGGAGAGCGGGAACATGACCTTCTCTAGTTTTGGATTTGATAATCATATCATCCACATAGACCTCGACTTCTTTATGAATCAGATCGTCCAGGATGGTTGTGGCAGCCCTCTAGTAGGTAGCCCCAGCATTCTTGAGACCAAATGGCATAACAATGTATAAAAAGGTTCCCCATGGGGTGATGAACACGGTTTTTTCTTGGTGATTTGGGTGCATTTTAATTTAATTGTATCCGACAAACCCGTCGATAAATGACTTAAGTGTATGACTGACTATGTAGTCCATGATCATATCGATATTGGGTAGTGGGTAATCATCCTTCAGAGAGGCTTTGTTGAAGTACCGGTAGTCTACACACATTCGAACTTTCCCCCCTAATTTCGGCACATGCACTATGTTGGTTAGCCATGTGGGATATTCGATCACGCGAATGAAGCCCACGTTCAGCTGTTTGACCACTTATTCTTCGACTTTGAGTGACCATTCGGTGTGGAGCTTTCTCAACTTTTGTTTAACCGGCTTGTAATCTGAAAGAGTGGGGATCTCATGTTGAGATATTTCAGGATTAATGCCGGGCATATCTTCATAGGACTATGCAAAGACATCAACGAATTCCTTTAGTAATTCTTTAAGTTGTGCCTGCTCATGCTCGTCAAGGGTAGCCCCTATCCTAATCTCGTGTAATTGGCTACTAGAACCGAGGTTAAAAATAACAGTTTCTTCTTCATTAACTTGAACGCGGTTATGTTGTTTTGTTATTAACCTTATTTAGATCAGTTAAAAATTATTCATTTGCAAAATCAACATCATCAAAAGTTTGATTAGAATCTAAACAATTAATGTAAGGCACAACAAGATACTCAGAATCTTTATTTATCTCATTGATAGGAAAAACAACATTGAGAACCTCATCAAAGGAGATCTCGATTACATTAGAGCAAGGATAGACAACATAATAAGAGATGGGGTAAGCATTGGGGTTAAGTGGGATTTCAACAGGTAAGACTGGCGCAGCATGCCAGTTGAGGAGAGGTGTATCAACAACTTTAATCAGGTGGGATGGATCCAATGATGTAGTGCTTGAATGACCATGCAAAGTGTCTGCCCGAGTGTCTATAAGTTAAACGAACCCTCAGAGTCACTTTCCTCGGAATCTTCTGTATCTTTGATGAGTTGTTATACATTATGTTGGGATCTTTCGACCCGTAGGTAGCTGTCTTGGAAAACGATCTCCATTCCTCTCTTCATCTTTTTGTCTGCATGGTCATACCATGGTTTCGAAAAGCCACAAAAGGGTAAGTCTTCACCCTCTTTGATGAATCATCCATTCAAGGAGTCACCTGGGACAGTTTGGATGCAGTCTAGTCTTCTTTTCAGTCGAGACTGGCGGATCATTCGTAGCTCTTGTTCTGATGGTTAATACCCACCACAAGGAGGGATTTTTTTTTTAGCATAACAGGTTCAATTATCCCTTGTTGTCTTTGTCATAGCCCCAGTCCGGACATGAAGTGCATGCTTTTAAACATTTGAATCACATTGACGTTGCCATGAGGGTCATATTCTGGACAAACCCTTTCTCCGAAATTATCTCCTGTCGGGAGTATAAGTGGCTCAACTCGGAATCCTGATAGGAGTATATCATTTGACCCGTGTTGTATTTCAAGGATTGGATTGCTGGTACTTGTACTCTCGGCATTGTCGTTGTCGCCCAAAATGGTGATGACTCGTTCGTCGGCGAAGAACTTCAATTTCTGATGGAGTGAGGAAGGCACACCCTTGATATTGTGGAGCCAAGGTCGTCCAAGCAACAGGTTGAAACAAGCTGGGATATCGATAACTTGGAATTTAATGACAGGGTTTATAGGTCCAGCCCCAATTGCAAGTTTTATGGATCCCATCACTTCCCGACGGGTATTTTCATAGGCATGTACAGCAGCGGAGGTTAGAGCGAGGTCACTTACCTTTAGTACTAAGCATTTGAAGGTTCGTAATTGGCAGACATTCAAGGTGAATCCATTATCGACAAGAGAGAGCGGTATGATCTTCCCCATAACTTCGACGGAGATGTTGAGTGCATGATTATGGTTTGGCCCAATTTTGGGGATTTTTTCTTCAGAAAAGGATAGCATTCAGGTAGAGGTTAAGGATCCGACTAAATTTATCGCTTCTTCTGGTGTAGTAAAAGGAGGAACTGTGGGTCCAGTGAGCAACTTGATCAAAGCATTTCTGTGCAGTTGGGAAGATATAAAAAGTCCCCATAGAGTGATGTTAGCTTGAGTTTTCTTCAGTTGATCGAGGATATTGCTCTCCTCGAGGGTCATCTCTGGCATAGGAAGGTTTTCAACACCTTTCCCTTTGTCATTGGCTGGTAGCACTGTTCTAAAAAACCCGCCTAGGCACGCCTAGGCTTAAGGCTTGGGAGAAACGCCTCGCCTTACGCTTTTCACGCCTTATTCTTGGTAAAACCCTTAAGGCGCACTTTTTTCTAAAAACAACAATGATTTAGTGAAACGATGTCGCCTTTTAAAGAATTTGTTTACAAACCGAACCATTATCTCATCCAAAATAATCAAATAGTATTTTAATTTGCATATATTCAGACATATTTTTATGATCTGTGCAATTTTTGTATTTTAATAGCCTTGTTATGGTTAAAAAATATTAAAATATATTAAGAAGGCCTAAACGCCTTTTCACGCCTTTTTACGCCTAGGCCCGCCTAGGCTTCTAAGGCTTAAGGCTTGGCCTCCACGCCTCAATCACGCCCCGCGTTTTTTAGAACCTTGTAAGCTTGGGATCTGGTAATGCCTCCCTGATCTGGTTATGTGATTTACTGAAGAAGGGAAGAACATGAATCATGTTTCCTCGTCGATCTCGGGTTGTTCTTCCACCTTATTTATTTATCCAAGGAGTTCTTCAAATGAATCATCCCACACAGGAGTTCTCCAAGGAGTTCTTCGAATCCTTCCCCTATCCAGTGGCAATAATTCTATCTTTCCATGTAAAATCAATGCATTCTACGACTTCAATGACTTCTTCGTACAGGTCCTCCCATTCTGTGGGGAGATGTAAGGGTGAAGGGACCAGTCACCCTTGTAGCTTCAGAGTATCAAATAACTCAGTCATACTGTAAATATTATTGGTTTGCCTGAATAATTCTTCTATAATCTGGATAATGTCATCTAGGCTGACTTCATCAGTTGGTACCACCTAACTATTTGACATTCGGGCCCATTTCTGTGTTTTTAAGAACAGCGTACTGAACCTTTAGTAATCAATGATCATCTGCGAGGGAAGTTTCATCCAGAACACTAGGAGTTGGTTTAATACTTCTGATAATTCCATACTTTTATTTTCAGAAAGGGTACGAACAATGATGCATGCTCTGGTAAGGAGTGATAATGCTTGGTCAACGAGGCTAGAAGGGCGTAGGAGGATATATGGGAAATTTTGGAGAGGTTTGGGAGAGTATATGGGTGTGATTTGAGTTGAGGGATCAAATTATAGGTTACCTTATAGGAAGATGGCATTGGCATGATTTGGGAGTGGGTTGTGAGTAGTGTTTAGCTTACGATTGGCTGGTGGGGCAACGGCACCCCGGTCAATTAGACCTTGGATTATGTTTCGAAGGTGAAAGCATTGGTCGGTGGCATGGCCAGCAGTTTGGTGAAAGGCGCAATGGGCATTTGCCTTGAAGTTTTTTGAAAGTGGATTTGGTAATTGACGGGGGTCCAAGGGTTAAATAATATTTCAGATTAACAGGGCCTGAAAAACTTTAGAGAGGGGAGCATGGAGCTTAGTGTATTCCTTTTAGGCTGGGACAGGGTGGCTTTCTGATTCCCATGAGGTGGTTGGTTGAGAAATGTTGTTGATGGTTGAGACTACAGCACTAACAGGCTTATCATATTTCCTGGGGGTGAACTGTCCGGACACTTTCTTTGGTTTAACTTATGTTTTAGCAAGACCTTCCTCGATTTCTACTCCTGCTTCTCTGGGAGCTCAAAAGTAGGGATAGTATTGTCCTCCCATTATTTCTCGAATATGGGGTAAGAAGTTCTTCTTCACTATGCTGACTTGTTCTTCTTCGGATAGTCGAATGGTCATGGTGGATGCTTTTTCCCTCCATCGGGCTATGAAGTTACTGACTGATTCCGCAGAGTTCTGTTTAAGCAACTCTAAATACTGGTGGGTGACCTCAAGCTCTTTGTTGTATTTATACTGACACATGAATTCTCGAGCTATATCCTCCCAGTTACGAATTCTAGACTCCTCGAGAGATAAAAACCATCGGAGGGCGCTATCCTTCAAAGTTTGTTAAAATAATTGGGCCATCACTTCTTCAGAAGCCCCTAGGAGAGTTATAGAACGATGATAACTGCGAAGATGAACAATCGGGGATCCACTTCCTCCGAATTTCTCGATATTTGGTATCTTGAACTTCTCGGGTAACCTCGCTTTAGGATAAGGAGACACGTGGGTGTAGTCCATGTAATTCCCAGAGATTCTGACTTGGTAGAACTTCTTAACTAGCATCTTGAAATCTTCTTTGACCTTATTCAACTCTTCCTCTTTTGGATCCATGACCATAGGCAAGTCAGCCCCAGGCTAGGTAAGGTTTGGCATAGGAAGTTGGGCAGGCAGCAGCCCATTAGCAGGAGGGGCACGTGAAGCGTGCTGATACTCTTCAGTAACCCAGATAGGCTCGGGTGGACCCATAGCGCGAGGGAATAGGGCCTCAGGCTCTTGAGGAATAGGAACCTAGTTTTGTTGCATCTCGCGAACTTCAGTCGGGAGGTTATCAATCTTGGACACGAGCTGAGCTAAGACTTCCATCAGATCTAGTTGCACAACTGGTACTTGATCTGTGTTCTCCATGGAAAGCAGATGGATTTTGGACTCAGAAGAAGTAGTAGGGGAACGGACGGAACTCCAAGGTGATTTGACTGAAGATCGAAGCCAATAATAAGTCAGGCCAAGGGTGTGCAATCGCCCTGAGAAGGTGTAAAATGGAATTTATTTTTGAAAAAAGAATGAAAATATTTTTGACATTGTTTTTCTTTTTGAGATTGAAAATATTTTTGGATTTTTTATAAAGAGAGGAGAAATATTTTTGGATTTTTGATAAAAAATTGAGAGATATTTTTTGGGAGATGGGTCTTAGCATGATTATTATAATTATTATGTTCTCTCTTGTATTAGGTTTACCTAAATGCAAAAAGGAAATGCCGTACGGGACCCGAGCTTGGAAAGATTGGGATTTGAATTAATATATGAACAAGTTCGACTTGTTACCAAGCTCATGGACAGGGTCCCATTTTGAAAAAGATGAAATCGCTCGAGAATTTGGGCGGCATGCCGACTCGTCATTTCAGCGAAGTTTTGGGTAGAAACCGACAAATTAACATGAGTGCTCTAGGTATAACGCCTATATACGGGTATGCAATTTTGCTGGGTAAATTGGAAAGGGTTCCCCCCTTTGGCATGACTTTCATGATATACGTCTTGCTTTTGAGGGCAATTGGTACGTGTGGACAAGACATTTGATATACATGAGTGTACGTGAATTGCCTCACGATATACCTCAAGGGACAGTACGTATGAGAGAAAATTTGACATACTCAACGTATGTGAACGAATTCCCTGCGATATACCTCCCGTCATGACTTTGGTTAAGCGGTACGATACAGGGAACCTTTCGATATATGTCGAAGGTACTTGACCAATGGAAGGTGAGAGTCATTTCTCTTAGGCTAACTGTGCCCTGCCGGACCAACCCACATCATGAAGTGACGCTCCATTTACGGGAAAAAATTTAGTCAATAGCAATGCTCTTCGATGGAGTAGTGTCCAAAATGCATGATCTTTTTATTAGTATCTTATGGAGAGATGTAAATTTCATTGATGAACATCATGCTAAACAGGGGGCAAGTATGACTATGAGAAGTAAATTTAAACTAAGCATGGATATATACAAGTGTAAAGGTGTGTGCTAGTGAGAAGAAGATAGAGGAATATATAGATAAACAAACACTCATGTAAACAGAGTTTAGACCTCAAAACAACATCCCCAGCGGAGTCTCCATTGTGGCCATCCCCGATTCTCGCGGAGAGAGAGAGATGTATAGTGAGAGGATCTCGGTTCCGCGCATCCCTCTCGGGAGCGCTTCGATCGCAATCGCCGATTTGTGAGGTGAAAAATGTAGAAAGATGGAGTCGCCAGTCTATTTCACTTAAAACAGACAAAAGAAGGTGGATCCACCCCGTAGGACAACATCAAAGACATATTGATACATACGAAACGAAAAAAATGTTTCGAGTAGCGTTCAGAGGCTAAGTTACGGAATGGAAATGTGTTAGGCACCCATTCCGCCCATGCGATCTCTCGTGAATTTGTTGTTATTTTCCTCTATTTCTTCGTGATATGTGTTCATGCGTATATGTAATGGAGATAGGAATCATCGACTTGTATCACGAAAGAGATAGAGCGAGTCATCTGTAGGAATGTTCCTAAAAGTAATATTAGAAAATAGGATTTACGCGATTATCCTTGCATTGATCATTATGATGGAACGATAACGCTTATGGAATAATACGCCACTAAGAACAAAAATATGTATATGTAAATACGTATAATCTAAGAGAATTATGTTAAAGAATCAGTAAAATTGAAAATTTGAAAATTGAAAAAAATAGGACTCGAGTCTCTAGTTTTACCTCGAGACGCCTACGTAACCTATAGAGGCATCAAAGTCCACGTAGTTTGTATGAAAAATGAGGGATGGGGTCTATCCCATAAATCCAATCGGGGACTTCTCTTATGTGTGTGTGTGTGTGAAAAGGTGTTTTAGTGTGAGAAAAGTATAAGAAAAGTGTGAGAATTCCCTCTTGGAATTTATGAGCAAACCATATTTTTCTTATTTTTTAGGGTTTTTTATATGAAAAATAAGAGATGTGAAATAATAATAAATGAAAAGTATATTAGGATATGTGATATGGGGAGAATAAAAGTGCGAAGTAATAAAACACGTTAATGCGAATTTAAGAGAATTGAAAGAGAGAGTTGAGAAAGTTGGACCTTATTGAAGATCTCGAGCTTGATCTTGAATGTAAGAGAGCAGACCTTGCACTTGGATGATGGTGATGGGTAGTTAATACACCAAGTTTGGTGAAAAAAATGATGAAAAGTGAGTGTTGAAGAGGGATTTGGATGTAGAAATCACGCTGACTTCGAGAGAGGCTTTCTGGGTTTGCTGAGCGTGATGGATCTCAGATCCTAGGGTGCTTTGCAATGAGGTCAGGCCCTCCTTTTTATAGGCCCAGGTCATTATCGATCGTCATAGGGTTGGTCTTGCCAATTGGCAGTTGTCTTTGGGCACACTGCCGATAGGAAGGATTTTGAACCTGCCGTTTGGTAGTCTCGTTCAGATTCATTTGAAAAAATGGTCATAAAATGTAATTTGTTGATCCAAATCATGCACGGGGCATACCGATGGAAAGGTACTTCAGATACCTTCGAAAGTCCTTTGGATTTCTCCCGGGTCCGGGAGTTAACTTTTGGTTAAATGTGGCTCGGAAGCGCTCATCGGTCCTTTGGACTGGGGAACTTCAGACTATAAAAGGGTCGTTCATCCGCACCGTAAGTCAGAATCGGGCATGAGGTGGACCATTGGAAATGTTAGGAGATGTACTTAGATATTACAAAGAGTTTTACTCAGTTTGGAGAGTTGACTTTGGTCAACCGGGGCCCGGAAGCGTCTAGTGGCTTTTCGGAGTAAAGCGGATTATTCGTCCGCACTGTAAGTGATAATCGTGCACGGGTGAACCGTTGGAAAGGGGTTTTAGTGCCCTTTGAGGATTCATTAAATCTCATTCGAGCTGAAGAGTTGACTTTGATAAAATGGATCCCGGGAGCGTCCAATGGCCTCCGGATCAAGTTTCGAGGGAAAATGGGTTGTTCATCCGCACCGAAAGTCAGAATCGCTCACGGGGCGGGTCTTTGGAAAGGGTTTTCAGTGTCCTTAAAGATTCATTCAATCTTGATCTAGCTAAAGAGTTTGACTTTTGGCTAAACGGATCCTGGGAGTACCCGATGGACTCTAGGTCAGTACTCGGGGTATGACCTAGGTTCGTAGTGATGCAGGGGGTGTTAGGGACCTAAGGAGAGATTAGGGGGTGCTAGAATGGGGTGTTTACAATAGGTTTTTCCTTCCTCATACCACCATAGCAAACACCAACAAACAGTTTAATAACCTAACATTTAGGGAATCCTGCTCAGATTATGGCATAGGCAATCATTAATCATCCCCAGGTCATCCTTAAGCAGGCGTTCATCTTAAAGTTACTAACAAAACCATTTTCCATAACTCGAAGAAAAAATCGGAGAAGGCCAAGGGGCTATAGGTGTGGATATCCCAATTTACAATCAAGGCGTGGCTCGTCTTATCCCATCTAATAGAAAATCCTAAACCCGACCTCACCAAAATACCGAAGGTAAACTTCATGAAAGGGAAACCAAATGGACCAAACCCCCACAAAATAAAACATGTTGGGGTCAATTTTCATATAATAAAAATAGCAAAAAGTCCCATAATCTCTCCCTATGGCCTTCTGCCAATCAGCTAAATTCCCCCCTAAGGACCTTATACCATTCAATCAATCAGACCTTATGTTGTTTGATAATCCCATGCACTAGTAATGGTTACAAAATTCAACGTATCTCCCCCCATCAGTCCATGTGTCACCTTATCCTGGATCAACGGTCCAAGACCTTTTGTCATTCGGTCAAAGGCCTGACCCAGACCCCTTTAAATATAGGTACCCACCAACCTTCAAAAGGACACCAAAACTCGTATTTGATCTGGTTTTTTAACTTTATTCTCCCTCGATCATCCAAGATACTTAAGCTCATTCTGAAAAGTCCCGAAGAAGTTCATACTTCGGACAAGTCGTTTTCCCCCGAAAAAGTTCATAAATTCAAAAAGTCGCTTTAAGTTCCGAACAAGGATTCTACTTCTAAAAATTTGCCTCCAAAAGGAAAACAAATGCAAACCTCTACGCATTTACCCAAAGTTGGCACTTCTAAATGAATCTCTACCTAACAAAATGGAGCTCTGCCCACCTTAGGCAGCTCAATTGGAGACACTCCCCCAGGAAAAATACGGTTCACGCTGCAAGGGTAATGAAACTCTGCCCAAATTTTTGGTCCCATATATATATATATATATATATATATAAATTATCCATACATATTTATCTCTTTTAACCCGACACCCGTTTAGGGGAACGGGTATGCACTTTACAAAATTTATATTTTGAAGTTTGTTTTTTAACCCAGTACCTCTGTTAATTGACTTGGCATACTCATATGTTAAAACAATGCTAATCAAATGCCTCAACAACCATTACAAAACATGAAAATATACTTTTCAAAATCATCTTAAGGAAAGTTCTTGTAAGCCGAGTCAGTTTGAAACTTTGCACAGGCCAAAATCTAAAATTTGACCACTCCCACAAATTCTCCAAACTAACAAAGCCCATCCCTGCGATAGCACCCCGAATATATATTTTTATATTAAATACTTTTCAAATTTTGGCCTTTAATTAAACATACTTTTAGCAAATAAATATATTAATCCAACACAATGAAAATGATATATTAAGGACTAGGCTCCATAAATACCGTAATGTTATATATTGTATTCAACGTATCCCGCGCCTACACTCATAAATGTGTCCCGTCTATTAAAACTACATTAGCTTTGATCCCAAGTCTATTTGGAATGTAGGAGCTATACCGAACTAAACTCATGAAGCCCAAGCCTCATAATGTGCCTCTCGGCCTATTATTTCTTATAAATAACTCCATCTCTAATCCAAACACCCTTACATATAATCCAACACTGTTGTTGGAACTACATTGTCTTTGATCCCAAGTCACCTTGGGTACATAGGCGTTGTACCGAATATAACTCGTTAAGCCCAAGCCTCATAATACGTCTCTCGGCATATTATTTCTTAGGGATGCATCTGTCCCCAGTCCAAAATACCCCGACTAATAAATCTACTTCCTTAGCCTAATATGTCTAAAACAAGACATCCTTATCATTACACTTCCAAACTCTATCGAAGGTTCAACAACAACTTCTAGTTAGTGATTCCCCGTAGGTGATGGACGTATTTAGCGACAACTTCAAACCAACTCCCATTCTGAACCTCCACCGAAGCTACCTTTTATCCCACACATAGCTTTTCCACCTCCTAAGACAAGTCTTACACTTTCACACACATCACGTTGGAACAGGTGAAAATCTCGAACTATGTAGGCTTTGATATCTTGGCTACATGAGTACGTAGGCGAAATACCGAGTCCTTCTCATCATCACAAGCCTCGACATTATATATTATCCCCACCAAGATGTAATCATCTCTCACCTCTGTCACACTCTTATAACACACTACAAAGGAGATATCAAATCATTTCAATTCCGCGATCTTTCATACACCCCCGTACAAATGAGAAAACATGTATAGATGCTATATATAACCGAACTATGTAGGCTTTGGTCCCAAGTTTCCTCTGGTACGCTGGAGAAATATCGAGTCTTTCTCATAAGCACGAGCCTTGACAAGATATCTCCCGATATCTTATCACCACATATGTGGAAACATCTCTTACACTACCTTTTTATCTCTCCTCAAACCTTAAACGAGACATCACAATATCTCAAGTCATGCTCTCTCTCAAACACTTACATACATACATACATACTAACGGCCACCCGTTACACGTGCTCGGAGTCGAGCATAAGCGCCTTTGTGTACCTTCACCAGTTGAAGTGATGTTTCTACAACTCTCACTAATAAAATTTCATACCTAAGCACCTATTTACATTTAAGGAATTCTCAACTTAAGTTCTCTAAACTAGTTTTAAATATTAAAGTAATCAACTAATATTAAGAGTGATAATAAGCATATAATTAAGGAAACATAAAGAATAAGTGGGGTGCCTAATACCTTCCCCAGCAGTAACCCGCGGACTTAAAAATGCCTTAGGATTAGCACGAAAGGGCCAACCTGAATATTTTATTTATTTTTGTATAAAACAAACTGGCGACTCTGAATAAACAAACTGAACCCATTATCCACAAAACACACTTAGGCCTAGGCCTAAAACCAGGGGTGTGTGACTCAAACTGGACATGGCATCAAACATCTTCCAGGGACAAGTCCTTCGACCCACGTTGAACTGATTATCTGACCTTGGGTATGCGGCGGATCGCTAGACAAGCACTCCGCGACATCCATTTTCAAATGCGCACGAGTTCCCCTATGAAGCAACATTATGCTCACTAAGGGCCGCAATGCCACATTGGCAACTCTGTTGTGGATTTCACCATCAGAAATCGACATTATAGGTAGTATATGGATTTCCCCTCTACGTCATAGTGGTTATTTCGATGGGTACTAGCTCAAGAAAAATGAACTATCTTTATGATTCCTTCATAATATGCTTGATTTCTCCTCCTTGCATGATTACTTTACGTAAATTTTAAAACTGTTTGGCAGCGTTAGTTTTAGAGTCCCTTATAACGTAGATACACGCTTATATCCCCATATACAACATTTTACATTTTCTTACACATATAGGTATGTGCAAAAGACCTTACAATTAAAAAAACATCAAAGTTTTTAAGAATAAAGATTACCTGTTTTGCATCACGAATTGCATAATCTTGATTTTTATATTGTTTACACCCTATACTCTTGAGACCAAAAAGCAGTTAGCCTAGAGGAACTTTATATGTTAGAAAAATCACTCCACTCGAAAGAGGATCGTATTTCAGTAAAGTCATTTCCCCTCGGAAGGAAGTTTATACTTTATAAAAATCACTATCTTGAGTGAAGTTCATATTTTTGAAATGTCACTTCCTCGAAAGGCTAGTCATCGACGGATTCTCACTCTTTTCGCCCACCCGTTTGGTATATTAAACAACTTCTCTCTTAATCCCAAACTCCCGTTGATGGGGAACATTTGAAGTTTTTTTAGTATTGTGGTATATCGAATAGGATTTCATAGCTATTCAATACCAGGGTAAAGTGGTTTTAAACGTACTATAATGGTTGCTCAGTGCAAACATCCTAGTATATCGTGATCCTTGGCAATGAAAAGCGATCCACCAATCACCGAGTCATATCACCCTTTCGTATAAAGAAAAAACCTCTGAGAACACAACCAATTGTACAAAAAAGAAAAAAAAAATACTTATGGGCCATTGGCTTTGGCGAAAATTTTCAACAAATCATCAGACGATCGAAGGCTGGTCCAAAACCCTTCAGATTCTAAGATGAATATCTTCCCATTATTTTTTTAAATGGAAAATAAATAGTATGAATCCTCAAGTCATCGCCAAAATAGATTTCCCTTACATTGGATTCCCCTACTCACTTTTTATTTTGGGAAAATAATAGACCGGATTTTATTACTTTCTCTCTCCTTGAACAAAAAATGAGAACACACACTTATTTACTCGAATACAAGGTGACTCTGTTCAATTCTTTCCCTCATAAGATATTAGCATACAAAAAATACAAAAAAATAATATACCATCCATATACGGTTATATAAGGATAAAAGAATTATATCTGAAAAGAGGCATATGTAAGTTCTTTTCCCCTTGTGTATTGTCCTTCTGTCCACAAAAACCTGAATGAAAGTGCCTCTACTTTTTTAACATTTCCTTTCATTAATAGAGATATCACACTAAGTTCTTACCCTAGAAACCTGAGTTCACGCTCTGTGCGGATGATTAGTTTTCATCATCGAGATCCCTGCCCATGGTTGTCAAGTCTTCTCTGTAGTACATGTCTACCAAAGAAGATCAGGATCCATCCGTAATGGATAAAATATTAAGACAACTTAAAAACATCACAGCCTCGTAAAATACCACCCAGTCTGAAATTCGGGCATTAAGCCTAACATAAATCCTCCTATAAGGGGCCACTGATGTGATCGAAACTGGAGAGAACATACTCTCTCCCCCCATACCCAATACTAGAACACCACATGCAGTGATTACTGAAGTAGTATCAGCTAATCCATGGGATACGCCTATACTAGTCCCAGCACCGGATCCCCTATTAACATCGGCCACCTTTGCTTTCGAGTACCACGTCCCCCGCAGGGATACTTTGAACCCTACTAGCAATACCCCGAGTAACCACACACTACCTTCCAAGGACCCTCGCGAGACGAATCTATGGCTCCCCCAACAACCAATGAGGTTGTTCCCCCACTTCAAAATGAGGAGATAACGCAAGTTCAATATGAATTGTGTCTCCTTTAAGAGGCCATTAACAAAATGCAAACCACCGATGAGCTCACGAACATTAATAAGATGGCTCTCTAGCTACACGTCCAATTACAAAAAAAATTTAAGATGCGAGTCGTCAAAACATAAAAGGGATTAGGATCCGTAACCACCCATTTATCCAACTACCACCTTCAAATGCAGGTCCTAAATATGGGCCTAGGATTTCTAGAAAGTATGTTTTCCTCCACTATATCTAGATGAGCCCTTACCTGGTATATGTGGCTAAAATGTGAGAGAATTGACCAAACATAGGACAATGTATATCGTGCTTTTCTGGAACACAACAAATATAACTAAGAACCTGAAATCACTCATAAAGACTTGGAAGTGCTAAAACAATAGAAGGGAGACCCAGTTGTCACTTTTGTCACTCTTTGGAGAAATAAAGCAGATTAGATGGTAAATCCCCCTAAAAAATGATCAGATAGAGATCATAATTAGGAACCTCCAAAAGGAAGTACAAAATGAACTCGAACTCACATGGATTATCGATTTCAAAGAATTCAACCACAATAGGTGCAAGATCGAGGAAAGTTTGGCTTCTAAGACTCCCAAACCTATTAAGGAACCTCGTAGAAATGAAAATCAATTCTTCGCTCGTAAGAACTCACTCAAATCTTCTACATATAATATCACCATCCTCGTGGTTAGTCTGGAATCAAAATCACACCCAGTTTCCAACACTTCCCAAGCCATGATAGCTGCCATTTCACCTTTCGAACAAGGACCCCCTCCTAGAAACTATCAAACCATGCCTCCTCCTAAAAAGTTCGTAACCCAACCCAAAAAACTCACAAACCTTCAGGCTCTCCTTGATTGAATGTATATCGCCTTGAAAATGGATGGTCGCTTGAGACCTCTCAACCGTAGAACATTTCGCCATTCCTGGATAAGAACTGGTGGGATGAATCCTATTATGAGCTCTATAAAGGACTCGATCACATTACCGATAGCTTATGGGCCCTTAGATTTTCCATCAAAGACCTCATTGATGTCGAAATCCTTATCCTACTAAAGTCTTATGTCGTCAAAAACCCCATACCATATCATCCCAACCCTGAAACCAATGTACTATTAGATATTCATATTCTAAACACTGACCCCCCTTCCTACCTAATTATCCACATTCATTACGAATCGAGGATAAGGACACACTCCCAATTTCGAATAGTCACCCTTTGATCGCATCATCACATGCTTTAAAATTAATCACAGGAATCAAGACCACCATTGACCATATGACGTTCTTCATCATGGCCATAAATTTGTTAAAAAACCAACATAGTAGCCTGGACTTACTTTTAGGCATGTAATTCACGCTCTCTAAAGAGAAAGTACCTCCTTACCCCTTTTTAGATGAAATGTATCATTCAACCTAATGGGAAGAGATGTACGATGAAGATTTCCAAGCCACAAAGCTATCTCATTCGTACTACCAATTTAATCCTCCGGATGGGGAGGATCCACCCCTAAGGCAAACTTATTCTCCTTCATGAATTTCGGAACCGATAATGGTTCTCACTCACCTGCTACTTCAAACACGTTTTTGGTTAAATCTATAGAAAACAATAACAGTGCTATATATTAAAGTCAGTAGATGGAAGAATTAGGGGTCCGGGAACCTAGATATCCTATCCCCCCAATACAGTTGAGTAATAGGGATCGATAACTTATAACTAATGATCATATTACCTAGAGGCATTAGGTATATCTCCAGTTATTATACGGAGAGAAAGAAAGGTGAAGATTCCATGTCACCCAAAGAGACACCACTTGGGAAGCCAAGCTAAAGTCTAAACCTATCCCAATTGAGTTCATCCCACACCCCAAATTGAGAAAGGTGGAACCCATTCCGTGAGAACCTAAGGGTTATGGTCACTTTAATTCTATTCCAAATTGAGTATGATATGAACTATGGAACAACCGTCTGAGTCCGTCCCATAGGTCCCGAGACACAAGCCTTTCCTCTAAGTATCATCCACACGATGAGAAAAAACACTAAAGGTGACATCAATCTTTCTCGACTGATGGTTTCAAAGAACGGGCTAAAACCAACCATTAAAAACATCGCCTTCAGCAAATCGAAGCTTACTCCAAGACCCTTAGCCTCCGAGCTTGATCATGTATACTACACCCACCTGTCCGATTAGGTTATTATAGATTACTTAGACTAATTATGCCTGAGGTCAAGGTAGGTAGTGACCAATTCAACGGGGCAAGGTCAATTCAGAGGGCTTAAGTACAGATGACCGATTATGTGGGTCAAAGCCAATTCTATGGGCTTAAGTAAAAGTGACTAATTCTGAGGGTTGAAGCCAATTATGAGGGATTAAGATAGAGATGACCAATTCTGAGGGTCAAAGCCAATTATGCGGGCTTAAGTAAAAATGACCAACTCTAAGGGTCAAAGACAATTCTGAAGGCTTAAGTAGATATGACCAATTCTAAGGTCAAAGATAATTATGAGGGCTTAAGTAGAGATGAATCCTGAGGGTCAAAGCCAATTCCGATGGCTTGAGATAGAGATGACCAATTATGCAATTCAAAGCCAATTCTGCGGGCTTAAGTAGAGATAACCAATTCTGAGGGTCAACGCCAATTCTGAGGGCTTAAGTAGAGGTGACCAATTTTGCGGGTCGAAGTCAATTATGCGAGCTTAAGATAGAAACGGCCAATTATGCGGGTCAAATCCAATTTTATGGGCTTAAGTTAGAGGTGAGAAATTCTGTGGGTCAAAGCCAATTATGAGGGCTTAAGTAGAGATGATCAATTTTGCGGGTCAAAGCTAATTATGCGGGATCAAGTTAAAGGTGATAAATTTTGAGGTTCGAAGCCAATTATGAGGGCTTCAGTAGAGATGACCAAATTTGTGGTTCAAAGCCAATTCTTAGTGCCTAAGGACTTTTACTTATGTGATTCAGGGTATATTGGGTTTACCATCGAGCGGTGAGACTTATCTCGTTATTAATTTAACGCTGAGGACTGAGTGATAATGCGAGCGCAGCGTTGTGCCACTCCTTTAGTGATGTAGGAGTTACGTATTAAACCTATAAATCTAAGGACAGGATTTTGGGTTTCACAATCATGTGCTTTGGACCTACCGTGCTTATAATCGGTTAGGAAGGTAATCGGCCAAAGAATACCAAAAAATAAAGATAAATAAGGAGCATCTAAGAAGGGAGGGAAAAATATAATGGAAAGCATAAAGGTAAATATAAGAAGGATCCCGAGAATATGTTCAAATCCATTAACACGGTTTTCATCGAAACGATCTATAAAATCTTTTATATGATTAAAGGTCGGTAGTATTTTAAATATTCTGAGAAGATGCTGAGTGACCACTAGAAGAGGAACATGACGTTGAGATGTGTATACCACAAGGATCACGACTATGAGACCGAGAATTTTAAGGCCTTAAAGTCTTGTCTTAAGGAACTGGACCAGACTGGGCATCTCAACGAGTTCGTCAAGAAGAAAGAAGGTCAGGCACAACCCATGCACGACCAAAGGTTAGATAATGTGCTGGACAAAGAGATGGGCCATGGGTTTGTAATGATCCATTGGGCTTCAAACCTAAGTCGGATAATGAGTAACAACCTCATAATAGAGGTGAAAAAACTGACGGGAGTGATGGAGGCATTCCATAGTGATCTGGACAAGACTGTTGTGGCCAAACGTCATTGAACAAAGAAGATTGATTACTCCAAGCACATAGTGTTCACTAAAAAAGATTTAGTCGGGGTGAGGACTCCTCACCACAATACCCTAATAATCTCCCTCAAAGTAGCCAACTGGGCGTGAATAAGCTACTAGTGGATCAAGGGAGCTCCTCACATGTCATATACCTAGTGATATTTAAGAACCTCAATCCACGAGTAGAAGATTTACAATAAGAGTATGTGTATTGGTTGGCTTTGGAGGATAGATCATCATACCCCTTGGGAAGGTCGTTCTCTCGATCCGAGCAGGAGGATAATCTAAACTTACTAAATTCTTTATGGTGGATATGTATTCCCCTTATAATGCCATTCTTAGAAGAGGGTGGATGTATGCTACGAGGGCAGTGCCTTCCACCTGTCACTGGAAACTGAATTCCATCACCGAGAAAGGATTAATAGAGATTGGGGAAGTATACATTAGCTCGATAATGATTCATAGCTGCCATCTGATCAAAGTAAGAAAATAAGAAAGAAAAGGTTGTGGAATCCGAATAGGTCTTTCTGCCCTTTAATTGTAGTAAAAGTGTGGGTAACCTCATATTAAGAAAACTAGGTCTTCCCCGACCGATCGAGTCTTGAATCCCCTCTAAGAGTTTTTTTTACAAGGACCTACCCGTTGCAAAGTTCTTAATCATCCACACTCTTATTGAAGAGGAAAGTGAAGAACTGGTTTCTTTCCTTAAAAGCAATCAAGATGTATTCTCTTTTCACCCCTATTACATGTGAGTCATTGATCCATGAGTTTTGTGTCAATGGCTTTACATGGAACCTTCACATCCATATGTGACCCAAACGGTGCGCAAAATGGTCTCCAATAAGGAGAGAGAAGTAGAAAAAGAAGTGGAGAAACTTCTGAAGGCATTATACATCAAGGAAGTTCAATTCTCTAAGTAATTATCAAATCCCGTGGTAGTTAAAAAAAGTAACAGGAAGTGGAGAATTTGCATAGACTTCATCGACCTAAAGAAGGCTTGCCCCAAGGATAGTTTTCCTTTACCCAAAATAGACCAACTAGTAGGTGCAACTACAAACCACCAATGTATGAGCTTATTGAATGCCTACTCAGGGTACCACCTAATGCTATTATTTGGTCCTGACTCATAGAAGACCTCCTTCATCACCACATTAGGTTTGTAGTGCTACATGGTGATTCCGTTTGAATTCCAAAATACCGAGGTAACTTACCAAAGGCTTACTATGAAGATTTTTAACCAGTGGTTGGGAGAGACTATAGAGGTGTATATTGATGATATGACCGCAAAGATTAGGAAGAAAAAGGATCATCCTGACGATCTAACCATGACTTTTAAAGTCCTCATTTATCACAGAATGAGGCTAAATGTAGCTAAGTGATCTTTTGGGTATATGAGTGCGCTCTTCTTTATCAAGGTATATGAGTGCGCTCTTTTTTGGAAGCACCTTTATTCTACACTAGTTATACGTCCACATGTTCTCGTGTCCTCTTTAAAATTGATTTGAGGACTTTTGTTTGTGATTTTGGGAAATAGAATCGAGTAGCATTTTATTTCGAGTGTTAGGTTTCGTCGAATTTCAGGGACGAAATTCCTTTTCAAGGGGGGAAGTATGTAATACCCCGTTATTTTGAGGGTTATTTATAAATATTATACTAGATTTGAGTAATATTATTATTTTATTAATTGGGAAAAAAACAATTTATTTTGGTTTGAAATTGAATCAAACATTTAAGTTTAAATTGTTTTTGGACATTTTATAGTGGTTTCTCTTGTATTATTGTGAGATTCTTTTAGATGCTCTATACCTTGTTATAATGGATTAAGTTAGTTTTATCATAATAGCACGTCGTGTGTCTCTCTGAGCGCACGGGGTGTTTCATGCACGTGTTGCCTGATTATTTTTTTTTAGAGCAACATGTTTCAGTATGTTTTGATTGTGTGTCCCGAGGTTATGACGTGAGAATGTGGTGAGTATTAGAACCCAACAAAGTGTTAGATGTTATTATTTTAATTTGTTTGGAAGTGTACGGATTGAGGATGAAATCCCCGCATGTATGTATGTTGTGATGCTTAGGATGGCCCTAAGTTAACGTGAGGATCTCATAGGAGGTGTCGATCGGGTAGACCAATGGGACTAGATGATCATATCATGATTAATGATGTAACGACTCGTGATGTCGAGGATGTGTTAGCCTAGACTAGGGGTGATCCAAGGTTACTCGAGGAAACATAGGTTGTGGATCTAACGTAGGAAGGATTTATAGAGGTGAAATCTTTGGGTGTTAGCATGATATTTGGTTATTATCAGTTATTTTGAGGTACTGTTTAGATGGACAAGATAGGTAGGCTTGGGAGTTATCAATAAGACCTTAGGACGCCCCATGGTTGTATCAAATTAGTGGTATGAAACATTTGGAGTGGACTATGGTGTTAAGGACACCTAGGATTGAAATTAGATTGTTGGATGAATGTTTTTCAATTGATGATCATAAATTTTGAGGACGAAATTTCCTAAGGAGGGAAGAACGTAATACCCTTCCCTAAATATTTTATATAATCCCCGCATAGAGTTGTGATAAAACGAAAAACATGAAGACTTGGATGATTATGACTAGGTTATATTCCTATTTAAACTAATTTGGAGGCTTGAGGATAATTATTGGAAATTTGGGATTAGAATAAAATGAAGAGAATTATTAAATCATGGGTTATATATGGATTATAGGACTCCGGTTACAAATTATATTTCTTTTCTAAAACTTTGGAAACTGATTGGGAGGAAAATGATACAGTTTTAGAGCTGGTCATTCGAGCGACACACTGCGTTGTTTGAACAAGGGTTAAGGTCACTTGAACGATGAGTAACGTCATTCGAACAACATCTAATAGACCTGTTCCCTTTGTGCGTTGTCTATCTATCATTCGTGGGTTCAAACTTGGGTCAGTCTTGGGCCTGACCATTTAATCGAAATCAGAGATAATGCTTGATGGAAGCCTTGGATGTTATTGTATATTTATAAGGGAACACTATTACACATTTTGTACATGGGAGTGACTCCGCAGATGAAAGAAACTTATCATGGATCACGGGTCTTGCCTTGGGTTTGGAGGAAAGGATATTGGAAAGTTAAACCTACAAAATCACGGGTTCTGCAATTGTTGCCACCATTAACCAACACTTAATGGATCAACTATTAGGACCTTAATGCGTGTATGTATCAAAGAAATACGAGGGGTGTTAGAATATAAAAATAACATTCTCATTTTCCTCTCAGGAGTTCACTACCTTCAACCATTAAAGGTCCTAGAAAATACCTTAACACCAAAATATTTATATCCCCGCTATTAGAATAGAGCTACGAAATATTGAAGTCTGTTGGGAGTTTTGGGTATTTGAGGAGAGTTTTATTGAGGGAAGATGAGGGTTTTGTTGTGCATTTTATGGAGTATTTTTTATCTTTCATGGGAGCTTGGAAGAAGGGCTTTTGTGACTCCCTTTAAGGCCACCTTCAGAGGTAGGGGAGTCACTCATCTTCTTCAACACCACCATCATTTTCAGAGTGTTTGAGGTGGGATACTCTACTCTTCATATTTGAGACTCTATTTGGTGTATATAATAGTCTTATTATTGTTGGGTTTTGAGATCAGGACTTCTATGAATAAAATGATGAACATAAAATATGCATATGAGAAGTTATTATTTATGTAGTTTTTCAAGTAAAAATGAAATATACATTTTATGCGAGATAAAAATATAGGATATTACTTTTGAGATATGGAACATTTTTATGGAATAAAAATGCAACAAAGTATTATTTGAGCGTATTTCTATTAAAAGAAATATTGGACATTTTTATAGAATAAAAATGTAGAAAATGTTACTTAAATATATTTTAGTGTATTTCCTTGTAATCCGAAAACAAACATTTTTATGAAATAAAAATGCTAGGAAATGCAATTATTGCGTGTGTTCTATTAAATTTGAAAATAAACATTTTATGGAATAAAAATGTGAGAAATGCCATTTTGGTATATTTTAGTAAAAAATAAATAATAAACATTTTTATGGAATAAAAATGTGGAAAAATGATATTTTTGTTGAAAAATAAAGAATAAGTAAATATTTCAAGGTTTTGGAATATTGAAAGATGATATATTATGTGAAAATGGGCATTTTAAAAATAATGGTCTTAAAAATTTTATGGAATAAAATGTTTGGAAATAAACCTTTATTAAATGGAACATATGTTTAAACCATGTAGTAGGGTTTTTGGGTTAAAAATTCACCTTCTCTTGCATATAAACTTGTAGTATTTTGACATAGAAAGTATAAACAAGTTTATAGAAGATTTTGTTTGATTTAAACAAGAGATAATAACAGTCGAAATTTTAGTCTTCAAAGTATGTGTAATTGGGGCTAAAGGACATAACGGGTATAAATTTGAAAGACTACGTGTAAATGAAAGAAATGGCATTTTCTTATAAAAATGGTTTTAAACAAAAATGTAATTGTTGCATAAAGAAGTAAATAAACATGAACATTGACAAAAAGTATTAGTTAAGTGTTAATAGGTAAACATGGAATGATTAATGAGTACAACTTACTAATAATGTGAAATATTAACACTTATGGAGTTAAAGAGGGATTAAAAGTGTAAAAGTTTTTCCAATCAAGTAAAGAATTACTCCAAGTGTAAAAAGTGTTAAAGGGTTAAAACACTTAAGAAGTTGGTGTGTATAACTTAATAGTGTTTTTGGGTGAAATTAAAACTTGAAAATTGGAGTAAAGGTGATTTTGGAAATAAATGGGTGAAATACTAATTTTACTTAAAGTAAAACATTTTTATGGAATAAAAATGTTGAAAAGGATGTTACACAATGTGGTCCTAGATGGAAATGATTTTTGAAATAAAAAAGCGAGGTTAATGTGCAAAGGACATGAAATAGTAAATTTTCAAAGTGTAACACAAGATTGGGTGGTAAAGTCCCGTGTTTTAACTTCGGTCGGGTAAAAAAGGAAAGTGGAAAAATGTAAACAATATGAAAACGTTGAACACATTGGCAAGATAATGATATTTGATGATGTTGGGTTAAATAATTAAGCAGGGCTATGCTGTCCCTCAGGTGAAACCCCCCAAAGCAACTGTAGTTTACTGACGCTTGGTGTCAGACGGTGAAATTTCGTGAAACAGTTAGCGTGCGTGTGTTGTGATGGGTGTGTGTGTTGGTGGAATACTTAAAGAAAATGTTAAGTAATGAATTGAATATTCACAAAATAGGCATAAATGAATGACATTCGTTCATTGATTTACTAATGTAAGGATAACGCATTAAATGTTTAATATACACGTGGTAACATGGGATGGTTAAATAAGGTGACTTAATAATGTCTAAGCTACCTAATGAGATTTGAATCACAATGAACACAAAAGTGTGTTACATGAGAGTTTCCAAGAAAAATGAGTAATTTTCTAAACACGACGTGTGTGTGCACTTTGAAAGAAAGTATTAAAATATGATTAATAATTCGGCGTGAGTTGATTAACGTAGAGTAAAATTGGTTTAGAAGTGAGAGAAACGTTTTTCCCAACAATCATATATTATTCAATTGGATGAGTTAATGGGAAGAATTTGCTAGTTTTAAGCATAAGATACAAAAGTATTTTTCTGGAAAGATAACGAGGATAAATGGTTTCAAATAACGTTTTCAGAATATAATGGTTTAATACATTAGGACATGTATTTTCTAAAAGTATATATGTAGATATATACGTATTTTCACACGCATGTGATTGTAGCGTGTGAGTATTGTTTTTTCCGTTCGTTTTTATATTGCATTTGTATATGTTCCCATCGATCATTCAGCTCACATCCCTCATTTTGTTATGACAGGTTGCATGTTGTTACGTACTTTGGGAGCATTATACAAGTAAGTAGTTACTTACATTTATTATTAGTAGCTATGTTTACTTGACCTTGGGGGCACTTCTCTCGAGTCCTATCATGTAGCTCATAAAAAATGGAATTGTCTTCTAACAAGAGTGACATTAAATAATAATAAAACTGGATTAAAAATATTATTTAACTTGTTTCACTGCACTTCATAATTAACGTACGAACCAGATCGGGTTGATCCCTTATTAACCCTTAAATACGGGTCGGGGCATTACGGGTATCAAATCAGATATTAAGAGACTATAACGCCAAAGACTAATGCGTGACTGCATACCGAGAAGAGGCTCATCGCCTGGTAACTTGGTTCTAATGTGTACAATTATAGCATTTCCCGAGGGGAATAATAACCACGCAGATGCCTTGGGCACACTTGCTTCAACTATGAAAGGGGATCTTAAGTGAATAGTTCTAGTGGAGTATCTAGATCAACTTAGCATTAAGATGGGAAAACTAGCCGAGCAGTTTATGGCCATTGATAAGGCCCCAACCTGGATGGATCTAACAGTCCATTATCTGAAAGAGGATTTCTTGCTTGATGATAAGAGGGAAGCGCACAAGATTTGAGTAAATGAATCGACCTGCTTCTCCTGATCGACACCAATGCTAGCCACCTCAACATTAAAAGGTTAGTCACCGAACAACTCCTCATTATTATCACCATCATCATCATCATCATCGATTGGAGGAGGGGATCCTGCATCGTTCTCCTTAAACAACTCAGAGTCCTCCGAGATTAGAAATTGAATAAGGGCCTCATCCCACCCATTCTTAAAGAATACATTTTTGAGGTATTCAATATGCGATTGAGCTTTGGTTAAGGCCTTATCCCAACTGCTAGTGAACACATCAGACTTAACATGCACCACCTTGGATATGGCCTTCTTGACTTTGGATTTTGCCTCTTCATCTTTGGACATAGCATTCTAAGCCTCAACCTTAGTCTTTTCGGCATCATCCTTGGCCTTTTTGATAATAAAAATCAGGTCATAGGACTCCTAAAAGTTCTTATTGAGGGTTGACATTGACAATCTCTAACCTCTCGACCTTCCGCTCAAGCTTCTCTGCCTTGGTGATCTTAGCTTCGTCGGCTGCCCGATAAACTTCCAAGACTTTAGTCGCCTAATCCAGATATGTCTCCACATCAACGGAGTATTCATCACTCTCCAACAACTGATTATAACAACCAAAAACTACAAAGAACATAGAAAAGAAAAGTTAAACACTTGCAATCATGATGTGAATAAGAACACACATGTAAAATGCAAACTCATAATGGATAAAGTGCGATTGTCACATTCCACCAACCGACCAGGATTTAGACTAGTGGCCATCTCCCTGTAAGTCGAAAGACATGCTGACCTACTCAGATCACGCGCTATGTCGGGGCGCAGAACAACAAAGTTAGGAATGACTTTGCCTTGTCAGCAAACAAGAATGGGAGGATAAACATTGTCCTTCTTAGTTTTATTCAGGGGATCCAACACTTAGTTAGGGAATTCCCAACCACCAAGCGTAGTAGAGCCCTAACTTCATCTTGTTAGCTTTGCAGGTCGATCATGCTCTTATTTCATGCTCGTTAGGCGAGCAGTGGGCTGTATGGGACCGAGATCGACAAAGATCGATGCACCAACTTTATCATGGGGATCATTTCACCAGAAGAGAGTTCACCAGATGGGATGGATGAAATATCTAACGACTCAAGGGAGGAAAAAGTTATTTCCTTACTCGAATTGTCAGACATGGAGACCACCGAATAATTCAAATCGATTGAAATAGTAGGAGTATGATTAATTGATATTGTGGCGAAAAACATGGTCGAGTGCTTATAGTTGACGAGAAAAGCAACCCACCTGGGATGATCAACATCTACAAGCCTTTGCTTTATTGACCAGACCTTCAGGAGATCAACAAAGTTGACATCTTTATTGTGAGGAAGTTTCCTATTACTATTTGATGTTAAGAAGCAGAGAGAACAATTACAACATGACAAATCCATCATATAACACAATATGCGAAGCAAAAACATAAGAGTAACCTAACATATCCCTCCCCCTTCCCGAGGGCACCTATGCCCTTTATATTTTTTGCCCTTCCAACACTCCTTGTTAGAATCTTCAAATACAAAATATTTTTGTTGGTGGACGCCAATTGGTAACAGTACATGATATCAATGATACCCAGGTTGGTCTTATATAGTTCATTAGTGCGGTAAACCATTAATAATCCTCCAAGTATTTGGAGCAGCCTGGGTTGGAACCAAATCAAAGTGTTGGCAAAATTCGAGAAAAGGTTTATTAGGGGAAATGTCATCCCGTATGAATGGCGCATGTGTGCATATAACGTCGAGCAATACTACAACTCTGTCGATCTGAGTTTTTAGTTAATAGAGAACAACCTTAGTATGTTGTGGACGTAGACAAGTTGCATAACGATCACATCTTGTGTTGTGTATGCGATATCATTCTTTTTGGTGTTATTATTGTTCTTTGGCTTGTATGCATTTACTATCATATCTTGCAGGAATTTACCACCTACAATTATAATCCCCAAAACAAAAATAAATAAAAATTATTTCTTATACTATAAAAAACTGTTTTATAAAAAAACTATCCGTTTTAAAACAAAAACTGTTTTATATAATAAAAAATGTTTTATAAAAAAAACTGTATTGTTTTAAAAGACCGTTTTATGAAATAATGGTTTTATATAACAAAAAAACAAATTTGTTTTAAAAATTGTGTTTAAAATAATGGTTTTATACAACAAAAAAATGTTTTACATAAAAAAATGCACACTTAAAAAAATGTTTTACAAAAAATTGTTTAATGATGTATTTCAATCTAAAAATAAAAAAAAACTATTTTGTTGTACAAATTATACGCGTTTTATATATATTTTTTAAATGTTTCTCGTTATAAAATAATTATACGTTTTTTAAAATAAAAAGTGGTTTCATGTTTTTTAAAGGCAATAAAATTATACAAATCCTAAAAAATAAAAAAATAAAATAGTTTTTATACAAAATTATACTAAGCTTAAAAAAAATATTTGTAACCTGAAAATCTAATGTTATCAAAGAGAGACATCTAGAAAATTATAGGATTTGTCATGGGAAAAATTACCATGTTTTTTTCTCACGACAAATCACGTCTAGTCAACACAATATTAAAGTGTGATTTTAAATTTTTTCACTCTCTAAACTTTCTCTCTCTATTACATTCTCAGTTTATATTCTGTATTAAACATTATGCTTTCAAGTTCATCCGGTTCAACCAACTGTATTAATCAGTAATTTTGTAAGTTTACTTTCAGTCATTTCAGTTATTGTAATTTATGTTCTTCGTGTTCTTCAGTTTTCAGTATTAATAATTTCTGTTTTTATTATATGTGCTGCTTCCCTTTTGGTATCAGAGCCAAGTTTCCCAGTTATTGTGTTTGATCTATATTTCCAGTTCCCTTTTAGAGCCAAATTTTGAGCCAGTTTTGATTCTTACACCCTTTGTGTTTTCACATCCCAACTTGTTAGATCACCTGAACAGTAAATCTGGTATCCAAACAGTAAGACCCGAGTGAGTGGCCTGAGCGGATAGGTATGAGAGAGTATGTATTGAAACATTTTGAGAAAACAGACATGAAAATTGTAAGGAGAAAATAGGTTCCTTAGAAGCTTTAAAAATGAATAGATTATTTAGATCAAATTCTTTGGCTAGTTCTAGCTCTAGATCTTCTTTAGCTTTCCCCCCAGACATAATAAACGAGGAAGAACATGTTTATGAAGAAGTAAATTTAGATTTAAATGATTGGAATATTCCCAAAGTCCCAACAAAAGAAATTTACAAAACCAGTTTTCTAAAGTCATCCTTTAGTACTAATTATAATGTTAAAACCGTTGAACATGTTTATGCTTTGAATAAAGAACATGATAGAATTCAATTATTAACTAGTGAAGCTATTACAAAACAAAGAAAAAACGGATTCAATTTCCTACACATAGGATTAATACAAGTAGCAGTCAAACCATTAACCAGTAAAGGAATAAACGCCTCTATCCTCTTGTGTCTTAGAGATGCTAGACATACTAATTACAATACAAGTATTTTAGGAATGATGGAATCAAGCCTATTTAATGGTCCAATACATTTTAACTGCTTTCCTGATTTTACATTAAGTTTAACAGACCCTCGCATATTAAAAACTATGACACTGAATATTAAAACATCTGGTTATGAAATGTTAGAAGGAAGTAAACCACTTGCTTTAATTTATAGAATTTATTACAAATGTTTAAGAACAAATCTAAATGTCCACGCTTTAGTAAAAAGCCCGAAAGATAAAACCCTTTTAATACAAAGCAGTACAAATGATGCTAATATTCAAGTCCCTAGGTCAATAAATTGGAAAGATATTAATTTACCAAACGATTGGTTATTAGAAAATGAAAATCATCCCAGAAAAGTACAAAACAATGCTATTAATCTAGAACGAATCCAAGAATACCTTGATGGATCAGTTAGGATAAGTTTTGACCAACCACGATTTAGAAATCTCCATATTAGAGATGATAGTAAATCCAGAGATGATAATAAATCCCAAACAAGTTATTCAACAAGAAAAGATGATGATTTAATACCCAGACGTAATCTTAAGTTAAAAGAAATAGATACAACCTCCCAAGTAAGTAAACCCTGTTATACAGCAACATCTAATTTTAATGATGATGAAGATCAACATTCCTCAACTCAAACGGATTTTGAAACAGGTTCAGTAAATCACCAATTATTAACAATCAATAAAGACTATAAAACTGACATGATTAAATTAGCAGAAGATTTTGAGTCAAAAGAAAACCGTATTAGAAGACGAGCATATAGAGAAAAATACTCCCAAAGTGAAAAAGCTAAGATACTAAGAAAATGGAAAACTTTAATGAATGAATTAAGAACAGACATAAAATTTTTCGATTATTTAGATAACTATTATAAAAAGATAAATGTCCTTACAAAAGTAAAATGGACAAAACAAGACAAAACAACAATATCATCTAGTCACCCTCCACTAGAAACCATTTTAGTAAATCACATGGGAACAGAAGTTATTGCTACACCTTTTAAAAATACTTCTACTAATGATGAAATCAAAAAGGTTATTGAACAAAATAATTACACTAATCAATACCTAAATACTCTAGGAAAACAACTAGAATCTATTGATAATAAGTTAGATAAACCAAACCTACCATATAAAAAAGAAATACCTTTAATTCAACTTCCTGAAGTCCGAAAAGGAGTAAATTTACAAACAAAGTCTGAAAAAACTCTAGATAAAATAGAAAAAATGCTTAAAGATATCAAAGCGGAAGTCAAAGCAGAGTCATCAAAAACTGTTACAACTATTAACAAAAGCACCTATACAGACTCATCCCAAGAAACTACTACAGACGAAGATATCCAGAGTATTGAGAAACAGTTTACTAATGTTGAATTAAAAAGAATAAAAAACTCTAGAACAACTCCTACCACATTAACAAAAAATTGGTATACAAGACCAACACCCCCAGATATGCAATATGAAGAAAGAAATGTCCACAATCAATTTTCAGTTTCTTCAGATAGACTTTATGAGTGGAACATAGATGGATTATCTGAACAAGAAATTTTAAATAAAATTCAACACATATCTATGGTTGCCAACAATTATTTAAACAATCAGAACATTCCCCAAACAGAAATAGTTGAGCTATTAACCATGGGATTCACCGGAACATTAAAATCTTGGTGGGATAAACATCTTACCGAAGAATCAAAGGAACAAATTAAATCTGCTGTCCAACAAGATGCTAATGGCCTCCCAATTTTTGATGAAAACATTGGAATGGGGATTCCAGATGGAGTTAACACTTTAGTTTTCACAATTTCCGCTTTGATATCTTTAAGCATTTTTTCTATTTTATCTAGAGTTTTTTCAGACTTTGTTTGTAAATTTACTCCTTTTCGGACTTCAGGAAGTTGAATTAAAGGTATTCCTTTTTTATATGGTAGGTTTGGTTTATCTAACTTATTATCAATAGATTCTAGTTGTTTTCCTAGAGTATTTAGGTATTGATTAGTGTAATTATTTTGTTCAATAACCTTTTTGATTTCATCATTAGTAGAAGTAATTTTAAAAGGTGTAGCAATAACTTATGTTCCCATGTGATTTACTAAAATGGTTTCTAGTGGAGGGTGACTAGATGATATTGTTGTTTTGTCTTGTTTTGTCCATTTTACTTTTGTAAGGACATTTATCTTTTTATAATAGTTATCTAAATAATCGAAAAATTTTATGTCTGTTCTTAATTCATTCATTAAAGTTTTCCATTTTCTTAGTATCTTAACTTTTTCACTTTGGGAGTATTTTTCTCTATATGCTCGTCTTCTAATACGGTTTTCTTTTGACTCAAAATCTTCTGCTAATTTAATCATGTCAGTTTTATAGTCTTTATTGATTGTTAATAATTGGTGATTTACTGAACCTGTTTCAAAATCCGTTTGAGTTGGGGAATGTTGATCTTCATCATCATTAAAATTAGATGTTGCTGTATAACAGGGTTTACTTACTTGGGAGGTTGTATCTATTTCTTTTAACTTAAGATTACGTCTGGGTATTAAATCATCATCTTTTCTTGTTGAATAACTTGTTTGGGATTTATTATCATCTCTGGATTTACTATCATCTCTAATATGGAGATTTCTAAATCGTGGTTGGTCAAAACTTATCCTAACTGATCCATCAAGGTATTCTTGGATTCGTTCTAGATTAATAGCATTGTTTTGTACTTTTCTGGGATGATTTTCATTTTCTAATAACCAATCGTTTGGTAAATTAATATCTTTCCAATTTATTGACCTAGGGACTTGAATATTAGCATCATTTGTACTGCTTTGTATTAAAAGGGTTTTATCTTTCGGGCTTTTTACTAAAGCGTGGACATTTAGATTTGTTCTTAAACATTTGTAATAAATTCTATAAATTAAAGCAAGTGGTTTACTTCCTTCTAACATTTCATAACCAGATGTTTTAATATTCAGTGTCATAGTTTTTAATATGTGAGGGTCTGTTAAACTTAATGTAAAATCAGGAAAGCAGTTAAAATGTATTGGACCATTAAATAGGCTTGATTCCATCATTCCTAAAATACTTGTATTGTAATTAGTATGTATAGCATCTCTAAGACACAAGAGGATAGAGGCGTTTATTCCTTTACTGGTTAATGGTTTGACTGCTACTTGTATTAATCCTATGTGTAGGAAATTGAATCCGTTTTTTCTTTGTTTTGTAATAGCTTCACTAGTTAATAATTGAATTCTATCATGTTCTTTATTCAAAGCATAAACATGTTCAACGGTTTTAACATTATAATTAGTACTAAAGGATGACTTTAGAAAACTGGTTTTGTAAATTTCTTTTGTTGGGACTTTGGGAATATTCCAATCATTTAAATCTAAATTTACTTCTTCATAAACATGTTCTTCCTCGTTTATTATGTCTGGGGGGAAAGCTAAAGAAGATCTAGAGCTAGAACTAGCCAAAGAATTTGATCTAAATAATCTATTCATTTTTAAAGCTTCTAAGGAACCTATTTTCTCCTTACAATTTTCATGTCTGTTTTCTCAAAATGTTTCAATACATACCCTCTCATACCTATCCGCTCAGGCCACTCACTCGGGTCTTACTGTTTGGATACCGGATTTACTGAATTGAATTTGGTGACTTGGAAGTGATTTTAGAATGGAGGGATGAGATCCCCAATCTTGAAGAGAGATTATATTATTAATATGCAAGGAATGGTAAAGAATCCTTGACGAATCGTTGCGATCAGTGATGGCTTTAATACGAACTGATTCTGAGGAGTAGAGGATATCCATGTAAAATTTTAAAGTCTTGGCGGGATGATGGGGAGTAAAATGCCAAGAAAGGGGGAAATAGTTTTTTATTAAATCAATGGGATTTTTAATATGGTTGTGATTTGGCTCAATAGAAAATAGATTTGAAAATTTTGGTTTGAGCACATAATCAGTTCTGGTAGGATGATTATAAAATTTGGTTTTAGTAATCTGTTGAATGGGCTGAGGAGCAAATGGGTCATTGACTAGGTATTGACTGGAAGAAGGTCCAAACTCTGCAGGAGTGGCAAGAGTGGAACTGTAACTAAAATTTGGTCTTGGGATGTTTCCAAGGACCTGGTATCTGTTTGTAACTTGGAGAGGGGATGCAAGTTTAGTAGAAGATTGGCTTGTGGGTAGAGCAAGAGCTCTAGGTGTCTTCTGGGGGTTTTTCTCCGTCATTGTTATTCTGTAGAAATTCACGTGTGAGAAAATCAGGAATTGAATTCTCACTTCCTTTAATATAGTCAATATCGAAATAAAAAATGCTTAATATAGATTGCCATCTAGCAAAAATTTGTTTGGAAGCAATATTGTGGACATCCTTTTCTAAAACATATTTAGCACTTTTACAATCTACACGGATTAAAAACTTTTGATTTAAAATGTCACTCTGAAATTTCGAAACACATAAAACAATAGATAATATTTCCTTTTTAATAGTACTATAATTACTTTGCGCTTTGTTCCAGACTCCGGAATAGAATCGAACGATTTGCTCAGGGGAATGAGGGTTGATTTTCTGTTTAAGAATACCTCCGTAGCCAATGTCAGAGGCATCGGTTTCAATGATTTTGAATGAATTGGGTGTAGAAAGACCAAGACAAGGAAGGGTTTTAACATGTTTTTTTACGTTTTGGACTATCGAGGTATGTTCTAAAGTCCAAGGAGGAGGGTTACATTGTAGTCTCTCAAATAATGGTTTGCATTGTTTGCGAAGATTTGGATAAAATTCCGCAATATAGTTTAATGATCCTAGAAATCTTTGGAGTTGCGTTTTTTTGAGGATTTCATCAGGAAATTTATCAGCAAATTGAATGGCTCTATCTATGGGACTAATTTTTCCTTGATAAATGTTATGACCTAAAAATCTGACCTTTGTTTGGAATAAATTGACTTTTGAGGCTGAAACTACTAAACCATTAGTTTTTATTAGTTCAAAAAATAATTTTAAGTGTTTCCAGTGTTCTTCGAGTGTGTGGGAATAGATGAGGACATCATCAATGTAGACAATCGTGAAATGGGATGAAGGATTAAATATTTCATTCATGATATTCTGGAATTCACTAGGTGCATTTTTTAAGCCAAACGGCATGACACACCACTCATAGTGACCAAATGGGGTTGTGAATGCGGTTTTGTATCTGTCCTTTTCATGGATTTGTATTTGCCAAAATCCACTCTTCATATCAAACTTGGAAAAAATTGTTGCTTGATTTAATCGGTTCATGAGGTCGCGTTTATTTGGGATTGGATATCTTATCCATTCTAAAACTTTATTAAGTGGTTTGTAATTGATGACTAACCTGGGAACTCCTCTTTCTAACTCAGCATTTTTTCTGACATAGAATGCGGGGCATGGCCAGGGAGATTTACTTTTCCTTATAATTCCTTTTTGTAACAACCCATTAATTTCATCTTTACATAGTTCCATATCTTCTTGATTCATTTGAATAGGTCTTGCTTTTGTAGGAATAAATTTTTCACTAAAATCCTTGGTGTATGGTAAGGTTACTATATGTTTCTTTCTATGTAAGAAGGCATTTGGTAGATCAGAACAGATTTCATTTGTGATTTTTATCTTGAATTTTTCTATTTCATCTTGGAGAGGTTTATTAGTAAGTTGTTTTTCAATTCTTTTGTATCTTATTTCTTCATTTAGAAAATTTAATTGTTTTCTCTTATATTGAAGACGCTTTATTGATATTGAAAATTCTTTGAGAGTTTTTAAATCCCTGATTTCTGGTTTTGAGAGAAATTCGAATTTTACTTGTTGTCCGAAGGCTATTGAGGTTATTCCAGTGCCACTAGTTGTAAATGGATATAAAAGGCAAAGAAAAGGGATTCCTGGGATTACTTTGTCTGTCATATTTTTTACTAAAACAAAAGGTGTTTTGTAACAAACATTATTTTGACAAATATGAGCTTTGGGTAATTTGTATTTGATTTGCATTTTACTTCCATTGGCTGAGTTTAATCGTTCAGATGTTTTATGATAATACCGGGTTGGAATTAATCCTTCTTGTAAGCAATTTAAATCTGCACCTGAATCAATTAATGCTACGACTTTTATCTCATATTCTTTGTCAATAATTAAAGTTACTTGTACATGCCACTTTTGCAAATTAATCTGGTTTATGATATTTAATTGCTGCTCTGTTTCTTCTTCTGTTACTATTTTGTCATCCTCTGGTTCACTTTCTGAGGAGATAACTTTTTGCTTTTGGAAAGTTTGGTCAACTTTTAAAATAGTGATATCTTGTTTTAACTCTTTACTTTCTATTTTGATGTCTTTGATATCTTGTTTAATTATGTTAACTTCTCGTTGAAGATCTTGCAATGTAATTTCTTTGTGGGTTTTAAATCGTTTTAGAGTATTATCAAGACTTATCTTATGTTGTTTCTTTTCAGCATATTCTTCTTTAGATAATAATTTTTTAAATTTGGATAGGTATTGTGATTTTAAATCTCGGTTTTCTATTTTTCCAATTAAATCAATTAATAGTTCTTCCTGTTCTTCCTGTTTAGTGAGGACATTAATAGTTTTACAGCAATTGTCCTTACATCCTAAATTTATATCTGGAGAGCTAGAGTTTGTATCGGATTCATAGTAACTTGATGATTCGTAATCAGTGTTTATTTCACCTTCACTAGAAGAATTTTTTAGTTCAAAAATTTTATATATTTCCTGTGTTACTTCAGATGATAATTGCAACTGGTTAATCTGGGATTTTACTTTACATTCAGATTTGTAGTGACCCGTTTTTCCACATTTATAACATTTTACTTTACTCTTGTCACTTTTCTTATTAGTAAACTGTTACAACTATTAACAAAAGCACCTATACAGACTCATCCCAAGAAACTACTACAGACGAAGATATCCAGAGTATTGAGAAACAGTTTACTAATGTTGAATTAAAAAGAATAAAAAACTCTAGAACAACTCCTACCACATTAACAAAAAATTGGTATACAAGACCAACACCCCCAGATATGCAATATGAAGAAAGAAATGTCCACAATCAATTTTCAGTTTCTTCAGATAGACTTTATGAGTGGAACATAGATGGATTATCTGAACAAGAAATTTTAAATAAAATGCAACACATATCTATGGTTGCCAACAATTATTTAAACAATCAGAACATTCCCCAAACAGAAATAGTTGAGCTATTAACCATGGGATTCACCGGAACATTAAAATCTTGGTGGGATAAACATCTTACCGAAGAATCAAAGGAACAAATTAAATCTGCTGTCCAACAAGATGCTAATGGCCTCCCAATTTTTGATGAAAACATTGGAATGGGGATTCCAGATGGAGTTAACACTTTAGTTTTCACAATAATAAAATATTTTTTAGGAACACCAAGTAATATCACCTCAAGGATTCATGATCAACTAAGTAACCTTAGATGCCCAACTTTAAGTGATTTTAGATGGTACAAAGATGTTTTCACATCACGAGTAATGCTTAGAGACGATAGTAATGAACCATTTTGGAAAGAAAAATTCATTAATGGTTTACCAAATTTATTTGCTCATAAAATAAGAGAAGTCCTAAGTAACACCAATGGACACATTGATTATAACAATCTTACATATGGAGACATAATAAGCACAATCCAGAAAGAAGGATTAAAAATGTGTATAGATATGAAAATAAGTAAACAGGCTAATAAAGAAAAATTAAAAGCAAAATACGAAATGAGAAATTTTTATATAATGAATATGATACATACATTAAAATGTAATACGCTAGAATTTTGCATGTTTTAATAACATAATGGTTTATGCAAAATATAAATGTGGATTTTTTAAAATTTAATTAACGCGACACGAGCGTAAATTTATAAATTATTTTGTTATGAAGTGACATAGATGATGATTAATCAGCACCGTCACAAGATGCGATTTAGCCTAGTTTGCCTCTCCGAAAGAGGTATAAACCAAATTCAATGCAAATCTTGGGGTTAAGTTCAACTTTTCCCCTAAATTGTATAACATCTCTATATTTATATTTTGTATACAAAATATACTCTAATAATCTACACCAAATCAAATGTGTCATATTTTTGGTACATATGATTTTCACTTACCTCTCTTAACGAGGTACATATTTCTGTTTTCACAAAGATGGCTTTTAATCCAGGATATAATTTCCAAAATTCTAAAAGTAGTTATGTTGAAAGAAAATTAAAACAAAATTGTTCCGAAGTTACTTGGGCAAGGGGTTGTTGTTGAAGACAGGAGACAGAAGAGCTTAGGATTCTGAATGGGGCCATCCTCATCAACTCCACCAATAGTCAGACACCCAATGCGAACGCGGCGCGTAAGCATATTATTCCGTATCTACACTAAATATAACCCCCCTACGGTTTTAGATTAAATATAGAAACTGTTGCTAGAAATTTTGGCGGGCAAATCACAACAAATTCAAAAACATCCTAAACCCTAGCGGCCCCATTACTTCCCTCTCACTCTCCATTTTTTCCATTTCTCTCTGTCCCACCTACCTATGCTAACTCCTGCTATTCAGGTTCGTGATTGAAATTGGTTAGGGCTTTTCAAGCTCAGCTTTTTTCTACTAATTTGTTAGAAAGATTTGATTTTTCTTCAAGTTGTAATTTGATTTTACTCAATTTTTGCTGTGTTTCAGCTTTGGAAGCAGTTTCTCTAAAACGAAGAGCTTTGTGGCAGTTTGATAGTAAGTTATTTTAGGTTAAATTAGGACATCTATTCAGAACAAGGTGGAGTAGGCCAAAAAAATTGGTTTCTGAATTTCTGAGAGGTTATATAGAATTAGGAAAATAAACAGTATGGGAAAAGTGTCTCCAAAAGATAGGTACCCCAAAACATCGAAGCAGAAAAGGCGTATGCGTAGTAGTAGTTCTAGCAATAAGTATCTGAAGCCAGGTGCTCTTGCTCAGCTCCGTTACAGTAAGGCGTCCGCCACCAAGCCATGTACAGATCTTGGGAAGAAAAGGGTGGCTGTGCTTGATGCTGACAAGACAGATAGTGAAGCAGTGGTTGATGGTGTCGATGAAAGCCCTACCATTTTATCGCCTGTTAGGTTTGGGTTTGGGTTTGGTTCTGTGGTTGGGCCACTGGATATGTTCAGACAGAACAGTTTACAGAGAACGCCAAAGACGCCTCGTGCTGAAGATTGCGACTTCGAGTCCAGGCTTGAGTCTCTCCCAATGGATTTACTGGTATTTCACACTTGCACTTGCTCCCCTGTTTTGATTGCTTCATCATATAATATAGCATTTTGTTGGAAACTGTTTCGTGTGATTAGTGTTTTATAAATTGTTTTGTTTCGATGCCTTTTGATTTTACTAACATCATAGATAATTGGTTTTATGATGGTTTGGGCTTTTGTATCTGTTCAACAGGAACTCAATCATAGCTATGTTTCAGTTGTTCTTTAAATTCTCTATATGATTATGTTTCAGGTTAGACTTGTATCTGTTCTAGTGGAACACAATGGTGGTTGTGTTTATTTTTTCTTTTCTATTTCCTTTCATATATCATAAATCTATCTTTGCTGTAAAGATAGCCATTTGATTCTGAATAATCTATATATACATAATTGATTGACTCTTCTAACGTATGAATTTTTAAACTTTGATGTTAAGACACATATTTGTTTTCGGGTTGTTTAACAATTGTACAGCTGAAGTGACCTTTTGTTGAAAAAAAATCTTTCATCTGGTAACTCGTAATCAGACATATAGTTTTTTTTTGTGTAAATTGTCTCTTTGGAGGCACAATCATTGAAAACAAGCTGCATATATGATCTGGCGGATCTATGTTCCGCTTTTTGTGGGGGTGGAATGATACGACAACTATGCATATCAGACTGCATGAACTTTATAAGAATATAAAGAGAGAAACATTGTTAGATTACTAAACATGTATCACCTTTATTAAGAGTTCTATACAACCCAAGAATAGTAAAATTTACATCTGAGAATGGTACGAGTCAAATAATAAGTTCATTATAAATCTGGACTAGGTTATAATTAGATGAGGGATTGTAATTAATAACTTAATATGGAGCCTAATAACGTATTGTAGATGATACATCTATGATATTGGTGAGAGATGTAGTTATATCAATAATTTGATACCGGTCATTCTAAGATTTTGAAGATTTATGCGTACCCTTGGATTAAACTAATTCACAGTACTTTGTGGAATTTGATGAATCATGTGAGCCAGCATATTATGGCATATTTTGGGATTTGCCAAGGAGGCCCATGGCCAGTGCACTCTCTAAACTGGTTGGAGTTTAAGCTGTTGGTAAGTGAGGTTGAAGTTTAAAATCATGTCTATCAAGCAAACACAGACACTGGGAGATCTCAACATATACTCTATTACAGTTTTTTTTTTCCCAGAAGAGAGATGCCCGCGTGTTCTATTTATAGGCTTGTGCATTGTATGGGTAGGTTTGTCTAAGTTTTATGTAGATTTGACCGCCCATTTTTGCTGATGCGTATATTGGCAAGACTGTTAATAAATCAATTATAAGGGGGTTGTCATTGGTGGGAGCGAACAAGTTTCTTATGTTTTTAGTGTCTACATCTGATTGCCACAGTAGGCATTAGACAGAGATAGGAAGAGTTGAAACTATTTGTAAGTGTACATATGATCTGAACTACAAGATAGATTATACAATGGAAAGGCAAAATGCCATGAGAGGAGATGGATGCAACTATAGTAATATTGAACATTCCTCAATTGTCAAGAAGACGTTGTACAATTGCTTTTGTTCATATATGGTTATGGGTATGTATCCCTCTATTAACTTGTATTTGTTTCGACAACAAGATGACTGCGGTCTGTGTTATCATGTCCAAAGTATTTGCTATGCACCATTGTAGTTATCTGTCTTTTACACGAACAGTGGTTCAATTTTTTTTATTTTATCATTATTATTACTATTATTATTATTATTATTATTATTATTATTATTATTTTTTTTTTTTTGGCTGTGGTTACTGATTCACGTTCTTTGTGATTTGAGGTGAAAATACTTTGCCACCTGCACCATGACCAACTTAGAGCAGTTTTCCACGTCTCCCAGAGAATCAGAAAGGCTGTAAGTCTCTCTCTCTCTCTCTCTCTCTCTCTCTCAATATGCCATGGTATGGAATTTAACTTCTTATGCATTTGGATCAGGTTGTACTTGCCAGACAGTTCCATTTTAATTACACTACTCCCGATCGGTCAAGACAAGAGATGTTGAGAGCAATGACTCCACTCCCCACAGAACACTGGCCTTTTGTGAGGTGCTTATCTCAAGCTCCCCTTAATTTCTTTCTACATACTAATTTACTTTCTTGTTTTTGAAACACTTTTTTTCGCTATTAAATTTATTACTGCTTCTATCTCAGCAAGGGAGATGGAAAGGGTATCTGGATCCCTAATCCAAACACCCCCAAAGCACCCAGGCATGGCCCCCGCCCACCTTCCCGTATTAAATTCACTGAGATGCGGC
This sequence comes from Sambucus nigra, assembly GCA_949130495.1. Classification (NCBI taxonomy): domain Eukaryota; kingdom Viridiplantae; phylum Streptophyta; class Magnoliopsida; order Dipsacales; family Adoxaceae; genus Sambucus; species Sambucus nigra. The sequence continues at coordinate 238,722,895 of OX422207.1, forward strand.
AAATTGCAGCTGTTCTGTTCCAGGAATCGTTTCCTTCACGGTGCATGGTCCCTTCTGGTTTACCAAAACCCCTATGCAAATCATTGGCTTCCAATCGAGTTTTGTTCTACGAGGATGAGTTGTGCCAGGCTGTTGCTCAGAATAAGCTTCGATGATTTTTCATAATGTTTTATATCGTGTCCCTCTGTGTATAGTTTGTTTTTCAGTCCCTCTTTAGTGATAAGTATTTAGAGTACACAGGGTGTAGTTTTGTTAGTTTTGCTAGTCGTATTGAGAGTTATACGAGTATTTAAGATTTGCATTAGAACTAGAGAGATTTCAATGGTTGTGATGCGAATAATATATGTAAACTGGGGCAGTCACTTGTATAGTGCCTCTATATATAATATTTTCAGAATGGTACTCCTCTTTGAAATTATCAGTGTAGAACATTGGATATTCAGGGTGTACATTTTCTCATGGGCAAGGATGTATGTTTGAGAGCAATAGGAACCTGCTTGTCAATTTTGTGTTTCAATTGCTGCTTATCAAAATTGGCTCCACCCATGCCCTCATTTATGATTCATATAACTGATCTCGTGTCTGTGTAAGATTGGTTTTTGTTGTCCAGTAATTGTGCCACATTTGTGTGGGCCTACTGGGTTATCTTAACTATCTGAATTTTTTTAAAGGATACTTTAGTGGCTATCTATGTTTTGGCGGCCAATAATTATTTGTAATGCAATTTGGAAGTCTAAAGTTTTTAACTATTTGCATTTTGAGGCCCACTTCATCATTTTGGATGGTTGTTTCTGGCACTAATAAGTTCATCAAAGTGTAGGATAGTGAAAATAAACTCCCAAGTCCTAATAATGAAAACTGAAGACCTCAAAGGGAATTACGAAGAATTACTGAACCCCAAATAAGTACAAATAGCATTTTCTTTTACTTTGTTTTGTTTGTGTTCAGTTAACTAATCATATTGAAAATTGCCAATTATATTTCTATGTTCATCCAATCAGTTCCGACCTAATGGTACTTTTTAAGTTGTGTATCATTGTATTACCAAATAAAAAATGATTAAATGTTGCCTCTCTGCTTGTGAAACACAAAAAGTGTATTGCGTATGTAAAAATTAAGATAGTGTAATTATGGATTGTTTTTACAAAAAACCTGGGCGCAGCCTGTATTAATTGATGGTATAAACAGTAGATATAAAGGTGATACAGGTATACAAAAGTAAGGTTCTTCAATGATCAATGCGTAGCTCACAAAGTACAAAACACTTTTAAGGATCAAACATATGTTTTCTCAAACATTTTGGAAGAAGATGATGCATTTTTCTCTCTATTCTATAACATTCTCTCATTGCGGTAGTTGCAACCAAGGTAGTTGGAAGGTGATTGTTATATTATAGATAGATGCTGAGAATTGGGGTTTAAATATTGCTGGAGGTTTGAGTTCTAGTGTTGAAATGCATTAAATGTAATTGGAACATTACAATATACCAACCGTTTTAAGGTCAATTAGAGATGACCGAGTACATTTTTCAACGTACCTCTTCCAAATTTGTTTCTATGCAACCTCTTTAAGATACAATATGAGGTATGTCCAAATTTGGCATGCCAATATTAGGTTTAAAATGACGTGATCTTTCCTTAGTTCCCCGGGAATGTTATATATATATATATATAAAATAAATAATGAATCGACAAGGCATTCGATGGTTAAGTCTTGACTTAACGGTGTTTCCTTATTAGAGCTAAGACTAGTTCCTTCAAGTCCTACTAGTTGTTCCTTCCACAAGGCACAGATAAACCTGTATCACGTGCAACTTACGCGGTAACCTTCTGACCTCCCTGATGGAGCGGAACCTTGTTTTACCTTCTCTCTCTGCAATACCTGTTTGAGGTTAATCCTAATATTTTACAAATACAGCTCAGGTCAGGAACCTTTATGTTATTGAGGTCTCTCAAGGGACCTTATAAAGATGCTCTTTGGGAGGCTTTGTAATATAGGTTATGGTCTCTCAAGGGACCATAACCTCTACTAGATTATGCCTCTTGTTATGGAATGTGATTATCCAAATTACGATATAAATTAGGGTTTCTTAGAGAGCCCCTAATACAATATCAATATGTATTATTACTAGAAGCATCGGCCATCAGCAGAGGCCTAAACTGACTGCCCAATTAGGGGAGAAGAAATTTTGCGGATTAACAGTCAGTAAAACTTTCTGCTCGAATATCCAATAAACAGTACAAAACTGTCAAAATGGTTAAAACTTATTTTGCCAATCCTGCTAGAGATATGGTTGTATGCAGTATTCTTCTCCATGTGGAAACGACCAATGCAATGGTGATTATGTGTTCCTATAAAAATCATGTATACATCAATTAATAATAAAATAACAAGTCAGTGTAGTGTACAGTTATATTTGTGTAATCAATTTGTAAAAAGGTGTTTGATAAATCAACTTGGTACCTTTTAACTTTGTGTAAGATTGAAAAATCACTTTAAGAACTCTGCTTCCTAACGAGCCGACTGAAACAGGACTTCAATCAATTAGCAGTGAAGATTCTTTTGGTTATAGATAAGTTATTAGACTCCAAATATGAGAATTAATTATACTAGTTTGTGTTTTTGTGTAACATAGAGAACGCATCTGAGCATGTGGATTTTCGTAGTTGTACTATCTGCAGTCTATTACAGTCATTCACGTGTCCTTAATTTAAGCCTGCAAGTTTGGCCGCGCTTCAATAAGTTTTTCTCATGCACTTAATAAATATCATGCTGGCGCTTGGAAAGAGAATGATGCTGTTTTGACTTTATCTATATTCATATATAGACACTAAATATATACATTGAGAAAAGCGTAGGGAGGAGAAAGTAGAAACACAATGGCAGAAAAGTTTTTTCTTATTTAATTAAAAAAGGTTGGGGATGAGGACGATAGTATCTGGGGGTAGCTAGATAAATAAAACTCCATCGAAGCAAAGTAAAATTTGTTTTTATTAAAGAAGAGAAGATAAACAACATTACCACTTGTGAAAAGTAGATAAAACCGTGAAGGGTTCGTGGCCCTCCCAACTTTTAATCACTAGTTCAGATAGTACTTGACATGTTCTTTTTCTTTCTTCTTTAAATTTTGTAATAATGACAAACTATTTCAGTCCTTTATAAATTGGTTTGAGTGGGAAACTTGAATTATACACATTACAATAAATTCACAAAAACTAAATTCCACAAATGAAGATCAAGCAATTTATAAATTTAAGATAAATTCCCAATCATTTCTCTGTAACAATTTGTTGTAGTACTCAGTTACGGTTTGCCACTTAACTTTACCCATAATAACATGGCTATGATTTTTTCAATATATAGGATATCATATTACATAAATAAGTATCTTTCCTCGCTTGATTAAATTCCAAACTGCAACAACTAAGAGGAATACAAATCCAAACAAATGTTTATAGTAACCTTAAATGCAATTTATCGAGCCTTCGCAACTAATGGAATACGCTTCCATGGAGAGTTTCCAAATGACCCTAATTGCTATTGAACACTTCCCTTCAAACGACTAAACAAGCATGGGATTTATTTTTAGTTTTTCAGAGCAAAACCTTGTACTGGTTCCAGGATCCAATCTTGTTAAATCTATTATTTAGTGATCGGAGGAAAATTATTCAATACTTGTAATTTGTCTCCTTGCACAGTAAAAATAAATAAATATGCACCACATGTTCAATCAAGTATCATGTTTCCAGACATTTACTAACCACCACATGAGATATGGATTGGGGTGATAAGAGTGTGGATTTTCCTTCCGTTTATGGCAATATATTATTCTCTCTCCTCCCATCTTAATAGTCGCTATTTAAAACACTCGATCAATGACCACAATCAAGGCTTTCTTATTATGATGAAATTTGGTTTGTTAATTAAGTTAAAAATAAGGAAAGTGAATATTGATTTAAGAAGTCCCAAAAAGAAAATAATACTATTATTTTGGGGGAGAGAACAATGCAAGGTTTGTGTTAACTGTTAATAACCGGGCCTACACTTACTTTACGGCAATATATAAACGAGTGTATTAGGCGTTAACATTTAGGGGATTAAACAATTCAAGTTACTCAAGCTCGATATATTTCGGTCAAAAGCTACTTCAAAACTGACTTGTAAAAGATAAATGAGCCGAATATAATCATATATTCACTTGTTAACTTGCCAAATGTTACTCTACTAATCAATAACAATTTGTATGAAAAAAAATACACCTCAGCTCTATTCATGATCACCATGCACGACAAACTTGACACAAAATCATCCCGCAGAATAGCTGAATCAAAATCAAATATTTTCCAAAGCTCATCAAGCTCTGTATTGATTACAGCTCTTTAACAATCTAACATATCTTTATGTTGACCCATGGCTACGATTTTAGCCACTCATCTTTCTTGTCCACCACTCCATGTACTTGTAGAAACAAATTTCTCATCCTCTTGCTTATAAAAGGAGCCTAAAGTGAAAAACAAAAATACACCAAAACATCAACTAATACAAAATGTAGTAGCAACTAGAGTGGAGAAAAAAAATACGAAGCGAGTATTTTTCATCGTTGTAAAAGTGCAAGCCAAAAAGTACGGAGCGAGCATTTTCAGAGTGCGAGCAATACACATAATAGATTTTTGTATTAAGGAGGTGAACAGAAAACAACGATTAGCGTCTTGACACGCGCTACTTTTCACACTTAATGAAGGACCAAAAATGAAAGACGATTCACAAATTCTGTTGATTGGTAGCATCAGTGGGATCTAAATGCTAATTTCACTTCAATCTATTGGATTAGCTCTTCTACTGGAACACAATTATATAGGACTTTCCATAAAAATATAGACATTTGAGGAGGAATTTTGGAATCCCATATAAACTTATAAACTAAGGAGGAGATCTTATAATCTTTGATTTGACCATAAGCTGAAGCAAATGTAAAAGAACCACTTTGAGTTGGTTTCCACACAAGTTCATCTAACCATTTGAGCCTTTCAATTGAGGGTACTTTGTATTCATAAATCTAGCCCACAGACTTTTTCCTTCTTTAAATTTACAAGCCAATTCTATGTTAGTAGCTTTCATAATTGAATTCAAGCTTATAATACCTAATCCACCTTCTTGCTTAGGAAAACATATTCAATCCCATCTAATCCAATGAATTTTTTTGCCATATTCCTTATTACCCCCCCCAAAAGAAGGAACTTATCATGTTGCTAACTGAATGAATAGTCTTCTTAGGAGGATTTAAGGAAAAATAAGAAAACAGGGGCATAAAAGCAAGAACTGATTGGATCAAAGATATTTTTGAATTCATCCAACTGTTGGAGTGTTTTTGTTTATTTTACTTTCATGTTTCCTTTATATGTAGCAAACTCTCATGCAGGCTTGGGTACACATTTACTAATCTTTCTGATGCATATTACCGTGATGAAGGGCAACGTAATGAGACACGTCTTGAGGTAGTACTTTAGGTAAATTGTTCAACTTTCAGACAAATTATGCTAGCGAACAGTTAACAAATAACGAAATTTATGCATAAGTTCTTGGATCTATAAGTATTGATGTAGAACAAGTGTAGTGAAGACTTTCCTACCTAATGAAATGATTAATTGTTAATTCTATGCAAATCTATATTATCAAGATAAACAATTGCTCCTCTTTATTCAATTGATGTTCTAATGGGCCTAGTTTGCTATGCATATCTATATTATTCAAGATAACCAATGCCACTCGTGGCACGCTAATTTCACGGTATTCTTTATATATTTATGTTATCACTATATTATTCAACATAAGTTAGCATGACATGTGTGTGTGTGTGTGTGTGTGTCTCTCTCTCTCTCTCTCTCTATATATATATATGTATATATATATATACTTCTCCTTGCTATGCATATCTATATTGTAATCATTTTAGGAGATGATTACGAGTTGTAACTGGTTCACGAATATTTTTTCTCTTTTGTGCAGGGGATGATGTGGCAAGCACCAATTTCATGACTCGATATCATTAAGCGACATCTCAAACCTACTGTGGCAAGCAACAATTTTAAACAATGTGAATACCAAAACGCACTTACCTATCTTATATACGACTTCACTTATGTATGCCAACATATTGTATGCGTCAATATCTTCAAACAATCGTAGATGATCGATTGTTACACACTAATCTATCTCATATATGATGAGAATGACGTGGATATAGAAAGACGATGAAGATCGAGAGGCTCAACATCGACATGAGCTCGAAGAATTATAGATTCTCCACCAACTAGCACTACAATAGATAAAAACTGACATAAGAAGTGAAATACAGAGTTTGTTTTGGAGTATTATCCCTCGTCATGCTTCTATTACCTCAACGACCCATAACGACTAGGTAATAACACATCTTTATTTTATTTTTATATATGTATGTGGTGGAGTGTTAGGTAGGATATATGTTGTGGCGATTCCGCCATAGTTGTTTACAATGTTGTGGCTATTTCTATCATTGTTTTTGAGTTAATTTTTATGTTTAAACAGGTTGGTTTTCATGAATAAACAAAAGAGACTCTCGTGATTTAAAAAAATAAAATAATATGTGTTTTTAAAAGTAAACAATATGAAGATACACAAATTTAATAAGGTTTTTAAAGATTGTCATTTATAGGAACTATTAAAAAAGATTACTTCTTTGTTTAAGGTAACTGACACTAAATAAATTTTATTGCAGGTCGAAATCTTTTGTGGATAAGGAAAGACATTGAAGTCATTTTGTTGGAGGTCGTATGCTTCAAGATTGCGAGTTTACTTTGCTTACATTATTCTATGTTAGGAATAGATGAATTTTTATGTATTTTTTCTAATGAGACAAGTAAAATTTTGTAGAGATATTTAGTTTGGTGGGCACAATGTTGGAATTACTTATTTTTTCTTTGTATGAACTCTAATTATAGTTGAATGAAATATTGTATGTTATATATGTTGAAATGGGACGCCAAATATGACATATATTATTTTTAAGAGTTTTTGTTTATAAGTATATTGAGTATATTATGGAATGAATAAAATTTTAATTTTGGCGCCAAAATTATTAAAGATTGCTTCTTTGCCATCTCAAAAGGATTCCATAAACGAGGTCCTTTTCAGACGGTTAAGTTACCGTCTCAAAAAATAGTTTTAAAAGACGGCTTTTTCGCCGTCTCAAAGGGTTCTATAAGTATTGACCTTTTGATACGACGTATTTCCCGTCTCAATTTTTTTTTGAGACGGCTATTGTCGTCTTAACAAGCTTTTAAAATGAGGGTCTAATATGACCCCCTTGCCGTCTCAAATGGCGTCCCAAAATGGAGGACTTTTTGAGACGGCTGGAGCACCGTCTCAAAAATTTTCACAATACTAATGAGTACTCTGGGTATGTGAATTTTTATTATTGTGAGAATAAATTATGGTTTGATTATAGTATTATTGGGTTACATTAATACAGATTAAAATTGACACACGACTTAATTTAATAATAGATGGTTAGTAATTAATCGGTTTCGACAGAGATGCTAAGAATGAGTGAATTAAATTCCTGTTTTATTTTAATAAAGGGCTGGTCACCCGTTATTTTAGTAAGTGGGGTGTCACATTTATATGATTCAATTTTATTATAATTTCTTTTTTATCTCTGTTAAGCTATTCTCATTGGAATCATTGATGCTGATAATGATATAAATTGTCCAATTTTTTATTTCAATTTTATTATAATTTCTTTTTTATCCCAGTTCGGTTATTCTCATTAGTTATCGATTACTGTCTTTTTATTTATCGATTACTGTCATTTTTAAATTTATTATTGATGCTGAGAATGATATAAATTGTTTAACGCTCCTCTATCTTTGACGTATCAGCCTGATTAATGGGTCACGTATTTGTCATTTTCCCTACTTTATACATATGTTTATAATGTCCACTAAACACTAACAACTTGGATAAATAAGTCTTTAAAGAAGTGAAAAATGAACTGCACTAGATTCATTGTAATTGAGCAAAAATTAAGACCTCTACCTAGCATATTGCCTTTTGTTAAAATTTGGTTTCTGGGATCTGTTTACTTTTAGTTAGGCCGTGTCTCATGATTTTATTGGAATGGGGTAGAGGGCGTTGTTTGAAATTGAAATTGGACTTTATTTGGCAAAACTTATAACCAATTATTTTATGTTTGAGGTTTTAGATCATAGGCAATCTACCTCGCAAATTCATAATGCTTTTGTTATTTTAGAGTTTTAATGAAAGACATTTAAATCTTAATGACAATCCTGCACTAGGGTCTTAGTCTTTCTTATAAAATGAAAAGCGATATATTTGTCAGTACAAAGCCAACAAGTACATAATTTTTTCTCTTAAAATAATTATTATTTGCCAACAGTTTGTTACTATTTCCATCAAAGGGAGAACTGACAATTTTTGACACGATAACCCGCTTATGGTAATAATCCGAATGTGATCCAAACATGACACGATTCGCTTGTATAGATTTAAGAGTATCCAAAATTTATAATAAAATCAAAATCACCGCGACCCGAAAATGACACGACTAATTCGAATTGCCATCCGAGTCACACACACCATTTGTTAAAAGGGGTTTTTACCAATTAGTCCCGTTTACTAAGTATGTAGTTCAATAGGTGTTAACATCTTTTTTTTGCTCCATCAGGTCCCATGAAATAAGATTTTTGTTCCAATAGGTCCTATTTGTAAACATACAGTGAATATTCACTGTATATACAAATAGGACCTATTGAAAAAAAAAATTGTGATAAAACCTATTAGAAAATATTCCCTTCAAAGAGGACTTAATAGAAAGATCCCTTTATTAAAAGTTATGCACCTCACCTTATTGTTAGACGATATGACCTCGACTAACCCAACCCTTAAGGACTCACGCGCACCACTACCATAATGTTTTAAGATATTCATTACTTTCTTTGCACTCATATGTTGATTTAGTTTACTCAAATTACATAGCGATTCAAAATACAATTATGCGCATTGCATAAACTAATTTTAATAAAATTATGATTTTATAGTTCGTTGCTATCTTGATTTTTGTTTCATTCACATCCACGTGGGGTTGGACAAACTTGTCCCATACCCATATAAAAGATAAAAAATTTAGCTGTGCATATCACATTAAACGAATGAATGACATAAGTAGCCCAGATGACACCGCTAATGGGTTTATACGTGTCACAGCATGCCTGCTGTTCAAATTTGATCTCCGTATTCCGCAAAAGAACACCAACAGGTGGAAAATGATTCCGACAAGGACCCAATACATGTCCACGTGGAATAACTATAAATGTCCAATTTCTAGCATTACACGTGCTAGCATGCTTGTACGTCGGCTGCATGGATATATACAGGCGTCCCTTGTCTCATAGTAACACAGACATGAAATGATGAAACAGTAAATTGCTTTGTTATCTGTAGATTATTGAGATTGAATATGGGTGTTTTAGGATACGTTTCAGAAGTTTGCAAATGTCACCACAGTGACAGCAATAAGGATGATCTCAGAAAACGAAATCAATTACAGGTAAATTAGCAGAACCGGTTTCTCTATCTTTATAGAATACATACAACCATGTATCTAAATGTTTTTTTGGTTTGATATCATTTTAGAGGGTGGAGATGAAGGTGAGAATGGACTGTGAAGGGTGCGAGAGGAAAGTGAGGAAGTCGGTGGAAGGTATGAAAGGAGTGACACGTGTTGAAGTACAACCAAAGCAGCACAAGGTTACAGTGGTAGGGTATGTGGACCCCGCCAAGGTGTTGCAGCGTGTGAGGCAACGGACAGGGAAAAAGGCAGAGATCTGGCCCTATGTTCCATACGACGTCGTTGCTCAACCGTACGCGCCCGGGGTGTACGATAAGAAGGCTCCGGCGGGGTACGTGCGCAAGGGGGAGGAACCTCAGGGATCCAAGTTGGCACTTGAGAATTCAACGGAAGTGAAGTATACCACTGTGTTTAGTGATGACAATCCTAATGCTTGTATTGTCATGTGAGTGTTTGCACAAGTCTATAACATATCATCGTTAGTTAATTATTATACCCTGCTTCTATGTCAAAATGATTCAAAGAAGATGCAATTTTTCACTACTTTTTTAGTCTTGATAGTTCAGATTCAACACAATTTTAAAACGAAAATGCTGTTCATTTTTTGCAAGCCTCCATTCGGGCTCAACATCATTTGTACTACAGAGGACAGATCGTTGGATCATCTACGTATAATTTGTGTAAATTTTACGTGGAAAAAATATTTTACCATGAAGTTATATATTACGTAATTTTTTACTCCACTCGTTTCTTTTTAAACCAACATGTATAATGCATAAATATTTCATATGGATTTTATTTGAAAAAGTGTGAGGAAATTATTAATTAATCTTTGTGTTACTTAGTAATTTTAACAGTTTTTTTGGCTTTAGTCTTACAAAAGATGTATTTAGGGTTCACTCTTATGCATTTTTAAAATTGTAAAATGTCCTATAACCACCCAAAATCGTATGTAACTTTCTTGTAACCATCCATCATTCCTTTTTCGGAGAATGACATTTGTCCCATATTTATTATAATATAACTAACAACTAAAAAATAAAAATATGGGAGGGGAGACAAGTAAATCTTTATAAATAGGACTAAATATTTAAGATCCTTAGTTTTAATTCCTTTTTCGAAATATGGTTATTAGTATTTTAATTTTTAATTAGAATATGTTATTTCCTAACAAAATGGTTCATATTCCAAAACGAAATGGATATTAAAAGGAGTTAAATTTTCAATTAAATCTCTATCTTGATGGACCGTTGAGATTAATTGACCTTTGAAATTTAAACCCTTTCTTCACCTATAAATAAATGCATTTCTTCCATCTAAAAGGCATTCACGAAATACACATGTGAATGTTTATAGGCAAGAGAGGTAATCCGAAATTTTCAATTGAAAGACTACTAAGGAGATTGACTAGCGGCAATCAGCGGCGGCAAAAACGACATCATATCCATGGCGATGAAATAAGGTATTACATTATCTATCTTTTTACATACTTATTAGGTGATTAACAATTTATTTGCATGAATCCTAAGATCGTGAACATATTATGATAACTGAGATTTGATGGCTTGGGAGTTTATTTACATGAATCCCAAACCATCAAATCTCAGTTATCATAATATGTTCACGATCTTAGGATTCATGTAAATAAACTGTTAATCACCTAATACATATGTGAAAAGAGAGCCTCCTTTCATCGCCATGGATATGATATCGCTGTTTGGCGCCGCTGATTGCCGTCGATCGACCTCCTTACCTGTCTTTCAACAGAGAATTTTAACTTTTTTCTCCTTGCCTATAAACCTTCATATGAGGATGCCTTTGGAAGAAATGCATCTATTTATAAGTGAAGAGAGGACCTAAATTTCAAATGTCAATTAATCTTTACCGTCCATCAAGATAGAGATTTAATTGGAATTTGACTCCTTTTTGATATCCATTTCATTTTGGAATATGAACCATTTTGTTAGGAAATAAAATATTCTAATTAGAAACCGAAATACTAATGACCATATTTCGGGGAAGGAGTTAAAACTATTAAGTAACCCAAAGGTTAATTAATAATTTCCTTAGTCGTTACGAGGATCCATTAATGTTTTTAATTAAGAATCATAAGGCGCGCATTATATGCTAAATCCTTCAATAATTAGTTTTCATAAGTGCCTTGGCTAGTCCAATAGTCAATGGGAGTCACGGCGATCGCATATCATTATGCAACATGATTCTTTCCATGTACTACGTCATTGACGACCTTCTTAATTAGGACATAATCAGGAGTTTACGTAATGGTCTCATAATGTCTTGAAGAAGACAATTTTCTGTTATAGTTCATCTAATAATAACATGCATACACAATGAAAAACAAAATAGAATAGATGTAGAAGTTTTATTAAGAGCTCAACAAATGTCAAATACAAGCATAATAAATTGCAAAAAAGAAATAACTAGGAATTTTCTTCATACTTTCAGTATGTCTCTGAAATGTCTTTGGAGGTAGTCCTTTTATAAAAATATCTGCAACCATGAGATTTGTGCATGTGTGTTCAATGAAAACTTTTCCTCTTCTAACATCTTGCTTTAGTGAGAGATATTTAGGATCCATATGCTTGGATCCTTTAGATATCCTGTCATGCTTGGAGAAAAAGATTGTGGCTTCATTGTCATAGTAAATAGTTAAGGGCTTAGAAATGAAACTGAAAGCTCCAAACTTAGAGACAAAATTATGCAACCATTCTCCTTGATTTGTGGTCTCATAACATGCCACAAATTTAGCCTCCATCATAGATGTGTAAATCAATTCAGACTTCTGAATTTTCCATGATATTTCACCTCCAGCTAGGAGATACACATAGCCAAGAGTACAATGTCTATTGTTAGGACATCCACCAAAATCTGAATCTGAAAACCCAACCATCTGTAGATGATCTGATTTTCTATATGCGAGCATGTGATTCCTTGTTCCCTTTATGTATCTCAGTACTTTCTTTGCAGCTTTCCAATGAGCTATTCTTGGGTTACTCCGAAATCTCCCCCGCATGCCAACAACATGATTAATGTAAGGGCTTGTGCAAACCTATGCATACATCAAACTTTCCACAAGAGAATCACAAGGATAATTTTTCATTTCTTTACATTCCATGTCATTCTGCGGACATTGCCTAAGATCAAGCTTGTATCCTTTTTGCAGTAGAACAACACTAGAAGAACATGTCATCATGCCAAATCTCTCTAGAACTTTGTCAATACATTATTTCTGAGACATTCCCAAAATTTCAAGTGACCTATCATGGAATATTTCAAATCCTATCACATAGGAATCATTTCAAAATTCTTAAAGAGTTGATTCTTAGTCTCATGTTATAGACCAAGATCATTGTTGGCTAGTAATATGTCATCAACATACAATACCAAAAATATGAAGTTACTCCCACTGATCATGAGGTATATACATGGATTAACTAAGTTTTCGTTGAAACCAAAGTTCGTAATGATTTCATCAAACTTTAGATACCATTGCATCGAAGCTTGTTTCAGTCCATATATTGATTTCTTAAGTTTATAGACCATGTCTCCCTGACCTTCGATTATGAGGCCTTTCGGTTGACACATATAGACTTCCTCTTGTAAGTCTCCATTAAGAAAAGTTGGTTTCACATCCATTTGATGTAACTCGCGCTCATAATGAGCTACGCCATGATAATTCTAAGAGAATCCTTTCTAGACATAGGAGAAAAAATCTCAGTATAGTCAATATCTTTTTTTATTGAAACCTTTGGCTACAGATCGAGCTTTATGTCATTCAATATTGCCATTGCAGCTGTGCTTAGTCTTAAAGACCCACTTACACCCGGTTGGTTTGTGTCCTGTTGGCAATTGAATAATGTCCAAAACTTAATTTTCAGCCATAAATTTTAGCTCATCCTTTATGGCATCAATCCATTTGCTAGAATTAACATCTTTAATGGCTTGTGAATATTAAATCGGATCTTTAGTTATCCCAACATCATATTCTACTTAGTAAAGCACGTAATCATTGGAAATAGCAGATCTCCTCTGACGATGAGACCTCCTTAATGCTGATTCCTCAGGTACTTCATCCATATGTCCATTGAGGATAATCCCATCATGGAGTTGTTGATCATTTATTGGGTGTTCCTCATTGCCTAAAGGTTTAACAATGGGGGGATTCCCAACAACTTGCGAAATTGAGGATAAAGGGATATTTACCCTGATTTCCTGAATGATCACATCATTAATTTTAGTACTCCTACTGATTTCGACATTCTCATAGAATCTGGCATTATTCGTTTCAACAATTCTCGTATTATGGTTAGGATAGTAAAACCTATAGCCTTTGGGCTTATCTGGGTAACCTATAAAGTAACCACTAGCCGTTTTGAACTTCAATTTCTTTTCACGTGGGTTATAAATTCTAGCCTCAGATGGGCATCCCCAAATTTGAAGATGTTCTAAACTAGGTTTCCAACCTTTTCACAGTTCAAAGGGTGTCTTTGAAACTGCCTTGCTAGGAACCCGATTTAATATATAAAAAGCTGTGCGTAGAGCATCCATCCATAATTTTGTAGGTAAATTAGCATGACTCATCATAGACCTAACCATTTTCATATATGTACGATTTCTCCTTTCAGCTAGACCATTCTGCCATGGAGAACTAAGTGTTGTGTATTGAGAGACAATTTCAGGCTTTTGGAGAGGTTTTTTAAAAGGTCCATGATGTTGTCTTGTTTCGTCATACCTTCCATAAAACTCACCACCTCTATCTGACTTTATGATCTTCACTTTTCTATCTTGTTGCCTTTCGAATTCAGTGATGAACACTGGTATAACATCCATAGACTGAGATTTGTCATGCAACAAGTAAAAATAATAATAACGTGAATAATCATCGATAAAAGTAATTAAATACTTCTCCTTTCCAAATGTTGGAACGTCGAAAGGTCCACAAATATCTGTATGTATGATTTCAAGAAGCTGTTAACTTCTCGTTGCTCCTTTCTTTGTGTGTTTTGTTATTTTTCCTTTAACACAATTCACACACACTTTATGATTGGTAAAATCAAGACTTGGAAGAATTTCATCTTTTACCAATCGCTTGATTCTATCACTGGAAATCCAGCCGTTTATGCCACAATAAATAAGAATCATTTTTAGACGACTTACGTTTTGTTTCAATATTAGAATGCAGTGTGAGATGAGTTTCAGCAAGTCGACTTTCAAGAGGAAATTTATAAAGACTATCAATTAAAATTCCAAAACCAATATGATTTGAGTTCAAAAACAAATTAAAACAATCATCTCCATGATGACCCGAATAACCAGCTTGATCAAGTTTACTAACTGAAACTAAATTACGAAAAACAGAAGGAATATAAAGAGTTTGAAACAAATCTAAATGATATCCATTCTTCAAAATGAGACGATAAGTGCCAATGGCTTCAACTTGGACTTTGTCTCAGTTTCCTATGAACATAAATTTTTCACTTGGGCTTATTGTTTGGGTTGTAAGGAAGACCTACATTGAATTAAAAATGTGAACGTTAGCACCAGAATTAATCCACCAAGTGTTAGAAGAAACATAAGTGATATTTGATGTGAAAAAAATTACGAAACCTATAAGATTACCTTTCTTTTCGAACCATTCTTTACGTTTAGGATAGTCTTTCCGAAGGTGTCCAGGTTTCTTGTAAAATTTGCACCTATTGTCATCATTCTTTGCCTTCTTCACATTGGATTGATTAACATAATTATTTTTGGGTGGTGCTCTTTTACGTCTTGAATTATGCCTTTTCCCAGATGATCGAACTTACTGAACAAGATGTGCAACCTTAATACCCTTTTGGTTCACCCTAGCCTATTCTTAAACCAGTTTGTTAGCGAACTCATTCACCGCCAACTTAACCTTAATGGCATTGTAATTGAGATGAAACTCTTAGCTATGTGTATCTCCTAGCTGGAGGTGCAATATCATGAAAAATACAGAAGTTCGAATTAATCTACACATCTTTTATGGATGCTGAATTTGTGGCATGTTATGAGGTTGCAAATCAAGGAGCATGGTTGTAGAATTTTGTCTCTGAGTTCGGAGCTTTGAGTTTTATTTCTAAGGCCTTAACTATTTACTATGACAATGAGGTCACAATGTTTTTCTACAAGCATGACAAGATATCTAAGGGATCTAAATACATGGATCTTAAATATCTCTCATTAAAGAAAGGTGTTAGAAGATAAAAAGTTGTCATTGAACACACGGGCACAAATATCATGATTGGAGATATTTTTACAAAAGGACTACCTCCAAAGACATTACATAGACATACTGAAAGCATGGATATTAAAGATAGTTCCTAGTTATTTATTTCGGTAATTTATTATGACGGTATTTGACCTTTGTTGAGCTCTTAATAAAACTTCTACATCTATTATATTCTGTTTTTCATTCTGTACACATATTATTATTGGATTAATTATAAGAAAAAATTATCTTCTTCAAGACGTTATGGAATCATTACATAAACTCTTGATTATGGCCTAGTTAAGAAGGTTGTCAATGACAAAGTACATGGAAGGAATCATATTGCATAATGATATGCGACCTCCATGACTCCCATTGACTACTGGACTAGCCAAGGCACTTATAAAAATTAATTATTGAAGGATTTAGCATATAATGCGCGCCTTATGATTCTTAATTAAAAATATTAATGGATTCTCATAACGACCAAGTGGAAGACTGTAAGAAAATTATTAATTAACCTTTGGGTTCCTTAATAGTTTTAATTCCTTCCCCGAAATATGGTCATTAGTATTTCGGTTTTTAATTAGAATATCTTATTTCCTAACAAAATGGTTCATATGCCAAAATGAAATGGATATTAAAAGGAGTTAAAATTTTAATTATATCTCTACCTTGATGGTGGTTGAGATTAATTGACCTTTGAAATTTGGGCCCTCTATTCGCCTAAAAATAGATGCCTTTATTCCCTCTAAAAGGCATCCACAAAATACACATATGAAGGTTTATAGGAAAGGAGAGAGAATCCAATATTCTCCATTGAAAGACTGCTAATGAGGTCGATTGGCGACAATCAGCGGTGGCAAATAACGACATCATGTCCATGGCGATGAAAGTATGTATTTCGTTTTCTCACTTTTCACATACCTATTAGGTGATTATCATGATGTTCACGATCTTAGGATTCATGTAAATAAACTCTTATTATAAAAACCTTAAGGAGTTCTTTATAAAAATGTAAATTTTATAATAACTTGGCATGTAAAATAAGAAATATAAAACTTTGAGGGTTTAAATGACACATCCTTCGTAGAGTTGACAATGATTTTTATAATTTAAACCAACATGTATAATGCATAAATATTTTTTCTAAATTATGTATTTATTTTGGATTTTATTTGAAAAAGCTCAAGGAATGCTATATAAAAATGTAAATTTTTTAATAACTTGGCATGTAAAATAAGAAATATAAAACTTTGAAGGTTTAAATGACACATTTACTTAACCCTTCATTGAGTTGGCAATGATATTTATAATTTTCATGTTATTTTTGGAGTAATTTTATACACTCAGTAATTTTTTTACAATACTTATTTTTATACTATTGTTAAATCTATCATCTATTATCTATTATATCTTCTAAAATGCTCTACATGAGTTAAAAGCTCCTTAATTCTAAGGATGTCCATGTAGAATTCATTAAGGGGAGTCTAAAAGAATTTATGGAGGCTCAACAGTTCATCGGCTATAAACACAAAACCCAAACGTCTCTATCTTTCATTTTCACCTTTTCCCCTCTCTAAACCACATTCTCAATCAATCTCTACGCCTCATATGGATTTCAATTCACTTTACTCGCTATAAACACAATACCTAAATGAATCTCTCTCTCTATCTCTCTCTCTCTCTCTCACACACACACACACACACACACACACACACACACACATTTTCCCTATCTAAACCCCTTCTCAATCTCTACCCCTCCACCTCTCACAGGTTCAAATCCCGGGTCTGCCTCTGCTGGCACCACCTCCTCCAAAGAAAGCATTTTTACCACCATAGATAACAATTAGGCCAGACCTGAAAACTTCTTTTTTAATCCGATTAGTTGGGACCCGATTAGGGATATGTTTATTTACGAGTTTATAATGAGGAGGTGGAGTAAGAGAAAAGATGTACCGGGAAACGAGTCTTTTTTTCTTCTGTGGGTGGGTATTCAGGTTAGGTTTTTATTGCATGTGGGTATGATGATTGTTTGTGTTGTTGTTTTTTGAGCCAACGGGTCAAATTTGGAGGTGGAGATCTGGGCGGTGGATGTGCTGGAGGAAGTGAGAAGCTATTTTTTTAATTAACCATATTTTGTGTTTATATATTTATGGAAGTGAAAGCAAAATATCAACAACGGCCTATGAAGATTTCATACCTTCTATTATTGGTATTTTTATTTTTCTGTTTGTGTTCCTTCTGTTCCATCTTTTTAACCGAAAATCTTTACACATCAACCCTCCACAAAGTCATGGCCTACAACAAGAACGAAGACAAATTCTCATATCAGACTCCCTGTTATGCAATATCATCTTTTTTTTTTGGGTTAAAAAAGGGGCCAAAACAAAGAAATCTAGGCAAGGATTTTCCTCAATTTTGCAAAGTATTAGATTGATAATTATGGTGAAGCAGTTACCCATAAATTTCATCTTTAAGTTTTCGGATCCAAAAGACAATGTTGTAGAAATGAAAAATTGTATTCAATTTGCGATTGACCGTAAAGTTAAAGTACTTGATTTTTTTGATCCATCATGGGATGAACATGAAGAAAGTCCTGATAATCATGAGGCTTCATTTGAACTTCCATCATGTGTGTATGAGCATGCAAACCTTGAGTCTCTGAAGTTGTTGAAATATGCGTTTGGTGTTCAGCTCTACCAACTCCAAGATGAATTTCAGATGTATCTGATCTAAATCAGAGACTTGCATAAATATTAATGTATTTTTTATGTTCTATCACGGTGTTTTGCTATTTAGCAATTTTATTCCGTGGTTTAAATTTTTGTAACAAGGTTATCAAATTTCAATTGGTTATAAAATTTCAGTTGGTTGTTTAAAGTTTGCATGTTCATTTCATTGTGATGAAATTGGATGTTTAAGTTTTTGTGATACAAGAAATAGATTCAGTAGGAACATTTTTTATGTTGTCATTTTCGGTAAAATTTTATGATAAAATGCACCCATCTCTATTTGTTTTCTTGCCATTATTTTTTTTGAATCATTTGTTTATCATGCCATAATATGGGCGCCAGATTTATTACCTATGCAATGCTTGAAAAAATGCTTATATATATATATATATATATATATATATATATCCTGAAGTTGTCAATGTGCTACCTCAACTTCAAGTGATACAAAATGCAAAGGTACAATCTTTTGAACAAGAGTCAAATGTTAATGATAACTTTAATTAAGTTTTTAAATCCTTTTCATTGTTTCTGATGTTTTTAAACCTAATCACATCTAAATATGTTAAGGTTAATTCAAATCTTTGGTTGTTACGAAATAAAATTGTTCTACATAGGAAATGGAAAATTGTTCAAAATCAAATGGATTGCGTAGCCCACGTATTACGTGATTTAACACCTAATATGTTCTCATACTCTTAAACTATTCTGCTTAGGCTCCAATTCGGACTTGACACCATCATTAAGAAGAATCCGTCACTTCTCGAGTGCGAGATGCTTCAAATGCTCTAATCAAGGAACCTCCACTTTTTGAATGCTAAACGCTTAAAATGTCCTGCAATCAAGGTGTGCCAAGTTTTTACACAAACTTTATGCACCAAATCGCATTAAACCTATAATATTCTTGATGTAAGTATAATATTTTAAGAAAATAGTTATTCCCACATCCTCTATGTCTTCCCCCACACCCTTTTGGTAGTAAATGACAATTGTGCCCTTAGATTTATAAAATCTAAATGTCCAATTTTTTCACCTCCAACTAAAACAAATACATTTGATAAAAAAATAAATAAATATATTTTCAATAAAAAAAATTATTTTTTATAAAATAAAGATAAACTATTTATAAAACATAAAATCTTATCTATTTTTAAATATTAAAAAACTATTTATAAAACATAATTTTTTTTTCTTAAGAAACTCTTTTCTTAAAAGTGTTTTTTTACAAATTTTATTTTTGGTTAAAAATCGTTTTTTTGTAGAATTTAAAAAAATAATCTTTTCGCTTTTTAAAAAAAATATGGCCCGTGACAGCAGTATGTATAGGCGGTCTGATCACCTATATACACCGGTGGTGCGAACCATTTTTGTAATATGTAGGTCCTTGCCAGCGTTATGTATAGGTGGTCGGACCGCTTATACATACCGCTGGCGTGGTTCTTTTTTTAAATAGTAAGAAGATTAATTTTAAAATGATAAAAACTAATAGTTTTTAACCAAAAACAAAATTTGTAAAAAAAAAAAAAATACTTTTTTAAGAAAACAAATTTTGCGTCTTATAAATAATTTTTAATTAAAAAATAGATAAGATTTTACGTTTTATAAACAATTTTTTTATAAAAAATAGTTTTTTTATTGAAAATATAAATTTTTATGTTTTACCAAATGTATTTTTTTCAGTTGGAGGTGAAAAAATTGGACATTTAAATTTATAACCTAATGGTATAATTGTCATTTATTAGTCAAAGGCTGTTGGGGAAGATATAGAGGGTGTGTGAATAACTATTCCCATTTTTAATTCATTTGGTATATAAATTTAATAGTTATCTATGATGCAGTTGTCTTTTATATACCAATCTCTAGTCTTCGTCAAGACATTACAAGAGTTTTTGGAAAATTTAACCTAGCATCCGTCATCACAAAAACCTTTGGACTGATAAAATATTATTAACATTAGGTAATCCATCGTCATTAAGGATATCTTTGTCTATGAACTGGGAAGTCTTACCGCCCCCAAAGTTTACATTACCACCATTATAGAAAATAATATCTTTAAGTCTAGTAATATCCCCAGTCATATGACATGAGCATCCACTATCTAAGTACCATCCAACGTTTTGTAATTCACAGCACAAGGCTGTTAAAAGAATAAAACAATTTAGTTTCCAAAAATTCAGTTGGGGTCTCAGATCACTACTCTTGATCCAAATAGGCATAGTTTTCAAAAGTTTTTGTTCCTTTTGAGATCTAGGAGGAGATTTTCCTTTCGTAAATGATTTTTGTTCGATTAAGGTCTAGGCCGATTAAAGAAATGAGTCCAATTATTATTAGTGTTATGCATTCGAAAATGTGAAAATCTCTCTACTTTCGAGTTAAAGACATTAAATTGATTATGTTTCTTGCGATAATTCAGGCATTCCCAATTTTAGTGTCTAAAAACATCACATATACTACAATAGCTATTCGCAACAGGTTTTTGACATAAGGCTCTAAATTTCTCGACTTTAATTCACCTAAGTCATATGTGGGAGAAAAATTGTTCCTTAATGGGGGTGGAGTGTACTTAGGAGAGTTAGCATACAAGATATGAGATATTTGACATCAATTTTATTTTTAAAAATATTTTCATTTAAAACTTGTTTTCCTTTGTTAGAAGTGGAACTAATTTTTTTTTTCCTATTTGGGAACTAGCCCTGACAAAAATAGTAGGTTTAATACATGTATTATTTTTAAAACGTTCTTCATAACCCAATCCATTTGCATTTCAATCATATTTTTTAAAATAAAAAAGTTTATCCAAGTTAAAATATAATTTTTCCCTTTCTCTTAACTTTTTAAAAGTATTGGCACACATCTATTTAGATTTTTCAAGTTCAACTAATGTGGCCTTGTATCTTTGTTCAAAGTCAAAAATCTTTTCATTAAGAGTAGTGACTTCAATTTCAAAATCAGATTTTTGTTTTTCAAAATCAAGTCTTTCTTTTTCAAAGTTAGATTTGATATTTGTCACTGTTGATGTAAAAAATTAGATCACTCTAATAATTCAATAACAGATAAATAAATAAGACAAAGAATTTTAAAGTGGTTCAGCCTTATAAGAATGGCCTACGTCCACTGTTGCTTTATTGCTGAGTGTTTGGGAATTCTCGATTTGTGAATTCTATCAAGAAATTCCGCTCTGGATTTCAGGTCCAGATCCCCTCTACAATGAGGATTGTACAACGTATTTATAGCCCTGAGGCTGTCATGTCAAAGGGTAATACATTAAATGATATACATATGAAAGGGTAATACATTTAATGCCCTCTTTGCGTGTGCGTCTGAATGATAAACATTTAATGAATCAGTTGAACTGTTGGTATCCTGCTTCGAGGTGCAGCTCGGACCGCTTGAGTTGCTCGGACCGCCTAAGCTTCTCGGTATTCAAGAGTTCCTCGGAGAGGCATTATTCCTCGGAGCTTGTGAGTTCCTCGGGGAACTAGTCTTCCTCATTGTAGTCTTGTTCCTCGGAGCGAGTGGGTTCCTCGAAAGTGTTTGTTGTTGCCATGTAGATATCCACGTGTCTTCATATGATTGGTCCATGTCAGCAGATTAATTTTGTTATCAACAGAAGCCCCCAATGTTTCATAGTTCGAAATTTGAGGAGTATGTAACATTCTTTCTCGGAATATGGTAGCTTTAAATAGTCTTCCTGATTTTTGGGAGCGTTTCCCTTGTATTTATTTCTCCTTCCCAATTCGTAGAATCATGCTTTTTTGGACTTTTCTGCGTGCTTCGATTCCCACGTCACTTTTCGTCTTCTTAGCCGCTGTTGTCCGCTTTGATTCCCGCGCCACTTTTCCTCTTTTTAGCCGCCGGTAACATAATCATCCTTTTTTGTAATCATTACTTCACCATTTCCCAAGGCAAGGTATTTAAACTTCACAGATGCTCCCATCGTCTTCTACCTTTCAAATTTTTATCTTCGAGTTTTACGTCGTCTCTTCCTACTCTCTTGTGCGTTCATCTTTTCCGTCGTTCATTGTCAACAGCTCTACTCTTTTTCTGTAAGATCTTCTTCTTTCTTCTTCATTTCTTTTATTCATCATCATGGTTTACTCTATTGAGTCTCTTAAAAAGTTTCGCTCTGATTTTTCCATTCCCTCTTGGGTTGTCTTGGAAGAGCTTTCTGAGCCTTCTGATTATTTCAATTTGGCTGAGGGACATTGGTTCCCCAGCCTTTTTATTGCTGAGTGTGGATTTTCTTTTCCACCAAATCCCTTGTGTTTGGAATTCTGTCATTATTTTGACGTCGTTCCTACGAGAATAGCCCCCAACACATGGAGAATAGTTAATGGGGTGCATAAATTAAATCAAGTCCATGGAACTCGCATAGGAATTCCAGAAATCATGTACTGCTATAGATGGGCAGTTAATGATAATATTTTTTATTTAAAAACTAGATTTTTAAGTAGAGCCTTAGTAGTCAATCTCCCTGATGCCAATAGGGATTATTTTGAACACGGGGTTATCATAAAAAATTGGCAACACCCTCCATTAGCTGGAGATGAGGTTTACCAGGGTCCCAGATGCCCTCCTTATGGCAATGGGATAGGTTATTTTTATTTTATTTTATTTATTTTGAAATCATGTTTCTTTTGTGTTTGATAAAATGTGCCACTGATAACAATGTTTATTTATTTGCAGTCGATAGCAAGAGAAGGTGCCCAAAAGAAGCAGATATCAATATAAGGCATTTGAAACTTATCTGGAGTCTGCATCAAAGTGTTGTCGACGAGCACATTAGATCAGCTTCGTATCTGCTCTAGTACAAGACTTACACCACTTCTTTCACTGCTCGTCCAGTGATAAGTGAATCAGAGCCAGTACCAGCTTCCACCATCTCATCGCCTGAATCTCATATTCCTTTAAGTGAAAGGATGAAGAAGAGAAGACATCCTACCCTATTTGAGAAGACTGCCTCCGGTTCTGGGGAGGCAAAAAGGAGTAGGATTGATATCCCAAAGGAGGGGACGAAGAAGAATGCTGCAGCTCCTCCAGTTGCTTCTGTTAAAGTTGCCGAGAAGGTTGTTGAGAATCCCGTAGTGGCTCCGAGCAGGTCTGCTGCTCCTGGAGAGGTGATTGTGATATCACCGACCAAGGGTTCTTCCTTGGTTGAATCTGTACCTGTTCCCCCGAGGAGGTTAAAGAAGAGCTCCTCGGTCAATTTGGCTGATACCATTGCTCAGCCCCCAGTTACTGGAACTGGGGCTACAACTTTTGTTCCCCCGAGCTCTGCAATGAGCTCGGTAAAGTCCTCGATCATTCCCGAGGTACAAGGTACTGAAGAAAACCTTACTCGGGACATGGTCACCTCACTAGCTGCTCGTCACCTTGCTTCTGTAAGTCTTCTTACATTTAATTTTTCATATTTCCTTTGTCATTTCTGTTTCTAACTTGCTTTCTTTTTCTGTTCACAGTTGACGAGCTGCTTCAATATAATCCTGAAGAAGGATGAAGCAATTAAGGCTTCTTGCTCCTCATCCAGCGTGGAGGGAGCTCTGGAAGAAACTACCAAGTCTCTGGCAGATTCTCGTCAGAAATATGCTGATGACAAAGCTGTCTGGGAGAAGAAGCTTGCCTCCACCGAGCAGGATAAATCTCGAGCTGTTGAGGCTTCCAAAGAGTTGGAGAATAAAAAGAATGCCCTGGAGAAGGAAAATTAAGAGCTTGAAGAGAAGATCAAAGCTGCTGGAGAGCTTGAAGATAAGCTCAGAGTTACTGAGGAAAGGTTGGGCCAGCTTCAAGAAGTAGGTCGACAGAGGGAGGAAGTAGAAAATAAATTGAAGGCTGCTGAGAATCTGTTGTCCGAGAAACTTTCCTCGCAGAAGCTGAAGATAAAAGCTGCTGTGAAGAAGTCCTTCAGCTCTGGCTGGGACAAGGGGTGGAACAAGGGATTGGTTGCCATGGTGTCTCAAGTAGACTATGGCAGTCTTAAATACTTTAGGGATGGATGGGTTGCTGCCCTTCAGGAAATGAAGGTCGACGAGTCTTTCGAGCTCTTCCAGAGACATATCCCTGGTCCCCCCCAACTCCAGAAGAATTAGAAGAGGACGAAGCTACCTCTGAAGAGTCTTCGATGGTGATGGGAGATCATGCCCTAGACATTCAGCCAACTGCCGAGGAAGATCAGCAAATTGTTTCCTCTTCCGAGCAATTGCCTCCTCTCCCCGAGCAAATATCCCTTCCTTCCGAGCAACCTACCTCTTCATCCCAGCCTCCCGAGAAGGTTTTGGGAGATAAGGAAAAGGTTTAGTGTTGTTCGGGTTTCTCTTTATTTTGTTTCTCTTTATCAAATGTAACTCAGAAGATGTAACTCTGAATTATGATCTAATAAAATTTGAACGTTTTGCATACTGTTGTCTATCTTTCATTCATACTTTGCTTATTCTTCTTATTGATGATTGCTCTTCTTTCTCTGCTAGTTTCTGGCCAGGATAAAATTGATATCTGCCCATGACACAAAGTTGCTGCAACAATGCAATGAGTACTTTAAGGCTGGTCACACATACCTGAGTGCTGCACAAGTTGCCGACATCCTTGGTCATGATGCTTCAGAACAGGCAGTGGAAGCATATCAATATCTGAAGTGTCTGCTTGTTCGGCTTGTAGCCAATAACGTTGCTTATTATAAAATAATCGAGGATCTTCAAAGCACCCTCAAGGACCTTCAGCTTCAATACAAAGAATCCACTGCTTTGTTGCATGAGGGGTACGAGAAGAAGTACCAGCAGATTATTGTCGACAAGGGCTACGAGAAGATTTTTGCTGGGTACGATGTAAGAGAGAGAACCTTGAGAGGTGAGGTCGAAGAATGTAGACAGATTGCTGAGTTGCTGGAAAAGGAAAACAACAACCTGCAAAAGGAACTGTCACAACTGAAGTCTGCAGCTTCCACTTCTAGTGCCTTGATCCCAGTGACCGACGAGTGATTTTCGTTCTTAGAGGTTAAGAATGCTACGTTAAGGGAAGAGTTGGACACCTTGAGGAGGTCGGACCCTTCCACATCTTCTCGGGGACGAGCAAGAGCTCCTCGGGGACGAGCAAGAGCAGCTCGGGTTCTTATCGAGGAACAGAGGACTCAGTCTGCCTTAGAGAACCAGGCCTTCCAACTAATGGCGAAGAACCAGGCGTTGTCTGATATGTCAAAGAAGATCAGGGACCTGGAAAAATAGCTCTCCGCGCAGAAGTCAGTTTTGGAGAATAAGGAGATTTTCATCAAGAATCTCCACGAGCAGCTAGAAAGGCTAACATATCAATTCCACAAACAGCCCAGGGAGTTCTGGTTGGCTGGATACAATGAAGCACTATTCCACCTGGACGATCGTATCCAGAATGCCAACAATGAGGGCTACAAGCAAGGCTGGCTGAATGCCTTAGGTGTGTTGAAGATCGAACAAGGTCATTATCTGTGGGACTATCATGATCCCGGGTTGCTTGACTTGCTTGTGCCACCATACAATTTGGACATGGATTGGATCCCTGCTCGGGCCATTCCTCGGAGCTTAATTTCAAAGTATCTCGGTGACTACAGTTTACATTCTCAAATCGAGGTATCTCGTCCCGAGCATCTTTTAGATCGACCATCCGTGATGAATACAAGGATGTTGAAAGATCTTAATTTCATCAATTCTCCTCTGTCTTTAAATGATCTGCCTGCTGGAGAGGAACCTATGTCAAAAGCAGAGGGGAAGAGACCAGTAGAATAGGCATTTTTGATGTAATAGTTAGTATACATTTCAATATCAATGTACTTGTAATTTATTCAATGAAAAACTCTCATTTTGTTTGCAAATCTTGATTGCTATTGTCTTGTAGTTATCAAACACTTTATATTTATGCATATCTGTTAAAAAGATAACAATATTGTGTTGTTTGTCGACCAACTCAGTAATAATTAAAAAATTACAAGTATCAGTACTGTTGCTCGATCACTCAATAATAAAGTAATGAGTATAAAAATGTTGTTTAAAATGTTTCCAACCAACCAAGGTTGTTAGACTCTCCATGTCGACCAACTACAGTTAGTGGGTTTTTATCCCCGACCAGCTATAGTTAGTCTTTTTGAAATAATTTTACCCATAAAATGTTTCCGACCAACCAAGATCGGTAAATTTTGCTTGTCGATTAACTACAGATGGTGGGTTTTTATCTCCGACCAGCCATAGTTAGTAGACTTTTCTCTTAAATATTTCCGACCAACCAAGGTCGGTAAATTTTCTTTGTCGACCAACTATAGTTGGTGGGTTTTTATCCCCGACCAGCCATAGTTAGCAACTTTTGCACTTTCTGGAATAATCTTACCTCCCGACCAACATAAGTTAGCACTTGCGAGCATATTTTGTTTCCTAGCCAAACAGGTTGACATTTTTAGGAATATTTCGTTTCCTAGCCAAACAGGTTGGCATTTTTAGGAATATTTTGTTTCCTAGCCAACCGAAGTTGGCATTTTTACGAATATTTTGTTTCCTAACCAACCGAAGTTGGCATTTTTAGGAATATTTTATTTCCTAACCAACCGAGGTTGTCATTTTTAGGAATATTTTGTTTCCTAACCAACCGAGGTTGGCATTTTTAGGAATATTTTGTTTCCTAACCAACCAAGGTTGGCATTTTTAGGAATATTTTACTGCTGAGCATTCTGAGTTTTGCCGAGTTTTGCCGAGTAGTGTGTAGCACTAGTATTCCCCGAAAAATTCTCAATAAAAGGAGAGACTTTAGCAGAACATCTTCATTTTATTCATACTGATGGAACTATGTTACATATACATCACTGATAATACTTGCGTAATTCTTGAACTCCTCCCCCTCTAGAGTTGCTATTCGATAAGTTCCTGGTCGAACAACTTCTGTAACTCGGTATGGTCCATGCCAGTTTGCTTCTAGCTTATTGTGCTTTTGAATTACTTTCTTCAGCACATAGTCTCCTTCTTTCAGGTCGCACTTCTTCACCCTTTTGTTGTAGAACAAAGCTGTTCGCTGCTGGTAAGCAGCATTTCTAATGGCTGCTTCTTCTCTGACTTCCTCGAGCATGTCTAAATCCAGTCTTATCATTAAGTCGCTGACAAGGGAATTAAAATTCAGTACCCTGTGTGTTGGAAGGCCCAACTCGGCGGGTATAACGGCTTCACTTCCGAACGCCAGCATATATGGTGATTCTCTAGTTGCTACTCGGGGAGTAGTTCGGTATGCCCAAAGTACTGATTGTAACTCGTTGATCCGATTTGCTTTTTCATCATCCAATCTTTTCTTCAAGCCATTTAGCAGCGTTCTGTTTGTCACCTCAGTTTGTCCATTGCTTTGAGGATGTCCTGGTGCTGAGTGGACCTTCAAAATATTTGATTGATGACAATAGGCGGCAAACTCCTCGTTATCAAATTGTGTTCCATGGTCTGTGATGAAGGCATGAGGTAGACCATATCGACAAATGATGTTCTTCCAAATAAATTAATACACCTTCTCGTACGTCATATCAATGAGTGGCTCACCTTCTACCCATTTAGTAAAATAATCCACTGCGACGACGAGGTACTTGAACCTTCCTCGAGTCGTTGGCAGTGGCCCAACCAAGTCTATTCCCCACATGGCAAATAGCCAAGGGGAAGTTATGGGTGTCAACAATGCCTGTGGAGTTCTTCGGATGGAGGAAAAAGGCTGGCACTTATCACACTTCTTGGCGTAGGCTATGCAATCAGCCCTCATCGTCGGCCAGTAGTATCCTTGTGTCATCACCCTTTGTAAAAGCGTCCGACCTGCTACATATGCTCCACAAGACCCTTCGTGGACCTCTTCAATTAATTCTTTCACCTCGGAGGGGTGTACACATCTCTGCAAACCTGCCATAATTTCTCGTCTATATAAAACACCATCAGTTAATACATACCGAGCAGCTTTAAACTTTAATTTTTTGGCAGCGAGCTTGTCAATTGGCAATTCTCCCTCCTCGATATACGCCCTGATGGAATCCATCCAAGATGATCCTAAATCAAGGGTGATGAAGTTCATCGTCAGATCTTCATCTATGCTCCGACCAGCTAATACTTCAATTGGGATTATTCGTCGTAGCTCGGTGCGAGTAGCTGATGCTAGTCGAGCTAGGGCGTCTGCTCTCGCATTCTCCATTCTTGGTATTCTGGCCAGCTGAATAGCGATAAATTCTGACACCAGCTCCTTTGCCTTTGCATGATATCTGATCATTAATTCTCCTCTAACTGCATATATTCCCATCATTTGGTTTATGATCAATTGAGAAGCACTGAAAACAATGACCTGTTACGCCTCCATAATTTTTGTTAAACCAAGTCCTGCAATCATGGCCTCATACTCAACCTCATTGTTGGGAGCTTTGAATTGGAAACGCAAGGCGTATTCCATATCGAGCTCATCCGGAGTGCTAAAAACTATCCCCGCGCCACATCCTGCAGTGCAAGATGAGCCATCTACATATAGTCTCCATATAGGTAACTCGTCTTTAAATTTCTGATCTGTTAGAGTTCCTCGGTGAAATATTTGTTCCTTCCTTTACTCCTCGGATTTTTCTTGCTCTTCGTCGATCATTTCTTCTTGCCCTTTTACCAACCGGAGTTGGTCTGAGCCCGAAGTCAATGATCTTGTAACATCCACTTGCCCTTTTACCAATCGGAGTTGGTCTGAGCTAGTGTTTGTTGATCCTGTAACATCCACAGGTTGATCAGCGAGAAACTTTTGTTTCTCATCCGGAGTCCTCACAACTATCTCTGCGTCACATCCTGTAACATCCACACGCCCTTTTACCAATCGGAATTGGTCTGAGCCTGTGTTTGTTGATCCTGTTACATCCACAGGTTGATCAACGAGCAACTTTTGTCCCTCGGAGATATCAGGATAGGTGAACTCCGCTATAAAATCTGCTATAGCCTGCCCTTTAAGCGATGATCTGGGTTCATAGACTATATCATATTCACCGAGCTCTATTGCCCAGTACATCGATATTCCTGACTTTTCTGGCTTATGCAGGGCTTGCCTTAATGGCATATCAGTATATACTACTATAGTATGAGCCTGGAAGTATGGCCTCATTCTCCTACTCGCCTCTATCAGCGCCAACGCCAATTTCTCCAGCCTTGGATATCTGATTTCTGCTCCTCAGAAGGCCTTACTCGTATAATAAATTGGCTTCTGCACTCCATTCTCCACTCTGATCAACGCTGAGCTAACTGCATTCTCCGACACTGCTAGATACAAGTACAATTTTTCTCCCATCACTGGCTTGGACAACAGTGGAGGTGCTCCCAAGTATTTCTTCAAGTCTTGGAAAGCCTTCTCGCATTCATCATTCCACTCAAAAGTCTTTCTGAGTGTCTTGAAGAATGGGAGACATCTATCAATTTCTCGTGACACAAATCTGTTGAGTGCCGCTACTCATCTTGTGAGACTCTGTACTTCCTTCTTCGTCATTGGAGATCGTAACCCTAATAGAGCTTTGATCTTTTCAGGATTTGCTTCAATGCCTCGTTGATTGACAATGTACTCGAGGAACATGCCTTCTCGTACTCCAAATATGCACTTCGTCGGGTTCAGCTTCATTTGATATTTATCTAGTTGATCAAAAGTCTGACTTAAGTCTACTAGATAATCGACATCTTTCTTGCTTTTTGTCAGCATATCGTCAACATAGACTTCCATATTGTCACTGATTTGTTCATCAAAGACCTTGTTCATCAGCCTCTGATATGTTGCAGCTGCATTTTTCAAACCAAAGGGCATAACATTATAACAATAAGTTCCCCTAGGGGTAATGAAAGAAGTACTCTCCCTGTCTTCAGGTTTCATTTTAATTTGATTGTAGCCAGAATAAGCATCCATGAAGCTCAGCAACTCGTGTCCCGAGGTAGCATCCACCAGTTGATCAATTCGGGGCAGTGGAAAGTGATCCTTTGGACATGCTTTGTTGAGGTCGGTGAAGTCTACACACATCCTCCACTTATTGTTTTTCTTCTTTACCATCACCACATTAGCTAACCAATCTGGATATTTAACATCTTCAATGAAACAAGCTTTCTGGAGCTTCTCGACTTCCTCCTGTATAGCTTGTTCTTCTCGGGACTGAATACTCTTCTCCTCTGCTTCACAGGCTTGATCTCCTTATTCACATTGAGCTCGTGACATAAGAAGTTTGGGTCTATCCCAGGCATATCTTCATGACTCCATGCAAAAGTTTGTCTTCTGCTTCTAAGGAAAGTTATCAATTCCTGTTTTAATGAGGCCTCCAACGATGAACCTATTTGAGTAGTTCGCTCAGGGTGCTCGTCGTCCAGAATTATATTTTCAGTAGCTTCCACCACTTGACCCTTCACGAGTTGCGACTCATCTCAAGGATCCAATGTTTCAATTTCTGCAGCTTCATCCACTTGATAAGTAGTGGTCTTTTTCTTTGATTCTTCCAGTTCTTCTTGCTCGGTGGATGAATAATAGCATTCTCGAGCTACTCTCTGATCACCTTTCATAACTCCTACTCCAAAGTTTGTTGGAAATTTTAGGCACTGATGCACTATAGATGGTACAGCCTCGAACTTCTTCAATCCTACTCTTCCCATGATGATATTGTACGATGATTGGACATTATTATCCATCACGAAGAAACGTATTCTTTCTGTCCGACAAGAAGGCCACGTACCAATGAATATATCCAACTTGATCGTCCCAAGTGGAAATACTTTCTCTCCAGCAAAACCGATGAGGGGTCTGTGGTAAGGCTCCAGTTGAGATAGCTTTAAATTTAAACTATCGAAACACGAGTAGAACATGATGTCTGCCGAGCTACCATTGTCGACCAGCACTCTTGAAATCATGACTTCCTTCATTCTCATTTTGATCACTAGCGGGTCATCATGAGGATATAAAACACATGCAAGGTCATTTTTTGAAAAACCGATAACCAATTTCTCCTTGTTCACCTTTCTCGGACGATCTTCCTTAGCTAGATTTATTCGTTGAATGTACGAGCAAGCTTGAGCCTCACCGAGGTAAGCTTTTCTCTCTGCAGTAAGGTCTGCTCCTCCTGCATCTCCTCCTGTAATAACATTACAATCAAATGACCCAAAGCGTATTGAAAATACCTCTCGTTCTGGCTGCCTTGGTTTCTTGGGAAGATCGGGGTCATCCTCTGGATCAATTTCATGGTTTCTCTTCTTGTTCTCCTCTGCTCGACAAGGAGACCTAGATCTCTGTCTAGTTCGGTCGTTGTTTCTTCTTTCGCCTCCCCGATCAACGTATTTTGCTAGCTTTCCTCGTCGGATGAGTGTTTCAATCTCATTCTGAAGAGCTATGCAATTTTTGGTCATATGGCCATGATCCTTGTGGAACTCGCAATATTTTTCCCTATTTCTTGTATCAGGGTCTGCCTTCATTTTCTTTGGCCAGTTTAACTCCTCGCTGTTCTTAATTTCTTTCAGGACGTGGTTGATATTTACCTTCAAAGGTGTGTAATTATCAAATTTCCTCAAGACCTCCCATGACGACCTATTTTTGGATTGTTTGTCACCACCATTGTTCTTATGTTCTTTCTTCTTAGCTTTATCACCCTCCACCTTGATTTCTTTGGCGTCCATATTCTTCTTCGCAGACATAGCCTCCTTGGCATTCGTAATCTTGGACGCTTTTCCCATCAGATCCGACATGGTTCGAGGTGGATCTTTGGCCAACGTGTAGTACAACTTATTTGGCAACAGTCCACTCATCAAAGCAGTAATCGCTATTTTCTCTTCATAATCAATGACTTCGAGTTTCTCATTATTAAAACGAGTTATATAATCTCTGGTACTCTCACCAGGTTTTTGTCTAACACTTAACAAATGAGCTACTCGTTTCACTGGCTTTGCTCCAAAGCAGAAATTACCAATGAATAGCTCGGCCAATTGAAGAAAAGTTGAAATCTTACCCCGAGGAAG
Source organism: Sambucus nigra (assembly GCA_949130495.1). Lineage (NCBI taxonomy): Eukaryota > Viridiplantae > Streptophyta > Magnoliopsida > Dipsacales > Adoxaceae > Sambucus > Sambucus nigra. The sequence continues at coordinate 238,755,475 of OX422207.1, forward strand.
ATTATTATACCATATTTGAGCAGATCCAGTAAGTGTTCCCGAGAATGCTCTACATCTCATCTCATCTGGGACAGCATAGATGTCGGCTGCAGCTTGGTATTGTTCTATATGAAGGACAGGGTCAGTCTTTCCATCATACTTGGGAGTCACGACTGGTGCTTTGAACTTTGATGGTGTTGGGAAATCAACAATGTCCTGGACAAAAGGTGTTCCTCGAACAAAGGTTCGTTGTAGAGGATTCTTGGCTTTAGCCATTGTTGATACCAAAATTAGTATGCTGATGTGGACGAATAATAAGAAGACACGTGTCAATCTACGTGGCACAATAGCAACGAGGAAGATCATTTCCCCGACCAACATACTCATTCCGAGCAACAGGTATACTCCGAGGAACACCAGTCTTCCGAGGAACACCAGCCCTCCGAGGAACTCTTGTCCTCCGAGGAACTCCAGTGCTCCGAGAAACTCTTGGACGATGAGCAACTAAGGCGGTTCGAGCTGCATCTCGACCACAGCATTGATTGCCAGATAATCAACAGTTCAACTATTCATTGAATGCTTATCATCTTGACACACACGCTTGAAGAGCATTAAATGAGTTACCCTTTCATATGTATATCATTTAATGTATCACCCTTTCATGTACAGCCTAAGGGCTATAAATTAGGGGTGGCCATAGGCCCGAGACCCGCTAAGCCCGCCCAATAAAAAAATAGGGCTTGGGTAAGGTAAATAGGCCCGCAAAGCGGGCTTGGCAAAATTTTATAGGCCCGATTTTTTTTCGGGCGGGCTTGGGCATGAGTTCTTAAGCCCGATGAGGCCCGGCCCGGCCCGAGGCCCGAAATATATATATATATATATATATATATATATATATATATATATATATATATATATATATATATATATATATATATATATATATATATATATATATATATATATATATATATATATATATGTGTGGGGGGGGGGGACTTCTATAAATATAAAAACGTATACCAAGTCTTTTCATGTAAAGTGAGAAACTTTATAAATGGACTTTGTAATATATGGAGTTTAAAACAGATTTTTAATTAAAAAAATTGGTCTTTAAATAATAAAATAGGTATTTTAATTTTAAAAAAAATCTTTTAATTAACATAATAGGGGGTCGATCGGGCGGGCCTGGGTAAAGAGCTTTAAAATCTGGGCGGGCTTGGGATTACATAATAAGGCCCGATCTAGGCCCGAGCGGGCTTGGGATAACACTTAATTTTTCAAGCCCGGCCCGAGCCCGACCGGGCCTGCCCAGGCCCGGCCCACGGCCACCCCTACTATAAATACCTTGTATCACCCTCATTCAAGGGGACCGGAATTTCTTGATAGAACTTGTAATCGAGAATTCCCAAAACACTCAGCAATAACATAACAGTGGACGTAGGCCATTCTTATAGGGCTGAACCACTTTAAAATTCTTTGTCTTATTTATTTATCTGTGATTGAATAATTAGAGCGATCTAATTTTTTACATCAACAGATTGGCACCGTCTGCGGGAAACGGTTGTTATTATCGTTTTTCACTGAAAATCATTCATTATCAATGGCAGATAACCCGGAATCCAGCAATCGAAACGCTGGAAATGCTGGAAATCCTCCAAATCCCTCTGCACCACCAGATCTGGCTGGGATTATGATGAATCTGGCTCAAGGACAAACCGCCATGCAGGAAACAATGAGGCAACTCATACAGACCCTTCATGGCGGTGCACCTGCACGTTCAGGACAACGAAGTGGTCAGAGGCAAACTTATTTACTTCCTTCACGATCTAGGCGTACTGAGTCATATCGTAATGAGGAATCTTATGATTTCTCTTATCAACCTGGGCAAACTTCGTCAATAAGGGCTACAAATACTGATCAACGTATCACTCTCTCTACAGAAAGACCCAGTGCCTTGGAAAGACTGAGTAGGGTGTGTCCTTTCAGTTGATTAGGCCCTAGGAGGAATAGGAGTCCACCTAAGACCATGTCGAGGAGTTTTCGACGACCATCAGATCTAAGAGAAGGATCAGCACAATCACGACCAGTTGCTCGTCAAGATAGATCTCAGGAGGCTACTTCAGAACAATCAATTGCTCGAACTAATAGGCCCAAGGAGAGAAACGATGCGTGGAAGGGTTCCATTCAGTGCTTGGAGGATAGATTGGGAGAAATGGCTAAGGCGAAGAATCCCTTACAACGAACTTATGTTCAAGGGACACCTTTTGTCCAGGCCATTGTGGGTTTTCCTACCCCGTCAAAGTTTAAAGCACCAGTGGTGACCCCCAAATATGATGGAAAGACAGATTCTGTTCTACACATAGAGCAATATCAAGCTGCTGCCGACATCTATGCTGTCCCCGACGAGATGAGATGCAGAGCATTCTCGGGAACTCTTACTGGATCTGCCCAGATATGGTACAACAATCTTCCTCGGGGTAAGATTTCAACTTTCTTTCAATTGGCCGAGTTGTTCATCGGCAATTTCTGTTTTGGGGCAAAACCAGTAAAACGAGTAGCACACTTGTTAAGTGTTAGACAAAAATCTGGCGAAAGTACTAGAGATTACGTAACTCGTTTCAATAACGAGAAGCTAGAAGTCATAGATTATGAAGAAAAGACAGCAATCACCACCTTGATGAGTGGGTTGTTGCCTAACAAGTTGTACTACACTTTGGCCAAAGATCCACCTACAACTATGTCAGAGTTGATGGCAAAAGCGGCCAAAATCATGAATGCCGAGGAGGCTATGGCTGCGAAGAAGAACATGGATAAGGAGACCAAGGTGGAAGCCGACAAATCCAAGAAGAAAGAGCATAAGGGCAATGGCGGTGACAAGCATTCCAAGAATAATAAATCATCATGGGAAGTCCTGAAGAAATTCGATAATTATACTCCTTTCAAAATGGGTATTAATCATGTCTTGGAAGAAATCAAGAATAAAGAGGAAGTAAAGTGGCCAAAGAAACTGAGGTCAGACCCTCACCTGAGGAACAGGGATAAATATTGCGAGTTCCATAAGGATCACGACCATATGACCAAAAATTACATAGCTCTTCAGAATGAGATTGAAACAATCATCCGAAGAGGGAAACTAGCAAAGTATGTTGATCGGGGAGGCGAAAGAAGGAATAATGACCGAACTAGAGAAAGGTCTAGATCTCCTCGTCGAGCAGAGGAGAAAAAGAAAAGGGATCATGAAGATGATACAGAAGATGACCCCGATCTTCCCAAGAAACCAAGGCAGCCAGAACGAGAGGTATTTTCCATACGTTCTGGCTCATTTGATTGTAATGTTATCACAGGAGGAGATGCAGGAGGAGGAGACCTTACTGCAAAAAGAAAAGCTTACCTCGGAGAGGCCCAAGCTTGCTCATACATTCAACGGATAAATTTGGCTGAAGAGGATCGCCCGAGGAAGGTAAACAAAGAGAAGCTGGTCATCGGTTTTTCAAAAAATGACCTTGCAGATGTTCTTTACCCTCACGACGACCCTTTGGTGATCAAAATGAGGATGAAAGAAGTAATGATTTCGAGAGTGCTGGTAGATAATGGTAGTTCGACATATGATTAAGCACATATTCTTCACATTTATCCCCTTAATTTCGGTATTTTTATGATCCCGTGCAGTGTAAATATCTTGTATTTGTCTCGTATTTATGCTACTAACCTTTTTTGGCAAGTATTTCTTGTTTTGTGTATTTCTCATGCGTTTTACAGGTATTTCATGTAAGTTAGTGCGAAGGAGAACTCAAAACAGTGAAAGAAATCAAGAAATGGAGAGTTGAAGGGCATTTTCGTAATTTTTCAGCCTTAGTCCAGAGGTGGGGCCAACTAGAAAGTTGAAGATCTCTAAATTACAAGAATACTGGAAAAAACGGCAACTCAATCCGAGCTACGGTGAAGAAGTTACGATATTTTGAAGTTGCGCGATAATGAAGAGTCTGGATGTGCGGATTTCTGTCATTAATTATGCAGATTTTATGGTAATTGGGTGGCAAAAACTTGTTCCACAAGCGAAATTTGATGTTAAATTCGTGCAACTTGGTTCTATAAAAGGCCAAGCCCTAGCATTCTTTTGGGGGAGGCTTAAAAAAATCCTTTTAGGTAGTTTTTATCAAGTTGTAGGAGTAGGATTAGAGAGAGAAAGTTAGATTGTAGTTTTCTTTGGTAGAAGTTTTCATAAACCCTAGTTGTAAATTTGAAGAAGAAGTTTTGCTGGATTCAAATTCATCTCTTTCTCCTTTTGCTAAATACAAGTATCAATTTCTATTCTCTATTTTATTTTTCCATTCAATTCTCAATTGTTTTGCAAATTGTTAACAATGTTTGTTAGAGTTTTCTTTTGTTTTCATCATGTTTAGCTCATTTTTAAGGGTTGGGATGCATGAACCCATCCCGATGTAATTTATCTACGTAGGAAATAGAATTTAAATTTAAATTTGAAAGAATCGTGTAAGATAAGTTCACAATCATCCTAGATCTTTTAATCTCTCTTGCCCTAGGTACTTGGGATATTTAAGAATATGATGTGCGTGTAATTATTTAGCACCGCTTTATATTTATCTTTGATTTCATATGATGCGGGCTTGAACCTCATATATGTAATGCTTAGGATCTATAAAGACTGGATTCATTCAAATTTATAATTTACAATTCTAGTATTCTAATGGGTAATTACTAGGGATTGGGGGATTGTATTCCAACCTATTTCCTCATTCATTTTAATTAGTTTTATAAATTTGTTCCAACTTATTTCCCCTTGTCAACCATCATCATCTTTTTCACTTTTATTTTAGAAGTAATAAATCAATTAAATTCTATAAAACATTCCCTGTGAATTCGATACCCAGACTTACTACTATACTCCATAAAAGTGTAGTTAAAAGTTTAGGTTTTTTTTTTGTATTGAGGTTGGAAGCCGATAACAACGACTAGCGTATTACACGGACGCTCGATTTTTCCACTCCATCAAAATGGCGCCGTTGCCGGGGAGTGTTTGTTATAGATTATAATTGACTTACTACTTCGTAAAAAAAAAAAAAAAAGTAAATAAAAAAAAAAAAAAAAATGTGTGTCACGTTTTTTTTAATTGCCCAATTTGAAATGTCTTATTTTAACTCTTTTGGTGGCTTTAATTGTTATGCTAATAGTGAGGAAGAGGAGGCACTCAAGACTTATGAACATTGGATCAATATCACTAAAGATGATTATATTAAATATAAGCCTAGTGCTGAGAAACTCCAAATTTATCAAAATCAATTGCTTGAAGAAGAAAGACTTGAAAAAGAATATTGCGAAAAAAATCGTTATTGGGAGCAAGAGTTAGATGCATTATTTGAACCCAATGAGGATTTTTTTCCCGATAGTTTTGAAGATGAAGTAAGTTTTCAACCAAATGAGGAATTCGAGGTGCTAGAACCTAGGAAGCCTACTTTGGAAGAACTCTTGCTTGATATAAAAAAGCAATCTGATGACTTTGCTGTTACCGAGTTGAAAATTCTAACAACTTGCAAGGAGTTGAGTGATTATTTGGACAACTTAGAGAAGGAGACTTGCGCTTCACCTAATACTTTTGAGAATGAAATCATTGATAGTGATCCAAGTTCTTTTGAATATCAACCTCTTATAAATATTTCAAAACCTATTGAGTTTGAAGATCATTTGTCTCCTTGTGTCCCCACTATTATCGAACCATTAAATCCATCACACGAACTGGATGAATGTCTTGAGGATGTTGATCCGATTCTTGTATGGGAATGTTTTTTTGAGATGCTTCATCTTACGGGCCATACACTTAGACGTGTCACTTCCCCAGATCCAACTGAAAATTTTAGAGGACAAGATCTTGAGAACATTCCATGGGACATAGGAGAACACTCCTTGAGCGTTAGCGAAAGAGAAAATTTATAGGGCATCAAGAGAGATTCATTGGGTTACCTAGAAGAGAGCGAATGGAAAGACACGATAGATACATTTCTTCTAGGTGAGATAGAAACAAAGCAAGAGGGAGACCTAGAAGATTTGAGCTTAGCGACATTTGAGATAGAATTCGGCTCGCTGAATGAGAACATCACTCTTGAAATTGAATCATTTTGGGCCGCACTTGGTCACTTAGATGAGAGCGAGTTGAATGACATGATAGATAAATTCTCTGTTTCTGAACATGCCCCAGCTCGAGGTCTCAGTGAAAATTTTTGGGGAGAAGATTTTGAGGACAAGCACTCTATGCTTAAATTATTTTCCAAGATGGACTCTTCCCTTTTGTATGCCCCTCTTCCCATTCTACTTGAACAATCTTTTAGAGGTGATTCTATTTTTCTTAGATCCCAATGGTAGTTGTGCCCCTGTGCACCCAAATTTTTAATCCTGTTAAATTTTTTAATTGGTGATGGTTCATTTTTTCCATCCCACACATGCCTTCCGTTATTCAAACGGAATCCTTACTTTTGGGGAGGCATGCATCCTAATGAGGTTACACCATTAATCCCTCAAAGTCAAATTGTATTTTGGGTGGACCCTCAAATTTTTCGACTTCTAGTGTATGATTTATTAATCGTTCAAATTGTAGGTTGTACATAATTAGTTTTTTTTCTTTTTCTTTTTCTTTCCGTTTTTAATAGTGTAGTGTCATTAGTTAAAGTTTTGTTATTCTTTTTGTTATGCTTGGTTCTAACTTGTTTTGTAGATTCAATGGACTCGTACTCATCGAGGATTACTACATTTGGGTAATATCTTTCTTTTCCTCTCTTTATGTTGTGTTCTTGATTCGCATTGAGGACAATGCAACATTTAAGTTAGGGGGTGTGGGATATTCTTCTCGTTTATTGTTTAGATTCATTGATTCGATCACATGTTTGTTCCAAGTATATATTTTTACTTTATTTTCAAAAAAAAAAAAAAAAAATTTAGAGAAAGCCAAAAATATTTTTGTTCAAAATAAATAAAAATTAGAATTTAAATTTTTCAAAAATATCACCTTTATTCTGTTTGAAGTCTCAAATTGTTAACAATCATAATGCACTAAGCCAAAATTGACCGAAGATGGAAATTGAAAGAAAATTGACGACTTAACGAATAAGTGTGGAGATTAGTCCAACCCGGTGAGATTTCGAGCCTTTCAATTTTTTTATGAGTTTTTAAATCAATCCGAATTTATGATTAACTCAAAGTTCTTTTCAGCGTTTTAATAAGTCGTTGATGATCTCAATCCTTTGTTTTGATCGGTTATGGGAAATGTGTGAAATGTTGTCTCGAAATTTATGCTAAATATATCTCTAAACTTAATTAATCTCGAGATGCATATAGTAATGTGATTAGCAATTTGGACAATGAAGTAGGCCCTCTTTTGTTCAACCCAAAAATATTAGCCATAATAAAGTTGTGAAAAGTTATCCCTTTGTAACCCAATTTGAGCCTAATAAATTTTTTCCTTTTCGTTTGGTAACCCGAAAAACCCAATTAGCCCGAAATTGTGAAAATTGAATATTCACCAAATAAAGTCCAAATTATGCTATAAAAAGGGGCAAGAAGAAAAAATAGATATGCTCAAAAAAAAAAAAAAAAACAAGAAAAGAAAAAAAAAATGAAAATAGCAAGAAAAGAAAGAGAAATATGAGCAAATGCCCGAAAAAAGCACAAATAGACGTCATCAGAAAATTTTCCAATTCGGAACATTCCATCCATTCCCATTTTTATCCTTTACACTTTTTAACCCGAAAAATCCTAACTGAGTCCGAATGGCGAAATTAATTACTGCGTGGAGAGCTAAGATACAAAAAGATAATATGAGAGATTAAATGGTGTGAAATAGAGGTGATGTTCCCGTTTCCTAATAATTGTATTCCAATGATGAGATCTTTCACCATATATTTCCTTCTTTTCAATTTTGTATGCATGAATTTGTGTCCATTATATTTACTCTTTATATCATGCATATTGAGAGAAAAACAACCACAATCCGAGTGATTCGTTTGTGAGTGCAATCCGTAAGAATTTGAATCAAAATGAATTTTTCGAAAAGTAACGTAATGCTCAATCGGTGGAAGTTTGAGGTTTAATTTTTGGCTTTGCACACACACTATGGTTTGAGACATTTAAATATGAATTTAAGGTGATTATTTTTCGAAAAGTTTAAATTGTACAATTTTTAAGTATTTTGATCTTTATTTGAGTCAATAAAGAATTTTGTGGGTGTATTCACTGCAAACCCTCACGAGACAAAACTCGTCCTACTAGGGTAACCTAGAGGTTTAAAGGCTTGTTGCATACGCTAAATGCAATCGCTTGCCCGCGAAAAAGGTATTCTATCCCAATAAAATGATTTTCAAGAGTTGATCATTGATAGGATTCATTTACATTGCTCGGGACGCGCAAAGTTCTAAGTTAGGGGGTGTGATTAAGCACATATTCTTCACATTTATCCCCTTAATTTCGGTATTTTTATGATCCCGTGCAGTGTAAATATCTTGTATTTGTCTCATATTTATGATACTAACCTTTTTTGGCAAGTATTTCTTGTTTTGTGTATTTCTCATGTGTTTTACAGGTATTTCATGTAAGTTAGTGCGAAGGAGAACTCAAAACAGTGAAAGAAACTAAGAAATGGAGAGTTGAAGGGCATTTTCGTAATTTTTCAGCCTTAGTCCAGAGGTGGGGCCAACTAGAAAGTTGAATAGATCTAAATTACAAGAATACTGGAAAAAACGGCACCTCAATCCGAGCTACGGTGAAGAAGTTACGATATTTTGAAGTTGCGCGATAATGAAGAGTCTGGATGTGCGGATTTCTGTCATTAATTATGCAGATTTTATGGTGATTGGTTGGCAACAACTTGTTCCACAAGCGAAATTTGATGTTAAATTCGTGCAACTTGGTTCTATAAGAGGCCAAGCCCTAGCATTCTTTTGGGGGAGGCTTAAAAAAATCCTTTTAGGTAGTTTTTATCAAGTTGTAGGAGTAGGATTAGAGAGAGAAAGTTAGATTGTAGTTTTCTTTGGTAGAAGTTTTCATAAACCCTAGTTGTAAGTTTGAAGAAGAAGTTTTGCTGGATTCAAATTCATCTCTTTCTCCTCTTGCTAAATACAAGTATCAATTTCTATTCTCTATTTTATTTTTCCATTCAATTCTCAATTCTTTTGCAAATTGTTAACAATGTTTGTTAGAGTTTTCTTTTGTTTTCATCATGTTTAGCTCATTTTTAAGGGTTGGGATGCATGAACCCATCCCGATGTAATTTATCTACGTAGGAAATAGAATTTAAATTTAAATTTGAAAGAATCGTGTAAGATAAGTTCACAATCATCCTAGATCTTTTAATCTCTCTTGCCCTAGGTACTTGGGATATTTAAGAATATGATGTGCGTGTAATTATTTAGCACCGCTTTATATTTATCTTTGATTTCATATGATGCGGGCTTGAACCTCATATATGTAATGCTTAGGATCTATAAAGACTGGATTCATTCAAATTTATAATTTACAATTCTAGTATTCTAATGGGTAATTACTAGGGATTGGGGGATTGTATTCCAACCTATTTCCTCATTCATTTTAATTAGTTTTATAAATTTGTTCCAACTTATTTCCCCTTGTCAACCATCATCATCTTTTTCACTTTTATTTTAGAAGTAATAAATCAATTAAATTCTATAAAACATTCCCTGTGGATTCGATACCCAGACTTACTACTATACTCCATAAAAGTGTAGTTAAAAGTTTAGGTTTTTTTTTGTATTGAGGTTGGAAGCCGATAACAACGACTAGCGTATTACACGGACGCTCGGTTTTTCCACTCCATCAGCAGACATCATGTACTATTCATGCTTTGACAGTTTAAATTTAATATTATCTCAATTGGAACCTTATCACAGACCTCTATTGGGTTTTGCTGGCGACAAAGTCTTTCCACTTGGGACGATCAAGTTGGATATTTTCATTGGAACTTGGCCTGCTTGTCGAAAAGAAAAAATACGCTTCTTTGTAATGGATAAGAATGTGCAGTCAGCTTACAACATCATCATGGGAAGAGTTGGTTTGAAGAAGTTCGAAGCAGTCCCATCTACAGTACATCAGTGCTTAAAATTCCCTACAAATTTCGGAGTAGGAGTTGTGAAAGGTGATCAGAAAGTAGCTCGGGAATGCTATTATTCGTCTGCCGAGCAAGAGGAGCTTGAAGAATCAAGGAAAAAGACTACTACCTACCAGGTGGATGAAGGTACAAAAATCGAAACACTCGATCCTAGAGATGAATCCCAACTTGTAAAAGGACAGGTGGTGGAATGTACAGAAAATGTTATTCTGGACGACGAGCATCCTGAACGAGTAACCCAGATAGGTTCATCGTTAGATGCTTCAATTAAACAGGAGTTGATAAATTTCTTGAGAAACAGGAAGAAAAATTTTGCGTGGAGTCATGAAGACATGCCAGGAATAGATCCAAACTTCTTATGTCACGAGCTCAATGTGAATAAGGAGATCAAGCCTGTAAAGCAAAGAAGAAGAGTATTTAGTCCCGAGAAGAATCAAGCTATACAAGAGGAGGTCGAGAAGCTCCAGAAAGCCCAATTCATTGAAGATGTGAAGTATCCAGACTGGTTGGCAAATGTGGTAATGGTGAAGAAGAAAAACAATAAATGGAGAATGCGTGTTGATTTCACTGATCTCAATAAGGCATGCCCAAAGGATCATTTTCCATTGCCCAGAATTGATCAACTAGTAGATGCTACCTCGGGACACGAGCTACTCAGCTTCATGGATGCTTACTCTGGTTACAACCAAATCAAAATGAAACCTGAAGACAGGGAAAGCACTTATTTCATTACCCCTAGGGGAACTTATTGTTATAATGTTATGACTTTTGGTTTGAAAAATGCAGGAGCAACATACCAGCGGTTGATGAACAAAGTTTTTGCCGAACAAATCAGTTGCAATATGGAGGTCTATGTCGACGATATGCTGACAAAGAGCAAGAAAGCTGCGGATCATCTAGTTGACTTAGGTCAGACCTTTGATCAACTGGATAAATACCAAATGAAGCTCAACCCGACGAAGTGAACCTTTGGAGTACGAGAAGGAATGTTCCTCGGGTACATTGTCAACCAGCGAGGCATTGAGGCAAATCCAGCAAAGATCAAAGCTCTTTTAGGGTTGTGATCTCCAACGACGAAGAAAGAGGTGCAAAGTCTTACAGGACGAGTTGCAGCGCTCAACAGATTTGTATCCCGAGCAACTGATAGATTCCTTCCATTCTTCAAAACACTTCGAAAAACTTTCGAGTGGAATGATGAATGTGAAAAAGCCTTTCAAGACTTGAAGAAATATCTGGGAGCACCTCCATTATTGTCCAGGCCAGTAATGGGAGAAAAGTTGTACTTGTACCTAGCAGTATCAGAGAATGTAGTCAGCTCGACATTAATCAGAATGGAGAATGGAATCCAGAAGCCAATTTATTTCACAAGGCTTTCCGAGGTGCAGAGATCAGGTACCCGAAGTTGGAAAAATTGGCATTGGCGTTAATTGAAGCAAGTAGAAGAATGAGGCCTTATTTCCAGGCCCATACCATCGTCGTATATACCGACATGCCATTGAGACAAGCCCTTCATAAGCCAGAAAAATCAGGAAGACTGATGTATTGGGCAATAGAGCTCGGTGAATATGATATTGTGTATGAACCCAGATCATCATTAAAAGGGCAGGCTGTAGCAGACTTTATAGCAGAATTTACATATCCTGATACCCCCGAGGAGCAAAAGTTGCTCGCTGACCAACCTGTGGATGTTACAGGATCAACAGACATAAGTCCAGATCAACTCCGGTTGGTAAAAGGGCTTGTGGATGTAGAAAGACCATCAAATTCAAACCCAGACCAACTCCGGTTGGTAAAAGGGCGAGAAGAGATGGTCGACGAAGAACGAAAAATACCAGGGGAGCATGAAAGGAAACAACAGATATTTCACCGAGGAACTCTGTCAGATAAGACATTTGAAGACGAGTTACCTACATGGAGATTATATGTAGATGGGTTATCTTGCACAACAGGTTGTGGGGCAGGGATTATTTTGAACACCCCAGACGAGATTGGCGTGGAATATGCCTTACGATTCCAATTCAAAGCTTCCAATAATGAGGCTGAGTATGAAGCCTTGATAGCAGGTCTTAATTTAGCAAAGATTATGGAAGCGCAACAAGTGATGGTATTCAGTGATTCTCAATTAATTGTGAATCAGATGATGGGAACGTATGCAGTTAAAGGAGAATTAATGGTCAAGTATCATGCAAAGGCGATGGAGTTGTTGGCAGAATTTGATGCCATTCAGTTGATCAGAATACCAAGAATGGAGAATGCACAAGCGGACGCACTGGCCCGACTAGCATCAACTACTCGTACCGAGTTACGAAGAACGATACCAATTGAGATGTTAGAAAGTCGAAGCATAGATGAAGACCTGACGATGAATATTATTACTCTTGATTTAGGACCATCTTGGATGGATCCCATCAGGGCATATGTCGAGGAAGGAGAATTACCGGAGGATAAGATCGCTGCCAAGAAATTGAAGTTTAAAACTGCTTGGTATGTACTAACTAATGGTGTTTTGTATAGACGAGGAATTATGGCAGGTTTGCAAAAATGTGTACATCCCTCCGAGGTGAAAGAATTGATTGAAGAGATCCATGAAGGGTCTTGTGGAGCCCATGTAGCAGGTCGGACACTTTTACAAAGAGTGATGACGCAGGGGTACTACTGGCCAACGATGAGGGCTGATTGTATAGCCTATGCCAAAATATGTGATAAATGCCAACGTTTTTCCTCCATTCGACGAACTCCACAAGCATTGTTGACACCCATAACTTCCCCTTGGCCATTTGACATGTGGGGAATTGATTTGGTTGGACCACTGCCAACGACCCGAGGAAGATTCAAGTACCTCGTCGTCGCAGTGGATTATTTTACTAAGTGGGTAGAAGCTGAGCCACTTATTGATATGACGTACGAGAAGGTATACCAATTCGTTTGGAAGAACATCATCTGCCGATATGGTCTCCCTCATGCCTTCATCACAGACCATGGAACACAATTTGATAACGAGGAGTTTGCCACCTATTGTCATTAGTTAAACATTTTGAAAGTTCATTCAGCACTAGGCCATCCTCAAAGCAATAGGCAGACTGAAGTGACGAACATAACATTACTAAATGGTTTGAAGAAGAGGTTAAGTGAGGCTAAAGCTAATTGGATTAATGAGCTACAGTCAGTATTGTGGGCTTACCGAACAACTCCCCGAGCAGCAACTGGAGAATCACCATATATGCTGGCATTTGGAAGTGAGGCTGTAATACCTGCCGAGTTGGGTCTTCCCACACACAGAGTGCTGAATTTCAATTCCCCACTCAGCGACTTGATGAGGAGATTAGATTTGGACATGCTCGAGGAAGTTAGAGAAGAGGCAGCCATTAGGAATGCTGCTTATCAACAGCGAACATCCCTGTTCTACAACAAGAGGGTGAAAAAATGCGACTTAAAAGAAGGAGATTATGTGCTAAAGAAGGTAATTCAGAAGCACAATAAGTTGGAAGCAAACTGGCATGGACCTTACCGAGTTACTGCAGTTGTCCGACCAGGAATTTACCGAATAGCAACTCTAGAAGGAGAGGAATTTAAGAATGCATGGAATGCTGAACACCTACGCAAGTATTATCAGTGATGTAAAATGTAAAGCAGTTCCATCAATATGAATAAAACAATGATATTTCACAATCTTCTCTCCTTTTATTGAAAGTTTTTCGGGGAATACTAGTGTTTTTAACACTACGCTGATCGGCAGTAAAAAGAAGACGATAGTTCAAACCCACGACCAACTCCGGTTGGTAAAAGGGCGAGAACAAACTATACTCCTTTGGTTAGGAGGCGTACACTAGTGTGACCAACTCAAGTTGGTAAAAGAGCTAGTGGACACGATAGTTCAAACCCACGACCAACTCCGGTTGGTAAAAGGGCGAGAACAAACTATACTCCTTTGGTTAGGAGGCGTACACTAGCGTGACCAACTCAGGTTGGTAAAAGAGATAGTGGACATGATAGTTCGAACTCAGACCAACTCCGGTTGGTAAAAGAGCAAGAACACAAGATGATCGACGAAAGGCTAATATCGGTTGGTTAGGAAATAAAATATGCTCTCAAATACCAACTTATGTTGGTCGAGAAGTAAGATATTATCTCAAATGCCAACTTATGTTGGTCGGAAAGTAAGTTTATTACATAAAAGTTCCTCGAAGAACAAATATTCCAAACTGAACCAAGTATAGTTGGTCGGGGGTAAAAACCCACTAATTGTAGTTGGTCGACGAGGAAAAATCATCGACCTTGGTTGGTTGGGCACATTTTATGAAAAAGACAAAAATTTACCAAGTATAGTTGGTCGGGGATAAAAACTCTCACTAACTATAATTGGTCGACAAACACAATTTAACAGCCTTGGTTGGTTGGAAGAATTTTTAACATTTTTATACTCATTACTTTATTATTAAGTGATCGAGAAGTATTACTAATACTTGTAAATTTTTATTACTAAGTTGGTCGAGGAACCATACAATATTGTTATGCAAGCACAAATATAGAATGTCTGATAATCACAAGACAATAGCAATACAGATTTGCAAACAGAAAATGAAAGCCTTTCATTACAATTCAAAACGAATTACAAGTTACATATGTGTACTGACTATTACATTGAGATCCCTACTCTATTGGTTTCTTTCCCTCTGCTTTTGAAATAGGTTCCTCGCCAGCAGGCGTATCATTTAAAGTCTGAGGAGAGTTAATAAAGTTCAAGTCCTTCAGCATTCTAACGTTCATCACAGAAGGACGATCTAGCAGATGCTCAGGACGAGATACTTCAAACTGAGAATGCAAACTGTAGTCACCAAGATAATTTGCAATTAAGCTCCGAGGAATGGCACGAGCTGGTATCCATTCCATGTCTAACTTGAACGGTGGCACATGCAAGTCAAGCAATCCAGGCTCATAGTAGTCCCATAAATAGTGTCCCTGCTCGAGTTTCAACACACATAAGGCATTCAGCCAACCTTGTTTGTAGCCCTTATTATTGGCATTCTGGATACGAGCATCTAAATGGAATAGTGCCTCGTTATATCCAGCCATCCAAAACTCCCTGGGCTGTTTATGGAATTGAAATGTTTGCCTCTCAAGCTTCTCGTGAAGACTCTGGATGAAAAGTCCATTATTCTCCAACTCTGATTTCTTGGATTTGAGTTCTTGTTCCAATTCTCTAGTTTTCTTGGACAATTCAGACAAAGCCCGATTTTTTGCATTCAATTGGAACGCTTGAGTTTCCAACATTGATCGAGTACGAGCTTCTTCAACATTACGACTAAGAGCTCTTGATCCTCCCCGAGCAGGTCGAGAACTTGGTTCCTCGATGACATTCTGAGCAGATCTTCCTCGACCACGAGAACCTCTTCCTCATCCCCGAGTAGCAGCAGAAGTACCAGATCTTCTCAAAGTATCCAACTCTTGTCTTAATTTGGCATTCTCAACCTCTAAAAAGGAAAATCCCTCGTCAGTCACTGGGACTACAGCTGTTGAAGAAGATGTTGCAGATTTATACTGTGCCAGCTCTTTCTGCAAATTGTTATTTTCTTGCTCTAGCAGCTCGGCAATCTGTCTACAAGCTTCAACTTCACCTTTTAGGGTTCTCTCCCTGACATCGTACCCAACAAGGATCTTTTTGTGGCCTGTCTCGGCAGAAAGCTGTTGATACCTCTTTTCATACCCCTCGTGCAGAAGGGCAGTTGATTCTTTGTACTGAGTCTGAAGATCTTCTAGAGTATATTAAAGCTCCTCGATCATGTCATAGTAAGCCAAGTTATTGGCCACAGCTCGATCAAGTAAGCCCTTCAGGTATTGATAAGCTTCTACTGCCTTCTCTGAAGCATCATGACCGAGGATGTCAACAACTTCTGATACACTCAATTCTGTGTGACCAGCCTTATAATATTCATGACATTACTGCATCAACTTTGTATCATTGGCAGATAATAATTCCATTCTAGCCACAAACTAGTAAAGAAGAGAAGGCAAGAGTTAATAAAAAGCAGACAGAGCATCAACAATGTAGAGGAACAAAAAGAGGTGATTTTATTACATCATCAAAAAGAGTACATCGTTCAGAATACAAAGTACAAGTAAAAGAAAAAAAGTTCGAGAATACCGAACAACTTCACATCTTTTCCTTGTCTCCCAAGACTTTCTCGGGAGGCTGGGACGAGGAGCTTGGTTGCTCGGTGGGAACAATGATTTGATTGGCAGAAGCTGGGACTTGTTCAGGAGGAGCAGGCAAGGACGAAATCTCCTCGGTGATTGTCTGGTTGGGTTGTGGAGCAAGGACTTGATCACCCACTGTCATTGAAGACTCTTCAGATGCAGCTTCGTCTTCATCCTCATCTTCAATTACAGGAGGAGGGCCAGGAAGATGTTGTTGAAATAATTCAGAGTCCTCGCTCACTTTCAATTCTTGCAAGGCAGCAACCCAACCATCTCGGAAGTATTTCAAACTCCCATACTTGACCTGGGTCATCATTACTGCTACCCCCCTGTCCCATCCTTTATCCCATCCGGTACGAAAAGATTTCTTTACAGCCATTTTCCTTTTCATTTTCTCCGAGGAGAGCTTCTCGGATAGAAGATCCTCGGTGGCTTTCAACTTAGCCTCCACCTCCTCCTTCTAGCGATTTACTTCTCGCAGAAGGGTCAGCTCTTCCTCAGCTGATTTCAACTTATTCTCAAGCTCCCCAAAACTTGTGAGCTTCTCGGCATATTTTTTATTCTCTCTCTCCAAGTCCTTCACCTTATTTCCCAATTGTATCTTCTCTGCCTCAGACGCAGCCATCTTCTTCTCCCATTCACCCCTATCCTCATCATATTTTTGACGAGTGTCCTTCAAAGATTGGGCCAAGCCCTGGAAAGCATTATCTACTCCAGACGAGGAGCTGGAAGCCTTGATTGCTTCATCTTTCTTCACTATGGTGTTAAGGCAACTCACCAGCTGAAAAAAGAAAATAATGATAAGTCAGTGCCGAGATACATATATTGACTGAAAGAAAGAAAAATTTAGGATAAGAGAAACTTACTGAAGCAATGTGACGAGTAGCTAGGGATGTCAGCATATCCCTAGACATGTTTTCTTCAATTCCTTGGACTTCAGGAATAGTCCAAGTCTTTACCGAGCTCATTGCAGAACTCGGGGGAATAATGGTTGGGACACCAGCTCCACTAGCTTGGAGCTGGGGAATGGTTTCAGAAAAACTAACCGAGGAGGATTTCTTCAATCTCCTCAGTGGAACTTCAGCAGTTTCAGCCAAAGAACCCTTGGTGGGGGAAATAGTGATCACTTCCACCGAAGTACTTTTCTTGCTCGGAGCCATTGGAGGCTTCTCGGCAGCCTTCTGAACAGCAACAGAAGGAACAACATCAATTTTCTTGGTCCCCTTTGGGACTTCAGCCTTGTTCCTCTTTCCATCCCCGGCAGAGGAAGTCTCCTCAAAGATAGCAGGAACTCTTCTCTTGCCCATCTTCTGACTTAGAGGAATGTGAGATTCTGGTGAAGATTCCTCGGAAGCTGGCGATGGTTCACTAATACTGACCACAGGACGAGCAGTGAAGGAGGATGTGTAGCTCCTGTACTGCACCAAATATGAAGCAGACCTGATATGCTCGTCTGCAACTCTTCGATGCAAACTCCAGATATGTTTTAAATGCTTGATATTAACTTCTGTTTCTTTTGGAGTTTTTCTCTTGCTGTCAACTGCAAATAAAAACATAGTGAAATATTAGTCATACATTTTGTCAAACACAATGAAATCATAATTTCAAAAAACAAAATAAGATGAAAATAACCTATCCCATTTCCATATGGAGGGCATTTGGGACCCTCATATACTGCATCTCCAACCAAAGGGGCATGTTGCCAATTTTTTATGACTACCCCATGTTCAAAATAATCCCTGTTTGCATCAGGGAGATTGACCACTAAGGCCCTATTCAAAAACCTAGTTTTTAAATAAAAAACATTGTCTAAAACAGCCCATCTGTAACAGTACATAATCTCAGGAATTCCTATACGAGTTCCATGAGTTTGATTTAACCTATGTACCCCATTAACTATTCTCCATGTGTTGGGGGCTATTTTTGCAGGGACAACATCGAAGTACTGACAGAACTCTAAACACAATGGATTTGGTGGAAAAGAAAATCCAGATTCAGCAATAAATAGGCTAGGGAACCAGTGTCCCTCAGCCAAATCAAAATAACTTGAAGGTTCAGAAAGACTCTCCAAGATTACCCAAGAAGGAATAGAGAAGTCAGAACGAAAATTCTCAAGAGATTCGATAATATAAACCATGGTGAATAAAAAGAAATGAAGAAGAAGGAAGAAGAGCTTACAGGGAAAAAGGAGATCTGTTGACAAACAAACGAAGGATCAGCTCTTCCTCAGCTGATTTCAACTTATTCTCAAGCTCCCCAAAACTTGTGAGCTTCTCGGCATATTTTTTATTCTCTCTCTCCAAGTCCTTCACCTTATTTCCCAATTGTATCTTCTCTGCCTCAGACGCAGCCATCTTCTTTTCCCATTCACCCCTATCCTCATCATATTTTTGACGAGTGTCCTTCAAAGATTGGGCCAAGCCCTGGAAAGCATTATCTACTCCAGACGAGGAGCTGGAAGCCTTGATTGCTTCATCTTTCTTCACTATGGTGTTAAGGCAACTCACCAGCTGAAAAAAGAAAATAATGATAAGTCAGTGCCGAGATACATATATTGACTGAAAGAAAGAAAAATTTAGGATAAGAGAAACTTACTGAAGCAATGTGACGAGTAGCTAGGGATGTCAGCATATCCCTAGACATGTTTTCTTCAATTCCTTGGACTTCAGGAATAGTCCAAGTCTTTACCGAGCTCATTGCAGAACTCGGGGGAATAATGGTTGGGACACCAGCTCCACTAGCTTGGAGCTGGGGAATGGTTTCAGTCAAAGCGACCGAGGAGGATTTCTTCAATCTCCTCAATGGCACTTCAGCAGTTTCAACCAAAGAACTTTTGGTTGGGACCACTTCCATAGGTGCACTTTTCTTGCTCGGAGCCACTGGGGGCTTCTCGGCAGCCTTCTGAGGAGCAACAAAAGGGGCAGCATCTACTTTCTTTGTCCCCTTTGGGACATCATTCTTGCTTCTCTTTCCATCTCCAGCAGAGGAAGTCTCCTCGAAGATAGCAGGAACTCTTCTTTTGCCCATCTTCTGACTTAGAGGAATGTGAGATTCTGGTGAAGATTCCTCAGAAGCTGGCAATGGCTCACTAATGCTGACCACAGGACGAGCAGTAAAGGATGATGTGTAGCTCCTGTACTGCAACAAATATGAAGCAGACCTGATGTGCTCGTATGCAACTCTTCGATGCAAATTCCAGATATGTTTCAAATGCTTTATATTAACTTCTGATTCTTTAGGAGTTTTTCTCTTACTGTCAACTGCAAACAAATACATAGTGAAATATCAGTCATACATTTTGTCAAACACAATGAAATCGTAATTTCAAAAATAAAATAAGATGAAAATAACCTATCCCATTGCCATATGGGGGGCATCTGGGACCCTCATATACTGCATCTCCAACCAAAGGGGCATGTTGCCAATTTTTTATAACCACCCCATGTTCAAAATAATCCCTATTTGCATCAGGGAGATTGACTACTAAGGCCCTATTCAAAAACCTAGTTTTTAAATAAAAAACATTGTCTAAAACAACCCATCTGTAACAGTACATAATCTCAGGAATTCCTATACGAGTTTCATGAGTTTGATTTAACCTATGCACCCCATTAACTATTCTCCATGTGTTGGGGGCTATTTTTGCAGGGACAACATCGAAGTACTGACAGAACTCTAAACACAAAGGGTTTGGTGGAAAAGAAAATCCACATTCAGCAATAAAAAGGCTAGGGAACCAATGTCCCTCAGCCAAATTAAAATAATTTGAAGGCTCAGAAAGATTCTCCAAAGTTATCCAAGAAGGAATGAAAAGTCAGAATGGAATTTCTCAAGAGATTCGATAATATAAACCATGGTGAATAAAAAGAAATGAAGAAGAAGGAAGAAAATCTTACAGGAAAAAGGAGATCTGTTGACAACGAACGAAAACAAGGATGAACGCACAAGAGAAAGAAAGGCTATGGAAAACTCGAAAGCAGAAAATTGGGAAAGGTAGAAGACGGTATGATTGCCTAAGAAGTTTAAATACTTTGCCTTGGGAAACGGTAAAAGAAATGATTACAAAAAGGAAACTATTACGCTACCGGCGGCTAAAAGGACAAAAAGTGCACGAAGATCGAAGCGCTTATAAAAATGCAAAAAAGGCAAATTCTGCGAATTCGGAAGGAAATTCAAATACGAAGAAAAGGCTCCTAAAACCCAGGAAGGTCATTTAATATTGCCATATACCGAGAAAGAATGTTCCACACTCCTCAAAGTTCGAAATATGAAACATTGGGGGCTTCTGTTGATACCAAAATTAGTATGATGATGTGGACGAATAATAAGAAGACACGTGTCAATCTACATGGCACAATAGCAACGAGGAAGATCATTTCCCCGACCAACATAGTCACTCCGAGCAACAGGTATACTCCGAGGAACACCAGTCTTCCGAGGAACACCAGCCCTCTGAGGAACTCTTGTCCTCCGAGGAACTCCAGTGCTCCGAGGAACTCTTGGACGATGAGAAACTAAGGAGGTTCGAGCTGCATCTCGACCACATCATTGATTGCCAGATAATCAACAGTTCAACTATTCATTGAATGCTTATCATCTTGACACACACGCTTGAAGAGCATTAAATGAGTTACCCTTTCATATGTATATCATTTAATGTATCACCCTTTCATGTACAGCCTAAGGACTATAAATACCTTGTATCACCCTCATTCAAGGGGACTGGAATTTCTTGATAGAACTTGTAATCGAGAATTCCCAAAACACTCAGCAATAACATAACAGTGGACGTAGGCCATTCTTATAGGGCTGAACCACTTTAAAATTCTTTATCTTATTTATTTATCTATCTGTGATTGAATAATTAGAGCGATCTAATTTTTTACATCAACAGCCATTTCCCCTAATCTATCCTCCAGCCTCTGAATAGATCCTTTCCATGCATCATTTCCTTCCTCGGGCCTATTGGTTCGAGCAACTAATCACGTTGAAGTGGCTTCCTGGGATTTATATTGACGAGCAGATGGTCGGTCATAGGATCTATCTTAACGAGCAGCTGGTCGCGACTGGGAAGATCCTTCCCTTAAATCTGATGGTCGTCGAAAGCTCTTCGACGCTGCATTAAGAGGACTTTTGTTCCTCTTAGGGCCTAATCGATCGAAAAGAGAAACCCTACTTAATCTTTCCAACGCGCTGGTACTTTCTGAGGAGAGGGTGACACGTTGTTCAGTATCCGTGGCTCGCACCGATGAAGTTCGCCCAGGTTGATAAGAGAAATCATCAGATTCCTCATTGCGACGTGAGTTAGTACGCCTAGTACGCGAAGAAGGCGCATGAGTATTTCTTTGAATGCTTCGTGGTCCGGAATGGGCTGATGCACCGCCATGGAGGGTTTGGATGAGTTGTCGCATTGTTTCTTGCATGACGATCTGGCCTTGAGCCAGATTTGCCATTATTCCAGTCAGATCTGGAATAATTGGTGGAGTAGATGGATTTGGAGGGGTCCCAGCGTTTCGATTGCTGGATTCAGGAATATCCGCCATTGGTAATGAATTATTTTTGATGAAAAATGATATTAGCAGTCGTTTCCCACAGACGGCGACAATCTGTTGATGTAAAAAATTAGATCACTCTAATAATTCAATAACAGATAAATAAATGAGACAAAGAATTTTAAAGTGGTTCAGCCTTATAAGAATGGCCTACGTCCACTGTTGCTTTATTGCTGAATGTTTGAGAATTCTCGATTTGTGAATTCTATCAAGAAATTCCGCTCTGGATTTCAGGTCCAGGTCCCCTCTACAATGAGGATTGTACAACGTATTTATAGCCCTGAGGCTGTCATGTGAAAGGGTAATACATTAAATGATATACATATGAAAGGGTAATACATTTAATGCCCTCTTTGCGTGTGCGTCTGAATGATAAGCATTTAATGAATCAGTTGAACTGTTGGTATCCTGCTTCGAGTTGCAGCTCGGACCGCCTGAGTTGCTCAGACCGCCTAAGCTTCTCGGTATTCAAGAGTTCCTCGGAGAGGCATTGTTCCTCGGAGCTTGTGAGTTCCTCGGGGAACTAGTCTTCCTCGTTGTAGTCTTGTTCCTCGGAGCGAGTGGGTTCCTCGGAAGTGTTTGTTGTTGCCATGTAGATAGCCACGTGTCTTCATATGATTGGTCCATGTCAGCAGATTAATTTTGGTATCAACAGTCGCCTCCAATTCACTTTGCTTAACTATCCTATACTAGTTTTCTGGGGTCTCACTAAGTGACTTAACCAAATTAGATAAATCATGCCTATTTTTCAAAGTTCTAACATACATTTCAACATAATCATCATAGCCAACAAAATTATCATCCCTATTCATTACAGTGCTGGTGTGTGAAGTGTCACTAGTTTCATTCAAGTCAAAAACAGTATCATTCACACAAATAAAACGTTTAGTATCTAAAAGAGTAGTTAATTCATGCATATATGGTTGACTCAATAACAATAAATTTTCACATTCAATTAAATTAAGAAGTTACTCACTCTTCTTCATCAGAATCTGTTAGACCAACTAAATATATGTCCCTATAACAATCATAGACATTTCTAAAAAATGGAAGACATTTTAATTCAGTTGTACCATGGTTATCTTCCGATTCAGAATCAGAAGAATCATCCCAAGTTTTGGTTAAATGGACCTTATGATATTTATTTTTTGGGGTTGTGGTTTAGATCTACAATCAGCTATGAAGTGGCCTAGTTTACCATAACTGTGACACGCCATTTTAAAGTTATCAGGTTTGTTGTTATTACTACCGTAATTAACATACTATTTATTATTTTTGTTGTGAGGTCTAATGGACTGGTTTGATTGATAGTCAGCTTGCACTCATCTTTTTACAATGAAATTTCTTTTTTTAATAGTCTTTTAAACTGTGTTGACATAAGTGCAAGTTCACTCTCAATTTTTTTCCAAATTGCCAGCCTCTCCATCAAACTCAGGTTATATCTGAACTATTTTTTTTTATCAGCATGAACAAATTTAAAAGTAACCTTAGAACTACCACCAGAATCATTTTTAGAAAAATTAGTTAAAGTCTTCCTAAAGGTAGATTCTAATTCTGTAGTTCTTAATTTAGAGCTGAGCAATTTAGGAGAGAGAAACGGGTCATTTATTTCCTCAATGATATACCGTTTATGATCTAACCTAGGAGTAAGAGACCTAAGTATTTTAGCACAAATTTCCTTATTCGTATACACAATTCCATTGGCATGCAGTTGGGTTAGTACATCAGTTAAGTGCATGTAAAAATCATTAAAAGGTTCTTTACTTTTAATAACAAGCATATTATATTGTTGAACAAACATTTAAGTTTTACATTCTTTAACCCTAGCATAACCTTCTTGTGCAGTGACTAAAGTGTCCCAAGTTTCTTTACTAGTAGTGTAGTGACAGATTCGTTTCAGTTCATTTTTTACTAACACTCATAAAGATTGCATTCCTTCCTTTATTATCAAAATTGAATATCTTTTTTTGTTCATTACTTAATTCAGTAGTCCTTAATTTTTTTAAGTGTAGAACTACCTTATGCTACAGGTGCAGTGGGATGTGTATGGCCATTTTCTATTAAGTCCCAAACATCATCACCTAAGGTACCCTGAAAAAAATCTATCATGTAAACTTCCAGTAGGGAAAGTTAAAGCCATCAAATATACACTACTCCAAAACAGGGAATTTGCAAGTGTTTAAAACACTTGCAAATCGCCCTGTAGAATTTTTTTTGCAAGTGTTCAAAACCGTTGGAAATTATATTTGTAACGGTTTATTGGGAACATATGTCCGTTCTGAATAACCATTGTAAGTTTTAGTAAGCATTTTTATTTTGCTACGGTTATAAACACTTGCAAATTAAAAAAGATGTGTTTTTTTAACGGTTCGAAACACTTACAAATAGTAAAAGGTAAGGTAAAAAATGCCCATTTGCAAGTGTTTAAAACACTTATAATATACAATACATATTTAAAATAAATCTATTATTGAAAGACATTCCCATCGAGATTCATCTGGGACAACTGCAAATACTTGGCAAGAATCAAAACTTTGAATTTCTACTACAAATCAATCAATACACACATCAATGTAATAATACAACTAATTATTAATAAAAAATCAAAAAACATATCAATGCATTAATCTCCATCTTTTCCAAATGAGCTTCGAGTAACCTTTTTATCCATTGTTGTAGATAACAACATATGCATATTCTTTGTAAAATTCTATCCTACACAAGCACAAGCACAAGAACGTAAATTTGTTTTTTAAAATGTTGGATAGAAAATAATAGACCCACTCAAAAAATAAATGGTTTTGATTTCACATGGAAGTAAAAGAACAACAAAACTATGCGTTATAATAAATCGGTTCAATTTTCCACACTTAATAAAACATTAGGCAGTGTTCCTTACGCATAATTGTAAGCCTATGAACATAATAATGAGATTTCAAAGAATTGGGAACATAACGTCTAGGACTTGCAAAATTAATATTTTATTCTAAAAGTCGGGGGCTTTATGAAACTTTATGGATAGTTATATCTTTGTTTTTTAAACAAGTCAAGATACTTGTCCCAATATACGTTTATCTTGATTAAATATTCATTTAAGACGGGCTTATAGCGTAATCCCTATTGAAAATTCACCAATTCTATTGTAAACATCTCTGAAAATGAGAATGTACATTGAAGGACTATAACAAAGAAAACCATTATCCTGAATAACATGCATATAAAATATATGAAAAACATACAAAACTACTCTTACAAGGAGCATGTTGTCCAATTTACAAAGGGCTGGGAGCTTTATAAAAGTGTAGAAACCACATTCTAGCCCCCCCACCCCCCAAAGTCTCTCCTTAGGTCCCTAGTACCTCCCCATTCTCTATAAACCATAGGTCATACTTCGAGTACTAATCTAGAGGCCATCGGGCGCTCCCGAGCCCCGTTTGACTCCGATAAAGTCCATCATTAGAGCGAAAGATCAATGAATCTTCAAAGGGATTTAAAACTCCTTTCCAATGGCCTTCCCCGTGAACAAAATGGCATAACGGTTCGGACGAATGGACCATTTTACTACCGAAAACTGGTCTGGAGGCCACCGGGCGCTCTCGGGCCCCAATTTGACCCCATCAACTTCATTGTCATAGATAAAGCTCATTGAATCTTTGAAGGTCACTGAAAACCCTTTTTAACGGTCCATCTCAAGAATGAAATGGCATAACTGTTCGGACGAACGATTCATTTTCCCTCAAAAACTGATCAAGAGGCTACCAAGTGCTCTAGGACTCCGCTTGACCAAAGTCAACTCTTCAGATCGAATGAGACTGAATGAATTTTGTAGGGGCACTGAATACCCTTCCCAACGGTCCACCCCGTGAGCAAATTAACCTTGCAGTACGGACGAACGATCCATTTTACTCCGAAGGGTCACCGGGTGCTTCTGGGCCCCATTTGACTAAACTCAACTCTCTGAAGTGAGCGAAGCTCTTTGGAACATCAAAGTGACTAGCATAAACTTTCCAAGAGTCCGCTCTGTGCACAATACATACTTACAGTTTGGACAGACGATCCATCGTTATCTGACGATCTTCTGTCCAAAGGACTGATGTGTGCTTTCAAGCCCCATTTGACCTAAAGTCATCTCCCAGACCCGGGAGTAGCCTAAGTATTCTCAAAGGTCTCTGAATTAAATTTCTAATGGTATGCCCCGTGCATTATTTGGACTTACAAATTACGTTTTATGATCGTTTTTTGAAAATTCTGCACGAGACTGCCAATTGGTTGGTCCATTTTCTTGCTTATCGATAGGTAGGACAAGGCCAATAATGATTGGAAATACTCTACCCTAGATAATGAGAGCTTGATATCACTTTAAGAGGGACCTCATAACCATCAATTTTAGTGATCTCAACAACATTCTTCTGCAATCAGCGAAGTTTGCTTGTGTGAAATTCTTCTCCAATTTTCATTCCCATCACTTTCATACCAAATTTAGTAAAAATATCATTCTTTCTCATCCTATATCCATCCCAACTTGGAAGAAAGTTCATCATCAATCAAGATCAATCTCTAAGTCTCTAAAGAAGGTCCAAATATTCTTCTCTCTCTTTAAATTTCATTATTTTTGCATTTAGTTATATAAATTCTTAATTTATCTTTTACTTGAGATCACACATATTAATCTCCAATCCTTTATTAGTTATATTGCACATAATATATTTTCTATAAAAAAACAAAACAAAGAAAATGAGGGTTACACCTATCAATTTCGACGAGATTGTTCATCAAATTTTTGCAAAACTAAAAAATATATTTTCTACATACACACATATAATAAACTCCCGTTTGAATCTATGGGATAAACCCCAGCCTCGTACTGTATGAGAATTTGGTGGACTATGATGCCTCTATAGGCTACGTAGGCATTTCGGGCTAAAACCCGATACTTGGGTCCTATTTTCATATTTTCATCTTTTTATTTTTATTTTTCCCATATATTATTCATATATATCATACTTGTGATTCATACTTGCATTTCATCTAACACATATTATCGTTTCATCATAACGATTTATATCTCGATAAGCGCATACATCATACTTTTTTAATTATTATTTTGAGAACATTCCTATGGATAATCTCACTCCATCTTTCCATGATGCGAGTCGATCGATTCTGATCTCCACTTATATATGCACGCACACACACTTCATGGAGAAATTAAGGAAAATAGTAACATAAGCCCACGAGGGACCGAAATGGCAGGATGGGTGCCTAACACCTTCCCATTCTGTAACTTAGCCCCCGAACCTCTGATCTATTAGTTTTGTAAACATCAGTTTGTCTTTGATGCCACTTTGTCGAGGTGGTGACATGTTCTTTTGCCTATTTTATGCAATATAGGCTGGCGACTCTATCCCTTTACATCACCCCAAAACAACGATGATCGAAGCACCCCTTGGAGTAGTAAGGGACGTGAGAACTTTATCCTTCCTCTTTCTCCCCGAAAGCCCCGGGGAAGGGAAGATCTCGGGATGGTCAAATCGAGCATGGTTTACAATGCATGACCTGAACAACGTACATATAGAGCATGTCATGAAATGCAATAACAATAAGAAGAACATATGAAAAACATACAAAGTAAGGACTATTTTGTGTTATAAAAATGTCTTCATAATAAATTTCCGTTGTAGACTACACATTTCATCTAAGGTTTCATAACATTGATTTGAAAAGAAAACATAAAAACATTACAATTACCACCTATTATACCCAATATTTCCTGTGTGTAGCTATAATTTCTTTATGCGTTCTAATCCCGGGCTTTCCATCAAAGCCATTGCCGCTAAATAATTTGTCTCTTTCACTTCTATTATATGCAACATAAATAAATATCTTCAATTTTTTACATAATAAACTAAATTAAAACAAAATAAAAATTCATTAACACATCGTATATGATTGAAAAGTCTTATTATGTACCTTTCTTAATATTGTGTCCTTGATGGGAGGAAGTGTTTGACCTAAATTGTCTCATTATATGCCTTTGGACTACCGATAACCATTTCCCCCTTAATATCTAAATCTCTCACATCCATCTAATTCAAATAGTCTCATTCATATCTAACCACTCCATCTCTATCGATTTCCTCTTAGCTTCTCCCATTACTCTCACTCTCTCCCATTATCGATAGAAAGAGCTTCACACCCCTTTCATAAGGGCCTCACCATTGCTTCTCATGGGTACTACTCTCTCTGTAAAACTCATCTCTTCTCATTGGGTCCGTCCAACATGATATGTATGGACTCTGCATCTACACCTCCTCTAGCACATTACCAGTGATTGTATCAAATGAAAAAGAGGATAGAAAACCTCTTTTAAACTTAAACTTCCTAAATTTCCTTACAAAGATAAGCACGAAAAAAATATATCGGGGGAGAGTGAGAGTACAAATCTAAGGTAAAAAACCTCTATAAGGCCTTTAAATTAAAGGAAACATAATTGTTGATGCAAAAAACTGGACCGAATCCCATTTTTATGATCACAGATAAATAGATAAAAGCAATCCAATCAAGCACATGAGAGACAAAGATTTTCAAAGTGGTTCGGCTATAAGGAAAAGCCTACGTCCACTGTTATTTTATTCCCAGGGGTTTACAATAGCACAATGTGGTGTAGAGAGAGAGAAAAAGGTGTGGATCTTGTGTATGGTGTCTCTCGGTTCTTGGTTTTCTTGGATCCCTTGGATCTCGCCCCTTTTTGGCTAAGGGAATACATGTATTTATAGTTATGGGAGATAAAGAGATTCATTGTATGTAGACATTTATACATTATGTCTACATTCAACGAATCTAATTGTTGAATTGCTTGGTATGCTATGTGTTGTCATCTACAGTATAAATGTACATTAAGGCTCATTAAATGCGCTGCCATCTTCATTAATGCACATTAAATGCATAATTATTCTTTTGATCTTCCTGGTTGATATGCCGACCAACTCTCCTCGGGTGCCGACTAACACTCCTCGGGTGCCGACTAATTCTCCTCGGGTGCCGACTAACACTCCTCGGATATCGAATATTGCCACGTAGGATGACATGTGTCCTTTTCTGATTGGTCCTCGTAGATGGAGAATTTTTGCGTTAACAATAATTGAACTTGCATCCATTCACTTGTTGATTATCAAATCTTCATGTGAAATTTCTTACAACGAGAGGTTCTGAGAACTATAAATAAATATTTACTATGCTTATTGATGATGCTTGGATTTAGCACCACCGGATAAGTGATAATGAGCTCAAACAGTAGTAACAATGGCAGCCATAGAGATGTATAAGTGTATAAGTATGTAGAAGGGGATGAGTATAAGAGGAAATAAGACAATGATGTATAGTGGTTCAGCCAATTTGGCATACGTCCACTGTGAGTGTGTGATCCACTAAGTATGGGCACTAATGGCCTTGGATACAATGCACATAAGCTCCTCTCTCTCTCTCCTGAGTGTACAAGCAGAGTTTTAGCTAGGGTTACAGTAATCGATCGATCCCCTGTAGGGTTGTAGGTGACAAGTATATATAGGTCTTGGGGGGTGTAGTGTACCCCCCAAGTATGCATGGTGCATGTGAATGATGATCTAGCCAATCCCCTGTTGACACCTGTAGATGCCAAATGATGACATAATATTCCCTCACGTGAGGGTGTGATTTGGTTATAACGGTCTTCCACGTGCCATGTGAGCCTCACGCTCACTGTTCCACGCGTCTCCCAAACCACGCGCTGTCATGATGTCACCCTCGGCCTATGAGCCGAGGTCGAGGGCAAAGATTCTTCCGGTAGTGAGTCTGGCCTAATTCTGGCCTCGTACTGTCGTACCCTCGAAGGGTCGTCCGGAGCCTGGTGAATGGGTCGGCCCCTCGTAGGGTCGTCTGGAACCTGGTGAAGGGTCGGCTCTTCGTAGGGTCATTTGGAACCTAGCGAAGGGTCGGCCCCTCATAGGGTCGTCTTGAACCTGGTGAAGGGTCGGCCCCTCATAGGGTCGTCTGGAGCCTGGTGAAGGGTCGGCCCTCGTAGGGTCGACTGAGGGGTCATCCGTCTGGAGGCAATATTCAACCAGGCCGAGGATGTAAACGGGTATATCAATCACCCCCCAGCCCTTAACCATAGGTTCCATTGAGATGGCTGAGGGATAGTGTTGTAATTGAGATGCGTGAATGACCAGTTAGGTGAGTGACACCTGGGTAGATACTCATTGTTGTTCAAGTTTCCAAGGCATGGCGGCTGCACACTTTGCATGGGGCTTTGTGCCCTAATAATACCCTTCTTGGTAAATGGGCCCACTCATTACCAAAGTATTTAAGAGATTTTCAAACTCTCTCTCCTTCTTCTTCTTCTTCTTCCTGC
This sequence comes from Sambucus nigra, assembly GCA_949130495.1. Taxonomy (NCBI): domain Eukaryota; kingdom Viridiplantae; phylum Streptophyta; class Magnoliopsida; order Dipsacales; family Adoxaceae; genus Sambucus; species Sambucus nigra. The sequence goes on from OX422207.1 coordinate 238,785,722, forward strand.
CCAAGTCTTCTCTCTCTAGAATTTTATCAGTTTTCATCGCCATTTTCTGCAGCCTTCAATCCTTCAAGCCTAGCAACGTTCTTGCTCTCTTTATCAGGTAATCTCTTTCACCGAGCGCTCTCTTTTTCCTTCATTTCTATTTTCTTTTTAGGGTCGTGGGGCTGCATTTTCTTTGGGTTATCCCATAGCTTTTTCCAGTGTCTTCTCCGACAACTGATTCTTGAATGTTCTTGAGTGAAAACCTTCAATTCCCCTTTTAATTCAAAAGTCTAGTTTAGTCAATTGCAAACTTGTTTGTGGTTAAGTTCCCCAAACTTCTCCAAGTGTAGGGTCTTCCATTTAATGATTAGGAGGCTTTATAGCTTAGTATCTGAATTCCCATCTTTGAGAGAGAAGCTCTTTGCAGAGATTAGACGAATAGAGGAAAGAGGAAGAGAGGAGACGAGGGGACGACCCTAATTGGGTACGACCCATCTTTCCCATTCCTCTTGCCACCATAAAACCATTTGAACCGTCTAATCTTGTGGGTCGTCATCTCGTCCATCCGAGACTCCCAAACCAAGTGAGATGGACGAAAGAGCATCCTCGCCAACTGGTGCTGGAACTTCTGGCAGGAGGGAGACATTCGACCTAAGCCCAGGCCGAGAGGCCGAGGGCATGTTCCCCTCTGAGGCAGTCCCTGTAACAACCCTGTCTCCCCATGCCTTCCAAGTGGCTTTTCCCCAGGGCCCTCTGGCAGAGGGAGAGGGGACTGAGGACGAGGACGATGATACAGATGACGAGGATGATACCTCCCATGCCTTGTCCTTTATTTCCTTTGTTAGGGATCGCGACCTCCTGATATGGAGGCATGCCTATGGGGTGCCACCCAGCATAACTATGAGGGTTCCCTCTGAGTCTGAGAGGGTTTTTGATTGTGAAGAGGGAGAGGTTGCAGTCTATGAACAAATGTTCAAGGTTGGAGTCAGATTCCCTCTCCATCCTGCCATCGTAGATATCCTATCTGCCCTTGGTGTTGCCCCCTCTCAACTTCCCCCCAACTCTTGGAGGACGATCCTGGGCTACATCTCCCTGTGGAAGAATGCTTTCACCGACGAGCCCTCGGCCGACCTATTCTTGGGTTGCTACAACATCACCTCCTCGTCTAAACAGCCTGGATACTATCATCTGGGGGCAAGGAGGTCTGAGAAGAAACTCCTCCACGTGGCACAAACTTCCAACCACGATTCGAAAAAGAGATTCTTCTTTATCTCTGGGGAGTGGGAGCCCACCGTCGATGGTCCGAGGGTCCCCAGAAAATGGTCTAACCCTTCCATGAAGGCCAGGACAGACCCTGGACTTAGTCTGGAGGAGAAGGACATCGTTGAATATCTGAGGGGACGAGGGAGAGAAGGTGAACTTCCAAAATTTGAAGACCTGATGACCCCCCGGTTCCTCAAAGAAGCTGGCTTGAGGGTCGGCCCTCTGACTGAACTATGTGAGTTCTACTGAACATTTTCTATTCTTTGCTTTTTTCCAAGTGTTTCCTCTTTAGATCTGCATTTTTCTAACGTGTCGTCCTCTTATCAGGTCGTCCTGCAGGTACATCAGACTATCTTTGGGAAATGACTGCTCCCAGCTTATTATCTGGATTGGCCAAGAAGAAAGGCAAGGAGCCTCAGCAGGCTCCGAGGAAGACAAGGGCCGCTGGGCCGACGGTGGTGGAGCCGACCACCAATAGCAATAAAAGGAAGGAGCCTGAGGCCCCTATTGACCCTCGGCCTAATTCTCGGACGAGGGCCAGGGTCGAAGCCTCTGAGGGGACGACCTCTTCATCCAGTATGGGGGCCTTCTGGTCTCAAAACCTGGCGCATTTGAGGGCCGATCCCTCATCACTTATTGCAAACTTGAGGGCAGCCAAGGCCTCAATGTTTTCTGCACCTTTGGCCTCTGACTACGAGTTCCTGTCGAAGATGTCTCCTGCCAAAGTGTACGACTATGGTCTGCACTCCCTTGCATAGGTATTGGTCTTGACCCATTTCTTAAATTTCATTCTTTCAACAACTGTTTTCTCGGCCTCTTGACATGTGTTTATTTTTCTATGCAGTCCGTCTGTGCCTTCACCTTGGCCACAAAGTGGATGGCTAAAAATCAGGCGAAGTTCCATGAGGCCAAAAGGGCCATTCAGTATGAGGCCGACCTGCAGACAGAGCTTGAGATTGCTAGGGCCGAACTCGAGAGTGCTAGGACAGAGCATGCCAGGGTCTTAGATGAACTGACGAGGCAGCACGACGAGTACCTTAAGGCCAAGGACTTGCTGATCAAAGAGAAGGACGAGGCCCTGATCAACATGGAGGCCAAGCACAAGACTGATCTCAAAGTGGCTGTCAGGAAAGCCGAGGCCGATGCTGTTGAGGCTTACAAAATTTCTGACGAGTTTCAAGGCTTCGACCTTGAATATTTGGAGAGGGGAATCAGGACGGCCTGCCGGTGGGTCGTCCTCAGATTTGGTGATGTCGTCTCCTCGGTTCGTCCTTCACTGGAGGGCGTTCAACTGGACGACCTCCTAATTGCCGAGGCTCTAAACCAAGTGGAATCCCAAGTCGAGGGGGCCGGCACATATGAAGATCATCCAGTTCTGGTTATTGAGGAGACCACTCCTGTAGATGTTGAGGCCCTGCCCTCCGATATCGTCCCATAGGGTGGCTGCCTGTAGCCCATACCCTCTTAGTGTATTTATCATTTTTGTGCTCTCTTTTGTAAAACACTTGATATTTTATGTAACACCGGCATTTCATTAATACCATCGTCCTCTTTACTGTCTTCCATATTTGCTTCTTTTATGGTTTGCTGTCTTTGTTAATGCCACTACCCTCTCCTCGTCTTTCTTGAGGACAGTGGTGGGGTCGTCCCCTCCACTGGCCCTCATTATAGCCGAGGGATTGAACTTACCAAATTAATGGCTTTAATAAAGTCTACCCTCGTCTTTTTTGGGAACAGTGGTGGGGTCGTCCCCCCTGGTCCTCATTATAGCCGAGGGTTCAACTTACCAAATTAATAGTTTTAATAGTTTTAATGAAGTCTACCCTCGTCTTTTTTGAGAACAGTGGTGGGGTCGTCCCCTCCACTGGTCCTCATTATAGCCGAGGGTTCAACTTACCAAATTAATGGTTTTAATGAAGTCTACCCTCGTCTTTTTTGAGAACAGTGGTGGGGTCGTCCCCTCCATTGGTCCTCATTATAGCCGAGGGTTCAGCTTACCAAATCAATGGTTTTAATGAAGTCTACCCTCGTCTTTTTTGAGAACAGTGGTGGGGTCGTCCCCTCCACTGGTCCTCACTATAGCCGAGGGTTCAACTTACCAAATTAATGGTTTTACTGAAGTCTACCCTCGTCTTTTTTGAGAACAGTGGTGGGGTCGTCCCCTCCACTGGTCCTCACTATAACCGAGGGTTCAACTTACCAAATTAATGGTTTTAATGAAGTCTACCCTCGTCTTTTTTGAGAACAGTGGTGGGGTCGTCCCCTCCACTGGTCCTCACTATAGCCGAGGGTTCAACTTACCAAATTAATGGCTTTAATAAAGTCTACCCTCGTCTTTTTTGGGAGCAGTGGTGGGGTCGTCCCCTCCCCTGGTCCTCATTATAGCAGAGGGTTCAACTTACCAAATTAATGGCTTTAATAAAGTCTACCCTCGTCTTTTTTGGGAACAGTGGTGGGGTCGTCCCCTCCCCTGATCCTCATTATAGCCGAGGGTGGTTCTATGTAGAATTTTTCATGCGCACTAAAACTGATAACCACAGGATGAGGGGAAACGCTGATATTTCTCATTAATTTTCCAAAGTGTTCTATTGGAGCAACTCTTATTACAATTATGGTCTATCAAGACCTTACAACACTACTGATAGTATTTCTTCAAATGATCTGCATTCCAGGGGTTGGAAAAAGGTTCCCCTTCTAGGTTTTCTAGTCTATATGTCCCAGGGACAACTTCATCGACGACCCTGTAGGGGCCGTGCCAATTAGGATAGAGTTTGTTGGGCTTTTTCCAAGTCTTCTTGAGGACCAAGTCTCCTACTGCGATAGGCCTCTGCTTCACCCTCTGATTGTAAAACCTTGCGGTCCTCTGCTGGTAGGAAGCCTGCCTTATCTCAACGTCCTCCCTCCTTTCCTCAATCTGGTCCAAGTCGAGTCTCCTCTCTTCCGCATTTCCCTGGGGGTCATACATTTGGACTCTATGCGTAGGAAACTCGATTTCGGTGGGGATGACGGCTTCTGTGCCATAAGCTAGCATGAATGGGGTCTCCCCGGTAGAGGTTCTCACTGTCGTCCTGTATGCCCACAATACGGCATATAACTCCTCGACCCATCTTCCTTTTTCCTCCTCAAGCCTCTTCTTGATTCCATCTAGGATTGTCCTATTCGTAACTTCGGTTTACCCATTGGCCTGAGGTCGGCCTGGGGTGGAGTAAAATTGTTTGATACTTACCCTCTCACAGTACTTCTGTAGAGAGGCATTCTTGAACTGAGTCCCGTTATCCGAGATGAGGGTGTTGGGTAGACCATATCTGCATATTACATTTTTCCAGATGAACTGGAAGGTCTTCTGCTCTGTAATCTTGACCATCGGTTCGGCCTCCACCCACTTTGAGAAGTAGTCAATCGCTACAATGAGGAATCGATAATTATTGACTTCTCTTGGTAAGGGTCCTACCAGGTCAATCCCCCACACTGCGAACGGCCATGGGGATGTAATGGAGGTAAGAGGCTGATGAGGTTGATGAGGGATGGTAGCAAATATTTGGCATTTATCACACTTTTTTACATATGCTACGGCATCTTTCCCCAAGGTCGGCCACCAGTACCCATGGGTGATCACCCTCTTCGCTAAGGATCTGCCCCCGATGTGGCTTGAGCACGATCCCTCGTGCACATCTTGCAAAATTGGAGGGACTTCTGAGGGATGCACACACCTAAGTAAGGGGAGCAAAAACCCCTTTTTGTATAAGGTGTCTCCGATGACAGTGAATTTTGCAGCCCTGTGCCTCAGCTTCTTCCTTTCTTGCCTTGCTTCTGGCATCTCGCCCTCTTTAATGTATCTGATCAGAGGGTCCATCCACGAAGCTTCCTGAGAAACATTCAGGCAGTTGCAAAGTGTTCCCCTAGCATCTTCGATAGTTGGTCGAAGCAAAATTTCTACTGGGACCGTCCTCCTGATGTCTGTCCTCGTTGCCGCGGCCAACCTAGCGAGGGCATCAGCCCGGCCATTGTCGAGCCTAGGTATCCTCTTTAATTTTACTTCTCTAAATCCTTTCAGTAATGCCCTCACCTTCTCAAGTTACCTAGCCATCCTCTCGTCCTTAGCCTCGTAGGCTCCTAGTATCTGATTCACTACTAGCCTTGAATCACTATGGACTAAAATATAGCCGATACTAAGAGACTTGGCCAAGGAGAGGCCTGCTACCAAGGCCTCATACTCAGCCTCGTTGTTGGAGGCTTTGAAGTTGAACCTCAGGGCGTATTCAACGTTTGTGCCATCGGGTGCTAATAGTATCAGTCCAGCTCCACTTCCATTATCACAAGAGGACCCGTCAATGAAGAGGCTCCACAGAGTCTTTCCCTCTGAAAAATTTCCCTCAGAGAGGGATCCCTGTCTAAAGATGTACCTTCCCTCTTCGTTTTCACTCGCTTTCCTTCTAGTGGTGCTTGTCTCAGCCCTATCTGCGGGTGTGTCAGTGGGTCAGTCTTGTTGTGTATCTGTCTTCCCAAGGGTCTCACCCTCGGCTTCATCATCTTCCCAAGTAAACTCAGCCACGAAATCTGCCAGCGCCTGCCCCTTTATGGCCGTTCTAGGCTGATACACTATGTCAAACTCCCCGAGCTCTATAGCCCAGGCCATTAGCCTGCCCGGTTTTTCTGGCTTGTGCAGGACCTGCCTAAGAGGAGAGTCAGTGAGGATGACCATTGTATGGGACTGGAAATACGGCTTCATCTTCCTTGAGGCATGGATCAAGGCATAGGCTAACTTATCCATCCTCGGGTATCTTTGCTCTGCCCCTGAAGTGCCTTGCTGTTAAAATACACAGGCTTCTGTATCCCGTCTTCGTCTCTCACAATGGCTGCACTGATGGCCGATTCTGAGACGGCGAGGTACACCTGAAGTCGTTCACCCTGCACAGGCCGTGACAGCAGCAAGGGAGACCCTAAGTATGACTTTAGGTCCCTGAAAGCCTCATCACACTCTTCACTCCATTAGAAGGCCTTCCTGAGGACCTTAAAGAATGACAAACACTTGTCTGTGGCCCTAGACACGAACCTGTTCAAGGCAGCAACTCTCCCTGTGAGTCTCTGAACGTCTTTAACGGACTTGGGGGTCTTCATCTCAACAAGGGCCTTTATCTTTTCAGGATTGGCCTCGATGCCTCTTTGGTTGACAATGAACCCCAGGAACTTCCCTGCCCTGACCCCGAAGACACATTTGGCCGGGTTAAGCTTCATCTGGTATTTGTCCATCGTATTAAAGGTCCTCTCCAGGTCTGCCACATGATCCTCTGCCTTCAGACTCTTAGTCATCATGTCATCTACATAGACCTCCATAGACTTCCCAATTTGGTCTTCAAACATTTTATTTACGAGGCGCTGGTACGTTGCCCCCGCATTTTTTAGGCCAAAGGGCATGACCCTATAACAGTATGTCCCCTTGTCAGTGATGAAGGCTGTCCTCTCCGAGTCTTCAGGGTTCATGAAGATCTGGTTGTACCCTGAATAGGCATCCATAAAACTCATGAGCTCATGGCCTGCGGTAGCATCTACCATCTGGTCGATGCGGGGGAGAGGGAAGCTGTCTTTGGGACAGTGCTTGTTGAGGTCTGTAAAGTCCACACACATTCTCCACTTACCGTTGGCCTTTGGGACAATGACTGCATTGGACAGCCATTTAGGGTAGATGACCTCTCTGATAAATTCAGCGTCTTCTAACTTCCTGACCTCGTCCCTAATGACCTCATACTTTTCTCTAGAGTAAATTCTCCTCTTCTGCTTTACCGGCTTCACTCCCTCTACCACATTGAGCTTGTGGCACATGATTTCAGGGTCAATCCCTGGCATATCTACATGATTCCATGCGAAGACGCTTCGCCTTCTCCTCAACAGTTTAATGAGGTCTTCCTTATTATTGGGCCTCAGAGACTTGCCGACTTGGACGGTTTTTTCCGGGTCATCCTCATCGAGGATGATGGATTCTACCTCTTCCGCGGCCTCTCCTTTCTTTAGCTTCGTCTCATCCCTGGGGTCTAAGGTATCAATATTGTAAGTGGTAGTAACCCTCTTGTGTGCCTCCCTTTCTTCAGCGGAGTTGTAGTAACATTCTCGCGCTGTTGTCTGGTCTCCCTGAACTTCCCCCACCCCGTAAGGGGTAGGAAATTTGATCATCTGGTGGACCGTAGACGGCACATCTTCAAACCCCTTGAGGGCCACACGCCCCAGTATGATGTTGTAGGCCGAAAACACATGCTCATCCATCACAAAGAAACTGACCTTCTTGGTGAGCCATCTCGGCCATTCGTCCCCCATCCTGACATCAGCCTCATACACTCCAAGGGGATGAACCTTTTCCCCACTGAACCCAATCAGTGGATGATGGTACGGGATAAGTCTAGCACGACTGAGACCTAAGGCTTTGAAGCATGGCCAAAACATCACATCTGCAGAGCTACCTCCATCTACCAGTATCCTCGGCACCTCACACCCGTGCACCCTGGTAGTGATGATGAGAGGGTCATCATGGGGGGACCAAGAGGCCTTTGAAGTCCATTCTCAAAAATCCCACTATCAGAGTGTCCATATCAACCTTCTTCCTCTTTTCTAACTTGACCTCCAGAGAGGTCGAGTGTACCGTCTTTGTCACTGCTTTGGCCTCGTCCACATGGGCCTTCCTGTCCGTGACCTCAGACCCTCCTCCTGCTAGACCCCCGGAGATCATTCCAACTCCGAGTGAGATCATATTAAGCCTCTTGACAGGGCCGTGGTCGTCTCTCGGCGGGAGGTCAGGGTCGTCCTCATCATCAGAAGGGTCGTCCCCTCTTTTTTGAGGACCTTCTCTACATGCATCGCCTCGCTTCTTTCTGGAGTCGTCCCCTCGGCCCCTCTTGAAGGCACCTTTGTCGACGTACTTTCTAAGCTTCCCTTCCTTTAGTATCTTCTCAATCTCATCTTTCAGAGCAAAGCATTTGTTTGTTACGTGGCCGTGGCCTTGGTGAAATTCACACCACAAGTTCTTATTCCTCTTGCCGGGGGCTGCTCTCAGCTTCTCAGGCCACTTCAGGGACCGGTCACTCTTTATCTCATTGAGGATCTATTCACAGCTGACCATTAGAGGGGTGTAACCAGCGAACTTGTCATCCGCGGACCTCTTCTTCCCCTCCTGGTTCTTCTTAGGGTATTTACCCCCACTAGCACCTCCCTTTTCGTCTTCATATTTTGCGGCCATCGCCTCTTCGGCGTTCATCACCTTTCCTGCTGTCGACAGCAGCTCAGCCATCGTCCTCGGAGGGTCTTCAGCAAGCTTCCATAACAGCTTCCCCTTTTGGAGTCCTCCAATCAGGGTTGTCATAGCTATGCTTTCCTCATAGTCTTCCACCTCCAGCTTCTCCTTATTGAATCTGGATATGTAATCTCTCAGACTCTCATTCTTTCCCTGTTTAACATAGAGCAGGTGTGTGGTTTTCTTCTGTGGTCTCACCCCAAAACAAAAGTTGTGGATGAACCGATCTGCCAACTGCTTGAAGTTTTCAATGGAATTTTTTGGAAGAGACGTGTACCAGACATGTGCAGCCCCTGTCAGGGTACCAAAGAAGGCACGACACCTCATATCTTCTAAGATGGAGTATATGTCTGCTGCTGATTGATACATCTCCATGTAGTGGAGAGGGTTGGTGCTCCCATCGTATCTTGGGGTGACCACAGGAGGCTTGAACTTTGATGGCGTGGGGAAGTTGACTATCTTTGCCACAAAGGGTGAGCCTATGGTGTATCCCTTCTGAAGAGGGTCCCGGCTCTTCAGTATGTCACCAATCTTATCCTCTAACCGCTGGATTGAGTCATTCCAGGGCCTCACAGGGTCGTCCTGGCCAATGTTATCCCCTGCCGCCTCTCTGAGGTGGACGGAGGGTTCTGCTACAGCAGGCCTGTGTCGGCTGTTCACTTCCCTTTGGCCGTCATCTCGTCCTCGGGGTCGGCCATCTGCTGCCTCCCTCCTGGATCTCGCAGCACTTCTTGGCCTGGACAACTGTTCCTACAGGTCATTTACTGGGCCTAGCCTCTCAAAGGCCGACCCATTGCTCAAGTGATCAAAAGTAGAGCCCCTCGAGCGATCCTCAGGGTTTGGTCTCCCTTACTTTCCTCTACTGTCCTGGAGAGGTCGTACAGCATTGTTGGAGACCTCATAGGGTTCCCAGCACTCTATAGGGGCCGCCTTTCCCTCCGGATCATCATACCTGTCCTCAGGGCAAGGGTTTCCTTGCCTCCCCAGGCGTAGACGCCGGGGGTCAGCAACATCCCTACGCCGCTGAGGGGGTGGCAGGTCTTTGCGTGGTGCCTGGGGTGGTCCCCTGGCCTCGTGCTGTACTGGAGCTGCTGCCGGAGTAATCATCTCAGGTGAAACCCCTGGTGGTCTCAGTATGTTCTGGCTTAGAGCTGTGAACTGCTCCTGCATCATCCGCTGGCTTGCTGCCAGAGACTTTTGGGCTGCCTCCACATCAGCCATCTCAAACTGAGGCGGCGGCTGACTGGAACTGGGTCTTCCTCCCTCATCCGGCGGGGGAAGTAGTGGTGGCGGCATCTCAGGTGCCATGGGCTTGAGCTATGAAAAATTGAACTGAAGAAAATACTAGTGAGCTTGGGAACCTTAGTGGGTCTCTTTCAATGGTGAAACACCTCCTCTCAGGGGGAGTGTTGGTTCACCACCAGAGTGCCCAGTGAGGTCAAGCTGTACACAGGAAGAGATGTCTTCTCGTTCCCACAGACGGCGCCAAACTGATGATGCTTGGATTTAGCATCACCGGATAAGTGATAATGAGCTCAAACAGTAGTAACAATGGCAGCCATAGAGATGTATAAGTGTATAAGTATGTAGAAGGGGATGAGTATAAGAGGAAATAAGACAATGATGTATAGTGGTTCAGCCAATTTGGCATACGTCCACTGTGAGTGTGTGATCCACTAAGTATGGGCACTAATGGCCTTGGATACAATGCACATAAGCTCCTCTCTCTCTCTCTCTCCTGAGTGTACAAGCAGAGTTTTAGCTAGGGTTACAGTAATCGATCGATCCCCTGTAGGGTTGTAGGTGACAAGTATATATAGGTCTTGGGGGGTGTAGTGTACCCCCCAAGTATGCATGGTGCATGTGAATGATGATCTAGCCAATCCCCTGTTGACACCTGTAGATGCCAAATGATGACATAATATTCCCTCACGTGAGGGTGTGATTTGGTTATAATGGTCTTCCACGTGCCATGTGAGCCTCACGCGCACTGTTCCACGCGTCTCCCAAACCATGCGCTGTCATGATGTCACCCTCGGCCTATGAGCTGAGGTCGAGGGCAAAGCTTCTTCCGGTAGTGAGTCTGGCCTAATTCTGGCCTCGTACTGTCGTACTCTTGGAGGGTCGTCCGGAGCCTGGTGAATGGGTCGGCCCCTCGTAGGGTCGTCTGGAACCTGGTGAAGGGTCGGCCCCTCGTAGGGTCGTCTGGAACCTGGCGAAGGGTCGGCCCCTCGTAGGGTCGTCTTGAACCTGGTGAAGGGTCGGCCCCTCATAGGGTCGTCTGGAGCCTGGTGAAGGGTCGGCCCCTCGTAGGGTCGTCTGAGGGGTCGTCCGTCTGGAGGCAATCTTCAACCAGGCTGAGGATATAAACGGGTATATCACTTATCTCTTGCCAACAACAAGGGGAATGAAAATGGAAAAGAAATTAGAATGTATAACACTACTACTCTTGCGAGAGCTCTTGAAACCACAAGCGGGCAAGAAAAATATTGTGTTCATCCCACTCGTGACAGGGCTCTTGACCACAACCAAGAAAGAAAAATATTGTGTTCCTTGATTGAGATAAAGGTTATTGTTTGGACTAGTATCACAACAGTGTTCAATACAACATTATTGAAACTTCATATTTATCGTAACATGGAAATTAAAACCATGGTTTTAAGCATTAAATCATCTAAAGATGGTACAAATTCTAAACAAACAAAAAATAATTCAAATAAAATTCCTATAGAATTAATGTGAATATTACAATGGGTGATGTGAAATATAATAAAAAAACAGAGTCACAAGTCACGTGTTAACTAGAACATGCAAGACAAAAAGAAAATATCTAAAAATTCTACACTACTCCAACTTGATCATGTTCACCAGCAAAAGCATGTAAAAAAGATTGAAAGTCCGGCAATGGTATTATGAAGGAAAGACTGACATAAATATTGCTCCAAAATAAAATTGCACGAATGCCATTCTATAGAATTTAACGAAATGTGGGTAACAATACAACCCAAAGGTCATAATATGGTTGTTCAAGCAAAGGCTAGATTCCCGATCCTCGTTATGTCATCCTTATAATATTATTTACATTTTAATAAATATGAACAACGAATTTACCATACAAATAGAATGGGACTCAATTATTGAAAATTGTTACGGTTCATGTTAGTTGATAGGAGAAATTCTACATGTGAGATGATAAATCCCCATTACTAAAGGTCTTTAGTTCTTCAACAGCTGATCCCCTTATTCCCAAAAGTGGAGCCTAAAATATACAAACCAACCAACTTGCATAGAACTATGGATTCAAATGAATAATTTACATTTCGTAACTAGCATGACACATACCATTCCTTTCAAAATCAGAGGAAAATCCTTTGTGTTATACTTGTTTCTTTTCATTTCAGAAACAAGTTGACTAAATGACTGAGGGAGTTTTAGGCCATTTAGGATTTTACTCAGAGTCTACAAAGATACATTACCAGCCAAACAACACACACACACACACACACATGTCTAAAGAACACATAGAAGCTAAAAGCAAGCCCAGAAAGAAAGAACAAGTTTGTGTAGAAGGGTGTTATAAACAGAAAAAAAAGCAAAATAAAATAAATATGCTTTTTTTATTAAATAACATCCGAGAGGTACCCGCGAGGGTCACCAAGAAGCCCAAAAGCCATTATGAAACATCCGCGCCACTTCGAGCGTCGGCGCCGCAACAAGGGTCGGCGTCGCCTCACATGTCAGCGCCGGTTCAAGCATCAGCGCTACCTCATGCGTCAGCGCCACTTCGAGCGTCGGTGCCACTTCGAGCGTCGGCGCCACAACAAGGGTCGGCGCCGCCTCACATGTCAGCGCCGATTCAAGCATCAGCGCTACCTCAGGCGTCAGCGCCACTTCGAGCGTCGACGCCGCCTCACCTGTCAGCGCCGGTTCAAGCATCAGCGCTACCTCAAGCGTCAACGCCACTACGAGCGTCGGCGCCACTACAAGCGTCGGCGCCATGACAAGGGTTGGCGCCGCCTCACCTGTCAGCACCGGTTCAAGCATCAGCGCTACCTCGGGCGTCAGCGCCACTTCGAGCGTCGGCGCCACTTCGAGCATCGGCGCCGGGACAAGGGTCGGCGCCGCCTCACATGTCAGTGCCGGTTCAAGCATCAGCGCTACCTCGGGCGTCAGCGCCACTTCGAACGTTGGCACCACTTCGAGCATCGGCGCCGCCTCACATGTCAGCGTCGATTCAAGCATCAGCGCTACCTCAGGCGTCAGCGCCACTTCGAGCGTCGGCGCCACTTCGAGCGTTGGCGCCGGGATAAGGGTCGGCGCCGCCTCACATGTCAGCGCCGATCCAAGCATCAGCGCTACCTCAGGCGTCAGCGCCACTTCAAGCGTCAACGCCGCTTCGAGCGTCGGCGCCGCAACAAGGGTCGGCGCCGCCTCACAGCAGCAGCGCCACTCCGAGCAACGGCGCCAGGACAAGGGTCGGCGCAGCTTCAAGCGTCAGCGCCACTGCAAGGGTCACTGCAGAAATGTTATTAGAGAAGTGTTGCTACAGGAGTTTTCATCACGAAACAGCAGTCTCTAAATGAACAACAACACTAACACTTTACTTTCTTGTACAGGTAGCCTAGTCGAGCAAGCAGGGCTCGAACAGGCGCGTCGGGACCTCCTGGGAGTTTTGGCTTGGCGACTGAGGGACAAGGTATGTTGAGCAAGCTCAACCACTTAGCACTATAGGATTGAGAGAATACTAGTAGGAAGACCCAGAAGTCACTCAGGACCGCACACACTGCACACTTGGTCACAAGTGAAGTGAGCAGCCAAAGAGCTGGCTACTCACAAGAAGTAAACTCTTTACAAGAAAATGACTTTTCCAGAAAAGGGGGTCCTCGAGGTCCCTCTCAAGAAAAATAACACTTTTAGAGGGGAGGAGACCCTAAGGTCTCCTCTCTCAAAGATTTGCAAAATTGTACCACAAGTTACCGTTACCAAAATCTGCTATTTTGGTTCCATTAGGGGACATATGTTCTTTTTGGGTTTTGGTCGGCGCCAGGTGGCGCCTGCAGAGAGGATAGGTAGGCTACCTGCAGGTAGGGACAAATGGTACACTTCAGACATTGTTCCCCACAAACTCTCTCAATTTTGGCGCCCAAAATCGCCAGCTCACCCCTTACGCCCATGTATAAATAGACCTCTGGGCAAGGTCAAAAAGGAGACAAGAAAAATTGCACTGTTACTCTGCTAAAATATCACCAGACCTACCTAGTATTCTCTCCCTGCTCATTCTTTTAGTGTTGAGTTCCTTGTTCCTTCACTCCCCACTGACAGCCATCACTCTCAGGTGTTTCCCTTGAGAAAATTGCTATTTTTGCTGTGAAAGTTCATCTTCTTGCAGGGAGTGAGTTGAAGCTTGAGTTCCATTGTTACCAGAAGGAGAAGTTTTCTTCTGAAGTTGCACCAGGAGACCTTGAAGACTTGCATACAGTGTCCATTGGAGTGGGTCACGCCTCACCCTTTCCAGTTATTCATAGACCCCAGTCTCACTACCCTCCTACATTTGGCGACTCTGCTGGGGAGGTATTCTCATTTCCATGGACAAAGAAGGTTTCAATGTCTCCAAGCAGTTGGTTTTTGAGGACATTCCATCTGGTAATGGAGCTCACAGTGACCAGACTACTCAGGAAGAAGTGGTGGTGATCGGAGCCAAGGCGCCAGCGCCTCAGGGAAGCCAGACCAGTTCGCCGGCAGTGGCTCCAATGGGAGGTATAAACCTTATGGCAATGTTTTTTGACTTTTTAAAGCAAAACAACGTGGATCTATCAAACTTGGGTCAAGGTTGTGTGACACCTGCTGCTGCCCCTTCTGGAGGGGTAGCCACTCCTATTACGATTCCGGCAGAGACAGTTCCGTCTCGGAAGGCGGCGCCGGAGCAGGTCCTAGCGCCAACAGGTTCTCCAGTTCCTAAAAGCACATGTTTGGAGGAATCACCCTCTAAGGCTGTTACTATGGAAGAAGTGAGGAAGCTCCTTTCCTCCACTCAGAGAGAAGGTTCCCACCTGTACGAGGAGTTACTAGACCCCTATCCACAGGAAGTAAGTGAGAAGCCATACCCTGAGGGGTATATTCCACCAAAATTTATCAAGTTTGGCGGTAGGGGGGAGAACCCTAGAGAGCACGTGAAGAGGTTCGTCGAGTACCTGGGAGTACACGCTGGCGACAAGAACCTGAGATTGAGGGAGTTCTCTAAAACTCTCACTGGGAAAGCTTATACATGGTATTCCCGCTTGGCGCCTAACAGCGTCCCTACTTGGGAAGAGATGCACTGGCAGTTCCTTCAGAAGTTTTTTGTAGCAGAGGATGAATTTACACTGAGGCACCTGACGCAAGAGGTCCAGAAGCCAGGAGAAGAGTTGATGCACTACATCAAGCGATTTCGCGAGAGGGCTTTAGATGTTCACGAGGACGTGGCGGAGGCCAGGTTGCTGCAGATATGTGTGGAAGGACTCCTGGAAGAATACAAGCTGCATTTGATCAACGAAACTAGAGACGGAACTTTCAGAGAATTCACCGGGCCGCCAGCAACATAGCTACGATAATCAAACCGAGAGCCCCGGGTTGGAGGACACAAGTTCCACTGACTCTCGGGATGTTTCAAGTTGCAAGAAGGCAAGCGGTTAACTATGTGGACGGGAGTAACAAAGGGAAGAAAGGAGGCCCCGGGGCCAAGACGGACAGTCCCGGCAACAAGAGAAAGTTTGGGGAGGATGTCCCGCCGCCACTACCGTGCAGCGTAGCGGAGGCCATGGATTGTTACCGCACCTTGGTGCGAGAAGGCGTAGCAGGACCTCCCAACCTAAAAGGAGAGACCCCCACTGCAGCTGACAAGGCTAATCCGAAGTACTGCGAATTGCACCAACGAGTGCAGCACTCTACCAAGGATTGTTACTACTTGAGAAGGATCATTGGTGAGCAGATGGCCAGCGGTACCTTGCAGATACCCCCCGTGGACGTTAACGAGAACCCACTCCCTACGCATCATTTTGGAACTGCCAACATGGTAGTTGCCTACGACGAAGAAGCTACGAGACGTCTTATGAAGCGGGAGAATGGCGAGCAGTTATGCGAGGAGTTAGAAAATCTGTCACTAAGCAGACTTCAGCTAGAAAGAAAGCAAGAGGAGTGGTTCTTCACTCCGGAGTATGAAAGTGGGAGTGGTGGAGCTGAGGAAGTCGCTCTCTCAAAAGGCGAGGTAGACGTCATCCTCGCTCTAGACGAGGGAGGGACCTCTGAAGCGGAGTATGTTTGCAGTGCCCAGACGTACGAGGTAGACTTAGATTCTGAATGTGAGGCCATAGCGAGGAGCCCCAAGTTCAAGTGGTTTTTCGACCAGATAGGGGTGAAGTACGACACGAGGGTGTCCATCATGAGGAAAGTCTTGGAGGCGGTGTAGCAGCAGGGAGACCCTTCGCTAAATTGGCAGGGGCCAATCGGAAGGATGATTAAGAAGTATACCTCTGAAGTGGTGTTTTCAGAAGCGGATAGGGCAGTGCCCTACTTCCACAACCGCCCGTTGTACGTCACAGCCATAATTAATGGAGTCTCATTTCCTAGGGCGTTGATGGATGGAGGAGCATCCATTAACATCATGCCCATCAGCACATTATATGAAACGGGAATTGACCAAGAGAAGTTGGTTCCGGTACCGCTAGTAATTTCTGGATTCGACAATGCCGGAATGCAGTCAATCGGATACGTGAATGTGGGAATTAAGTTGGGAAATTTCACCTCCCACATCAAATTTCACGTTATTAACGCTGACACCAGCTACCAATTACTCATTGGAAGGGTGTGGATGCACACTCATGGCGTAGTGCCTTCCACCTACCATCAGTGCGCAAAGGCAAATATTAGAGGTACAGAGATAGTGATCAAGGCCACGCAGAGACCCTTCGCCGTTGAGGAGGCCCACCTGGTAGATGCTGCCTTTTACACCGAGTTGGACGAGGAAAGAAAGGTCTCAACAAGAAATCTAGCAGGAAGCAAGATAGCTGAGGGAAGGGTCCCGCAGAAAAAATCCGTTCATGATCGTCTTCCCCACATTGAAAAAGGCAAGAGGAAGGTAGAGGAGGTAGCTAGACCTCCTCGAACTTGCAAGAAAGTGGTTTTGCCCAATGGAAAAGTCATCTACCGTTTATAACGGTCTGCACGGGCGATGTTCTGGGACGAGAGCATTGACCCGGCGCCCGAATGTTTTATTGTTGATGAATCCCATATTGTTGAGCATGTGGAAGAACCAGAAGAGGCGCTGGAGTGCATGCAAGACGGACCCAGAGAGCAGCTGCAGGAGTTAGAGGAAATCAAGTTGGGGTCAGAAGAGGGCGAGAGTAGACCCATCCTAATTTCCAAGTGCCTGGAACCGAAGCAGAAGGAAGAGCTCATTGAGCTACTTAAGGAGTTCACTGATGTATTTTCTTGGATGTACACGGAGATGCCAGGAATAGACGCAGAAGTGAGCTCTCATAGATTGAACATCCTTCCCAACGCCCTTCCGGTAAGGCAAGCCACACGCACATATAAAGCAGACCTTGATTTAAAAATAAAGGCCGAGGTGGAGAAGTTGTTAGCGGCAGGGTTCATCAAGCTTATTCAGCACCCCATATGGCTGTCCAGCATAGTGCCAGTGGCAAAGAAAGACAAGACCCAAATCAGAATCTGTGTAGACTTTCGCGACTTGAACAGGGCGTGTCCTAAGGATGAATTCCCACTACCCAGCATAGACAGCTTAGTGGATTCCACCGCGGGACATGAGATGTATAGCTTCATGGACGGGTATGTTGGATATAACCAGATTAAAATGGACCCCGCCGACGCAGAGAAGACTGCCTTCCGCACACCATTAGGGAACTTTCACTATACAGTCATGCCCTTCGGATTGAAGAACGCTGGGGCCACATACCAGCGGACTATGATGGCAATTTTTCACGACTTATTTCATGATATACTAGAATTATATGTGGATGATTTGGTGGTGAAGTCTAGGAAAGAAAACAGGCACATTCAGGATCTCAGGAGAGTATTCGAGAGGTGTCGTCGGTATAAGATGAGAATGAACCCCTCAAAGTGTGCCTTTGGGGTTACTGCAGGGAAATTCTTAGGTTTTGTGGTAAATAGACAAGGAGTGCAAGTGGATGCAGAGAACATGAAAGCCATTGTGATGATGCCACCGCCCAAGAGTCAGAGACAACTTAAGAGCTTCCTGAGAAAGGTATCCTACCTGAGGAGGTTTATACCTGCGTTGGCAGAAGTAACTCATCCGTTCGCACCTTTACTAAAAGACAAAGCCAAGTGGGTTTGGGGAGAGAGGCAAGAGTGTGCGTTCAAGAAGATTAAGGAAATCCTAGCCTCTCCGTCCACGATGATTCCCCCCGAAGCCGGAGCGCCACTGCTGCTCTACCTCACTTCTACAGAGAGGTCGATAGGGGCCCTCTTGGCGCAAGAGAAGGAAGGAATGGAAAGGCCGGTCTACTACCTATCAAGAGTAATATCAGGGACAGGATCGAGATGCACCAGCGTTGAGAGGCACTGCCTGGCGCTGGTATTTGTAGCCCAGAAGTTGAGACACTACGTTCTAGCCTTCACCATTCACATAATCACCAAGTGTGATCCCATCAAGTACCTCCTCGCGCGGACTATACTCGTGGGACGAGCAGCAAGGTGGTTTTTGATCTTGTCAGAATATGATCTAAAGTGCGTAGTGCCTAAAGCCATTAAGAGCCAGGCGGTAGCAGATTTGCTGGCCCACTTCCCGAGTGGGGTTTTCGAACCACCTAATGAAGAGCTACCCGGATAAAGTTTCCAAGCATGCATGGCGGAGGAGGTGAAGAAGTGGTTTACGGAATTTGATGGTTCTAGTGCCCAAGGAACAGGTGGGGCTGGCGTCGTACTATCAGATGGGAAGGAGAAGATTACCCTCTCTTTCAAGTTAGATTTTAAATGCTCAAATAATGAAGCTGAGTACGAAGCCCTCATTCTAGGGATGTTGGAAGCGCTCAGAAGAGGGATCAGGGTACTGTGTATACGAGGAGACTCCAATCTGGTGGTAAGGCAGGTCAATGGAGAGTTTTCCCTTAAACATGCCAACTTAGCGCCGTACAGACACATCATCCAACGACTGCTGAGACAGTTCTTGGAAGTAACTGTGGAGAGGCAGGCGCGAACGATGAACAGGCACCCTGACGCGCTCGCCACCATAGCACAAAAGTTGGACATGGAGGAGTCAGAAGCAACCATCACAGTTAGGCGGAGAACGGTGCCTACTACCGTAAAGTCCTTATTCCCAAGCGACGAGTCGGAAGACTGGAGGCGTCTGGTGGAGAGGCAACTTGAATCCAGGGAAGGGCCAATGAAAATATTGGAGTTAGCCAACTATCATGTGCTGCAGGGAACTCTCTATTTCAAGAGTCCCGGAGGGTTTCTGGCACGGTGCGTAGGGGAGCAAGAAGCCAAGGAGAGGTTAATAGAAATGCACCAGAGGCACTGTGGAGATACAGATATCCCCCTTTACAGAAGACTGCAGCGAAGCGGGTATTTTTGGCCCTCCATGAGCGTAGAAGCGGCCCCCTTGCAACAAAGTTGTTTAAAGTGCCAAGCTAATTTTGATCAGTCGACGGAGGCTAACTTCGTGGAAGCTTTCAAAGATTGGAGACAGCCGTACCTAGCATATCTGAAGAATGGGGAGCTGCCCGCCGAGAGAGCGGATGAAATTTACCTTAGAAAAAGGGTAGCACGTTTCTAGTTGGTCAAAGGGGAGTTGTATAGGAAAGGGTATAATGAGAAGGCGCTAAGGTGCGTAGCCAAGGAGGAAGTGGAAAGGGTGCTGAAAGAAGCTCATGAGCCCTCCCACATGGGAGGCGCCAAGCTGTATGATCAGCTGATGACGTTGGGATACTACTGGCTGACCATGGAGGCTGACTCCATTGGATACGTGAAAAAGTGTAGAGCATGCCAGGTGCACGAAAACATGGTGCACGCTCCCTCCGTCAGCCTACAAAGCTTGGCAACCCCCTATCCCTTCCACACATGGGCGTTCGACCTGGTGGGTAAGATCGCCCCAGCATCTCATGGCAAGACCTTTATCATTGTGGCTACAGAATTGTATACCAAATGGGCGGAGGCCATTCCTTTAAGGAGGGTCACTGCCCAAGTGGTAACCCACTTTATAAAAGAGTATATCATATGTAGGTTTGGTATACCCAAAGTGATCCTAACGGATAATGGGAAGCAATTTGTATGCAAAGAGACGGCCCTCCTCACGGACAAGTATAAGATTGTGCATAATAGCTCAACCATATCCTACCCCAAGGGCAATGGCCAAGCGGAAGCTACTAATAAGACCCTGATAAATATTCTGAAAAAGATGCTAGAAGACATGCCGGGAGCATGGGATGAGAAGTTGCCTATGGTGTTATGGGCCTACCGTACTTCGAAAAGAAAGCCAACGGGGTTCACTCCCTTCTCTCTAGTATATGGGACCGAAGCTGTCCTACCAGTGGAACTGGCGGTACCTTCAGCCAGAATTTCTCTTAGCAATGGGCTCATCCCAGACCTAAGGCATGTGCAACTGGAGGCACTAGATGAGCACAGGGACAAGGCGAGAGAGAATTTCAAAGTCTACACTCAGCAACTGTCCAGGGCCTATGAAAATTTGGTTAAGCCTAGGGAATTCCAGGTGGGAGATCTAGTCCTGCGAGCATCAACCCACCATCTCCGTAGCATGTCGGCGTCAAAATTCAAACCTAACTGGGAAGGCCCTTTTGTTATCAGAGGAGTGGGGAAGTCGGGCTACTGCCAGATATCAGAACCTGAGAGTGATTGCCTCCAGTCCATCAACTGCAAGTGGCTGAAGAGGTACTATGCTTAGTAATAACTAACAAGTTTTGTTTGTATTTTGCATGTCGGCAACGGATGTCAAGGATTGCTTCTACACCAGAAAAGTTTTTTTTTTGAAGCAATACTACACTGTAAACGGTAGACAAAAGTAAAAGAAATGAAATAGCAACACTTTTGGTCATTTTGACGTTTACTTTGCTTACTCATTTATACATACATATACGCTCCCTATTAAGTTAGAAGAGAGTAAAAAAAAAGAGGTCGGGAACTTTGCTCACTACACTTGGGAGGTAAGTCCATCCAAAGAGAAAGTATACTGAGCAAAGTCCCCCAGACATAAATTAATACAGTTTTATAATAAAATCAGGCTTCCGAAAAGAGGCGGGGGTCACCCTCCTCTCCAGCCCAGCCTCTACGACTATAAGCAGTAATATGTAGGAATACCCCCACAGACAGGAGGGGCAACCCAAGAAAGTCACAGCTACAAGAGGTGCATTTTCAAAAAAAAAAATGTATACAATATAATAATACATAACTTTGCATATCAATGCAAATACCCTGCAGTATATGGGGTAGCCACCAGTAGACTAAAGGCTCACAGAAATTAGAGCAAGTCATGTAAAACAAACACCCACAGCATAAAGGGAGAATAAAAGAAAAAGAAGGTGCAGAAGAAACAAAGTGTCTCATACAGGAATGATAAGTGATGTACACATAGAATTCTGAACACTACAAAGCAAGAAGTAGCCTATCGGCTAGAAACCACAAAAAATAAATCATCGCGCGCGATGGCGCCAACATATGACGGACCAGCCTCCCGTAGAAACTCTTCCTCCAACCTGACGGATTTAGCATCATCCTCCTCATCGCCAGACTCGAGTCTGGCAAGCTTCACCTGCAGTAGGGCGATCTGATTCCGGATCCTCGTAGCCTCAGCGTGTCGTTGCTCAACCCTGGACTGCCGGGACGTGTGAAACCTCACTATCTTTCGGAAAGGGACACTCAGGAAGGGGCGAACCCATGCGTCAAGCCAATCCAAATGAAAATGATAGAACTGCTGTAAGTCGCGGAGAGCATCCAAGAATAACAAAATAGAAGAGCTAGTCAGCTTAGCAGGGGAGGTAGCCAAGAACTCATGAACATGGCTGGCAAAAGCCCTCAGGTTGAAGGCCGTAAGACTGTCAACCTAGAGTATACTCTGAGAAGTGAACGTCTCGGGATGGTGCTCCAAGATGAGATCCAAGAGCTGACGCTCATGTACCCTGAAGCGGCCTGGTAACTCCTCACGCCATAGCCTACTAGAAATAGTCGCAGCGTCCTCTGTTTCATCATCGCCCTCGGAGTGGCGAGACCCCGCCTCAGAGGGAA
Source organism: Sambucus nigra (assembly GCA_949130495.1). NCBI lineage: Eukaryota > Viridiplantae > Streptophyta > Magnoliopsida > Dipsacales > Adoxaceae > Sambucus > Sambucus nigra. The sequence goes on from OX422207.1 coordinate 238,807,494, forward strand.
GAAAAGAAGACTCCCCACCAGAATCAGCATCACCGACTAAAGGAGTGAACTCAGAACTGTGATCTCCCTCCGCAGTTGCCCCACTACCAGTCTCCACAGTTATCGGAGTATCCTCATACACCTGGAAATAATGAGACAAGGGTGTTATGGGAATGCTTGCACAGTATACGCAAGAAGAAAAAAGGGGAATAGTAAAAAGAGGGGGGTATGCCAGTCTAATACCTCTCTCACAGCTGCCCCGCTTCCAGACTCCACAGTCACCGGAGTATCCTCATACACCTGGAAACAATGAGACAAGGGTGTTATGGGAATGCTTGCACAGTACACGCAAGAAGAAAGTAGGGGAATAGTAAAAAGAGGGGGGTATGCCAGTCTAATACCTCTCTCGCAGTCGCCCCACTGCCAGTCTCCACAGTTATCGGAGTATCCTCATACACCTGGAAACAATGAGACAAGGGTGTTATGGGAATGCTTGCACAGTATACGCAAGAAGAAAAAAAAGGGGAATAGTAAAAAGAGGGGGTATGCCAGTCTAATACCTCTCTCGCAGTTGCCCCACTGCCAGTCTCCACAGTTATCGGAGTATCCTCATACACCTGGAAACAATGAGACAAGGGTGTTATGGGAATGCTTGCACAGTATACGCAAGAAGAAAAAAGGGGAATAGTAAAAAGAGGGGGGTATGCCAGTCTAATACCTCTCTCACAGCTGCCCCGCTGCCAGACTCCACAGTCACCGGAGTATCCTCATACACCTGGAAACAATGAGACAAGGGTGTTATGGGAATGCTTGCACAGTACACGCAAGAAGAAAGTAGGGGAATAGTAAAAAGAGGGGGGTATGCCAGTCTAATACCTCTCTCGCAGTCGCCCCACTGCCAGTCTCCACAGTTATCGGAGTATCCTCATACACCTGGAAACAATGAGACAAGGGTGTTATGGTAATGCTTGCACAGTATACGGAAGAAGAAAAAAAAAGGGGAATAGTAAAAAGAGGGGGTATGCCAGTCTAATACCTCTCTCGCAGTTGCCCCACTGCCAGTCTCCACAATTATCGGAGTATCCTCATACACCTGGAAACAATGAGACAAGGGTGTTATGGGAATGCTTGCACAGTATATGCAAGAAGAAAGTAGGGGAAAAGTAAAAAGAGGGGGTATGCCAGTCTAATACCTCTCTCACAGCGGCCCCACGGCCAGCCTCCATAGTCATCAGAGTACTCTCGTGCACCTGGAAACAATGAGACAAGGGTGAAATGAGAATGCTTGCACAGTATATGCAAGAAGGAGGAAAGTAGATACTCTTATACACGGTACCTGAACAATGCCCTCCGCAACGGTCATAGAAGGAGGAGCAGGGACCCCGTAGGGGCAACAACACTGATCGATGCTCTAGAAGAGGTTGCCTGAGTGACCAATACTTCCGAAGAAGCTACCTCAACCTCAGGCAGCATAGGGATAGCTACCTGAAGAGGCGCAACGACAGGACAAACCAGCCCTTGTATAGGGGCTGCTGAAACGGCGGTGGCAGGAGCCGCACTCGAAACAGCGCCAAGGGATAACTGCGACAAAGTAAAAGAGGGCTACGATAAGCACAGGCTGGACAGATAAGAAAATAGAACTAAGAAAATAAAAGAATACCTGAACCCCATCTAAGGGGGAAGCGCGAAAAAAGACGGTCGGCGCAGTAGGGGCTGTACTGATAGCCTGCAAAGAATGAAAATGCGTTGTTTACTGCATGTTCGAGGAAAAGGAGATCCCATTGCTTCAACAGAAAGGACTGACCTGAAGTGTGGGCTCACTGGTGGAGTCCACGGTAAATATTGGGCCACGAGAAATCGCCTGAACCAAAGATCTACCATCCATAGATACGCGGACCCTAGGGATAGAAATTCTCCCCGAAGAGGATAAACCTGGGGCGATAACGCCAGCTAAGGGAGGAGCCCCTTCTTGAGAAGAAAGTACAAGAGCCATTAAGACTCCCGTTAAGAGGAAACAAATATTCAAAAAAAATAAATACTACCTCAGATGAAGAGGCCTCCAGGGGCTCAGCTGCAGAAGTACCCACCGCCGAGACAAGAGAGGACGATGTGGCAACGCCCGAAGACACAGCTCTCTACGCAAGATAAATGGGTAAATAAAAAGAAGGAATACAAAAGGAAATGATGCAATGAAAGTTTTGAAAATAACGAGGCATACCTGAGGAGAAGGGGAAGCCACAGGGGTGGTCCGAGTGACGGTAAAATGCACGGACGAAAGCTGTGAGGAAATGACAGTGTACGCCACCAAAAGGCAGTTAGAAGATGAATAAATTACAACAGATGTTAAATGAACTAAGGAAACAACAAACCTCTCTAAACAGGCCCCGGGAGGAAATGAGCATGGAGTTCCTCTCCCGCTGAAAGGGCGTCGGTCGTAGTGGGGGAAGAGGAGAACTACCTGCTTCGATGGAAGTGGCCTGCACAAATATAACAGAATGCTTTGAATGAAAAATATATACATATATATGATGAAGGGAAGAAAGAAAATCATATGAAAAAAAAATATAGACAAGTGAAGGGAGAACGCTTACAGTAACGGGGCGCGTAGTCTGGCTATAAGGGAGATGGGTGGGGCTAGCCCCCCCAGGAGAACGGGAGGCCTCGTCATCGCTAGAAGACTCTCTGGAGACTGATAACAAAGCATAAGTGTCATCAGTGCTTTCGTTATGGGAACTCAGGCCGCCCATATCACCCGAAGAAGAACTATGGTCGTCATAGGAAGGGGTGCTTCCATAATCAACTAGTTCCTCTTCCAATGAAGGGGGGGGGGGGGAGATGAAAGAACTCCGTGAGAACTGGTTCCACTAAGTAAAGGATGGGGTGATATAGTACCTTCCGCAATAGGAATGGACACGACCCGCGTCCCCTGGGAAGTAAGGCTCGGGGAGGAGTAACCTTTCCCTGTCACTACTTGAGAAGTCCCCCCTGCACCAAGGTTGCCAGTGTTGGACTCTTGATCCACCGTAGATGAAGCAGCTATGCCAGCGCCACTTCCTTTCTTTTTCTTCGCAGCCCGGGTCCTCACAGGAGAAGAAGGAGGAGAAACAGTAGTAGCAGGAACAAAATTGGAAACATCGGTGTCAGGATGTTTCCTTTTGCTGGTAGTAGAGGTGCCCGCCTTCCCTTTGCTTTTTGGTTGGCTTTTAGACTTCACATGGGGAAGCTCAGTCGACGGAGGCGGAAGTGACTCGTCAAAGAGAGGTTTCACTAAAATAGGGATGGCCTGCTCCAAGGGTGGCGTAGAGGTGGTACTGAGAAACCAAGGATCTTTCTGCGTCCGCCTGACCAAAAACTGAGCTCTGGTATATTTAATGGGGTTAGTTTCATGAGGAGGGCCAACTACACATTCTCGAATAAGACGAACCTGCTGCTGCCAAAGAAGGAACCAGGATGAAGTGAATGAAGGGTGATAATCACTGGGAGGCACATAGAGACCACCCAAACCACTGACTCTGCGGAATAACCCCTGAAGAGTAAAGCTCGCACACGCCTCGGAGAATGCCTCAGAATGACTGCCGTAGGTAGGAAGAGGAGGAGTGTGGACGCCCTGATCATAATCAAACTGTCGTCTTGCCCTCTCAGAATGGTAAAATTCAGCACGGGGACCTAACTCGGTCCAAGAAGGAAGGTGACATGGTAAGAGCATCGTCACCACATTAATATGAGGACACATGGAAACTGACCCCACTGCGGAAGGACAATAGAAGGTTCCGCCATCACCAGGGAAAGAAAGCCAGCTGAAAGTACCCCCAGGGCGCTTGGTATAAGGCCGAAACTGAAACTCCTTGATATCATCAATCAACATTCCCAAAGACTGCTTGGGAGTTTTCTTATGCCACCGAAGAAGCCTCGCAGCGTCGCTATGACAAGCGTGAGCCCCTGAAGTAAAGTGGGGGAAATGCTCAAACAAAAAGGCCATCAAGAGAGGGGCGTTGACATGATTAGCAACATCATACCGACCGCAGGACCTCTCTACATCTATGTGTGCTCGGTCTATCCAGGTGTAAAGAGAACCCAAGGTCAGGGCAGCCATGGGTACTGGTCTACCGCGAGATAATCGCACAGCCAATCTAAAAAGAAGTTCGCGAGGACAATCTTCAGGCTTACCTGGAAGAAGGAACCGAGTCAGGAACGTAACGAGGAAAGCGGCTAAATGTGCAGGAGAGTGAAGCTTAGGAACATCCTGGGATCTGGGCGCTGCACGGGAAGTCTCCCCCTTTGGCAACTGCTCAAAGTCTCTGAACCAATATATTTGCCACTTGGCAAAGGAATGCTTGGAATGACCCGTTACATTTATGGCCACATATCTCGAGCACTCCCCTAGAGATGACCGTAACTCCCCCACCAACTCCTGCTCTAGGGAGTCCTCACAGTCATCAGAAAAGACCTGTTACCCAAAGAAAGGAAGGGCGTACAACTCACATATATCTTCTAGAGTAACAGTAAATTCCCCCCAGCCCGTGACAAAGGTGTGAGACTCCATACTCCATCGGGACAATAAGAGATTGAGCGAAGAACCGTGTTTAAAGAGGGTGCAGGACTTCAGACTGCTGACGGCGGTGAAGAGCCCCACCTCCCTAAGAATAGCCACGTAATCAGGAACGCTCAGAATATAGTCAACCCAACTGGCCCACTCCTCTGTAGGTCCACCGGGGGTTTTAACCTCAACGTTGGAATAAGGAAAGTCACCACGGTCAACTCGGACTCGGAGAATGGAATCCGGAGAAATAGTAGGAAGATCAGCAGACTCAGTCAATCCCACATGAGAACGCTCGAGAACAGCGCCCGAAAATGTTTCCCCAAAATCGGAAAGTGAAGTCATGAAACTGTCAGCAGGACCAAAAAAGGGAGCACGACGATAAATACCAAAATCCCGCCCTTGACGAATGCGCATATAGTCCTTCCATGCCTGAGCGGAAGTTGGCGTAGCTGACGAACCACCCAGAGCCATTGGCTCAAGAAAAGAACTCACCCTAGGGGGGACTCCGAGCGAGAGACTCCCGGGGTCCCCTCTCGTAAAAAAAGAGGTGGAGGCAGAAACCCCATCATAATCATAGGAAGAGCCCCTGGGCAGTGGCATGCTCTCCGTAACACCAATAGTCATCGAGATACCTTGGGTCACGGAACCCCTGAGGTGACAAAAGGTAGAGACACCCCCTTCCACAAACGGGAGACCTGTGGACGCGAGACCAAGTCTTGAGGCGCCATAAGCTGAAATGCCCATTTCAGAATCAAGCAAAGGCATCGAGACACCCGAAGGAGAAATACGAGCGTCAGCACTAAAACTCGTCGAGACCCCCCTTCCTCCAAACTCATCCTCAACAGACAAAGAACTCCCCGCGCCTAGATCAACGCTCGAGGAACCACCGACGACGCCAGAAAAATCCGAGATACCCTTATTCACATCAATTGGATAAATTTTAGAAAAACTCGTGGGCACCGAGACGCTCAAGGTCGAGACACCCCCAGACACCAATGACGGGATGCGCGAAGAGTCGCTGCCAAAGGTAACTGGCATCGAGATACCCGTAGAAGAAACATCATCACGCAAGGAGCTTCCACAAAAATTCATCGCGGGCGAGAAACCCCCGAATGTAAAACCGGCAGACAAGGAACAAGGGCGCGTGGACCCCGAGTGCGAGAGGTCTAGAATGGGGCGAGACATGTCTCGTTGGAAACCTCCAAAGTCGCGAGGACTTGAAAGGGGCGAGAGACCCGTGGAGGGAGTATCCGTTGGCGAAGAGCTTTGAAGCGAGGACCCCGAGCACGCGAGGTCTCGGCTTGAGGACAAGTTACGCTGAAAAAGAGTGCCGTCGCGAGGCCTTGAGCGAGGCGAGATACCCTGGGATGAGGGATCTGTTGGCGAGATCGGGCCAGACCCTGGGACAGCAGCCTTCTCGACAAAAAAATCCTCTCCCCTACCCAGACGGGGCGAGACACCGTGATCCCCAAGCATATCGCAATCAGCCGCGAGAACCCTTGTCGGCAGCAGAGCCTCGTTTGAGGCACCCCTTATCATTGGGGAACTCAAACAAAATGACGAAGGTGCCGAGAGAGGGGGCGAGAAATCCACGAGAGACCTCGTCCCAAAATTGGAAAACGCAGGTACGGCGGACGACACATTGACACCGAGAGGTACCCGCGGCCAAGAGTCGCCGGCGACAAAACTTTCGGCCATAGAAATGGTAGAAACAGACAATGGAGAAGGCATGGAGTTTAGAGCTTTGGGTATTTTAGGGTTGTTTGCATTTGGAGAAACCCTCGTTGGTTTAGGATCCATGGATGAGAGGGTATGATAATAGGGAAGGTTAGAGCAAAAAAGGAGATGGGTGGCTATGGGGTTTTAAAAGAATCCCTCTCTCACTTTCTCTCACTACAAACCCAAAGATGCTTATGTTTTGGTTGAAGAAGATGAAGGACCCCAAGATAACGGGCTTATGCTTTTTGCACCAAAATGGGAAAACGTGCAGGAAGGCAAAAAGTTGATGATCTTTTTTCCCAAATGATGAGATGACAGTTCCCACACTGACGCGTGGGTTCTCAAAAAATTTAATACCTCGGATAAAGGGACACATAATTTAATGATCGAAGGATCCCTCAGAAAAAAAAAATATATATATAATTATTGAAACCAGATTTATAGCGTACAAAGTTTTTTTAGTCTACCCAACCAAAAAATCTTTGCACGAGGGGCTAATGTAGAAGGTGTTATAAACAGAAAAAAAAGCAAAATAAAATAAATATGCTTTTTTTATTAAATAACATCCGAGAGGTACCCGCGAGGGTCACCAAGAAGCCCAAAAGCCATTATGAAGCGTCCGCGCCACTTCGAGCGTCGGCGCCACTTCGAGCGTCGGCGCCGCAACAAGGGTCGGCGTCGCCTCACATGTCAGCGCCGGTTCAAGCATCAGCACTACCTCAGGCGTCAGCGCCACTTCGAGCGTCGGCGCCACTTCGAGCGTCGGCGCCACAACAAGGGTCGGCGCCGCCTCACATGTCAGCGCCGATTCAAGCATCATCGCTACCTCAGGCGTCAGCGCCACTTCGAGCGTCGGCGCCACTTCGAGCGTCGGCGTCGCCTCACCTGTCAGCACCGGTTCAAGCATCAGCGCTACCTCAAGCGTCAACGCCACTACGAGCGTCGGCGCCACTACCAGCGTCGGTGCCATGACAAGGGTTGGCGCCGCCTCACCTGTCAGCACCAGTTCAAGCATCAGCGCTACCTCGGGCGTCAGCGCCACTTCGAGCGTCGGCGCCACTTCGAGCATCGGCGCCGGGACAAGGGTCGGCGCCGCCTCACATGTCAGCGCCAGTTCAAGCATCAGCGCTACCTCGGGCGTCAGCGCCACTTCGAGCGTCGGCGCCACTTCGAGCATCGACACCGGGACAAGGGTCGGCGCCGTCTCACATATCAGCGTCGATTCAAGCATCAGCGCTACCTCAGGCGTCAGCGCCACTTCGAGCGTCGGCGCCACTTCGAGCGTTGGCGCCGGGACAAGGGTCGGCGCCGCCTCACATGTCAGCGCCGATCCAAGCATCAGCGCTACCTCAGGCGTCAGCGCCACTTCAAGCGTCAACACCGCTTCGAGCGTCGGCACCGCAACAAGGGTCGGCGCCGCCTCACAGCAGCAGCGCCACTCCGAGCAACGGCGCCAGGACAAGGGTCGGCGCCGCTTCAAGCGTCAGCGCCACTGCAAGGGTCACTGCAGAAATGTTATTCGAGAAGTGCTGCTACAGGAGTTTTCATCACGAAACAGCAGTCTCTAAATGAACAACAACACTAACACTTTACTTTCTTGTACAAGTAGCCTAGTCGAGCAAGCAGGGCTCGAACAGGCGCGTCGGGACCTCCTGGGAGTTTTGGCTTGGCGACTGAGGGACAAGGTATGTTGAGCAAGCTCAACCACTTAGCACTATAGGATTGAGAGAATACTAGTAGGAAGACCCAGAAGTCACTCGGGACCGCACACACTGCACACTTGGTCACAAGTGAAGTGAGCAGCCAAAGAGCTGGCTACTCACAAGAAGTAAACTCTTTACAAGAAAATGACTTTTCCAGAAAAGGGGGTCCTCGAAGTCCCTCTCAAGAAAAATAACACTTTTAGAGGGGAGGAGGCCCTAAGGTCTCCTCTCTCAAAGATTTGCAAAATTGTACCACAAGTTACCGTTTCAAAAGATAACTACCAAAATCTGCTATTTTGGTTCCATTAGGGGACATATGTGCTTTTTGGGTTTTGGTCGGCGCCAGGTGGCGCCTGCAGAGGGGACAGGTAGGCTGCCTGCAGGTAGGGACAAATAGTACACTTCAGACATTGTTCCCCACCAACTCTCTCAATTTTGGTGCCCAAAATCGCCAGCTCACCCCTTACGCCCATGTATAAATAGACCTCTGGGCAAGGTCAAAAAGGAGACAAGAAAAATTGCACTGTTACTCTGCTAAAATATCACCAGACCTACCTAGTATTCTCTCCCTGCTCATTCTCTTAGTGTTGAGTGCCTTGTTCCTTCACTCCCCACGGACAGCCATCACTCTCAGGTGTTTCCCTTGAGAAAATTGCTATTTTTGCTGTGAAAGTTCATCTTCTTGCAGGGAGTGAGTTGAAGCTTGAGTTCCATTGTTACCAGAAGGAGAAGTTTTCTTCAGAAGTTGCACCAGGAGACCTTGAAGACTTGCATACAGTGTCCATTGGAGTGGGTCACGCCTCACCCTTTCCAGTTATTCATAGACCCCAGTCTCACTACCCTCCTACAGTTTGAAAAATAAAAATAACCCTATGATGTACCATTTTTTTTTGGGGGGGGGGGGGGGGGGGAGTCAAGCAACTTACCTAAATTGTCATCTATACTCACCGACCACACGCATGTAATGAGTAATAATCTATAACAAAAGAAAACACAAATTTAATGAAATGCCCGATAAATGACGGGCTAAAAATTCACATGATAACATAAGAACCCCAAAAAATACACATATAAATACATGCTATGACATACCAAAATATATTCATTGTGACAGACTAAGCAATTCACACAAAAATACAAAGTTTGAAGTTTCTTTCAAACCCTGAATGAGTTCTATGCGACGCTGCAATTGCTATACTATCAAACTCTTCTTATTCATTGAAAATTATTAACAGTAAAAAATATGTAGATTAGTTATGACTAAGAAGAACACAAGGAAGCTCTTTGCTTAACAAGTAACTGCCTTAGCTTTTTAAAGGAATTAATTAAGTTAATTGGTGAGATAAATTCTAACCCATAAATTATTATACTCGGGTTAGAGTAGTATGGCAAAGGGAGATTACACCAGGACTAGTCGGACAAGGTAGTACAACTAGGTGGGGTTATTGTAACCGTTAGGTGTGCACATTAGTCGAGGGGTGAGTATGTCCTCAAGCGAGTGCGACGCTAACTTAAATATGAAGCGCATTCATATATTTTTAATTACTGCAGTTAATTCACTTGCTAAATATTTGGGTTCTAACCCTTGCTATAAAATTATTTTCAAAAACTTTTAGGTGTCCAGCCACATGGACGCCAGACTTGATATTCTATTCGAGGGACAGGTTGTTGTGACACATGTTGATGCTAGCAGGAATTTGGATTAGACGCATCGTTCATTCCTTCCTAGAGTAGGAATCATTTATCAGTTTCAATTTTACTTCGGGCTTGTCGCCCAGAATTTTCAGTACAGTTTTCATATTTATTTATTCAGGTGTTGGATGTTTGTATTGGACTTTTTACTTTGGTGACCGATGGTTTATTCGGCATGTAGTTTTTTTTATTCAGTCATGGTGTGTGACTCATATTATTTTTCGCATGTTATTGGTTGTTTAATTAAAAAGATAAAATTTGGCACCACCTTTTTGGAATATTAGGTGGTTAGTAAGTTTTAAAAAGGTTTTCGACAGTGATGCTAAGGATGAACCAACTGGGATTCCTGTTTTAATTTTGTATATGACTGATCACCCGGTATTTTATTAGGCGGGGTGTCACACTTATATCTAATACTCACTGCTCTATTATAATCAATGGAGAGGCATGTGTTTTTTTAAAGCTAATAAGGGTCATAGGTAAGGAGACACCATTTCTATTACCTTGTTTATTATTTGTGCAGAAGTCTTATCGAGACACCTCAATCTTTTACCCATCTCATGATCATGTCGAGTCTTTAGCATCTGATATGGATGATGCACTAGATCATCTTAGAAAAAAATTAAGCTCTATAAATAAGGATTATAATCTTCTAGCACAATTGGTACAGAGATATGTAAAAGTTATCTAATAAAGAAGAGTTTGACTTTTTGATCTGTGACTGCCCTAATTAATTGCATCATTTAAAAAGATATTTGATTTGTTAGCTCTACAGTGTCATGTGGTTCTATGTCTGTGGTGCTTCTTTCAATCTTAAAGAGTCTTTTTAAAGGAGATACTTCCCGAAAGGAAAGTTAATCTCAGATTTCGAAGTTGCTCACTACTTCATCACTTGTGTGATTGTGTTTCTTTCTGTAATTTTGCTAAAAGCTCCTTTTATCTATCTTGGCGCGCAATGTTTTATTTTTTAAAGAAAGTAGTTTCTGTATCAACTTGTGTTAATGTACTCAATATTGCTTTTATAATCTCATTGTAATAGCTTGTTTATCTCTTTCATCACGACAGAATGTTATATAATCTCTCATTCATGAAAAATAGTGTGTTATCTCTTTCATCAGTAAATTAATCACAGGGACTCAAAATAGACTATTCAGTAGAACAAATTATCAATTCTCGATAACAAAACTATTAACAAGAACAAACCTCAACAATCCCCGATACTCTAGCTTCTTCCTCTTTTTCTCGCAAAGCCGCATCTTTAATGGATTCATCAAATTCCCAACCTCCCTGGTAGAAGAATAAATCAATAGTAAAGATAATGTAAATTAGCCATAGCAGATTTACAATTTTATACCCTTTAGCGTATAAAATGGAACAACTATATAAGCAACACCAATATTGGCAAATAACTATCATTTATAAGCAATAATTTATGTACCTTTGGAAACATCATTCATTTGCCTTTTCTCTATGAACTAATGATTATAAGCACTCAAATTAATTTATCATCTTCCCGAGTCTATGGTTAGACTCTAATTTATTTAATTCACACATCAATTAATATAATATTTCCCTCGAGTCTATGGTCCGACTCTAATATAAATACTTTACGCATTAATTTATATAATATTTGCACGAGTCTATGATTCGACTCTAATTTAATTAATTTACACATTAATTAATTTATTACCTTGTGTCACTCAACTAACATACCCGGATTCGCTCACTTGGTCCTTATCTTAATATTTCCTGAAATTTATTCATAACTTAACCCTCATTACCTTCTCCCAAGACCCGATTGTAATTACCTAAAAGTACCAAGAGTTATGCCTCTGTTTAATTTTCATCATTTAAATCAGCCCAAGAACCCTTTTTCAATAAATATCTCCCATGTAATTAAAAACTGGAGTCACTGCCAAAAATTTCGAATCATCGATCGATCGATCCCCCTGGGTCGATCGATCGATCGACCAGGTCATCGTCTTCTCCAGCCTTCTGTTCGCCCATGGATGAACCTTCAAGCTTTTATTTTCATTCCAAACCCTTACCCAATTACATACCAACATTTCATTTACATAGAATGAAGCCCTTATACTTTTGACTCACTTGAGTCTATATTGTATAAGTGTTCATCTAGTTTGGGAATTGTGATAAAATTATGTCAATCCTAGAAACCAAAGAACCTCATAGATTGGTTTGCTATTTCATTCATCCTTTTTGTAGTGATCTAGACCAAATTACCAACACTCACACACAATAGAATGCATCATATACATGTCATATTGCCTATTAATGTGTGTACATATGTTGAGTATGTTTAAATCCCTAAATTTGATTTTTAAATATTTTTTGGGATTTTATAAACATTTTTAATAAAGGTTTTATTAATTAAAACTTATTTTTAAAACTTTGTGGGTTCAATCTACAATTATGGTTTAATGGGTTTATTGGCTTAAAGTTGCTTTGGGTGGAAACCAAAAGCGGCAGAGAATTTCGGGTATGGTTGTAATTATTTTATGACGGGCGTTTTATATCGCCTAATTGATCAACACTTGTTGCTTGCTGATTGGTGTATTTTGTGTTTCTTTACTGAGTATATAATCGTGTATGCTTACAACCGTTGGATCAATCCTTATCAGCGATCTTCCTGCTTTCTTTGGTAATCCCTGTTTATCCCTCTTGAACCAATCAGGTGAATTTTAATCACCGCGTACTGTGAGCCCTTGGATCAAAGTCAATCCAGCTTGACTCAATCCTCACCCTTGTTTTCGAACTATCTTCTCGATCCTTCTCTTCGTCCTATAAAAGGAACCCTCCTCTCAATCATCTAAGACTTTTGGCCAGTTCATTTTTGAGAGTAAAAAAGAGAGAGAAGAGAGAAACTAGAGAGAAGAGAGAGAAAAGAGAGACAAGAGAGAAACCAAAGAGAGAGAGTTAGAAACCCTAACCCTAATCCTTGTTCATCAAGCCTCTTTCAAACCAAACACTCCTATAAACTCCTACATATCCAAAACACTACCCTGAGTGTTCTTGAGTTTTTGAGAGATATTTGTGTTGTTGGTTTTATTGCTGTAACCTCTTGTTTGTTAGATCTTGTTCCCAACTTAAACTGTTTACTTAGATCTATTTTCTTCTTCATAGAAATTTCAGATCTATGTTCTGCATGTTACATCACACTTAGATTTGCACGGTTTATTTCTCATCTTGAGAAATATATTGTTGATTCTTTTCTGAAAATCGTTTTTTAACTTTGAAATCAACAATAAATGTTTTCTATTTCTAGTTCTCTTAAAACTAAACCTTTGACCTAGTTTGGAATCATACTTGGGGGTTTTCAATCTCAAAAATATTTTCAAAACTCTGAGATTGATTAAGATCTTGATACGTCTTTTGAGCAAGATATCCGTGGATTATGGGATTGATTTAAAGGTTAAAAAGGGTTACAGTTTTGTGAGAAGAGAGAAAAAGAAAAATCACTGCATATAGCCTTATATGTAATTTGTTAGGACTGTTTGTACTTAATAAGTGTGTGTGTGTGTGCATGCATGTGTTAGAGAGCACCTCCACAAACACTTTCACCCTACCACATGAAAAGTGTTGGTAATAAGATCTTGTGAACAAGAGTCGACGTAAAGTGATGGAACAAATCAGAAGTTAACAAACTAGGAGAACAACATCAACAATCAGAACTGCAGAGAGTTATAAGGACACCAGAGGGTACATTCCTAAACTTATATAGGTCTGAGTTGTATGCATGTTAGTTATATAGTTTGTAACTGGTAATTTTGTTTTAGTGGATTTTTTATTTTACTCCGTAGAGGGAGTCGTGGATGTTTCCTAAGTTGGTGAGGTTTTACCATGTAAAAAATCGTGAACTTAATCTTCCTACATCTTCTCATCTCATTTTTTATTGTGCTGAGTTTAAAGTTTGTTTAAACTGTTTTATAAACCTGTTAGTCAAATCTTGAATAGATCTCGTACATAGTGTTTTATTAAACACATCTTGTGTTCAAATAGTTTTGGTTTTTAAGAAAAGAGTTTCTTCAAAAAACTGTTCGGAGTTACTTATATAGTTTATTTTTAATAAACGGCTTTAGTAACAGACTTTCAATTGGTATCAGAGCTTGGTAAACTTCTTTTAAAGAGATCCCGTGTTTCTGAAATTGTTTTCTGAAAATCAAATATGGACGAGAAAAATGAAATATTTGGTAACTTGACCAGACCTCCTATCTTTGATGGAACCAATTTTGCTTACTGGAAAGTAAGAATGATTGCATTCATTCAAGGAACTCTGGGGGATGATGTCTGGGACATTGTTGAAAATGGTTACACTTTTCCTACAAAACCAGCCACTGAAGGAAGTAATGAGAGGGTTAAGAAAGTATTAAGTGAGTTCACTCAAGAAGAGAAAAAAGTTTTTCGAAATAATAACAAAGGAAAGAATGCCATATTTATGTCCATAAATGAACATGAGTTCAAAAGAATCTCATCTTGTACCACTTCTAAGGAAGCTTGGGACACTTTGGTTACTGCTCATGAAGGTGACACTAAAGTTAAGGCTGCTAAAACTCAAATGCTCATTCAACAGTATAATTCCTTAATTATGTCTGAGACTGAGTCATTTGATGACTTCTATATGAACCTGACTGATATTGTGACAAAACTGCATGCTAATGGGATAACTTATGACAGACAAGAAATTGTATCTAAAATTCTGAGATCATTACCACAGAAATTTGATAACAAAAGATATGCTATTGAGTAAATGTGTGATATTAATCTCACTCCTGAACTACTCAGTAGTAAATTAAGAACTGTGGAAATGGAACTGGAATTTAAGAAACAATTGACCCAGTCCCATAGGAAACAGACTAGTTCCAATCTAAGATTCTCTTCTAAATTGATTAAGCCTGAGTCTAATACTTCCAATGATGAGTCTGATAAGGAATGCAATATAGAGATCTTGGATAATCAGATTGCCTTAATGTCAAAACAGTTTAAGAAAATCATTAAGCTTAGAAACAACATGGTAAATAAACAAGGCAAGTCAAATTATCCAACTCCCTTTAATCACAAACCTCATGAGAAAAGCCATGAAAAAAATCACAAGGACTTTCACATTAGACCTAACAGAGACCTTAAGAAGACTGAATGATATAGATGTGGTAAACTAGGACACATTGCACAAGACTGTAGAGTTAACTTTAACACTCAAAAGCAACACACTAGAGCCAACATTTGCAAAACATGGGATGATTCAAGTGACTCTGAAAATGAGGAACCTGAGTCATCTGATGTTTTTGACCCTTGCATGTCTTTCTTTGCCAAGATTATCTATAATGATGATATGCCTGTGCTTGTTAGTGAGGATGAATCTAGTAATTCTATGTCTGATGTTTCGAATATTGCTGTTACTGGTTTAGATGCTTTGATTACTGGGAATATTGCTATCTCTTCTTCGGGGTGTGTGAGTCAAAGGGAAAGCGATAATGACGATGTCAATGGGTGTGTGAGTTCAAAGAATGAAGCCTTAGGGGTCACTTCACACACTACACTTAGTGACTCGAACAATGAAGACCTCCCAGATATTCACACACTTTACGCTAAAACTCTCAAGAAAAGCACTAGACTAGAAAAAATTGTGAAAGATCTTACCCAAAAGTTGGAAGATCTAAGCCTGATGGTTAAGCTGAATGCTGAAGAGTATACTACCCAATGTTTAACTCATGAAAGTGAAATCAAAATGTTTGATGAAAAACTCAGAAATTTGTCTGAAACAAATGAAAATCTGGAGAAAAAATACAAAGGGACATTGTTAGAATTTGAACAAACTAAAGAAAAGACAGCAACTGTGTTAAAAAAATTTACAAAATTTGAAAATAATTCAAACTGTTTTGATGAATTTGTTGCTGATTCTAAAACCAATTCTGATGATCGAACTGGAATAGGATTTTGCCCCTATTTGAAGACACAAATAAAATTGTTTGAACCTATCAAGTTTGTGTCAGGAGGTAAAAGACCTATTGAAACATGCCCAGATTTTCATTCCCTAAAAACTGAGTTTGATTCAAAACATCAAAATTTTAACATTGGGGAATCAAGTTGCTCTAAACATGTAAGTTCACCTAAGGCTAAATACGTCTGCCCCTCTTTTAGGAAGAGTGAATCTATATTCAAACCTGTACTACCTAGGAATAGAGTTCAACCTCATAATTCTTCAAAACCTTTGTTTAGAGACTTTCCTAAGGAGACCCCAATTTTGAGCAATCTTTATTGCTCCTACTCCGACATATACGATCACTCTTTTGATGGTTGCTATGCTAGGAGACTTGTAAAACCTGTCTGAAATCCTCCTATCTATCAGAATTTTAACTATTCTAGGTTAAGACGCAACAATTATGTACTTCCTAGACAACCAGACAAAAACTCTAATTATAGGATGAGAAAGACCAAACCTAAAAGAACATTCCATAGAAGGATGCCTAAAAATCTTCCTAAACCAAATGCTCAAGTCTTTCATAAAATTCAAAATCATGCGCAAAACATTTTTCAATAAAAATTAAATGCTCGCAAATTTTATCAATTGAGAGCAAATAGATGCAAAATGAAAACTAGAGAAATTTGGGTTAGAAAAGATGATCTATTACCCCAGATGAAGTGTAACATTGTTGTTACTGCTTTAAAAGCCGAGTACACATCATCTGGTTGGTATTTAGACTCTGGATGTTCTAAGAACTTGACTGGGGATGATACTAAACATTTGAACAAAACCAGCTTCGCTGGTGGTAAAGTCATTTTTGGTGATGGAGTATCATCTCAAATCATAGGCAAAGGAACTCTCCAAGAAGATGGACTTCCTGTTCTTGAAAATGTCCTTCTAGTTAAAGGTCTTAAGGCCAATCTACTTAGTATCTCGCAATTTTGTGACTCAGATCATACTGTTACCTTTTTAAAGAACAATTAAAAAATTTTATATGAAAAAGGTGAATGCATAATTACAGGATTCAGGACTCCTGACAATTGCTATACTGTCATGAACAATTCTGAAACCTGTAATGTTGCCAGAATGGATGACAACGAGATATGGCATAACAAAATGGGTCATATAAATTACGATAGTCTTAGTAGACTGACCTCTCAGGAAATAGTTAGAGGAGTTCCTAAAATCAAACCCATTCCTAACATTGTCTGTGGTTCCTGTTAGGAAGGTAAAATTGCTAAGGCACCTCATAAGAAAGTTAATGATATTCTTACCTCTAATCCCTTGGAGCTCATCCATATGGACCTAATGGGTCCCTCCCAAACTGTTAGTCTCTATGGACACAGTTATATTTTAGTTATGGTTGATGACTTCACCAGATTTACTTGGGTAGCCTTTTTAAAACAAAAGTCTGACACTTTTCAAACTTTCCTAAAAATACTTCTTCGGATTGAAAATGAAAAGGACACTCAAGTAAATAGAATCCGTAGTGACAGAGGAGGAGAATTCAAAGATACTCGTATAATAGAGTATTGTGACTATAATGGTTACAAACATGAGTTTAGTGCTCCTAAGACCCCTCAACAAAATGGAATTGCCGAGAGAAAGAATCGTAACCTTCAAGAGATGGCACGTGTTATGTTACATGCCAAAAATTTGCCTAATTACTTTTGGGTAGAATCTATTTGTACTGCGTGTCACATCATAAATAGGGCCTATCTTAGAACGAATTCCAAACAAACTCCTTACGAACTTTGGTATAATAAAAAGTCTAATCTTAAGTACTTTAGAACCTTTGGTAGCACTTGTTATGTTTGCAAAGATAGGGAACACTTGTCCAAATTTGAGAGTTGGGGAGATAAAGCTATTTTTCTAGGATACTCACCTAACAGTAGAGCATATCGAGTGTATAATCTTCACACTAAAACCTTGATGTAATCCATAAATGTAATTATGAGTGACACTACTGTAGAGAGCAAGACTGGTGAATCAACTATTGAGGAAGAGCCTACAAACACTTTAGAAAATGACTCTTCTGAAATAGATAATTCATTACCAATTGAGATACCTGAGGTACCTAACTGGGTTTCTAAAGATCGTCCCATAAATAACGTAGTTGGTAACCCTAGTGAGCCAGTGCGTACAAGATCCCAACTAAGAAATTATGCACATTATGCATGTTTTGTTTCCCTAGTGGAACCAAAGAATGTAAATGAGGCATTGAATGACTCTCACTGGATTTCTGCTATGCAGGAAAAACTTCTTCAATTTATCATTCATGATGCCTGGTATCTTGTACCTAGGCCTGATCACAAAAAGGTTATTGGCACACGTTGGATTTTTAAAAATAAGTCTGATGAAAATGGGATAATCATTAGAAACAAAGCTAGATTAGTTGCTCAAGGATACTCTCAAATTGAAGGAATAGATTTAACGAGACTTTTGCTCCTGTTACTCGTTTAGAATCTGTTCGTCTGTTCTTTGCTATAGATTGCCACATGTATTTTACACTTTACCAAATGGATGTCAAATCTGCATTCCTTAATGGAATATTGACTGAAGAGACCTTTGTAGAACAACCTAAAGGGTTCATTGACCCTCAATATCCAAATTATGTATCTCATCTTAAAAAGGCTTTGTATGGCCTTAAACAAGCTCCTAGAGCTTGGTATGAGCGTCTTTCCAGTTTCCTCTTAGATAAAGGTTTCAAAAGAGTTGGAAATGATCAAACCCTTTTTGTCAAACGTTTTGACAAACACATCATTATTGCTAAAGTTTATGTTGACGATATTATCTTTGGATCAACTTCTCCCTCAGAAGTACAATCCTTCTCTGAAATTATGCATAAGGAATTTCAAATGTCTCTTATGGGGGAGTTGCAATTTTTCTTAGGTCTCCAGGTCAAACAAAATTCAGAAGGATTATTTGTATCGTAATCTAAATACACTTTAGAGATAGTAAATAAATTTGTCCTTGAGAGTGCTAAAGATGCTAGAACACCCATGAGTACTACGATAAAACTTTCTAAAGACGAAACTAGAAAATCCGTATATCCTACTCTATATCGTAGTATGATAGGAACCTTACTATATCTTACTGCCTCGCGTCTGGATATTATGTATGCTGTGTGTGTATGTGCTCGTTATCAAAATAATCCTAAAGAGAGCCATCTGAATTCTGTTAAACGTATCATTAAATATGTAAAAGGCACTCTGAATCTAGGACTTTGGTACACTAATGACACACCAAGCACTATAATTGGGTACACTGATGCTGATTGGGCTGGGTGTACTGATGATAGTAAAAGCACATCATGCGCATGTTATTATATAGGTAATAACTTGGTAGGATGGAGTAGTAAGAAACAAAACTGTACATCACTCTCAACAGCTGAATCTGAATACATAGCCGTTGGCAGCTGTTGTGCTCAATTACTGTGGCTTAAACAAATGCTAAGTGATTATGGTATTTTAGAAAACCAATTGCATCTCTATTGTGATAATCAAAGTGCGATTAATATTTCTAAAAACCCTGTTCAACACTCGCGAACAAAGCACATAAAAATAAGACATCACTTTATACGCGAATTGGTTGAAACTAAGGAATTAGAAATCAATTATCTTCCTACTGATTTGCAACTCGCAGATATGTTTACCAAACCTCTAGATTATAATAGATTCATTTCCTTGCGTAAATCTATTGGTATGGTTTGTGATGAGTAATATCTTTACTGTTTATCCAAGTTTTTTCCCTTTGTCCATTTGAGACAAAATGGGGGAGAAATTTGAGTCTCTATGAATATTTGTATATATGCTAAACAGCTTGATCTTAGTGATTCATTGTAGGTTTTTGTACATTTATTCTCAACTGATGTAATAGGGTATTCAATTGTAAATAGTTGAGTTATGTACTTTTGTTTTCTAGGATTTGGGTAGATAGAATCTTTATAGGAATAGGTTTTTCTTATTTTTGTTACCCTACGAGTTCTAGACGACTCAAAGGAGATTTTATCTCATATTTCCAAAGGGGGAGATTGAAGCCCTTATACTCTTGACTCATTTGAGTCTATATTGTATAAGTGTTCATCTAGTTCAGAAATTGTGACAAAATTATGTCTATCCTAGAAACCAAAGAACCTCAGAGATTGGTTTGCTATTTCATTCATCCTTCATGTAGTGATCTAGACCAAATTACCAACACTCACACACAATAGAATGCATCATATACATGTCATATTGCCTATTAATGTGTGTACATATGTTGAGTATGTTTAAATCCCTAAATTTGATTTTTAAATATTTTTTGGGATTTTATAAACATTTTTTAATAAAGGTTTTATTAATTAAAACTTAGTTTTAAAAGTTTGTGGGTTCAATCTACAATTATGGTTTAATGGGTTTATTGGCTTGAAGTTGCTGTGGGTAGAAATAAAAAGCGGCAGAGAATTTCGGGTATGGTTGTAATTATTTTATGACGCGCGTTTTATATCGCCTAATTGATCAACACCTGTTGCTTTCTGATTGGTGCATTTTGTGTTTCTTTACTGAGTATATAATCACGTATGCTTACAACCGTTGGATCAATCCTTATCCGCGATCTGCATGCTTTCTTTGGTAATCCCTGTTTATCCCTCTTGAACCAATCTGGTGAATTTTAATCACCGCGTATTGTGAGCCATTGGATCAAAGTCAATCCTGCTTGACTCAATCCTCACCCTTGTTTTTGAACTATCTTCTCGATCCTTCTCTTCGTCCTATAAAAGGAACCCTCCTCTCAATCGTCTAAGACTTTTGGCCAGTTCATTTTTGAGAGTAAAAAAGAGAGAGAAGAGAGAAACTAGAGAGAAGAGTGATAAAAGAGAGAGAAGAGAGAAACAAGAGAGAGAGAGTTAGAAACCCTAACCCTAATCCTTGTTCGTCAAGCCTCTTTCAAACCAAACACTACTCTAAAACTCCTACATATCCAAAACACTACCCTGAGTGTTCTTGAGTATTTGAGAGATATTTGTGTTGTTGGTTTTGTTGCTGTTACCTCTTGTTCGTTAGATCTTATTCCCAACTTAAACTGTTTACTTAGATCTATTTTCTTCTTCATAGAAATTTCAGATCTATGTTCTGCATGTTACATCACACTTAGATTTGCACGATTTATTTCTCATCTTGAGAAATATATTGTTGATTCTTTTCTGAAAATCGTTTTTTAACTTTGAAATCAACAATAAATGTTTTCTGTTTCTAGTTCTCTTAAAACTAAACCTTTGACCTAGTTTGGAATCACACTTGGAGGTTCTCAATCTCAAAAATCTTTTCAAAACTCTGAGATTGATTAAGATCTTGATACGTCTTTTGAGCAAGATATCCATGGATTATGGGATTGATTTAAAGGTCAAAAAGGGTTAAAGTTTTGTGAGAAGAGAGAAAAAGAAAAATCACTGCATATAGCCTTATATGTAATTTATTAGGACTATTTGTACTTAATAAGTGTGTGTGTATGTGCATGCATGTGTTAGAGAGCACCTCCACAAACACTTTCACCCTACCACACGAAAAGTGTTGGTAATAAGATCTTGTGAACAAGAGTCGACGTAAAGTGATGGAACAAATCAGAAGTTAACAAACTATGAGAACAACATCAACAATCAGAATTGCAGAGAAGTTATAAGGACACCAGAGGGTACATTTTTAAACTTATATAGGTCTGAGTTGTATGGATGTTAGTTATATAGTTTGGAACTGGTAAATTTGTTTTAGTGGATTTTTTATTTTACTCCGTAGAGGGAGTCGTGGATGTTTCCTCAGTTGGTGAGGTTTTACCACGTAAAAAATAGTGAGCTTAATCTTCCTACATCTTCTCATCTCATTCTTGGTTGTGCTGAGTTTAAAGTTTGTTTAAACTGTTTTATAAACCTGTTAGTCAAATCCTGAATAGATCTCGTACATAATGTTTTATTAAACACATCTTGTGTTCAAATAGTTTTGGTTTTTAAGAAAAGAGTTTCTCCAAAAAACTGTTCGGAGTTACTTAAATAGTTTAGTTTTGATAAACGGATTTAGTAACAGACTTTCATAGAAATATATTCTAATCTTCCTAGAATACTTAAATCATTCATCAATTCATCAAAATCCCAAACTTTTCCCGAATTGGGTCTCACCCGAGTTTATCCTACGGAGATATGAATTCGTCACACTGATTCGAAATTTGTCACCAATACTTACTAATTAGAATCCTACAATTGATTCTAGCAATCCCATATCCATATTCACCATTAATTTAGTCTCAAATCTACATATACTAATCAAATTCAGAAAACCTCTTTTTAGCTATTTAACCCATAACGAAAATAGATTTTTGATACACATACGATGATATGAATTGATTATTACAATTTAAAAATCACAACAGTTAGCCACTTGCCTCTGATTTTTCATAGAGATTGATCCGTTGGTGTAGAAAATGGTTTGATGACGAACACCCAATTTGTCCTTTAATTTGTCTCCAAAAAGGTTCCCAATTTGCTTCTAGATTTGTTTCCTTTGTGTCTCTCTCAAACCCTAGGTTTAGAATTGTTAACTGCCATTCAATAAGTCCCTCAATTAGGCTAAAAATCCTTAATCCCATTTTTGGCCACATGGTCCTAATTAAAATGGTCCGAATCACCCCGTGTGGGCTCGACTATGCCCAAAAATGTCCCGAGACTCGATTACTACCCCCGGGTACTCTTTTCTGACTATCTCGACCCATCCAGACTCAAATGCGCACTCATAATTGTCATCCAAAATACTTTATCCAAATTTTGACCTCAAAATGCGACACACATTAATCGAACAATTTAACCTAAAGTCGCCAATTATAATAATTCTTCCCACTTAAATAAATTCTCCATGAGAGAGTATGCACTTGCATTCAAATGAGAAAATTATATATTAAACACCTTTTAACTCAAACAAACCCTAAACGTGCAACTAGGTGTGATTTAATCAAGAAGTAGATCATGAAGATTAATCAAACACACACATTGAGGAAAAATCCCCCAAAGGGGCAAAACCATTTATTTTCATTATAATATTGTAACTGTACAATTCGGATTACAATGAAAATACAAGTGACTAAGAATTACCCTCAGGTTTCGGATTCTGTAGTCGGCGGTTGGAGTTATCCATTTCCAGTAGGGCTGCAATGAAGAAGAAGAACGGTCTTCTCCACAATGGTATGAACAGCAAAAGTGCATTCCTGGGTTGCAAAGTGATTCACAAGTGTTTGGAAATTTGTGTGAATAAAAAACCTAGAGTCTTGGTACTCAATAGGTGAAGACTTAGAGTTTTTTGTACTCTGAAAATCGTGTATGAAAGTCTTAGAAAACCACTTCCCGTAGTGGGTTTATAAAGGAAACGTTTAGCCTAGAAAATCTGACCACGATCTGCTGAAGTTTATCCGAGGCGGACCGGTCCGGGTCTGAGGCGGACCGGTCCGGGTCTGAGGCGGATCGGTCCGGGTAGGCGGACCGGTTCTTTTTATTTTTGTCTTCTTCGGTTCGCTTGCGGTCCGGGGTGTACTAGATTTTTAGCAGGCGGACCGGTCCGGGTCTGAGGCGGACTGGTTCACAGGCGGATCGGTTCTTTTTCCATGGCGGACCGGTCCGGCCTGTCAGACTTTGATTCCTCTTCTTCTTTTGATATTCGGATCCGTTGATGACTGTATGAATCTTTGAATTTCTTCAACGGTGTAACGGCGTACAACATAACAAATTGATAATGGACAAAAAATGTCCTTACAAATCTCCCCCTATGTCTATGCCGGTACATAAATAAAAACAAACATCCGAATTATCAACCACCTAAAAATGCCTATACAAATCTACCCTTCCATGAACCCAAAACTGGAAAGATACAATTGAATAAGACTTCAATGTTTGATCTTCGAATCTTCAGGAATCTCAACATTTTTCTCATCAGGGTGTTCAATCCAAAGTTAATCCATGTAGTACATACACACATGAGAAAAAGCAAAATACCAAGTGACGTATCGAGTTTGAAATGAGATAAACAGATATGCCAATATGCTAATTGGTGATAAACAACTCAACACTACAAAACTCACTCCCCCTTAATGTGATAATTCTTTCTCCCCCTTTTTATGATGTCCCCAAATAGACAAATGAGAGAAATAATGCAAACAAGCAATGACGGGGTGTCACAAGGAAATACACAACTAATTTTTGAATTTTTCAAACAAAATCACACCATGAATGAACACAAAGCAACCAAGTTGATGATAACGTTAATGAATGGGTGTGAACATAATTCGATAGGAAGATCAATGCATACAAACAAGACATATGTGCACGATGAATATTGGATATTCCTAGCGAATGAACTCAAATGCTTCCTTTGGTGTAAAAGAATGACAATATAAGATATTGACTCAATCAAATCAACAAATCAAAGCGAAAAATGATTTCTACACCAATAACGTCCAAAACTTTTTATGCTTTTTCAGGACTTTCAAGGAAGTGCAAACTCGTTTATATTCTCCAACCAAACTCCCTCAGATATAATTTTGAATAGAGGCTTTCTAATTTCTCAAACTTTGGAGAATTGATGGTGAAACATAAGTGGCCCATATTTGGCATGAATTGCTTTTTATTGCCTTTAAATTTTTTTCGGGCTCTTTTAACCTCTTTGGACCTCGGATATTAAAATTCCTCCATTTTTTAGGTCCTTTTTAACGGTGGCTTTTGCGCAAAGGATAGATGATTACCTTTCGCAGCCCCTCCCCGTTATACAAAAACACACAGTCTCACCAAAATGGTTTTTACATGCATTCCAATCTTGTCAAGTTTTATCAAATATTGAAAGTTGTATAGAAAGAATTGAGATGGAAACACTCAAGCCAATATGAGATAGATAAGTGCAATAATCAAATATAGCCGTGCATGTGTGCAATAAAGGATATAGGAGTCAAGCATGTAGGAAGATATCACTAATTACATCTCAAAGACTCCAAATAATGTAAATCACATGGATGAAATGATGTATCCTCTCAAATCTCTATCAAACAGTCACATGGATATATGGAATGAAGTTGTGACTTGGATATCTTAAATGCTCATCCATAAAAGGAGCAAAAACATAAATCTTTTTTGATTTTTCAAAAAATTTATCAAAATAAAATCTTTTTGTGCTTTTCTTAAAATTTTTCTTAAAGGAAAATCTTTTTGGAATATAAAAAGCAAAAAGAATAAAGAAATAGCTGTACAACTCAACAATGGTACATATAAAACAGACTAGCAATAGGAAGCATATGATATGAACATGAAAAAGCATCCTATTCTAGACATAGACCAACCCCTCAGTCAACTGTACAAATCCCCAAAGACTTCCTAAGACTCTCAAATCTAAGGGTATCTAAAGGTTTCGTGAAAATGTCGGCTAACTGACGGTCGGTGGGAACAAAACTCAGGGATACGACTTTCTCCTCAACTAGCTATCGTATAAAGTTCTCACGTATCCTGATGTGCTTGGTGCACGAATGCTGGAATGGATTGCGGGATATGTGTATCGCACTCGTGTTGTCACAGGAAATGATCATGGTGTCCTGTGATATCCCATAATCCTCCAGCATTTGCTTCATCTACAAGAGTTGCGTGCAACAACTCCCGACGGCTATGTATTCAGCCTCCGCAGTGGATAAAGAGATGGAATTTTTCTTCTTGCTCAGCCAGGAGACAAGAGCAGAACCAAAATAGAAACACCCACCAGAAGTGCTCCTACAACCATCTACATCCCCGGCCCAATCGGCATCCGAATAGGTAGACAAACGGTCATCGGTATCAAAGGAATACCAAATACCGTATGAGAGAGTCCCACTCACGTATTTAATAATACGTTTTAGAGCAAGTAAATGTGACTCTTTCGGGGATGCCTGATATCGCGCACAGACTCCAACACTAAAGGCTATATCGGGACGACTGGCAGTCAAGTAGAGAAGACTACCTATCATACTCCGATACAAGGTTTGCTCTACATCCTTACCTGAAGTGTCCTTACTAAGCTTGGTAGTGGTACTCATAGGTGTACGTGCATGCTTAGCGGAGTCTAAACTAAATTTCTTCACTAGTTCTCTAGCATACTTGGATTGGGAGATGAACATCCCATCCTCTAGCTGACGAACCTGGAGACCAAGGAAGAAAGTAAGCTCACCAACCATGCTTATCTCAAACTCACTTTTCATCTCCTTTTCAAAGTGATGAGCATGTTGAGAGCATGTGGATCTAAAGACTATGTCGTCCACATAGACCTGGGCAACCAAAATAGCACCTTCATCTCTCCTGATGAACAAAGTCATATCTACTCCCCCTCTCTTGAAGCCACGAGCTAAGAGATAGGAAGTAAGCCTCTCGTACCAAGCACGGGGTGCTTGCTTCAAACCATACAAAGCTTTCCTCAGATAGTAGACGTGCTCCGGGTGTTGTGGGTCTTCAAACCCTTTTGGTTGTTCCACATAAACCTCCTCCTGTAGAATGCCATTCAGAAAGGCACTCTTGACATCCATCTGATATAACTTGAAGCGCAGATGACATGCGATGGCGAGCAGAAGATGGACGGACTTAAGCCTCGCAACAGGAGCAAATGTCTCCCTAAAGTCTACACCCTCTATCTGTGTGTAGCCTTGAGCGACCAACGTAGCCTTATTTCTGATTATGGTACCATTTTCATCCATTTTATTCTTAAAAATCCACCGGGTACCTATCACATTAGTCTCACTAGGTCGGGGGACTAGTTCCCAGACATTATTCTTTTTAAACTGAAGCAACTCTTCCTACATAGCAAATATCCAGTGTTCATCCTTGAGAGATTCTTTATGATTTTTGGGCTCGACGTTGGACGTGTAGCAAAAGTGGCTAACGACTTTCTCTAGTTGAGCACGAGTCTTGACCCCAAGAGTGGGATCACCAACAATGGCAGAAGGGTCATGACTCTTGCGAACCCAAGCAGGTGTGTCCCCTAGCACATGAGTAGGGTCCACAGAGTGTGAGAGAGGGACACGTAAATCACAGTCAGAAAAGTCTTCATCCTCACACTGAAGGTTAGGATCAATAACCGTCGGAGGTTCGCCATCTTGCACGGTGACGTTTATTGATTCCATAACCTTAGAGCTCTTCAGGTTAAAAACTCGGTATGCTCTACTAGTCGATGAATATCCTAGCAGTATTCCCTCGTCGCTCCGGGAGTCAAACTTTCCTAATTTCTCTCTATCCCGTAGGATGTAACATTTACTCCCAAAGACACGGAAATATGCAAGGTTGGGCTTCTTGCCAGTCCATAACTCATAAGGTGTCTGAAGTGTGTGTGGACGCAGATAAACCCTATTCACCGTGTGGCATGCAGTAGACACTGCCTCTGCCCAAAATCTCCTAGAAAATTTACGACCTAGAAGCATAGATCTAGCGATATCTTGGATCGTTCTATTCTTTCTCTCAACAATCCCATTTTGCTGAGGAGTTCTCACAGCAGAAAATTCATGTTTGATCCCGAGGCTATCACAGTAAAGATCTACCTTTGCTTCTGTGAATTCAGTGCCATTGTCACTACGCATCCTGTTAATAGTGACACAGTGTTGATTTTGCAGGACACGGCACTTGGTCGTTAAAAATTATACAGCATCGGATTTCTCTCTCAGAAAACCTACAATGGAGTACCTGGAGAAATCATCTGCCATCACTAGGATATACCTCTTACTACCTAGACTCTCGGTACGAGTGGGACCCATAAGGTCCATGTGAATAAGCTCAAGAACACGAGAGGTGGTAATGGAATGCAACTTCCTATGAGGATTACGAATTTGTTTTCCCATCTGACAGGGTCCACAAACCGCCGAAGTTGGCCTTCCTAGAGATGGTAAGCCACGTACTAGGTCCTTTCTAGCTAAGCGAGTGAGATCTCTAATATTTATGTGACCTAGACGTTGGTGCCACAGATCCATTGGAGTGATCGTGGCGCAGTTGCAGACAAGTGAGGATGTGGGCTCAGTCCCATAGCAATTATTCTTTGTCCTTACCCCTTGCACTAATAGTTTACCGGCTTGATTATAGACCTTACAAGTGTCCCGGTCAAACTTTACTGCAAAGTCATCATCGCACAACTGGCTAATGCTGAGAAGGTTTGCTTTCAAACCTTTGACGTACAAAACATTTTCTAGTTTAGGAAAACCAGGTAACTTGATAGTACCTCGTCCTATAATGCTAGACTTGCTCCCATCTCCAAAGGTGACTCTGCCGTCCTAATAATCCTCAAGAGATGTAAAAAATGAGGCATCACCTGTCATATGTCTGGAGCACCCACTGTCAAAATACCACTGTGAGGTATTATGTGCTTTGAGAGCAACATGAACAACAAAAGCCTTTTTATCTTTCTTAGGTACCCAAGATGTGGTGACCTTTTGTTTGCCTTTGTTGCTGTTGTTGGTTTTAGCTGGAATGTGAGAAGCATTCACTAACGGCAAGGACATCCGTCGGAATTCTTCCATCAAACTCTGAGATGTGGCAGCTAAGAACTCAACTCGCTCTCTCAGACTAGAAAACTCATCAGTATGACGTGGTGGAGCAGTAGTACGTCATGTCCGACCCATATTATAGTAAAACTCCCTGAGGTGGCCTTTTCTTTTGCAATAAGTACAGAAGAACACAGTCAAAGGCGGACCTTGGTTTGCTTTTCTTGGTCGAACTCTCCTTCGAGGTTTTTGACGATGACCATAAGGAGTAGTAGTAAACTCAGGAACTGGACCAGGTGCAATTTGAGAGGTGGAGCCACCATCATACCCAATTCCCTGCCGATCACCAAAACCTAAAGCGGGGCCGAGGAGCATCTTTCCAATCTTCCCAGATCTGTCCTCGATTTGTACCTTGACTTCCCGTGCTTTCTCAAGATCATGAGTCAGCTAGGCAACAAGGGCTTCAAGTTTCATCCGAGTCTCCACGAAGAAATGGATCTGACTCGTAAGACTAGCCACTTGTTTAGTCAAGTCCCCTCTCTCTTTCTCAAAAACACTCTCTCTCTTTAAACAAACTCTCTTACTCGACACAGGCAGATTCTCTCTCTCTCAGGGCGGTGAAGGTGGAGGACTCTCTCTCTCTCACCTTTCTTAAATCTTCCTCTAAGCCGGTGATCTTAAGAACTAGCGCTTTATTACATTTTTTAGTTTTAAATGACTCAGAATATAACTCAGCATTGGCGCGTTGAATATCACTCGCGCTCTCACTTGAGTCATCCTCCCCCTCACTCACATCGTCCTCACTGTCGAGGTGTCCCTATGAAGCATCATCCTCATCGTTGTGAAGAGAACTAGGAGTGCTCACTTGACTGGCCATGAATGCGGTGAAGTTACACTCATGCGATGACTCATCTCCTGAATCCACCGTCTCGACCTCACTGTCGTCGCTGAGAGTAGCATTAAGGACAGCTTTCTC
Source organism: Sambucus nigra (assembly GCA_949130495.1). Lineage (NCBI taxonomy): Eukaryota > Viridiplantae > Streptophyta > Magnoliopsida > Dipsacales > Adoxaceae > Sambucus > Sambucus nigra. Next base: position 238,836,572 of record OX422207.1, read on the forward strand.
TTTCTCTCTATTCAGACGAGTGGCACAGTCAAAAGCTCTATGACCCCTACCATCGCACTCAAAGCATCTCTCACTTTCTTTCTTAGGAGGATTTTTGGAATCTTTTTCATTTTTCTTTTCAAACTTATTTTTCTCAAATTTCTTTTTATCTTTAAAATTGCCATTTTTCTTAAATTTGAGAATCCTCTTGAAATTTTTTGCAAAAAGAGCCAAATCATCTAAGTCAAAATCGCACTCAGAATCTGACGTGTCAGTCTCTCTCTTTCTAGACGACTCTTCCCTCTTTCTAGCCGACCCCTCACTCTTTTTCTCTTTGGCATTAAGTGCAATTCCCTTATCTTTAGACCTAGAAGTTTTAGGGAACATATCAATTTCGTAAGTTTGCAAATCTCCTACAAGTTCTTCCAATTTTAGCGTATTTAAATTGCCCATAGAATTTAGCACAGTGACTTTAGGGATAAAACGCTTAGGCAAAGAACAAAGAATCTTTTTGACAACTCTAGCATTAGGAATATGTTCACTAAGATTAAAGCTAGTATTAACAATGTCAGAAAGTCTAGCATAGAAATCATCAAAACATTCAGTCTCATGCATGGTGATGGTTTCAAATTGAGTTGTCAAATTTTGCAATTTAGACTCTTTCACAACATTTGTTCCTTCATGGGTGAGTTGTAAAACATCCCATGCCTCCTTTGACGTGGTGCACGTCATGATACGTCGAAACTCATCGGGAGTGATGGAACCGAAAATAGCACTCAAACCTTTAGAGTTAAAAGAAGACCATCTAAATTCATCTTCAGTCCAAGAGGTGACATGTTTTAAATTAGTGACGTTTTCCACAGTGACGGAGGGAGGTGTCCACCCTCTTTCAACTAAAATCCAAACCCTTTCATCTATGGCTTTTAAAGCCGACCTCATTCGGGCTTTCCAATAAGAATAATTTGTCCCGTCAAAAACAGGTAATTTATTATATGATTTCTCCATTTGAACACGCACTTTTTCAAAAATCAATTTTTTTTTGAAAAATGATATCTTAGAAAAGATTTTGCGAAAAATAGGAATACGCGATAGATTAGCGTAACCTGCTCTGATACCAATTTGAGAGAGTATGCGCTTGCATTCAAATGAGAAAATTATATATTAAACACCTTTTAACTCAAACAAACCCTAAACATGCAACTAGGTGTGATTTAATCAAGAAGTAGATCATGAAGATTAATCAAACACACACAATTGAGAAAAAATCCCCCAAAGGGACAAAACTATTTATTTTCATTATAATATTGTAACTGTACAATTCGGATTACAATGAAAATACAAGTGACTAAGAATTACCCTCAGGTGTCGGATTCTATAGTCGGCGGCTGGAGTTATCCCTTTCCAGTAGGGCTACAATGAAGAAGAAAAACGGTCTACTCCACAATGGTATGAACAGCAAAAGTGCGTTCCTGTGTTGCAAAGTGATTCACAAGTGTTTGGAAATTTGTGTGAATCAAAAACCTTGAGTCTTGGTACTCAATAGGTGAAGACTTAGAGTTTTTTGTACTCTGAAAATCGTGTATGAAAGTCTTAGAAAACCACTTCCCGTAGTGGGTTTATAAAGGAAACGTTTAGCCTAGAAAATCTGACCACGATCTGCTGAAGTTTATCCCAGGCGAACCGGTCCGGGTCTGAGGCGAATCGGTCCGGGTAGGCGGATCGGTTCTTTTTATTTTTGGCTTCTTCGGTTCGCTTGCGGTCCGGGGTGTACTGGCTTTTCAGTAGGCGGACCGGTCCGGGTCTGAGGAGGACCGGTTCGCAGGCGGATCGGTTCTTTTTCCATGGCGGACCGGTCCGGCCTGTCAGACTTTGATTCCTCTTCTTCTTTTGATATTCGGATCCATTGATGACTGTATGAATCTTTGAATTTCTTCAACGGTGTAACGGCGTACGACATAACAAATTGATAATGGACAAAAAATGTCCTTACACTCCAAATCAAAATTTTTCTCCAATTTAAATATTTTTATATGTCCAAAAAATAATTAAATATTAAATCCTCAAAATTACGGGGTGTTACATACTCCTCCCTTACAAAGGCATTTCGTCCTCGAAATTAAGATAAGCCTAGTGCTCCAGGCTTCAAATATCACTCTTTAGTCATGTGCCTCTAAGCTCGCTATATCTATCTCTCCCGCTTCTAACTATAAATTACACAAATATGCATTTTAATTAACTAGGGCGCCCATACACCCTGTACCCGTGCTTGACCGCACAAAATTTGCCTTAATTAACCCGGGTGCCCATACACCTTATCCCCGTGCTTTACCACACGAAAGTTACCCGACTATGCTAGCCGTGACTCGTAATATAACTTCCAACCCGTAGTTATATCACACATATATATAATGGCCGGGGTACCCAACCCATGTATTAACGACCAGACATCTCCCAACTTCCAACGTTGCGCTAAGTTTCATGCGTGGGACGTCTCGCAAAGAAAAATCCAAACAAGGAACCCCCCGATACACTACTACCTAACATTGTCGATCGTTTAGATCCGTTAGACCCTCAGTCCATAGCACGTACCCCCAAACACTTGTCTCCTAACACAAAAGCATACACGCCTACCTTTATGCTACAAAAGATAACATAAAATACCGCACCCTTACTATCACTAGTTCTTGCGCAAAATAAACCCCGAGCTATCTCTCCCTGCTCGAAAATAAATCTAACCACCCTCATTCACTTCACTAAACACCCCTACTTACCAGCATAAATTATGAGAACACAAGACATCATTATGTGTCTATCGCACCACGCAATACAAAACATATACACACATATATAAAGGCTAGACGCCCTCTCAGGTGATACCTAGTAAAATTCATACCTTGGTGTCGCGAACACCAAAACTTACCCCCCACTATCCACAATAGTTCAATTCCATCGCTATCCAGTCGATATTTGGGAAAATCATCAACCCTACTCCCATAATTCTAGAAAGTAGTGACCCCTCGCATAATTCAAACCTTCTCTTAGTGTACACCCCCACTCTCTCATGGTTAACACAAAAGGACTCCACTACTCCATGAAATTTTTTTATTTACATACTGTGGCAGCTACAACCAGCGCACCCATTAAATCCGACTCACTCGTGAATTCTAGTGAAAAATATTTTTTATATTGTGACACCCTCACTGTCACCCAAAACATACCCCATGCCCATAGGATAAAAAGATAATTACCTCCATACTCTAGCTACAATGGCTAATCCTCGGGTACCTGAGCGGCTTCCCCCTGCTCAAACGCACCCATGACTTGTTATAGTGGCTGTACATCCAGGACCTCATCCTATAGTTGACCCCTACCTCGCTTAAGACAATCTCTCTTCACGTGTCCCGCTTCCCCACAAATGAAACACCTCCTAATAAATTCACCCTGCCACTGATCCCTTCCTTGCTCTCCTTATTGGAAGTCCTGGCCATTCTATAGATAGCCCCCAGATCTAAATTACTTGGCCAAATTCCCCTACCAGAAATCCTGCCCCTGATGTCCCCCTGTCTGTTGTTGGGATACTCCACTGGTACTGTTCCCTCCTGCTTTATCCGACTGGCTGGTTTCCACTACCCTCCTACTTCCTTTCACGTGGAAGCGATATTCCTGGAAGTGCAGGAGTGATGCATTAACGACATCTGTATAAGCTACTAATGCGGGATTACCAATCAAATGTTATCTGATCCTCCAGACTAACCCATCCATGAACCTTACTTTCTTTCTTTCTTCATCGCTTACCTCATCTAGTATAAAATTTGCCAAATGAGTGAATTCTTCCTCGTAATAGGCCACTGAACGGCCCCCCTGAGTCACCTCTCTGAATTTTCTCCTCATTTCGGTCTCCACTGCCGGTGGATAATATTTACGGTCGAACCGCACCTAAAACTATGCAATAGCTAATGTATCCCTTCCTCAACTGTGGTGATTGACTCCCACCACTGTAGCGCTACTCCCACTAACCTAAAAGTGGCTAGCATTTACTTCTGCACCTCATTGCGATCTACCATGCATAGGTGACGCTGAATATTTCTCTTCCACTGACACGCTAGCACCACATCTGAACCCCCTCGAAACTCTGGAGGATGCCTTTTTTGAAAAACCTCTCGTACTTACTGCCACCCCGATGACCCCGAGTGGGCCTGAACATCTGGTACTACTAATGCCTGTGGCTGATCTCGTGGAAAGTACCTTACCATTGCGATCATTGTTGCTTCAACTTCTTATGCCACTAATTCAGTTACCTGTGCGGTCGAAATCATCTCAGGCAGTTGTTACTGTAACTCTGTCTCCTGATGAGCCTGTCTAGTCTCATCTTCCCCTACTTCCCTAGATGTTCTATCTCTCGTGGGCGGCATCTGATGAGAATCGAATCGTATGAGTTCACCCTCAAATATAAAGTAATTAGGAGAAGAACATAAATGCGCATGCGTATGAGAATACAACAATCCTATGATAGGGTTCTACATCAAAGAACGCTAAGCTGAAATGTGAAAAGCCGCACATATCTTAAGGACACTAGAACTTGATGCTCTGATACCATCTGTGACACCCCGCCTAATAAAATACCGGGTGATCAGTCATATACCAAATTAAAACAGGAATCCCAGTTGGTTCATCCTTTGCATCTCTGTCGAAAACCTTTTTAAAACTTACTAACCACCTAGTATTCCAAAAGGCTGGTGCCAAATTTTATCTTTTTAATTAAACAACCAATAACATGCAGAAAATAATATGATTCATACACCGTGACTGAATAAATAGAAACTACATGCCGAATAAACCATCGGTCACCAAAGTAAATAGTCCAATACAAACATCCAACACCTGAATAAATAAATCTAAAAAGTGTACTGAAAAGCCTAAGCGATAAGCCCGAAGTAAAACTGAAACTGATAAATGATTCCTACTCTAGGAAGGAATGAACGAAGGAATGAACGATGCTGCTAATCCAAATTCCTGCTAGCATCCACATGTGCCGCAGCTCCCTGCCCTGGAATAGAATATCAAGTCTGGCGTCCCTGTGGCTGGACACCCAAAAGTTTTTGATAATAATTTTATAGCAAGGGTTAGAACCCAAAATATTTTAAAAATATTTAGCAAGTGAATTAACTGCAGTAATTAAAAATATATGAATGCGCTTCATATTTAAGTTAGCGTCGCACTCTCTTGATGACATACTCACCCCTCCACTAATGTGCACACCTAACGGTTACCTTAACCCCACCTAGTTGTACTACCCCGTCCGACTACTCCTGGTGTAATCTCCCCTTGTCATACTACTCTAACCCGAGTATAATAATTTATGGGTTATAATTTATCTCACCAATTAACTTAATTAATTCCTTTAAAATAATATCATATAACCGTGACATAAGTTATATAAAGTAAGTACATTACACATTGTATTATGACCCACATATAATATTACATCACATTATATACGTACTTTTACTAAAACATCCACACTTAATTCATATGTATATCCATCCCTCCAAGTATACCCTCACCGGATGATTCCCTCTAAAGTGCTATCTCACTAGGTGTGCTCACATAACCTAGTTACCCAAGTTGGAATCGCTCACCAACCTGGCCCAAAAATATAAACATAGTGGAGATGGTCATATTCCTTCCTTGAAAGTGAGATAATCCCCTCTCCCATATACCAGACGCTATGACCGTGGGATATACTCACCCTACTCCTCAAGCTAGGGGATTCACCCACATCACGCAACCTCCCTTGATAGCACCAGAGTATATACATTAATTAAATATCTAGTCACTGATATTTAATAGCACACACAATACACACACACACACACACACACACACACACACATATATAGATATATATATATATATATATATATATATTATCACCACACCGTATATATAAAATACAAACCCCAGCATTACCTTGTACTCAAAAACCCCTAACACTAGCCCAAAATTTCCCGAGTCTCTGTCCCGACTCAACTTAATTAATTTTCTCACTTATTAATTTATCATCTTCCCGAGTCTATGGTCCGACTCTAATTTATTTAATTCACACATCAATTAATATAATATTTCTCCTGAGTCTATGGTCCAACTCTAATATAAATACTTTACGCATTAATTTATATAATATTTACTTGAGTCTATGATTTAACTCTAATTTAATTAATTTACACATTAATTAATTTATTACCTTGTGTCACTCAACCAACATACGCGGACTAGCTCGCTTGGCCCATATCTTAATATTTTCCCAAATTTATTCATAACTGGACCCTCATTACCTTCTCCCAAAACCCGATTATAATTTCCTAAAAGTACCAAGAGTCACGCCCCTATTTAATTTTCATCATTTAAATCAACCCAAGAACCCTTTCTCAATAAATATCTCCCATGTAATTAAAAACTGGCATCACTGCCAAAAAATTCATATCATCGATCGATCCCCCTGGGTCAATCGATCGATCGACCAGGTCATCGTCTTCTCCAGCCTTCTGTTCGGCCATGGATGAACCCTCATGCTTTTATTTTCATTACAAACCCTTATCCAATCACAGCCAACATTTTATTTACATAGAAATATATTCTAATATTCCTAGAAGACTTAAATCATTCATCAAAATCCCAAACTTTTCCCGAATTGGATCTCATCCGGGTTTATCCTACGGAGATATGAATTCATCACACTGATTCGAAAATTTTCACCAATACTTACTAATTAGAATCCTGCAATTGATTCCAACAATCCCATATCCATATTCACCGTTAATTTAGTCTCAAATCTACATATACTAATCAAATTCGGAAAACCCCTTTTTAGCTATTTAACCCATAACCAAAACAGATTTTTGATACATATACTATGATATGAATTGATTATCACAATTTAAAAATTACAGTAGTTAGCCACTTGCCTCTGATTGTTTGTAGAGTCTGATCCGTTGGTGTAGAAAATGGTTTGATGACGAACACCCAATTTGTCCCTTAATTTGTCTCCAAAAAGGTTCCTAATTTGCTTCTAGATTTGTTTCCTTTGTGTCTCTCTCAAACCCTAGGTTTAGAATTGTTAATTGCCATTCAATAAGTCCCTCAATTAGGTTAAAAATCCTTAATCCCGTTTTTGGCCACATGGGCCTATTTAAAATAGCCCGAATCACCCCGTGTGGGCTCGGCTATGCCCAAAAATGTTCTGAGACCCGATTACTACCCTCGGGTACTCTTTTCTGACTATCTCGACCCATCCACACTAAACCGCGCACTCAGAATTGTCATCCGAAATACTTTATAACATCTCCAAATTTCGACCTCAAAATGCGACGCATATTAATTCGAATAATTTAACTTAAAGTCGCCAATTATAAATAATTCTTTCCACTCAAATAAAGTCTCCAAATAAAAAATTTAAGTTTCTCTAATTTAAATATTTTTATATCTCCTAAAAATAATTAAATATTAAATCCTCAAAATCACGGGATGTTACAATAAGCCTCCAAACCATGTTTATCCAAAGATTACTAAAAACAGACCTTCTCGTGACTTTTATGAGGACAAGACAAGAAACCCTACCAAGAATTTTTCCATATCCATTTTTACCAAAACATTTCCCCCTTGATTCTTCTTATTAATATTGAAGCATAATTCTTGAGTGAGAAAAACATTCTCACCCATGCTCCTCCCTTTAATAAAGCCGTTCTAGTGTTTGATATGATTTTAGGCAAGATAGTGGCAAGTCTAAGAGCTAGATGTTTGGAAATGATTTTATTAAGGAAAATATACAAGCTTATAGGTCCTGTGTACCCAAAAGAAATAGTATTCTTAGTTTTAGGGATATAAATGATATTTGTCGAAGTAAACTGTAATACCCCGTATTTTAATGATATTTATTTATGGGATTAATTGAATTAAATGTGTATTAATTGGGAATTAATCCGGATAAAAATACTAGCGAGATGCGAGTTGGTATTTGATTTTAATGAGTATATATGGCTATATATGAATATGGAAGTTATGAAATTTGTCGTGAGATTGAATTACGGCGATTTGGAATTTTGTTGAGACGCGTGTGACAGTCGCGTCAGGAATATTATTATTTAATTAAAAAGTGAATTTTAATTATATTAACCGTATGGTCGTTTTGAGTGCGCCAACGCATCCGGAAGGGTCAAAATAGTCAGAAAACACTAGCCGGGGGTTTAGTTTGGGTCTCGGGGCATTTTTAGGCCATACCGGCAACGAAAAAGGGTAGTTTGGTAATTTTGAATTTTTGGGAATTAAAACCAACGAAAATTAGGAATTAAAATCTGACTTGGTAATTACCCACTAAACCCACTAACTACACCTTATGACCAAATGGGCTACGGGGGGTTATTAGAATTAGTTCCAAAGAGTTTCCTAAGGCAAACCCTAGCCACCATTGTCACCTTGGAGAAGAAGACTTGTAGAGAGAGAGAGAGAGAGGAGAATTCTGCAGAGAGAGAGAGAATCATTCATCAATTCGACATCAAAATCAGAGATATACATAAGGCAAGTGGTTTAATTTCATTTTTGGCAAAGAATGTTTCTTCCATGCGTAGGAAATCATGAAAATTGTATTGTTTTGGGAGTTTGATAAAAACCCATTGAATTGGAAGTAGAAACTTATATTTTGATGAAAATATTTCATGTAGAATTGTGTTAGAATGATCAATCTGATAGAAATACATCTTGTATAAAACAAAAACGGATTTAATTATGCCCCTTTGGTGACTTTAAAATTTTAGGGTTCATGTTCATGGGATTTGGGGATAAATGAAGGGAATTGAGGATTTGATGATGTTTAGGAAGATTTGGCCCTAGATAATTGTTTAATTATGACCTACGAATGTTTGGTATGGATTAGAAACCTTAAAATAATGTTGGGACGATTCTTATATGGGATTAGATGTGAAGAAAGTTGGAAAAACGAAAAAGGGAATTTCTGGGCTCGAAACTGGCCTCTCGTTAGAAGACCTGCCCAGGTCATTCGAACGAGCTTCTAACGAGTTGACAGTTTGCCTTCTAACGAGAGGGATGTTCGTTCGATGCCTTTCGTTTGAACGAGATCTCGTTAGATGCCCAGTTCGTTCGAACGAACTCTCGTTCGAACAGCCTCGTTCGAACGAGACTTCTAACTAGCTGACAGATTAGGCTTTTTGGCCTGTTTTGATTTCGCATGTCCCGTAACCTTGTTTAGTTGTAGAGATAACATTCCCTCGATGATATATTGATATAGTTGGGACATTTGGGTTATATTGAGGAGTAAAACCTAGAAGTGTGACTCGAATTGAATGGAAATTGAGGAATGGGACGTGAGTGACTATTACGATGCGAGAATTATTGGCGGCTTAAATAATTATATTAACCGGAATATGTAATTGTGTAACATTATACGTCGGTACGAGAATGAGAAGTGTACCACAAATAAATTACGGTGATTACTAAGATGTGTGTATACTTAGTATATGAATATGATTTTATGTGTATGACATACCTACCATACTTGCTATCACGGGAGGTTTACGTTCGCTTAGGGCCCTCTAATCCTTGTGTTGCCCGGATTTAGATTGGTACCTCGAGAACATAGGTCAGAGAAGGACTTATTGGGATGTTAATAAGACTGCTAATCGTGGGAGCGTAGGTATGTGCGTGACCCATGTGATGTGACTGTGTTCGCCTCCATTGTTTGTGATTTGCTATTATCTGAGAACGATTCCTGAGAGATTCGGAATGCGTGATCCTTATGTATGTGATGTACCGGGATGGATAGCAGAGTATGTGTGCACCGCAGTTTAGTCTCGGGTGCGTGTATTGTATATGTATGACGGGAATAATATACGCTTAATTAATGAGAACTTTCATGTGGTATTGTGTGTATAAATATAGAAACGCTTTGAGTAACTATAAAGGGATAACTTGTAATGAATTGTATTACTAATAATTGAGAACCTGAGTTAAGTAAAGCCCTCTATTTATTTGATAACGCTGGAACGTATAATGGGAATTGAGTAGTAAGGGGTAGAACTTATTATGGTCTGGTTAGATATGTACGTCACTTAGATGGGTACGGAACGTTAGGAGTGCACAAATTTGTCGAGAGGTGAGTACTTCATGTGAGTGTACGTCCTAACATGTATTTTGCATTCATTGTTTTAATGTTATTAAAACACTTGTTGTTTTTAAAATAATCCCCACTTTCGGGCTCTGACCCGTTTGCTTTCAAATCTATTTTTTTGAAAAAACCATTTTAGGTGCCCAGCCACAAGGACACCATGCTTAGGATTCTCACTCAGGTGACGAGCTGTAGCTGTTTGTGGAAGTTATAGGACTTAGCTAGTAGATGCTTCATCTATCTTGACTCTATATTCAGCTTTCATCAGTTGTAGGGCATGTCGCCCATTTCTATTAGAAACATTTTCTATTTCAGATTTTCGGACTTTTGGCATGTAATTAATTCAGGTTACATTGTTTTACTTAGTTCAGTTGTGGGATTGTTGTGAGGAGTTTTCCTCCGGACATATTATTATGTTTTTGGGTATTCTATTGTTTCGTTATGGTGACTGTTGTTATTCTATCATTATCCTCTTATTGCATGTTAATCAGAGTTAACTTAAAATTTGGCAACTCACTTTTTAAATACTAGGTGGTTAGTAATCATTAAAATGTTTTCGACAGTGATGCTATTAACTGAACCAACTTGGCATTTTGTATTAATTTAATAAAGGAGTAGCTACCCGGTATTTAATTAGTCGGGGTGTCACAGGTGGTATCAGAGCATTAGGTTCTAGTGTCCTTTAGGATCTGTACGGCTTATTATGTTTCCGCTGAGCTTTCTTGGATGTAGAGCCCTATATTTTAGGACTGTTGTATTCTTTTGTATATGCTACGTTCTTCAGCTATTTCAAGTTTATAACTACGAACTTATAAACTTTATTCTTATTTCAGATGCCTCCACGACGTGCACAACGGGTTCCCAGGGATGCAACGCCAGAACCACAGCCCGGACCAGTTCAGGGCACGATGAATGCCGCTGAGGTTGCAGCCATTGTGGACCAGGCGGTAAATGCCGCACTAGCCGTAGTTCAGCAGGCACCACCTCAGGCGCTAGTAGCCGCGCCAGTTCAGGCACATGAATTCCCGTCTGCTTGGGAACGTGTACGTGATGCTTTTCAGAAAGCACACCCACCGGAGTTCGCAGGTAGCTCCGATGTAGTGGTTTCGAGTCAGTGGAGGAAGGACATTTAGAGGCACCTGAGGATGTATGAGTGCACCGATGTCCAGAAACATATACTAGCTACCTTTAAGCTAGTGGGGTCTGCACTGCAGTGGTGGGAGTATTACCACCGTGTAGGAGAGAGATACTCTCACGATCCAGGAGTTTTGGGTGCTGTTCGACCGCAAGTACTTTCCGTCGGCTGTTCATAAGGAAATGAGGAGGAAATTGATGAATCTCAGACAGGAAGGTAAGACTGTGGCCGAGTATGAGGCCGAATTCACCAATCTGTTGAATATCGTTCCGGATGAGATACCGACAGAAGAGAAGAAGATACAAAAATTTACAGACGGGTTGACTTGGAGGATCCGTCAGCATTTGTTGGGGAATCTATCGTTGGCCACTTACTCTAATGTGGTTAATGCTGCACTGTTACACTGCCAGGATCACCGCTTTCACATGGCTGAGGGCAAGAGATCGGGAGAGTCCAGCCATCAGAGCAGGACTGGAGGACATGGTGCCAGCGGGGCACAATCTGTTCAGGGGCAGAGACAGGGTGACCAGGGTCCCCAGCAGGGGGATCACAAGAGGTTCAGATCGGGAAATTTCAGGCACGGACAGGGAGGTTTTCGACAGGGCCATTAGGGTCCGAACGGCCATCAGGGCCAGCAGGGTCATAATGGTCAACAGCAGCAGTTTCAGCAGGGCCAGGGGAGGAACGGTAACGGCCACCAGGGCCGGGGGCAGCAGGGAAAGAGAGGGGGGAACTTCCCGGGGAAGTGTTAAGTTTGTGGCAAGACTGGCCATAAACGCCAGGACTGTCCTGATAGGGGCAGGGCCCCGCAGCAGCAGCAGCAGGGTGCTCGACAGGAGCCGCAGAGACCCGTGTTTCCCGCCGCCCTCCCGGCGCCACCACAGATGGCAGCATTACCACCCATTCCAGCGGTCCCAGTTCAGCAGGGACAACTGCAGTATGGGAGAGTATACCAGCTTCAGCAGGCAGCAGCTCCACAGGCACCACCCGCTATTGAGGGTATGTTTCCTATCCATGGCACTATGGGTCGGGTTTTGTTTGATACGAGGGCAACGCATTGTTTTATAGCTACACATTTTGCGAAAGCCTTAGGGTTGTTAGCCACAGCAGAGAGCAGAGTGACGTGTGTAGACTCACCATTGGGGAGTGGGTCACTTATTTTCTTTATATGTCGGGGAGTGGGGGTAGAGATTGGTAGTTTGGTATTACCTGCAGACATGTTGGTATTAGATATGCATGAGCACGATGTGATTATTGGTATGGATTGGCTTGCAGCTTATAGAGCCATGATTGATTGCTTCGGTGGGAGCATTGTTTTTGCCATTCCGGGGCAAGAGATGTTTATAGTGGCGATGCCTCGCCTAGAGGGAGGCTCAACCGCTCATTTGTATTACATAGAGGAGGATACCTCTAAGGAGGTTGTGATTCCTTTAGATTCGATCCCAGTTGTCAGGGAGTATTCCGATGTGTTTCAGGAGATATCAGGCCTACCCCCTAGTCGAGAGATAGACTTTGTCATAGACTTATTACCAGATACGAGACCTATAGCATGTGCACCATACCGTATGGCTCCGGCAGAGATGCGAGAGCTACAGGATCAGATTGAGCAGTTGTTGGGTCAGGGGTTCATACGGAGGAGTACTTCGCCGTGGGGTGCCCCTGTGTTGTTCGTAAAGAAGAGGGATGGATCGTTGAGGTTGTGTGTGGATTACCGAGAGTTGAATAAGGTCACGATACGGAATAAATATCCGTTGCCCCGAATCGATGACTTATTCGACTAGTTAAGGGGAGATTCTTTCTTCTCGAAGATTGATTTGCGATCGGGATACCATCAGTTGCGTATCAGGGAAGAGGATGTCTCGAAGACTGCGTTCTTAACGAGATATGGTTCTTACGAGTTTCGGGTTATGCCTTTTGGCTTGACCAATGCTCCAGCCGTGTTTATGGACTTGATGAATAGGGTATTCAGATAATTCCTTGATCAGTTCGTCATTGTCTTCATTGATGATATTCTGGTTTACTCCCAGACAGAGGAGGAGCACGCAGAGCATTTGAGGCAGGTTTTGCAGACGCTACGTCAGAACGAGCTGTATGCAAAGTATGAGAAGTGCGGGTTTTGGCTGAAGGAGGTCCAGTTTTTGGGACACCTTATTTCCGACCGGGGGATATCTGTTGATCCGGGGAAGGTATCCGCGGTGAGGGAGTGGGGACAGCCCACGACGCCGACTGAGATCCGTAGTTTCTTGGGCCTAGCAGGATACTACAGGAGGTTCATTCGAGGATTTTCGAAGATAGCGGGTCCTTTGACACATCTGACTCATAAGGGTGTGCCGTTCATCTGGAGTGATGCCTGTCAGTTGGCATTTGATGAGTTGAAGGATAAGTTGACCTCAGCACCTGTGTTAGCATTGCCTAGACCGGGAGTTGAGTATCTAGTCTACACCGATGCGTCCTTGCAAGGACTTGAAGGTGTATTGCAGCAGGAGAGTCAGGCCATAGCTTATGCTTCCCGTAAACTAAAGCCTCACGAGAAGAATTACCCCACTCATGACTTGGAGTTAGCGGCAGTGGTATTTGCCCTTCGGATTTGGAGACATTACCTTTTGGGGGAGAAGTTTCGATTGTTCACGGACCACAAGTCCCTACAGTACCTATTCACACAAAAGGAGTTGAATATGCGACAGCGAAGGTGGCTTGAGTTTGTGAAGGACTATCAGTTTGATATCCAATATCACCCGGGGAAGGCTAACGTGGTAGCAGATGTGTTGAGCCGTAGGCCAGTAGATGAGGTGGCAGGGGTATGGAAAGCCAAATGGAAGGAGTTGGGACACCAGGATGCAGTGGCCTGATCATTCATGTATGTGATGACCGTTACACCGCAGATTGTCACGAAGGTGGTAAAGGCACAGGCAAATGACTCGTTCTGTCAGGAGCAGATAGTTCGATTACTAGCAGAGGGAGCCGAGTCCTATACCGTTAGCTCAGACGGGGGATTACGCTTCAATGGGAGATTAGTAGTTTCAGCAGGGGAGGAACTGCGACACGAGGTGATAGAAGTGTCGCACGGCTCACGGTTCGCGGTACATCCCGGTGGGGACAAAATGTACCAAGACATGAGACGAAAGTATTGGTGGAGCGGGATGAAGAGAGATATTGCCGTGTTTGTTTCTAAATGCGCCACCTGTCAGCTAGTAAAAGTGGATCATCAGAGACCGGCAGAACTTCTACAGCCATTGTAGGTCCCGATGTGGATGTGGGAGAGCATATCCATGGATTTTATCACGGGGTTGCCTACGTCACAGAGAGGTCACGACTCCATTTGGGTAATTGTGGACAGGTTGACCAAAGTCGCTCATTTTCTACCCGTAAGGACAGACTACACTACGGGGTAGTATGCCCAGCTCTTTATTGCAGAGATAGTGAGACTTCACGGAGTGCCCTTAAATATCGTGTCTGACAGAGACAAGATATTTATTTCACGGTTTTGGGAGAGTTTTCAGGAGGCCATGGGCACGAAATTGCGGTTGAGTACGGCGTATCACCCGCAGACCGATGGGAAAATCGAGCGTACAAACCAGATGTTGGAGGACATGCTACGTATGTGCATCATTGATTTCGGGGGTGGACGGGAGCAGTATCTTCCACTGGTAGAGTTTGCTTACAACAACTCCTACCAGTTCACCATTGGCATGGCTCCATTTGAGGCGTTGTACGGTAGACCTTGTTGTTCCCCAGCATGTTGGTTGGAGGTGGGGGACAACAAACTACTTGTGCCGAAAGTGATTCAGGATACTTCGGCAAGAATAGAGCTGATACAGAGTCGCATTCGGGTAGCTCAGGACAGACAGAAGTGCTATGTTGATGCGAAAAGGTCCTTCAGGGAATTTGAAGTGGGGGACTAGGTTTTGCTCAGAGTATCTCCTATGAAGGGGATTATGCATTTCGGGGAGAAAGGGAAGTTGGCACCGAGATATGTGGGACCATTTCCTATTATCGAGCGGATTGGACCGGTTGCGTATAGACTTGGATTACCGGAGCATTTGCATCGGATTCACGATGTGTTTCATATTTCCTCGCTAAGGAAATATCTTAGAGACGATTTGGCTCATTCTCACATCGCTTTGGAGGACATCGATCTCCAGCCTGATAGCTCCTACGAGGAGGGACCGATTGCTATTTTGGACCGAAGTGAGCGGAAACTGCGGTCAAAGATAGTCCCGTTAGTGCGTGTTCAGTGGCGACATCATAATGTCGAGGAGTCCACATGGGAGCGCGAGGATGATATGCGCGAACGTTATCCAGAGTTTTTCTTACCAGGTACTTTCTAGTTCTGAATTTCGGGACGAAATTCTGTTATTAGGGGGGAAGTATGTAATACCTCGTATTTTAATGATATTTATTTATGGGATTAATTGAATTAAATGTGTATTAATTGGGAATTAATCCGGATAAAAATACTAGCGAGATGCGAGTTGGTATTTGATTTTAATGAGTATATATGGCTATATATGAATATGGAAATTATGAAATTTGTCGTGAGATTGAAATACGGCGATTTGGAATTTTGTTGAGACGCGTGTGACAGTCGCGTCAGGAATATTATTATTTAATTAAAAAGTGAATTTTAATTCTATTAACCGTATGGTTGTTTTGAGTGCGCCAACGCGTCCGGAAGGGTCAAAATAGTCAGAAAACACTAACCGGGGGTTTAGTTTGGGTCCCGAGGCATTTTTAGGCCATACCGGCAACGAAAAAGGGTAGTTTGGTAATTTTGAATTTTTGGGAATTAAAACCAACGAAAATTAGGAATTAAAATCTGACTTGGTAATTACCCACTAAACCCACTAACTACACCTTATGACCAAATGGGCTACGGGGGTTATTAGAATTAGTTCCAAAGAGTTTCCTAAGGCAAACCCTAGCCACCATTGTCACCTTGGAGAAGAAGACTTGTAGAGAGAGAGAGAGAGGATAATTCTACAGAGAGAGAGAGAATCATTCATCAATTCGACATCAAAATCAGAGATATACATAAGGCAAGTGGTTTAATTTCGTTTTTGGCAAAGAATGTTTCTTCCATGCGTAGGAAATCATGAAAATTGTATTGTTTTGGGAGTTTGATAAAAACCCATTGAATTGGAAGTAGAAATTTATATTTTGATGAAAAGATTTCATGTAGAATTGTGTTAGGATGATCAATCTGATAGAAATACATCTTGTATATAACAAAAACGGATTTAATTATGCCCCTTTGGTGACTTTAAAATTTTAGGGTTCATGTTCATGGGATTTGGGGATAAATGAAGGGAATTGAGGATTTGATGATGTTTAGGAAGATTTGGCCCTAGATAATTGTTTAATTATGACCTACGAATGTTTGGTATGGATTAGAAACCTTAAAATAATGTTGGGACGATTCTTATATGGGATTAGATGTGAAGAAAGTTGGAAAAACAAAAAAGGGAATTTCTGGGCTCGAAACTGGCCTCTCGTTAGAAGACCTGCCCAGGTCGTTCGAACGAGCTTCTAACGAGTTGACAGTTTGCCTTCTAACGAGAGGGATGTTCGTTCGATGCCTTTCGTTCGAACGAGATCTCGTTAGATGCCCAGTTCGTTCGAACGAACTCTCGTTCGAACAGCCTCGTTCGAACGAGACTTCTAACTAGCTGACAGATTAGGCTTTTTGGCCTGTTTTGATTTCGCATGTCCCGTAACCTTGTTTAGTTGTAGAGATAACATTCCCTCGATGATATATTGATATAGTTGGGACATTTGGGTTATATTGAGGAGTAAAACCTAGAAGTGTGACTCGAATTGAATGGAAATTGAGGAATGGGACGTGAGTGACTATTACGATGCGAGAATTATTGGCGGCTTAAATAATTATATTAACCGGAATATGTAATTGTGTAACATTATACGTCGGTACGAGAATGAGAAGTGTACCACAAATAAATTACGGTGATTACTAAGATGTGTGTATACTTAGTATATGAATATGATTTTATGTGTATGACATACCTACCATACTTGCTATCACGGGAGGTTTACGTTCGCTTAGGGCCCTCTAATCCTTGTGTTGCCCGAATTTAGATTGGTACCTCGAGAACATAGGTCAGAGAAGGACTTATTGGGATGTTAATAAGACTGCTAATCGTGGGAGCGTAGGTATGTGCGTGACCCATGTGATGTGACTGTGTTCGCCTCCATTGTTTGTGATTTGCTATTATCTGAGAACGATTCCTGAGAGATTCGGAATGCGTGATCCTTATGTACGTGATGTACCGGGATGGATAGCAGAGTATGTGTGCACCGCAGTTTAGTCTCGGGTGCGTGTATTGTATATGTATGACGGGAATAATATACGCTTAATTAATGAGAACTTTCATGTGGTATTGTGTGTATAAATACAGAAACGCTTTGAGTAACTATAAAGGGATAACTTGTAATGAATTGTATTACTAATAATTGAGAACCTGAGTTAAGTAAAGCCCTCTATTTATTTGATAACGCTGGAACGTATAATGGGAATTGAGTAGTAAGGGGTAGAACTTATTATGGTCTGGTTAGATATGTACGTCACTTAGATGGGTACGGAACGTTAGGAGTGCACAAACTAGTCGAGAGGTGAGGACTTCATGTGAGTGCACGTCCTAACATGTATTTTGCATTCATTGTTTTAATGTTATTAAAACACTTGCTGTTTTTAAAATAATCCCCACTTTCGGGCTCTGACCCGTTTGCTTTCAAATCTATTTTTTTGTAAAAACCATTTTAGGTGCCCAGCCACAAGGACACCATGCTTAGGATTCTCACTCAGGTGACGAGCTGTAGCTGTTTGTGGAAGTTATAGGACTTTGCTAGTAGACGCTTCATCTATCTTGACTCTATATTCAGCTTTCATCAGTTGTAGGGCATGTCGCCCATTTCTATTAGAAACATTTCCTATTTCAGATTTTCAGACTTTTGGCATGTAATTAATTCAGGTTACATTGTTTTACTTAGTTCAGTTGTGGGATTGTTGTGAGGAGTTTTCCTCCGGACATATTATTATGTTGTTGGGTATTCTATTGTTTCGTTATGGTGACTGTCGTTATTCTATCATTATCCTCTTATTGCATGTTAATCAGAGTTAACTTAAAATTTGGCAACTCACTTTTTAAATACTAGGTGGTTAGTAATCATTAAAATGTTTTCGACAGTGATGCTATTAACTGAACCAACTTGTCATTTTGTATTAATTTAATAAAGGAGTAGCTACCCGATATTTAATTAGTCGGGGTGTCACATAAACCCTATAGGAAAGTTCTTTTCTAAAAAAAAAAACAATCACAAGTTTGAGGATGTCATCTCCTATCACCCCCTCCCAAGAAGATAAGAAGAATCTCCCTATAAACCTATCAATACCAAGAGCATTGTCACTTGAAAGATAAAAAATTACAAATCTTACCTCTTCAATAATTGGAATGGAGTTCTAGGAGAAAAGTTATCTTCTTCATTTAGTAAATTAGGAATATGTTCTAGTAAAGAATCATCAATCATATTGGTCTCATTTCCTTGAAACTTCTTTATGATGTAATTTATGGCCTCTTCCTTAATATCCTTATAATTATCTATCCAATCACCATTGTCTTTCTTAATTCTATGAAGGAAGGCCTTAGTTCTTTTATGTCTTACCTAGGCGTGGAAAAATTTAGAGTTGCAATCTCCCCATCAGAACATTTTAGATTGGCCTTTTGTTTCCAATAATCCTATTATATTATATTTAATTATGTTAAGTTAGCATAGGTTTTGGAAAGAGACCACCTCTTCTATTTTGAAGGATCTATTTTAAGCTCAACTTTTAACTTTATTACTTCATCTTCAGCATCAATAGAGTTCCGAGTCATGTTCCGAAACACCTTCTTATGCAATATGATCGAAGCTCTTTTCACCCTCTTTAAAATTTGAGTCAGGGAAAATATAAGATTGTCTTCAGACTTCAACATATGGTCCCCAATGGTATTTTATTAAATTATTGAAAGAGGTATGTTTAGTCCAAAAATATTTAAAAACAAATCTCTTTCTGAAATCATCCATCTAGTTATAGAAATATAGAACAAGGGGAGCATGATCTGAAGCTTTTTTGTTAATATGATTAAGAGAAAATCCAGGGAATAAGTTAGACCACTCAGCATTAGGTAGGAATTTGTCAATCCTTTCCCAATTTGTTTCTTTTCCACCTCTTTTATTATACCAGGTGTATTTAGTTCCCAAGAATCACATATCTTTAAGGCAATTATTGTAGATATAATCAAGAACTTATGAAGCTACAAGAGAATCTCCTAATTTCTCATTAATTGAAATCACTGTGAAATCCCCCACCACAATTTGACTCTGCGGATGATGAATCTATGCCATAGAATTCAAATAATTTCTCATTAGATGAAATAATTTTTTTGGAAATCATTCACAGTCTTTATGGTGATTATATACAAATTTTATCGCCAAATAAGGCTCTAGTTATTCCCACTTGAAGAGAAACATAGAAAGAGAGAAAAATACCTCCAAAGGGACCATAGAAAAGATCCCCTTTGAAGGAAACATCCCAAATTTCTCAAACTTTGTTGGATGCTCAACAGGGTATTGAACGGTCTACAAACGAAATGGAAGCATTTAAAATAAATTACCAAAATTTCACCACAACAAAAAAACATGGCAAAATTAATTCAGTTGTTATTTTTACCTCTTGAAGTACCCGCTTTAACATTTTCAAGGCCTCCAATGTCCTCCCAGTTGAAATTTGGAACCTCATCAACCTGCTCATTTGTTCAAAAACAAAAATGTGAATATAATAATATATAATCAATAGAGATTCTATCATCCACTCTTTGCTAACTTTCGATGACATTTTGTACCTTGAGCTACATTAATAGAAAATTATTATATACTCTTGAATAACTATATGCCCAAACTATTAATTATTTTCTTATGAATATGTACTTTGAAATCCATATAATTTCTAAACAAACGTACTTTGACGTGCACACATGCACAAATAGACTAATTCATGTTTTACGATTTGAAACCACCCGGACATGTAAAATCTAGAATAATTCCATTAGATCCATATAGTTAATTTTTCCCTTACTATTTGAAGGAGATTTAAAAGGACTGGAGGTATAAATTTTTAAAATCAATATGATGTCTAACAAATAAACTCTCTCTCTCTCTCTCTCTCTCTCACACACACACACACACACACACACACACACACACACACACACACACAGAGTTTAAACAAACAAATCAATTGAAGTTTTAAACATTTAATTCTTTACAAGAAAACCTTAGCAAAAATTAAATCACTGTAACGAATAGTTCGAGATAGATACGATACCAAAATATGTAATGAAAAAAGAGACTAAAAACGAACAATTTATATGCGAACGAGTATGAAAAGGATTGAATAGTTTACCATAATCCTCCATAATTTTCATCTAAATGCCATCAAGAAAACTTGAAAATAACAAATGCATAGCTTTAATTTCTACTGTACATACAAGCCAAAATCATGCTAGTCAGTAAAAATAATAACATGAATCCATTTCTCAATGACTATACACACATGACTAGAAATTTACATATTTACAAACCCGAAACTATAGAGTTACACATGCATAACTATATGTTTACACACACACACAAACACACACACACACACACACACATATATATATATATATATATATATATATATATAGAGAGAGAGAGAGAGAGAGAGAGAGACTTATACCTGAAACAATTTTCAAGCTTTACGATTGAGCCCTAAATCGAAGGTTTTATGATAGAGTGGAATTGTCTATGATTTAGTTCGCAAGGTGTAAGGACACAAATTTTTAATTGAGTCCTTTGTAGTTTTGGCTCAATTACGGACAAAAATGTTTGAGTCATAGGATAGAGTTAATTTATCATCCTTCAAGACTATGACGTGATAGTTGAAGATGTAGCGGCCAAGAGTATAAAATTTCATCAAAATGTCGAGTTTAAGTGCCTCGTTTCTACGTCATCAACATAGGTTCCATGCTCCCAAGGTATGAATGCATTAATTATATATATAGGAGCTTGGAACATATAATATTAGGTGTTGTTCATTTTAAAACTGTTGTTTAATTTCAGAAAGATTTTATTAAAACTTTTAAATCAAGTTTATAAAGTTTCTGGGCTAAAAATAGAAATTTTCAAACTTTCTGGAAGTTCGTTCGAAATGTCGTTCGAACGAGTTTGTCGTTCGAACCACATTATCGTTCGAACGAGTTCCCATATTGGCCATTGGAACTTCGTTCGAAATGTCGTTCAAACGAGATGGCTGTTCGAACGAGATTTCCAACGAGATTTCTAACGAGTTCACACTGGAACTTCGTTAGAAGCCTCGTTCGAACGAGATTTCATTCGAACAAAAATGTCGTTCGAATGAGTTTTGGCGGGAACAGTAAAATGACAGTTTTGAGTAGTTTTGACCCACCTTCCCGCTTATTTTTCCCACTAACTTTTTGGCAGATTCAATATGTACGAAAATGAAATTTTCTAACTTAACTTTTTATTCCATTCAAACTTCTAGAGAGACTTTTTGAGAGCAAATTCTTCCAAGAAAATTTCATGGTTTTGAGTGTTCATCTTTCAAAGAAAAATTCATTTGACACTCTTGTTTACACCCAATTGTTTGTTTAATCCAAGTTCCATATATATATGTACTTTGATTGGAGTTTTGGGACCGATTTTTCATCTCTACTAGTTTGAAGAGACGTTTGGGTTTGCTTCTAAATCCCACAAAGAAGAAGAGGTTTGCGTTGATTTACCCACTTGGAGAAAGGCTCCTTGTTCGGGTGACGGTGACCATATAAAGTTCGATCGGTGGATTCCGAGACCGTGGTGGAGCTCCGTGGTTATTCGCTAGGCAGAGGTTGATACAAGAAGATGCATCGGGGCTTGAGAGGGATCGAGTCGAGTGTTGTAAGTCATCTTGCTTGTATTTGTAAATTCTGTACTTAGTGAATTTGAGGCGAGGGTCGTCCGAGGTTTTTTCCCGTTGTGGGTTTTTCCTCGTTCATCGTGGCGTAGTGGATTAACTGTTTATTTTATCTTTTGCAAGATCACCTAGAACGCATGCTTAGGTAAAAATATAAAATTGGTTTAATTTAATCAGTACTTGTTTAATTTGGTGCAAATTAATTTTGGGTAATGTTTAATTAATTCAAGTCATTAATTTAATGTGGTAAAATTTGGTTTTACATAATTTGTTAAAATTGAGAAATATGACTTAAGCAAATTTTCTAGGACTTGGATTAATTATGTTTAAGTGAAATTAACATAAGTGTGTGTTTTAATTGTATTTCACCTGGTTTAATTTTAATTTGAAGTAAATTAAAATTTGGTGTTTTTGTGAACCATCTTACGCTTCCGCATATCTCAACAAGGAAATTGATTTTAAAGTATAAGAATATTAAAATTGGGGGCCTACAGAACGTTTTCAAATTGGTCTCAGAGCCAAATCAATAAATTATTTCGTTATAGATCCTTTAACTATTTTTTGGCTAAAATGGAATTTTCCCCATTTTTAAAATTTCCTATTTTCGATGGTTCTAATTACGCGTACTGGAAAGCGCTTATTAAATCGACACTTAAATCTATCGACGAGAGGGTTTGGTTATCTGTAGTTAACGGGTGGTCTCCACCAACTCATTAGTAGATAATGAATGTGTTCCCAAACCGACCGATTGATGGAGTGAGAATGAGTTTAAACTTTCTAATTTTAATTCCCGAGGTTTAAACGCCTTGTTTAGCGCTGTCACACCGGATGAATTCTGACGCATTATGACGTGTGAGACCGCTAAAGAAGTGTGGGATATTTTACAACTCACTCATGAAGGTACAAGTGTCGTAAAAGCTTCGAAACTCCAAAACCTCACCACTCAATTTGAAACTATCAAAATGAACGATAAAGAAACTTTTGATGAATTTTATTCTTGACTTTCTGATATTGTTAATTCATCTTTTAACTTGGGAGAGAAAATACCCTACAACCGAGTAGTAAAGAAAATTTTAAGGTCCCTACCCGATAGATATATTCCAAAAGTGACCGTCTTATATTCTTTACCAACTTTAGCCTCTACGAAATTAGAAGAGCTCGTAGGTGATTTGCAAACCTATGAACTGGACATGTTTCCCTCTAAAACTGAAAAGAAAATTGAAAAAGGCATTGCTTTAAAAGCCGAAAAAGAGGAAAAACAAGTAGTAGAGAGCGAGAGTGATAGTGACTCGGAAGATATGGCATTGTTTTTTAAAAAATTTAGAAAGTTTCTTAAAATTAACAAAGATAAATTTAAAAATGACTTTAAGAAATTTGAAACTTCTAAGCATGACAAAGCCGAGAGGATCCCTAAAACTATTAATGAAAATTTAAATAGGGACGAGTCAAATAGGTGTTTTGGTTGTGAGGGTTATGGCCATAGGGCTTCTGAGTGCCCCACTAAATTAAGGAGAGAGGGTAAGCGACCGATTTCATATAATGCGACCCTTAGCGATAGTGATAAGGAAGAGGGACCCGATTCCCCCACTAAGCCCAACTTTGTGGATTTCATGGCTAGTTATGTGAGTGATAGTGAGAACTCATCTATAGATGAAAATTTATCACATGACACGTCCAAGGTCATTGTTTATGATTCCCTTATTTTTGATGATAGTGAGAGTGAAGAAGAAAGAGAGAGTTAAAATGAAGAAGAGGTTAATGTGAGTGAACTTCAAAATGCTTTTCAAGAATTATATGAAGAATCAATTAAATTAAAAAGAGCAAATTTGAAGTTAGAAGCAAATTTAAAAGAGCGAGTCAAGGTCGTCGATGATAGTGTGTTGTTAGAAGACCTTAGGACACGTGAGAGGACTCTTCGAGAGAAGCTAGAATATATATAAGTCGAGAGAGATAGCCTTAGGGGTTTAATGGAATCTTTGAAAAAGGAGCTTCTTGAGTTTGAAGAGAGAAATGTGTTGTTAGAGTCTAAAATTGTTCAATTAGAAATTAAACTAAAAGACTCTAGTAAAGTCAAATTTGATTGGAGTGTAGGTTCGAAAAACTAGATAAGATCTTAGGAACGGTCCAAATAAAAAATGACTTGTGTGGTTTAGGCTTCGATACTAGTAGTGAATCAACACATAAAGTCAAAACCAACATTTTAGGAGAATCGCCTAGGAAAGCCTTTAGAGATCACTCCTTAGGTAAATCTTTTCGCCGTGAGTTCAAGTGTTCACATTGGGGTCGAAAAGGTCATCTTAAGAAATTTTGTTTTGATCTTAAAAGATTTTCTAGAAAATCCCAATGTAAGGCAACCAAGGTAGTCAAGATTCCTACATCCCGAGATAGTCACTTTTTCATTAGTTTGGGTTAGGAGATCCGACTTGGTAGCTTTATAAAATAGGGTATTTGATTCTCATTTACTTTCACATGCTTCCTCCCTTGCAAAATCTAAAGGTTGAATGTGTTAGTTTTATTTGCATACTTTAGCTTTTATGCTTCATGCTATATCACCCATGCTATTTGTATGCATTTTTAATCATTTTCTAGTCTATGATCCATGCTTAATCATATGCTAGAATTATGATTTTTATTTATCATTTGTATTATATTCTTTTCATTTGTGTTTGGATTAAATGAAAAATACAAAAAGATTTTTGTTTATCATTTGGGTTTTATTTCTTGATAATTTAAGCTTAATGAAAAAATTCAAATGATTTTTGTTTGTCTTTTGAGTATATATTTTTTTAGTTTTGGTTAAAACTTTCAAAAAACTCAAAAAGATTTTATTTTGTGTGTATTTTAGTTTGACACACTTTAAGTGGCATACACTTGTGTTAAAATTCCATCTTTTACGCTCCCATGTGGCTAGAACCTTTGGTTTAGATTGTCAATCCCTATTATGTTCTTTACCATGATTACATGGAGTAGTTGGATTTTGTGTTGATATAATAGATTCTATTTTTAGATGCCTCTTTTCACACATGCACGAGCTCATTTGAAATTTTAACTTCATATGTATATTTGAGCTTTGTGAGATGTTCTCCTACCAATCGTGTCATCTACATATTTGTGACCTAGGAGGACTAGTGCCTGTCAAAATCTGTTGCACGTGAGATTTATGAGAAATAAAAATGATAAATATAAATGTGCACGTAGAAGGGCTCCGAAAGGATTTATTGTCCTTTACGAATAGTAAGCCACCGTTTGATTGGACCTAAAAGAAATACGTGGTCCAAAGGCCTAAAAATAGAAAATATGGCATTCAAAAGAAAATAATTGCCAAGGCCTATGTTTGATTGATATATTCGTTCAAAATTAATAATATATATGCTTATTGAGGGAGATTGGATGGTATATCAACGGTTTACACGATGTCCATTTATCCTAGTTGCATTTTCAATGTCCTGACTCTATTGGTTTGTAGAATCATCAACATGCTAGGCTTGTATGCATTGTGTATGTTTGTTCATTGAGTTCAATCTATATTGTCACATGAGGTTATATTTGTGGGTACCCTGAATTTAGCATTATAGGCCTGGACGAGTAGCCTCGCCTTAGGGGCCCAAAGCCCAGGCCCATCACCTTTTGTATTGATCCGATTACTCGACGATCCCATGAAGAGAAGTTGTGGGGAAGCGCGATCCCATGTAAGAAAGTTACAGGGGAGATGGCTAATAAGGGGGAACCCATCACCCCCACTAACCAACATATACATGTATAAATTAAACCCTAAGTCCGGGGCAAAGGACAAGTTGTATTCTCTGTACTTATTCTTCAGAACATAGAGAAATAACACTGACTGAATCACCGTGGACGTAGGCACATCTTTGCTGAACCACGTATACCCGGTGTTGTGCGATTGGCATTTTATTTATCTTTTCTTGGTTGTTACCTCTTTCGTATTTATTTGTGTTTCATAATAATTGTCACCACAATTGGCGCCGTCTGTGGGAAACGTTCATCTTTCCCTGAGAAGAGCCCACGCCAGGAAAAAATCTAAGATGTCTGGTCACAGCAGCAACGCTCCTCAAGCAGGAGATATTCAGGAGCCACCCGCTCCTCGCAGAATTAGGTCTGAAGTCCGACGTTCAGATTAAGGGGCTCGCTTAGAAAGGCCAGCCTCAGAAGAAAGTCAAGGACCAGCAAGGTCCACACAGATATCCAGATTGATCGACGCATACGAGGCAAGGCTCCACGAGCAGAGGGAGTCTTCTCGCAGATATGAGGCTGAGAATGCTCGCTTGAAAAGAAGACTGGAAAAACTGGAGAAGGAACTACGTCCTGATACCAGGAGACGCCCATATCGCACTCCTAGACCTCAGGCGAGAAAATCTCGCAGCCGAGGAAGGAGCCCTAGGCGTCAATATCAAGGGTACGAAGGTGGTGACTCAGACAACGACCTCCGCGAACAACTGAGAAAAGCTCGCCGCTACCAGAGCCCTGCTCGCAGCGATGATAACATACGGAACCTAGTCCGCAGAGAAATGGACCAACATCCAGCTCACCGCGGCACCAGGTCGACCAGAGAACTCGCCAGGAGAGCCCTCAAGACCCAGATGAAATTTCCCTTCACGAGGGAAATTGAAGAAGAAGAGGCTCCCAAAAAGTTTGCCATTCCAAGGTTCAAGATTTACGACGGGAAGACTGATCCCATTGATCATGTCAGGCAGTACCGGCAGGCTATGACCCTCTGGAATCACCGAGATGCACCGATGTGCCGTATTTTTCCCTCGAGCCTTCATGACGTGGCTCAGAAATGGTTCGAGAAACTCCCTCACCGATCCATCAGAAATTTCAAATCCCTGGCCGAGCTCTTTACGGCCCGGTTCATCACCAGCAGCTCCCATCCCAAAAGGATGGATGCTCTATTAACAATGAAGAAAACGTTTCAGGAGACACTCCGAGACTACGCGAAGAGGTACTGGGAGTTATTCAACGAAGTCGAGTACTGCGCGGAAGAAGTGGCAGTGGCTTCATTCAAAATTGGGCTACCTAGCTCTTCCCTCCTTTACCAGTCCTTGACAAAGAAGGAAGCTACGACCATTGATGACCTGATGGCCCGGATTGAGAAATACGCAAAGGTGGAAGATGTCACCCGCCTTAACGTAGGAGAAAACGGTCGAGCCAAGATCGCTACCAAGGGAAGTGAGAAAGTTGATAACCAGAAAAAAGGAGGAAAGAGTGGGGGCAAGAATGGCTCCAAAAATGGAAGGAACCCTGACGTTACAAAATCGATCCAGGCGGTCAACACCGTCTTCAAAGAACCAATTTACAAAATTCTCGCGAAGATCAAGGATGAGCCGTTCATCAAATGGCCCCGAAAAATGGGAGGAGACCCCTCAAAAAGAACAATGCACTGAGATGCACTTTCCATAAAGAGGGAGGGCATAAGACCGAGCACTACAAGGCTCTTAAGTCCCACCTCGAGGAGTTGGCCCAATCCGAACATTTGAATGACTTTGTGGAAAAGAAGGTAGAAAGAGTGACTGTCCACAAGGAGGCAAAACCCGACAACGTATTGGAAGACGACGCCGGACACGAATTCGCAGTAATCCATGGAGTATCCGATGTTAAGCAAATCCAGGGTAACTCAGCTCGAATGGAGGTAAAGAAGCTGACAGCGGTGATGCAAGCTTTTCAGATTGATCCAGCAAAATCACAGGCAGGAAAACGTCGGCGAGCAGAGGACATCAACTACAACAAGCATATTGTTTTCACGGATGAAGATCTTGTGGGAGTAAGGACCCCACATCACGATGCCTTAGTCATTACACTCAGGATAGTCAACTTTGATATCGACAGGCTGCTCGTCGATCAAGGGAGCTCATCCGAAGTAATGTACATCGACCTGTTCAGGAAATTGAAGTTGAACATCGCCGATCTAAAGGGAACCACTGTCCCTCTAGTCGGCTTCGCTGGGAAGATGACCATGCCTCTGGGCAAGATAGTACTGCCAGTGCTCGCTGGAAATGTTTCCAAAATGATCGAATTCTTGGTGGTCGACATCGATTCACCGTATCAAGCCATCCTCGACAGGGGATGGCTTCATGCAATGAAGGCAGTCTCCTCGACCTACCACCAGAAACTCAAATATGTCACCGAGCGGGGAGTGATGGAGATACATGGCGACCAGGCGATGGAGAGAAAGTGATTCATAGCGGCCATCCGACCAAAGCCAGAGAAAAGAGCCGTTCAAACCAGCGAGAAAGTGGAGGAAGGTGCAATCCCTTCCAAATAGCAATTAAAATATGGAAGACCCGGAGTGGAAGAGACCAGGCTCCTCCCCTCCGAGCGTGTTGTAGAGGACCTGGTAGAAGTGATTGCTAAAGAAGGCGACAACAGCAGAGTCTTCCTGATCGGGACCTCACTCACTGACCAAGAGCAAAAGGATTTGTTAACCTTACTTAGAAGCAACATAGATGTTTTCGCTTGGGAACCCTATGAGCTGCCAGGAATCGATCCCAGTATGGTCTTCCATCGGTTGCACGTCAATCCCACATTCAAGCCGATAGCGCAGAAGGCACGACGAACTGCTCCCGAGAAGGCCAGAGCAATAGAAAAAGAAGTCGAAAAACTGCTGGATGCAGGGTCCATACGGGAAGTGCAATTCCACAAATGGTTATCCAACCCAGTGGTAGTTCCAAAAAGCAACGAGAAGTGGAGAGTTTGCATAGACTTCACTGACCTCAACAAAGCCTGCCCCAAGGATAGCTTCCCTCTTCCGAAAATAGACCAACTAGTAGACGCCACCGCAGCTCACGAACGAATGAGTTTCCTGGACGCATACTCGAGATATCACCAGATTCCCCTGTATGCCCCATATCAGGACAAAACGGCGTTTATCACGACGGTTGGTTTATACTGTTACAAGGTCATGCCTTTTGGGCTAAAAAATGCAGGGGCAACCTATCAGCGGCTAGTTACCAAAATGTTCAGAAATCAAATGGGAAACACAATGGAGGTCTACATCGACGACATGATCGTCAAGAGCAAGGAGAAGGAAAATCACCTCTCGGACCTATCAAGTACCTTCGAAATCCTCAGGAAGTACCGAATGAAACTCAACGCGAGCAAGTGTTCCTTCGGTGTCCAGTCAGGAAAGTTTCTTGGGTATTTGGTCAGCAAGCGAGGCATAGAGGCTAATCCGGACCAGATTGAGGCAATCAAAAGAGTGCAACCTCCTTGCACAGTCCGAGATGTACAGAAACTCACTGGAATGCTCGCTGCTCTAAATCGTTTCATCTCTAAATCCTCCGAGAGATGCAAGCCCTTCTTCCAACTCTTAAAAGGCAGCAAAACAGTAGAGTGGACCCCAGGTTGCACACGAGCGTTAGACGAGCTCAAGTCCTACCTAAGCTCCCCACCGCTGCTTGTCATACCACAACAAATGGACTCTTTGTACCTCTACCTCTCTGTGTCCAGCCATACTGTCAGCTCAACGCTAATGTGTGAAGTTACAGGGATCCAACATCCAGTCTATTACGCGAGCAAAACCTTACTAGACGCCGAGCAGCGCTACCTACCATTGGAAAAGCTCGCATTATCCCTAGTAATGTCCTCGAGGAAACTGAAGCACTACTTCGAAGCTCATACGATCATCGTCCTTACATCACACCCCCTCAAGGCTGTCCTAAGGAAGGAGGATTTATCGGGCAGACTGTCTAAATGGTCAGTCGAGCTCGGCCGATTTGACATCCAATTTCAACCAAGGACAGCTATCAAGGGTCAAATCCTTACTGATTTCATAGCTGAATTCACAGGCGAAGAACGCATCGACCAACCTAAGCCAACAGAACAAAATAACCAGGCTACAGGGGGAAGCTGGAAACTATTCGTTGATGGAGCCTCCAACTCAAAGGGGGCAGGAGTAGGAATTGTTCTCATCACTCCAGAGAATACAGTCCTCGAGCAAGGAATCAGGCTGGGATTTGCAGCCTCCAACAACGAAGAAGAATACGAAGCCTTAATAGCAGGACTCCAAAGGGCGCAAACTCTGGGAGCAAAGCATTTATAGGTATTCGGAGATTCGCAACTAGTTTCCAATCAGATAAGTGGAGACTATAACGCAAAGGATGAGAGGATGGTAGCCTACCTCTCCTTGGTAAAAAACTTAATGACGAACTTTGAAGAAATCAACATCCAACAGTTTCCCAGGGGGCAAAACAGCCACGCTGACGCCTTAGCAGCCCTGAGCTCGGCAGTTGATTCCAGCCTTAAAAGGATCATCCCAATCGATTTCCTCAGCTGCCCAAGCATTTACCCCAACTGGGAGCTGACCAAAGCGAAACCAATACTCCAATTGGAATCAGCCCCCAGCTGGATGGATCCCTTGAGAGACTATTTAAAGAACGGAATGCTCCCAGAGGATAAAAGAACTGCTCACCAGATAAGAGTCAAAGCTGCTCGCTTTCACTTATCCACAGGAGGTGACTTGTATAAAAAATCTTTCTCTGGCCCCTACCTTAGATGCGTCCACCCAGGCGATGTCAAGGCAGTGCTTCACGAGCTTCACGAGCTTCACGAGCTTCACGAGCTTCACGAAGGAATCTGTGGAAGTCACGTTGGAGGAAGGTCTCTAGCCTTCCGAGCAATGAAGGAAGGTTACTGGTGGCCATAATGCAAAAGGACTCCTCAGTATATATCCGCAAATGCCTAAAATGCCAACTTCACGCTCCCATGGTCTACCAGCCCGCCAGCGAATTAAAATCCCTGACCAGTCCCTGGCCCTTCGCCCAGTGGGGAATGGACATCGTGGGACCACTGCCCACCGCTGCCGACAATCGCAAATACCTGTTGGTGGCAACTGATTACTTTACCAAGTGGATCGAGGCAGAACCACTGGCGAACATCCGAGATGCTGACATAATGAGGTTCATATGGAGAAATATAATCACCCGATTCGGGATCCCCAGAACCATCATCACTGACAATGGAACACAGTTCGAGAGTGGCCCTTTTCAGGACTTCTGCGACAAACACGGGATCAGGCACCACTTCAGCTCGGTGGCTTACCCTCAAAGCAACGGACAAGCTGAGGCTTCCAACAAGACTGTAATCGCTGGATTGAAGAAGCGGTTAGAGCGAGCAAAAGGCGCGTGGACAACCGAGCTACCGCATATCCTATGGGCGTACAGAACGACTCCTAGGCGAGCCACAGGGGAAACGCCATTCTCACTAGCATATGGTATGGAAGAGGTTATCCCACTAGAAGCAGGATTGCCTACAATGAGATCCGACCTTGTTGAGCAGGGTCAGAACGATCAGGCTTTGCTTCCTGAACTCGACTTGGCCGACGAGCGCAGGGAACTTGCCCTAGTAAAACTAGCGAGCTATCAGCAACAGCTCGCGAAGCACTACAGCAAAAGGGTCAATCCGAGGAAATTTGAAGTTGGGGACTATGTTCTAAAAAAGGTCCTGGGCAACACAGTGAAGCCATCAGACGGTAAACTGGGCCCGAACTGGGAAGGACCTTATAAGATAATTAGAGACGACCTGCAAGGTGCCTATCATTTGAAAACGATGGAGGGCAGAGAGATACCATGAGCATGGAACGCAGCTAATCTCAAGAAATTCTATTTTTAGGAGTTCTATTGTTAGATCTTTTATTGTATTCATTATGTGAAAGGACAGTTCATTTCTCAATTCACCAATGAAAATCTCTCAGTTGATCACTCTCTAATTAGTAACATTTATATCTTATTACACATCCCTTCCAAATTACAGGCATAATGGTCGACATAGCAGGGGAACACCCCTCCTCAGGTCATCGTCATGAAGCACGACAGACCTCTTAGCATTGCCCATGACAATATATGAAGCCCTACAGAGTATTCTTAGGCATCAAACCTACTTTGGTTAAACAAAATCCTGACCGGATGAAGACATCCAATACCAGGTGTGTCCTCGCCAATTGTCCTACTTAGGCCTAAGGGAGTGTGATGACACGACCTAAAAGGTAAAGGGAGGGCACAATGTTATTCTTATACTGGACTGGGCGGACACTCACATGACAAAATAAAAAGGATTGTGAAGCTGCAAAAATATAAAAGGATTGGATGAACACGTTTAGTCGGCAAAATAGCCCAAAACTCAAACTTCTCATTAATCTTTTATATTTACAAACAATGATAGTACATGTTTAGTCAGCAAAGCTCGCCCAAAGCATTTACAATAAATAAAAACAAAAATTCAAGAGGGTGGAAGCCTCCGAGCAAGATAATCAGCAACTTTAGCTCTCCTTCCATCATCAGGAGCAGGGGCGAGCTCCTCCATGACCTCATTTGCGTCCAATTCCAATAATCGCCGGGGAATAGCATCAATGGGTATCCATCAATCATCCCGCCTAAATGGGTTGGACATCAGAGTAGAGGAGTACATCTCGTGTCGATACCACAGCGTCGAGTTCCTCGGGACCTCCAGCTCTTTGAGGGCACTCAACCACCCCCTGATGAAGGATAACTCTTCAAACTCTGATAGTCTCGTCGGAGCTTCCAGCCAGCCTTGATCATATCCATCGGACCACACTTGTCGAGGGCCGTTCTTGAACAAATGCCGGAGACGGGTGACGTCCCTCTGGAGCCCGGCAGCAGTCACATAAGCTCGCCGAACATCGCCGCGCAGCTCCTCCATATCCCTCTCACGCTGTTCCTCAACTTCCCTATTCCTACCCCTGGCACTCCTACCAGCACGCGGGAGGGGAGGCCGAGTAGCTCGCGACGAAGAAGAGCCTTGTAGGACTGCCGAAATGGTGCTCGGCAAATGCTCCTTAAGCTTCGAGACCTCCCACTTTAGAAACTCCCCAACTTGGTTGATCTCGGTGGCCTCCAGTAACTTCGCTCTCAGCTCGCTAACTTCTTCTTGCACTGAAGCACCGATCTCTTCCATTTCCTGGAGCCTATCCTTCAACTTGGCCACTAGCTCGGACTGATCCTTATATTTCTGGTTCCTTGACTTAGCAAACCTGCAAAGCCTAGCAAAGGCCTGGCGAACTGCAAGGCTTGCATTAGGACCAAGAGTCCTACCTAGTTAGGAGGTAACAGGAATATAGTCATCCACATCAACCAACTACAAGTAAAAGAAAGAGAAAAGAAAGAGATAAGCATAAACAAAAATGAAGTCTTTTCATTGATAATGAGCGAGGTTACACCAGATCAAAAAAGAAAAAATTACAAAAAAGCCCTATCAACTAGCAACCTCGGATGGCCCGGAGGTGGATGGACCCTTGTCCTTATCAGCATCAGCAGGGGCATTACCCCTTGCAGGGGTGTCCACTGCCCTCTCGACCAAAGGAGCATCAGTAGAAGTCGCCTGAGAGACAGGATTGGCGCCTTCAGCAGTTGGGGCTGGGTCCTCATCCATGACTGGCTTTGGCCCTGGATCATGCTCGTCAAAGAGTGGGGATGCAACGTCCACCCCAGCAGCCATGAGAGCCTTATTCAACCCTTTCTTGAAGTTCAGACGACTGATATAGCCTATCTGAACCTCGGCGTCCTCATACGCAGCAGCCCAGCCAGAGTTGTACGAGTCTTCCTTAAGAGTGGCTGCCTAGGCTTTCTCCGCCTCCAGTTGCTCGGTCAGAACCATGTTCTTCTCTGCCAGGTCTAGCTTGCTCGAGCACACCAGGTCATACGCCTTCCTCAGCTCCCTAAGCTCCCTGACTGCATCATCTCTCTCGCGAGCAGAATTAGCAAGAGCCAAGTCAGATGAAGCTCGAGCTGCGTCAGCAGCCTTCAGATCGGCCTCCAGCTGAGATCCCCTGGCTACCAGGACAGATTTTTGCTGCTTCAGCTCGCCATTCCTTCTAATCAGCTCATCGCGAGAGCGATAAAGCACAGCGAAGTCGGTCACAAACTGCAAAGAACAAGGAAGGGATCAAGAAGAAGAAACCATCAAAATTTGTTAAGAGAAATTGAGAATTAGAAGGTAACCTTACCAAGGCAAGCCTCTGGCTAGCTTGCAAAGCCAGTTAATCGGACCCCAATGCCCTCTCACGATCTGCAGGGAGGACTGCTCTCTCGAGCAGCGCAGGGGCAAACTGAGGAGAGGTGGCCACCGAAGCCCCCTCAGGCAAGGCAGACACTGGGACCAGGGCTTGACCAGTTTTGGTCCTCAATTCCATCTTCCTCCTCTCCTCCTCTTTTTCCTTCTCCCTTCTCTTTCTCTCCTCCACCTTCTTCTTCTCTTCCACCTTCTTCCTCTCCTCCTCCTTTTTCTTCTCTCTCTCTCTCTCGCCTGCTCCTCCTCTCTCTTCTTCTTCTCTTGCTCCTGAGAAGAAGGCCGAGAACCAGTAGCTATGGCCCCGGAGGCAGTCTTCAATTTCTTGGACCTCTGTGCAAGAAGCACATCATCATCATCATCATCTCTGATCAAATTCTTCCTGGGAGGCATTTCTTCACCAGAACTGCTGGTAGTGCTCGACGAGTCTCGAACCTCGGAATCCCCTTCAGAAGAACTGCTACTGTCAGCACTGCCTGCACCCAAATTACTCATAACACCTGCAGGCTCACTCTCCGAGCTGCTCTCTTCTTCGTCCAAATGGATGGGCTCAGCCGAAATCTCTTCGGAAGAGTCAAAGTCTGGAACACTATCCACAGGTCGGGCTATGAAGCTGGAGCCTGTGTTCTTGTATTCAAGCAGAAAAGTAGCAGACCTAGGATGCTCGCCGTCACCCAAAAGTTCCCTGATGTTCCAAGCTTTCACCAGTTCCGAGATACGAACCTCGCTGAGAGCAGGCTCCAAGTTCTTTGTCCTCGCTGTGAAAGAAAATGCAAGGAGAGGTTAGAAAAATCACAAGTCAGCAAAGGTTGAAATAATAATCTGACATCTACCTATATATTCTTCCCCATAAAAGGGAACAGTGAACCTCTCAGACCTCGACCCTTCAAATTGGGGGGAAAATTGCCAATTCCTAACAAGAAAACCTTCTTGCCAGTAGTCCTTATGGGAATCAGGTAAATTTACTACCAATACCCTATCAGGGCTCCTAGCCTTAAGGTACAGGACACCTGAACTCGTTCGAGAAAGGAGTAACAAAAGTAGATCTCGGCAAGCCCTAACCTTGTGCCATATAATTGATTTATCCTATGCACGCCGTTCACTATTTTCCATACGTTGGGCGAACATTATGCAGGCACAATACTAAAATAGCTAAAGAAGTGCAGAAACAGATCATTAGGGGGAAAGGTAAGTCCCCCCTGGGAGAGCAACAGAACGTGAATCCAATGTGCATCCTCTATATCCCTAACGTTCCTAGGAGGCGAGGCACAACACTCAATCTCTACCCACTCAGGAATACTGTAGAATTTTCTAAACTCAGTTACTGACCTATTTCCAATCTTCGCCATTGGAAAAATATAAGAAAAACCACAAACCAAAGAGAAAATGCAAAGAGAAAGAGAGACTTACAAGACAGAAGATCAGGTCAAATGGCGAAGAAGCAACGAAAGTAGAGATCGAAAACAGAAGGTACAAAGCGTAAGAGTTCTCAGAAGATAGAAGATTGTTAGAAAAGCTGAAGCGACGAAAAGAAATGTGCCTTATTCCAACAAGCCTTCAACTCTAATCATAGCGCACGGATAGCGAAGCGGGTGCCGCCAAAGCAACGTCACAGTTTTTGAAGAAATCAACCATAATAGCTGATCATTTAAATTCATTGGACCCATAGAAATGGCCCAACAAATTTAGGGGCAATTGTGGGTACCCTGAATTTAGCATTATAGGCCTGGACGAGTAGCCTCGCCTTAGGGGCCCAAAGCCCAGGCCCATCACCTTTTGTATTGATCCGATTACTCCACGATCCCATGAAGAGAAGTTGTGGGGAAGCGCGATCCCATGTAAGAAAGTTACAGGGGAGATGGATAATAAGGGGGAACCCATCACCCCCACTAACCAACATATACATGTATAAATTAAACCCTAAGTCCGGGGCAAAGGACAAGTTGTATTCTCTGTACTTATTCTTCAGAACAAAGAGAAATAACACTGACTGAACCACCGTGGACGTAGGCACATCTTTACTGAACCACGTATACCCGGTGTTGTGCAATTGGCATTTTATTTATCTTTTCTTGGTTGTTACCTCTTTCATATTTATTTGTGTTGCATAATAATTGTCACCACAATATTCAAATGTGATGAAGTTTGCAATCAATTGAGAACTCCGTGAACATGTTTTAAGTGATTAGGTCTAAATTTAATTGTTACTAGTTCACACCCCAACACTTCCGTTTCCATATGACACATTTATGCTATAAGAGTGTGAAAAACTTATGTTATTTTGTTTTGTGTCATTTTGGTTTTTATATTTATATATGTGTACTTGAGTCTATTAGGTATATATTATGTATTCATATATTTGATATTTTTATTTAGTCTTTGCCTTGCTCTCTAGTCCATATATGCTTTAATTCATAATCGGTATCCATCTTGTTGCATTCTTTGTTGATATCACATGCTTAATACTTTTGTATCATATTGGTATCTTTTTCTTGCATCTTAGATGGTATCCATTATTATTTGTTGGATTAGTTATGATTTTGTTGCCCATATGCTTTAATGTTCTCATCATTTTATGCGCAATTGCATGTTTTTAGCTTGTTATTCCATTCTATTTATCCCTTGCTTAGTTTTGAGGGTGTATATGATTTAATGTTTTGTCTATTCCTAAACAAAAAGGGGGAGAATGATAGGGGGAGAAATGGTATCTAATCCTATTGTAATCATATCTTAGTTTGGGGGAGATTTAACTTAGGGGGAGTCGCTATCTTCTTAGGTTGATCACAGTTGATAAAGGGGAGAATTAATTTCGGGGGAGTAATTATTTAATTGCATTTAATATTTTGATATTCCCTATGGGTTTAATGTGTTTGCTTAAGTGTGCAGGAATTCTATTCTAAGTGGCAACTTTCACCGGCAAAGATTTTGATCCTTGGGTTGTTTGAGTCAAGCATTGTATTTTTATTTTGGGTGGGATTTTTTGTCAGTCTAGTAGAGCTTGACGGCCCTTTAGGAGTTTTGTTTAGTTTTTATCCCGGAATAGCCAAAGGGGGAGATTTGCAAGGACACAAATTTCCAATTGAGTCCTTTATAGTTTTGGCTCAATTCCGAACCAAAACGTTTGAGTCATAGGATAGAGTTAATTGATCATCCTTCAAGCCTATGCCGTATTAGTTGAAGACGTAGCGGCCAAGAGTATAAAGCTTCATCAAAATGCCGAGTTTAAGTACCTCGTTTCAACGTCATCAACATAGGTTCCATGCTCCCAAGGTATGAATGCATTAATTATATATATAGGAGCTTGGAACATTTAATATTGGGTGTTGTTCATTTTAAAACTATTGTTTAATTTCAGAAAGATTTTATTAAAACTTTATAATCAAGTTTATAAAGTTTCTGGGCTAAAAATAGAAATTTTCAAACTTTCTAGAAGTTCGTTCGAAATGTCGTTTGAACGAGTTTGTCGTTCGAACCATATTGTCGTTTGAACGAGTTTGCCAACGAGTTCCCATATTGGCCACTGGAACTTCGTTCGAAATGTCGTTCGAACGAGATGGCTGTTCGAATGAGATTTCCAACGAGATTTCAAACGAGTTCACACTAGAACTTCGTTAGAAACCGCGTTCGAACGAGATTTCATTTGAACGAAAATGTCGTTCGAACGAGTTTTGGCGGGAACAGTTAAATGGCAGTTTTGACCCACCTTCCCACTACCTTTTTGGCAGATT
The DNA here is from genome assembly GCA_949130495.1 of Sambucus nigra. Lineage (NCBI taxonomy): Eukaryota > Viridiplantae > Streptophyta > Magnoliopsida > Dipsacales > Adoxaceae > Sambucus > Sambucus nigra. Next base: position 238,874,635 of record OX422207.1, read on the forward strand.
CAATATGTGCGGAAATGAACTTTTCTAACTTAACTTTTTATTCCATTCAAACTTCTAGAGAGACTTTTTGATAGCAAACTCTTCCAAGAAAAGTTCATGGTTTTGAGTGTTCATCTTTCAAAGAAAAATTCATTTGACACTCTTGTTTACACCCAATTGTTTATTTAATACAAGTTCCATATATATATGTACTTTGCTTGGAGTTTTGGCACCGGTTTTTCATCTCTACTAGTTTGAAGAGACGTTTGGGTTTGCTTCTAAATCCCACAAAGAAGAAGAGGTTTGTGTTGATTTACCCACTTGGAGAAAGGCTCCTTGTTCGGGTGACGGTGACCATATAAAATTCGATCGGTGGATTCCGAGACCGCGGTGGAGCTCCGTGGTTATTCGCTAGGTAGAGGTTGATACAAGAAGACGCGTCGGGGCTTGAGAGGAATCGAATCGAGTGTTGTAAGTCATCTTGCTTGTATTTGTAAATTTCGTACTTAGTGGATTTGAGGCTAGGGCCGTCCGAGGTTTTTTTTCGTTGTGAATTTTTCCTCGTACATCACGGCGTAGTGGATTAACTGTTTATTTTATCTTTTGCAAGATCACCTAGAACGCATGCTTAGGTAAAAAGATAAAATTGGTTTAATTTAATCACTACTTGTTTAATTTGGTGCAAATTAATTTTGGGTAATGTTTAATTAATTCAAGTCATTAATTTAATGTGGTCAAATTTGGTTTGGCCTAATTTATTAAAATTGAGAAATATGACTTAAGCAAATTTTCTAGGACTTGGATTAATTGTGTTTAAGTGAAATTAACATAAGTGTGTGTTTTAATTATATTTCACTTGGTTTAATTTTAATTTTAAGTAAATTAAAATTTTGTGTTTTTGTGAACCATCTTACGGTTCCGCATATCTCAACAAGGAAATTGATTTTAAAGTATAAGAATATTAAAATTGGGGGCCTACGGGATGCTTTTACAAGGAATATTAGGTAGTTGGGAGGGAGGGAAAATTTGGGTGCGGTTTCAATAGACGAGGAGGAAATTTTTGACGAGGGATATAGTAAGGGTGGGAAATTATGTCTTTTACGATTTTGGGCGATGATGCAACACTTTAGGTTTTAGTATTAATAAAATCCTAAAATTTACAATGGTTTTGAACACTTACAATGTTCGTAAATGTTCAAAACCGTTTTAAAATTTATAAGTGTTCTAAACACTTACAAATTAAATAATCTTTTAGTTGCAAAATATCCATTATGGTGTAGTGATAGAGGGTATGCTAAAGTTTCCAAGCCTAATTAAATGACGTGTGTCCTTCATTAAAACAAGGTAAAACGAGTTTACAATAGTCTTTTGAAAATGATCTTTTAAAAAGTCGAGCTCTGATACCACTTGAGCGGGGGATGGTGCGCTTTTAAAACACTATACATATGTAAATAAAGTTGAATAAACTCAAGATACCTAAGAGTTTGTATAGAGGACTCAAGAAAGACCAATTTAAACTTTTTACTTAAATTGTTAACTAGGTGAAAAACTAAATTAGGTTTGACTAGTTAATTAAAGTCCAATTTCATTATCTCGATTAAGCAAGGTTGGTAAACATATAATAACACTTCCAATTTAATTAGGCAAGAATCTAGTTCTTTAACCTACTTTTTCATGTGAGGTTATTTAGATAGAAAAGTACAACACACAGGTATTTATTTTACGTGGCAAAAACCCTTCCCCTGGGAAAAACCACGGATCCTTTTAAGGATAAAACTAATCTACTCCACTAATCAAATCAAAATAGGAACGGTCATACAAGCATTCAATAAGACACAAAATAAACTAGTCAGAAAGCTATTGCCTAATAGCAAGCCACTCTACGTTGGTTACTGGTCTAAACTCAACTTCAATTTGTTCCTGCCCAAGTTGTCTTTATTCACGTCTTCACTTTTCCCTCTGGCTTCATTAAGCACAGGATAATCTTAGTGCCTAGTGACTTATTCTAGTTAAGTTTAAGTGTTGTGAGTTATACTACTATGACTTACACACCATTAAATGATACAGACAAATGATATGCAATAACTATTGTTCCCTAGATATCTTTAAGGAGTCTTATGTTCGTTTTTTAAGTCGAACTCCTTCTAAAACAACATCGAATTTAACCACCATCTTTCCATAGAGTTTTCTTGCCCCCTATTTGCATGAAAATGGAATAGTTGGATAGTCATTCGATGAAAAATCATTTATTTTAATATCGTATTTCCTATCAAAATAAACATATAAATCCAATCACTAGGAGTATTAACTAATAAGGAGTGTGAGTATTAAATCAAATTTCTTGACTTAACACCTTCATAAAATCTTTTTCAATTCTTTTGAACACTTAGACTTGGCAAGATATTACACAAGTAATTCAATGGATAAGTGTATAACGTGTTATGTGACTGATCAGTCCTAAGTGTGTGACATGCAATGAAGCAGAGTTCCTGAAATATACTTTTAAGATTATGTACCAAATATAATCACATAAAGCATGCACACTCAATATCATATGTTATAAATAGTTCCTGACTAATACTAGTTATAATAGTTTAAGCACACAGTCAAGACTTAGATTCTAACCAACTATTTTCAAAAATAGTATAAGATAAAAAATGACTTTAATCTAATAACCTACTATGCCTTTTAAACTCAGATTTAAAACATGCAAATCAATAAAAGCATATAAGTACAATCAACAAATAAGTCCTTAAACAGTTGTAGGTTTAAACTTTTAAACCTATATCAAATCTTGAATGACAGCTGATTTGTTTGATTTAAAGTAAATGTTTTAAAAGATTATTAACTCAAATGCAAGAATATAAGAAAGATTATACACACACATAAGTGTTTATGTGTGAAAAAGTGTTCAAATGTACACACAAAATAGATCTAAGGCAGATCTAATAGGTTTAAGTAGATATATACAAGACAAGTGTGTATTAGTGTGTGTATTGCATAACTAAACACAAAAATAATGCATGCAAATAGCTATTAGCTAAATCTTAACAAATAATAACACATACAAGATATGTGAACAATAGTGTGATGTGGTTCTCATTTTGAATCCAAATACCTTTAACTCTTGAAGATTTTTCTTGGTATAGCTGGGCTTACGAGATTCAATAAAAACATATGCCAAAATATACTACAACTAACACACCAAGAATGATCCTAAAACAGATCTAACAAAGTAGAGAAGAGATTTCACTTTCAAACCATATAAACTTTGCAAATCATAAGTGAAGTATTAGGGTTATTTTTCAAGATAGTTTGAAACAAAAATACAAACCCTAATAGGAAATTTCTTGAAAATATTTGAAAGATGAAAACGTTTTTAAGTAAATCATACACATAAAATAAAAATAGAAATGATATTAGTGTTCTTGTGTTTAAACTTGATCTATAAGCAATATCAAATCTTTATGAAGAACACTGGTGTGTGAAGTGTGTGTAAACTCTCTCTCTCTCTCTCTAGATTTTAGTTTGGCATAGTTTCGATAAGCTAATAAATTATCTCAACAAATAAAAATGGGAAACAAGGGTCTCAATTTATAGGAAGTGAAGTGTGTGCTGCTTGGAAGAAAAAATATCACATGGATTGCACATAAACGATGCCAGCCATAGATTAGTTTCTAATCCAATGGACACATAACAAAACATAAACAACACCTTTAATTGCTTGACACATGATTGCCAAATGTAATCAACTAAGGGAAACTTCTATGGTTTTAGTAAAAAACTGTGCTACTTTGTTACCGTTGGAGAACAAGTATAATACATTATGTATTCAACTTATACAAATCGTATGCGATTCGTATAAAACAAAGAATACACATTAAAATAAACCATAATTAAAAATAATGTTTAATACAAATTTTAAATAGTTTTAAATCGTTTTGAAATCCAGAAAAATATTTTTAATGTTTTTACACACAAATATATTTTCCTTAAGAATTTGTCCCTATTATTTGTAATTTAAATTAAATGAGACAACTAATTTAAAAACAAGAATTAATTTGATTTAAATGTTTAATTTTTTTTAATAATATTTAAAAATCCTTTTTAAACATACAAACACAAATTATAAGAAATTATGTTATACAATGCAGTGCATAGTGTCCCATGTGACTTAGAAATATTCATATGAGCCATAATATGCAAAGTGTGATAGACTACCTTCTCTTTTGAAGCAATTTTAGCTGAACTTTGAGAGATGTCGTAGAGTGAGCAAAGTATAGGCACTGTCATTCTGGACACAACATAAATACATAAAATATCTTGTGAAAATTTCAGTCCAACTAGATGAAGGTCTATATAGCTAAATACCATAAAAAATCTAACCCTGAGAGTGTTCTATATGGTTTATCTTTAGATTTTTTAACAAATTTTCTACTTTTATACACATTAGATGAAGTAAAAAAAAAGGAACCCGCCGACAGATTGAGTGTTTGGAGATGGACACATAAGAAAAATAATTTCACATACGATGTCAACAATGTACCGACTGGTAAAGAGGTGTAAATATGTCGATAATTGCATACAATAGCTTGTTAATTCATAACATATTCCGTATTTTATTACCTTATATTTTTTTTCTCAATTTGTAGGAAATGATTAAAAGAAGATTCAATGTGCTATCATTGAATCAATAAAATAAAGCAGAAATGTGGGATGTTATATTTGAGGACATTATAGGACCTGTAGAACATGAAAGAGCCTCGTGTATGAGAGTATGTATTAAACCAACTTCTTCATGATCAACCACCGCATCTCATTATTATCATAATGAGATTGCTTGAATAGAGAAGGAGGCCAATGAGAAAGATATTAGTTATCGGGAAGAGGTTGAAGCACACGATATTAGTTATCGGGAAGAAGTTGAGGTTTGAGACAATTGTCATCAAGAAGAAATTGATATGGTGTGTGCCGATTTTGAAAATGAGATACAAGAAAGAGTCACGAGGGCTAATAGGGCAACTTTAACATAAACTAGGATTGAAATTTTGTGTATGATACAAGAGACATGCATCCCACTACCACCACCACCACGAGTAGATACTTCTAATACCCACGATTGACTATGTATTGATGTAACTAAATAAGAATTGGAAATGACAATTTGAAAGTATGTGGAGGTATTAAGTTTTGTGAAGTGTGATTAGATACTATTTGGTTTTGTTATTATTTTAAATATCATATTTTGGTATAATATTAGAGATTGCTTTGATTTTGAATGACAATAATTTTTATTATTGAATTTAGGTAGACTATTGTATAGTGTATAAAAATATATATATTTATCTTTTAGGACAACTACAACTACCTTTTAACATATTAATTTGGCACCATATTTTATGCGCCGAAATCTACTAGGGACAACAACTTTTTATCCCTAATACTACTCTTGTCCCTAATACTGAGTTTTAAAGGAAAACAAATATATGTCCTTATAAACATATAAGAGTATTTGAACTTAAAAGGATGGAACTAAAAGGACGACATGTTATTGTCCTAAAAACTCTAAAAGATCAATCCTTACTATCCTTTTATCTTTTTATGATTCCCACCTATTAGGACTACTCTTCACGTTCTCATGACTGTCCTAAATACTATTAGGGACAACATATGAGTTTTTGGGATAAAAAATTAGTTTTCCTTAATTGTCAATTTTTTAGTAATGCCCGATTGTAAAATGTGAAATTTGTTCTCAATCAATGATAACTAGAAAGTTAATTATGTGTTGAGAGGACATCCAAAATTCTTTATCTTTTACATATTGGTATATGTGATATGGAGAATAACTTCAGTCGTAGAGGAAATAGATTTTTTTTACCTTTTATTGAGGATTAATATATCTCTCTCTCTCTCTCTCTCTCTCTCTCTCTCTCTATATATATATATATATATATATATATATATATATATATATATATATATATATATATATATATATATATATATATATATATATTTACTTAAAAGTAAAGATGAGGTATTCGAGAAATTTTTGATTTTTAAAGCAGAAGTTGAAACTCAATAAAATCAAAAAATCAAAGTCCTACAATCCGATAGAGGTGGTGAATACTACCCAAATGAGTTTATACAATTTTGTAATACTCAGGGAATAATCCATAAAGTTATGACACCATACACACTGTAATAAAATGGAACCGTGGAAAGGAAAATAGGACTTTGGCTGAAATTATAAATTCAATGTTAATCAGGTCTGGGTTGCCTTTGTCTATGTGGGCGGAAGCAGTTTTATCTGCATGTTACATTCTAAATAGAGTTCCATTGAAAAATAAGGATATTACACCATATGAATTATGGTTTAATCGTAAGCTTAATTTTAAACATCTAAAGGTTTAGAGATGTTTGCTTATATAAGAAAATTCGAACCTAAGAGACCCAAGTTAGGAAATAGGACTTACAAATGTGTGTTTATAGGATACTCAAACAATAGTATGACATATAGATTTATAAATCTTATAACTTAAGAAATTATTGAGTCGGTAGATGTGCAATTCTTTGAACGTTTAACAAAGTCAAGTTCTTTGAATTAAGGTTTAGAAAATAATAATTTGACTATTACGCCTCAACTTCTAATTTATCATCATAACCAATATCTCCTTTGGAATCCACGGATGATGTTGAACCAAGGAGGAGTAAGAGACAAATAACTAAAAAGACATTTGAACCTGACTTTGTAATTTTTCTTGCTGAGTGAGATGTCAATGAAATTAATAACAAGGCCAAATTTGTTCATAATGTGGAAGACGATCTGACTACATTTCATGAAGCGGTAAATCAAGGGATGATGCCTTCTGGAAAGAAGCAATCAGTAATCAAATGAACTCAATTTTGTCAAATCAAACATGGGTTATTACAGATTTCCCCCTTAGCAAACTAATTGGCTGCAAATGGATATTTAAAAGAAATTAAATTTAGATGGTTTAATTAATAAATGGAAAGAGATATTAGTTGCTGAAGATTATAAACAAAAACCCGAAATTGATTATTTTGACACATATGCACCCGTTGCACTATAACTTACACTAGACTCTTAATATCTATTACATCTATTCACAATTTAGTGATTCATCAAATGGATGAAAAAATGACCTTTTTAAATGGTGATTTCGAAGAAGAGATTTACATGGAACAACCTAAAGGGTTTGTTTTTTCTTGGACAAGAAAAGAAAGTGTGTAAATTAGTAATGTCTCTTTATGGCCTAAACAAGCTCCTATGCAATGGCATGAAAGCTTGATAAGATAATAATATCTGATGATTCTAAAGTAAATAATTTTGACAAATGTATCTATAGTAATTTTGAAAATTGTGTTGGTGTTATTATTTGCTTATATATGTATGACATGCTTATATTTGATCAAGTCTCAAATATGTGGAAGAAACTAAAATGTTCCTACCATCAAACTTTGATACGAAGGATCTTGGGGAAGTTGATATGATTCTAGGAACCAAAATGATGAGAAAAATTATCTCAACCTCATTATATTAAAAATGTTCTTAAGAGATATAATCATTTTGAACTTAAGCCGGTAACCACATTAGTGGATCCTAGTGTCAAAATAATGAAATATACTGGGCGCACTATGGATCAACCTAAATATACTAGTGTTATTGTAAGTCTTATGTATGCAATGCATTGCCCTAGACCAAACATTGCCTATGAAGTAGGAGTACTATGTAGATTTATAAGTAATTTAGGACAAGAGCATTGGAATTCAGTTCCTAGAGTGCTTAGATACCTAAAGAGGACTATGGATTACAACTTATATTATATAGGGTATCGATTTATATTAGAAGGATATAGTGATTCTAGTTAGAATAACTTTAAATCAAAATCCATGTCCACGAGTGGTTGGATGTTTTCGCCAGGAGGAGATTGGGTATCCAAGAAACAAACGTGTATGTCTGATTCAACAATGCAATCAAAATTCATAGCATTAGAAGATGCATGTAAAGAAGTGGAATGGCTTAGAAATGTATTATTTGATATTTCTTTATGGAAAAATCCATCTCTCGTTATTATGATTATTTTTTGTAACCAGGCTACGTTATACAATGTTTCAAGAACAACCTATAATGGTAAATCTAGATATATTATTATAATATGTCTAATTTTAAAGAAATTACTCAAAGAATGAGTAATTACAATCGACTATGTTGAAACGAACAAAAAATTAGTAGACCCTCTAACTAAAGGTCTTATTATAAGGATGGTATATACCACCTCAAAAGGAATGGGACTAAGGTCAATTAAATAAATTGACTATATTTATTGGGAACCCACCTTATGACCTGAAAATATAAATAAAGTTCAATGTGGTACTAATAAGTTATATGATAGTTGTGGAATACTAGGAACTTATATGTAAAATTCCATTCCTATGTGACTAGTGCTGGTTTTCTACATGATGGATGGTGAAGGTTGCTTCTTAATAAATCATATGAATGTGGCTCACAGAATCGTTTAAGTTGATTTACCTATATGAGTGTTGAAAGTGGATCCTAACGCACTCATGAAATCAGGATAATCACAAGTTCATAAATTTGTGTGCTAATAGAACACTCTTCAACACAGAGATCAATATGTGTAATGGTTTATACTTTTCAGGGCCTTGGTTCAAGATACGTTCACTAAAGGGCCTTGATGAAGCTTTGAAATATTTTCACTAAGTGGAAGTTCAATTTCTAAAGACATTTCTCATTTATGTTTTAGATTTCAATGTTAATGCCAAAAGAACTCCATTATTACCCTTATACTCTTTCATATTTGATTCTTTATAATAAATGTATTGTGTCTTCTTTATGTGTATTTTGAAAATTGTGGGGGATTATTGGAATCTTTTAAAATATAACTGGGTATTAATATTATATAAGTGGGTTTTATGTTGGGGTTATATTTTGGGCCTTATTGTAGAGAGAGAACTTGAGGAAATGGGTGTAAAGGAAGTGGGTATAGTTTCAAAGTCCCACATAGAAAACTTACTTAAAAGTGGAAGGGTATATAATAAAAATACAAAAGAAGACTATTTGTATTATAGTGAAAGAGGCTATGATATGGTGCTTTGCGGTGGTGCAAAGCACCACCAATCGCGACACGCGGTGCGCACAACATGCAAAAGTGAGTCTTAGGGCGCATTGGATGCTTTGATGACACACTTGGAAATTTTGGCATGTGAATCTTTACTTGGAGCGTGGGAACCTAAAGTTTTGTCAAAATTAACCAGATTGACGGTTATGATGAATCAATCTGATCAAAGTATGTTACAACGCAAGCAACTTGATGTGAATAATTGGGCTGACTCATGGTGATTCATAGAGGGTGCGTCCATTCACTTATGATGAGATGTCAAATATGGATCGTGTGACCAAAATAATTCCAAACAAACACGATCCAACGACGGTTGAGTTGTACACGTTAAAGTCACTTCATGAATAACCACTAAAATGGATATAAAACAAGTTCCATACCTTTTGTTTGGACACCGAAAATTATTATGTTCTGCTCTCTTCATATTCTATCTTTTGGAATTATCAGGTTAACATTTCAGTGTGTGCTTGGTTTGATCAAATTGAACATAGTTTTCTTCAAATTAGTGACATCACTGCATTGTATTCTCAAGGAAAATTTCTATTACAACTCCGCCATGTACTCGCGGCCATCAATTGGAATGGGAGAAAAATTGCATAAAAGAGAGCGTTCCTAGAACATGTCTTGCACTAACTTGGATTTAAATTTCTCTGTATTCCTTTTATAAATTTCCAACATATTATTATACCAACTAAACTACTAACTATAGTTCCTAACGTAATGTGTTTTTTAAGACATTAAGTTTTTTCTTTTTACTTTAAGCATGGCATTTAATGGCAAATAAAAAGCTTTAATGGATATGATACAGATATACACGCATAAACATGTTGATGGATTCATGTCACAGCTCTTGTCAAATAGTTTGAAACATCGACAACTTCTTATTATGATGTCACATATTAGCTTATAAATGTTGGTTATTCTTTTTAAGATCATGACAACTTGTGTGTGTCATGAAATAATAGTATAGTTGGCGACTAAAATCCCATGGTTCATGGTGATTTCTCTCAAAGAGAGATATTTTTATGAAAATAAAAAGGGGAGATAACTAATAATATATCCACATATTTTTTTAATATATTTTCTTATTTATAGAGTAAAGACTTGGTGTAGGACTAGAATGAGACTTAATTATGTCGTAGGTCTGAACTATCCTTATTACGTTAGGTCCCACCACCTACAAAGGTGGTTATGGGCCCAAGTTTGAGGAAACCCGACCCTAATATTAATAAATTAAAAGGTATATATATATATACACATATCACTGTTCTAAAAAACCCGCCTACGCTTCGCCTAGGCACGACTAGTCTTAAGGCTTGGGAGAAACGCCCCTCCTTAAGCTTTTAACGCCTTATTCTTGGCAAAACCCTTAAGGCGCACTTTTTTTTAAAAAAACAACAATGCTTTAGTGAAACGATATTGCCTTTTAAAGATTTTTTTTACAAACCGGACCATTATCTCATCCAAAATAATCAAATAGTATTTTAATTTGAAAATATTCAGACTTATTTTTATGATATGTAAAATTTTAGTATTTTAATATACTTGTTATGGGTAAAAAATTTGAAATATATAAAGAAGGCCTAAACACCTTTTCACGCCTAAGGCCCGCATAGATTTATGAGGCTTAAGGCTTGGCCTCCATGCCTCGCATTTTTTAGAACCCTGATATATATATATATATATATATATATATAGAGAGAGAGAGAGAGAGAGAGAGAGACTCCCCAACATCACACTCTATACATCATACCTAGTCCTATGCCCTCAGAAACTTTTTTTTTCTAATTTTTTATTTTTCTATTGAAATTAACGTTTGAATCAACATATGTGCAAAACAATAGGTCAAAATACATCTTCTAGCTATTTTTAAAAAAATCACAAAATTATGTTGGCGTAGACCCTTATAAAAAAGGTATTTTCAACAGTTTTTTGGGATTTTTAAAACATAACTAGAAATTGTATTTTGACCTAATTTCTTGAACATTGTTTATTGGAAGGTTAACTCCATGGGTGAAATAAAAAAGTTTTTTATGGCCTAGAACTAGGTGTGATGTATGAGTGATATAGGAAGCATGATATATAGGAACCTCTCTCTCTCTCTCTCTCTCTCTCTCTCTCTCTCTTTGTGTGTGTGTGTATATATATATATATATATATATGTGTGTGTGTGTGTGTGTGTGTGTGTGTATAGGAGAATTAACTCCACAATAATATATATAGCTTAATCTTCCCTTGAATGCAAATTAATAAGGTAAATGGAGACAAGATAAGCGTGGTTCAATAAGTCACCTATGTCTACGTCCATTAGTGAAGAGGGGTAGATGATTTCATCAAGAAAAATATGATATTAAGACTCAAATGTTATATTAGACACAAGCCATTAGGGTTACAAAAGTGTATTTGATGCCCACCTTGTAAAAGGAAAGTCTTATATATATATATGAGTTATTACAATTAGGGTCTCTAAAGATATCATCCCCTCCATTTTTTATATCGCATGCCTGTAGTGGATGCTTCCTTCTAGGTTTGGTTCCTTCATTTGAGTGTTACAGCAAGATATTCACATATGATTTAGAGATCAACCTTGACCTGGTCAAGGTTAGTATACTGTTGGCGAAGTGCTAATGCGACTTATTCGATGGCTACTATCATGAAGGGTTAAAAAAAATTTGAGCCACATGTCACGCTTTTATTGGTCGGCCAATTTATCTTCTTTTATATACACACACATACATATATACACCATTAAGTAAAATGTAGTCATTTGATAAATCTATTTACCATGTAAAATATCACACTACTAAACATATAACTAACTATTAATGAGAACTAAGAACATAAAAGTAAAATAACACAAACGTAATTAATATTTTTCATCACAAATTAAAAGTGAATTTACATAGTGTTAAGAGGTAATATGAAATGAATCTAATATTGACATGTGATATTATAAACATATACATCAAAAATTTCAATGTAAACGTCCGTATCAATAACTATTATATAATGATTATACTATATTTTGGATTATGAATAATAACATATGAATTTAAATATCTTAATAGAGACTACTTAAGATTCATTATATAGAGTTATGTTTCGATTCATTATATTATTTATATATTGATTTTGGTGGAAAAATCTTCGTGTTATGGAATCAACAAAATAAAGTTGAGCAAAGTAAATAATCACAATCACACAAGAACATATATACGTGGTTCGGAAACATGTCTATGTCCATGAGGTGCTGCTTTCTCTTTATTAATCGATTGTAAATAATAAAGTTTACATTCCCCTTTTCCTAGGGGTATGGGTTATACTTATAGAGAACATAAAGAGGTCGAGTCGTGTAGGACTCCATGAACTTAGATTGATATCTTGACTTGATTGGTCGAATCTAATTTTGAGATTTTCGCTAATCAGCCTCAATCATTTTGAACAGTGGTTCTTGTCAAATCTGTCGAACACTTGTCAGTTTCTCCAACCTGGTCGGATAATTCCCCAACAATTGCCCCCAAATCTTTGCATAAAGATTGGGATGCATAGGTTTGTTTGTCTATATAATGTAATCCTGATCGTGCCCGATAATGGTATTTTATTGCCCATAGAAGTCATGGCTGGAAGACACCAACACTTGTTGTTTTTTAAGTTAAAATCTGCATTTATTTTTCACTTTAGACTTTAAAAGGTGCACTTGTAATTTGTCTCGGTATTTCAGGTTCACGCTGGTAATTATGCATTAACGAGATCAAGAGGCGGTAACGAGTGCCAGTTGCCATTAAGGGCGTGTTAGTAAATATGAGTTTTTCTTGGAAGTTGAGCCTTTCATTTAATTGCCTTAATGTCATCACTATGGAGAACATTTTTAGTTCTCTTGTGTTTCTAAAACATTTCAGAGCCATTTGCCTCCATAACCTCCTTTTAAGTTCATCTTTTCTCTTATTTATCTAAAATTTTTCTTCAAACATTTCCTTTCATTCTTCCCTCATTTTTATTTCTTAACTGTGAAGATGATCTACCTAGTTGGAGAGGGTTCTGTTGAGGAATTTCAAAGTTGTTTTTCCATTCCTGATTAGGTAAAACCAAAGATTATTACAATATTGAGGGAGGACACTGGATGTTCTCCTAATTTATTATTCAGGTTAACATATCTTTTCTTCCCAAACCAAATGTTTCTAGAGTTCTATAAATTTTTCTATGTAGTTCATGCCTAGTCTTCCCCAGGCACTTGGAGAATAGTGGACAGAGTCCATAGAATAAACAAGTTGTATGGGACTAGGTTAGGGATACCAAAGATCTGTTATTGCTATATGTGGTTGAGACAACACGAAGACATATTTTATCCAAGAGTGAGGAAGACTAAGAGAGTACTTGTAGTGAAACTACCAGATTCCAATAAGGATTAGTGATTGCATGGCTTTATTATGAGGCAATGGGTTCCACAGGGTGGTGAAACCTACTAAGGTTATATGTGCCCTGATAAGGGATTTGAAATAGGTTTTCTGCTAATTTTTATGTTCTTTTCTATTTTGTTATGACTTATTGATTTATATTAATGTTATTATTTTTTGCCCGTGTCAAGAAATCTAAGAAGAGAGTGCTCGACCTGACACACATTAATTTTAATGAATTAAGAAAAGTATAAAAGCTTTGACAACCATTGAATGTTGGTGCCAAATCTCCGAGATGAACTTCACTATTGTTGAACTATACATCCACCATTACTTCCTTCATCGTC